>CM042223.1:21680997-22280997 GCA_023566465.1 Cottus gobio | reverse complement strand
TGGGTGAGTGTGAGCATTCATCCGAATCTTTCATACACCAGTGAAAGCACTGCATTGCTTTCTCCTTGGTTTAATAAGGTGAGCGTAGGTTCATGGGAAACTGACTGCTTTGGTGAATTTATTTCAGAAGAAATGTAAAAGTACCTCTTCACTATTAGTTAAGCTATTTGAGATGACGACTACCAATAGGGCAAAATAACTTAGGTCATAAATCACATAATTTGCCTGATAAATGTTTCACCGTGGAAGGTATACATATACTTGTGTGATTCCTTTAAAACGCAATCAAATAACCTCAAATAAAATAAGAGTAAATGGTGAAAGTATCTGAGGGGTGTGGAGGTAGACAGGGATCGACCTCGTGAAGCCCATGCCGTGTTTTTGAAATAAATATCAACATTTTGACCATGCCCCGGCACACAAAGCCAGGTCCATAAAGAAATGCTTTTTTCCTAATTTGTGGTGGAAGACCTTGACCAGCCCTGAACCTGAACCTGAACCTGAACCCCCTCCAACACCTTTGGGACTTTAACATCGACCTCACTTGTGGCTGAACGGGAGCAAATCCCTGCAGCCAGCTTTAAAATACACCTTGAGTAGAAGAAGCGTTATAGAAGTCATTCATAGCAGCATATAAGGACTTTTGGTTTTGGAATGATCAAGAAGCCATGTGTGAATGTTTGGGTGTCGACTTTTGGCCATGTTGATTAAATCAATCAAAAAAAGAAGAGTCGAATACAACAGCTGACTTATCTAAGTGTGTGAATCAATCAATAGCGAATGGAGCTCCCTCCCTTCCCTGCAGAGCCATTATTGACGAGACGCTGTGTATTCTCTCTGAGCTCGAATCACACTCACTGGAGCTTCTCCACAACATTGCCTGGCAGCCTGTAATTGTGAGGCAAATCCTCAACACAAAAACTGTTCATGTTAGGACCAGCACAATTAATCAAAGCCAGGAGCAAGTGGCTAATTTAATTTACTTTTAGTGTCCTTTTAATTACTGGCATAATTACAGTGATGGAATGAGGAATCCTAGCACCGAGGGTCTAAAAGCAGAAGTGCGCTACGTGCATTAATTAGGTTAGCCGGTTGTGGAGTCGATCTTAATGTCACATTCATTCAGTAAGTGCATCTTACAACAGTGTGCACTTTTGTTGGGATCTCGTCTCACCAAGGACGTATTGATTAAATGTCCATCTAATGTTTTCTTTTGTTTATTTGCCCAACTGACCTGTTAGCATAGATTGTGAGAAAAGCTATTAGCTAATGTTGCTAATGCTGCTAAAAAAAAAAAGCATCGGCATGGCCTCCCTGCATCAGTGGCTTGGTAGATCCTGAAGGTGCATTATAAATACCCACTAAACGTCTCCTGATTGTGTGACAGATATCGTCTCTCAGGACGACACCGCCACCTTGAAGGTCCTGTACGCCCTGTTCAGGAAGCACAAAGGGAAATGAGAGGAAGAGGAGCTCAAGTGCCGAAGAAAAGTGAAGTGTTCGACCAGCGTGTGGCTTCTTCCGTTACGAATGCTGTATATCATGTTGAGGGTGAAGTTGTCCAGACTATTTTTGCTGATGCGCTCAAGCTAATTAAATATAATAAGTACATTCATTAACAAGGCGTGCATAATCAACGATATCGGGGTCTGTAATGCTACGGTCCATTCTCGTGAATACCTCAGGAGAGAATTTCTTCATATTTGGCACAAATGTCCACTTGGACTCGAGGATGAACTGTTAAAAATGTGGTGGTCAAAGGTCACTGTGACCTTACAAAACACAATTTTGGCCATAACTCAAGAATGCATATGGTAATTATGATAGTTTTACACAAATGATAGGATAAAACGATGAAGTACAAGTTGTGTGCACACAACTGCCAGGCAGTAATTCCAGTTTTTTTAAAACATGTTTTCAATTTGGTTCACATTCAGTCGATATGTATGTGGTGTGGTTGTGTAACCCGGTGTTATTTCCCTCTTCCGCTGTATCTTGCTCTCTTTCCTTCACTGTATTTCCTTCTCAGTGTGACACTGCTAGATTGTGGCACTTTTAATTCTTGCCATAGAAATCCATCGTTCTTATCTGCCACTCCTCAATAAACAGTGTGGATTCAGTCCTCTGCTTCCTCCGTGTGTTTCTGCTGACAGCCGGTGACCTCCTCTTTTTCTATCCTGTGAATGCTATTGTCATTTCTGTCTTTTTTTGTTTTGTTTTGCCATTGAATTGTTCACAACTCAATGTCACACACATGTAGAGAGGGTGCGATGGAGGGAGGCTCAGAGAATGAGAGACAGACAATAGATGTGATACCATCAAAGCATTTATTTTTTGCACATTCAAAAAGTGGAAAAATCCAAATTGTTATCCTTTGTGTTGGAAAGATGTGAAATTTCTTTGTTTGAAATAAATGTATTCTAACCATCGCTGTTGCTCTGCTTTAGGTTTGTGGATTTATCTTGTGCATTAGCAGTCTGCAGCGTGACTTTCTTTGTTTTTGTCTCCAGGTTAAAGGAACTAGAAACAGTAACAACAGTGACAGTCCCACTTCTTATTCAGTTCACCCAGTTTTCATGCAGATGTGTTTGTTGACATTCAGGAAGCCAATTTATTTGTTTCCAACACTGTGATGGGAAATGCTCTAAATTCACATTTTATTTCCCCTGACATTTCAAAAGGTTTGCATAAAATTGGCTTGGCAGTCGGATGGAAACACGGCTACTGTATAGAGAGACAGACAGAGACGCTGAGGTGTGTGTGGCTCTTCCTCATCATGTAAATTGGTCATTTCAGCGGTCAGTTAAAGTTTTATAAAATCAAAACAGCTTATCCTCTGTTTTCCAATTTACAGCCCTTGAACTCCACATCCCGAGTGATGGTAAACAAGATTTGTTTGTTGAAAATTAAATTGCACATTGTTTTATAAAAAGCAAAACCCATTGTAGTACACAACCAAGCCATGAATAAACAATAAAGTGCCGTCTGTTTGCATTTTATTGCCTCTCGAGTATAAATTGTATTTCATATATATATACCATTCATTCATGCATGTTTTTGTCATCTCTGGTGTTCTATATAAATATTTAGCATTCAATCTATCTGCATAATGCCTTTTATGTAACTTTATTCACCTCATCTGACTTATATTTATATTGTTTTGTATCTGAACGTTAAGGGAAATGTATGCTCTTATTTCAGGTACAGTCACAGGGTTTTGAGCTCAGGGACAGTCTGTATGAAGCTTGATAATATATTTTGAAAAGCATAAAATCTGTGTTATTGTTGCAATAAATGGCTAAAACCTTGGTGCAAAGGGGACATGAATGGGCTTTTTAATGCACCGTCAAATATGATCTGTAAATGACATGGATCGAACAATATTCATGCAAATGTACAACATGACTTATCTGTTTCTTTATCTACGGTAACAGTCTTGTTTCCAACATACTTGTCAGCATCACCAATTATCTGCTTTCCTGATGTGATACATGTCTTTTTAAAAATCACCTTTACTTACACAACAATGTGAGTGAAAGCCAAGGCCGAGTAATGTCTTTCAGCCACTGTACACATGTCAGGGAAGGAAAAAGGTCACAACTGTCATCAGTTTCTAATCCATCACAACAAACAAGGATGAATTTCAGGATAAACGTTTGAGGGATTAAGTCGGTTCTGCTCCAACAACAACACCAACATCTTCCTCTGCCTTCATTAGGACTCCACATCTCCACTGCTCAGCATTGTAAAACACTATATGGAGATAACTAGCGAAGGCTGAGAATGTTATATAAATCATTAAATCATATTTCATGCTACGGTAAGTATGTTTTATAGTCTGGGTGTGACCACACGGGATAATTTCTCAAACTGACGAAAACAAACGACGTCCCTCTGCAAACCCACTGGAGTCCATCCAAAAATGTCCACAGGAAACATGAGTAATGTCTGCCCAACGTGTCACACCGAACAGATGCATCTCTCTGTGGATGAAAGGTGGAGCAGAGCCAAGGAAGCAGCACTCAGCTGCTGTATGATTGGGTATATAAGTTATCACAGAGGTGGCAGCATCATGGGAGTGTTAAACCTAAAGAATTAAGAGGGTTAATTAAGACCAAATAGCTTAAAATGTGTTCAAGGCAGTTGGATTTATTTGTACAGCGTATTTCTCACACTGTTCATTATTCAACATTAAAATGTAGAAAGGCGTCCATAACATCAGACTGTCAAAGCTTCTCTGCAGTGTTAACACGAATAAGAAGCATTTTATGTGTGCCGCTACAATTAAAAATCATTATTGGGGTTAGTATTATGTTTCTAATGCACTCATTGTAGAGCAGGAGGCTGGGGAGGAGGTACTGTGTGTATTAACACCATAAAAGGGGAATCAACATTCAATCATTTCTATTAATCTATGATAAGATACATTGTGATTCTATGTGTATATTTACAAAAAATATGCAGAAATATGCAATAATGGTAATTTATGATAATTTTGAATGTATTTTATTATATTTTATGAAATACATGAAAAGCTTAAACTTATGTTTTATCAGACTTTGCCAAAAACAAAGTTCTTGTTTAAACTGAATATGGTGAATGGAATGATATCTTGAAATATTGTTTTAAGTTGAATTGAATTTTACACCAGTTTCTTCCATTAGAAAATGAGTACATTGGTGGCAAATTAATTAAAAAAAATAAAGAAAATACACAGCCCATTATTTTCTCCCAACAGTAAGCGTGTTATTGTTATTTTAATGAATTATACCGAATAAACACACTTCTTCTTTGGTGCTGTTACTCAGGAGGATATAATGAAGAATAATTTAAATAAAATGATGTTTACCCATATTTATTTTTCTACAACTATTGATCCAACTGGAAACTTGTCCTCTGCATTCGACCCCGGCTCAGTATTCATAGTGAGCCTCTGATACTAAATACAGGCGTCTTTAAGTGATAAGTCCCAGATGGACAGAAAGTCTCATAATCGCACACAAAATCCATCCAGAAAATAACTAGTAATAATTATTATGATAAAGCTATTTGCTGAAATGTACTTTCTTTAACCTTTGAAATGACACACTCAGTTTTTTATAGGTTTGTCCTCATTTCAGCCGCCTCATGCTGGCATCAGACAGAAAGGGGGCATCGCAAAATCCACAAGGAGAAGAATAAAAAAAAGAAATGTATTGGCTTGTGTCATAATTGCAATAGTTTTATTAAATGTTTTTTATATGAATTAATCCCATATACCTTTCCTCAAGCTCACATAGCAAAGCTAATAGAGGTGAATTGATTAAACATATGTTTATTTGTGAAGCTGCAATTCAGAACATATCAAGCGCACCCTTTTTTCGACTGGCCGAGGTTAGGGCCCCGCCCATTCTTTGGCTAACTTTTTTTATTGTAACTATACATCCATCTGCTGAACACCTTTATAGCTAATGTAGGAGCTATTTATTGAATTATAAGTTTTTTTTTTTTTTTTTTTATAGTTTATATTATAATTTTTTATTCACAAGTATTATAGTTTAATTATAGTTGTTTATTTAGGTTAGATCTTTTGATATATTAGGATAGTTTTTTGGTTTAATTATTTGTAGTCTTTTGATTGGTTATTGGTTAGTTAATTGGGTTTTCACATGGGGTTTACAGGTGTACCCAGGTATAGGACCAGGGTGCACCCTGGGTAGGCGTTTGATTTTTTACCAGCAGCATGGGGGTTTCTTTCTTCTTTTGTTTGTTTACTTGTTTTGTTCAATAAAAATCAGTAAAATCGGACTCCCACATGACCCTGCATTCATTTAGCTGCGTAATTTTCATGCCTAAGGTGCATCAGTGGCTTTTTGATTTTGGTTTATTTTCTTTGATTTATGTTTATTTGCTTTAATTCAAAAAGACAAGTGGCCACTACAGCTAATATATGACTATATATATATGACTTCTGACACTTCACCTCTCCTTCTCAACGCCGACTTTATCCGGAAGACGTTGTTATAGCCGCCATCTTGACTCTGACTCTTTCCCCTGCTTCACTACCGTCATTATATATAAAGAAAACTTCACAAAGGAAGAAAAAAAAACTTCTGGTGTGTGCTGACATGAATATTATAAATGAATGTGTTGGCTCTGTCGAGTTGGTGTTTGTTTTGCTTGGGATTATCAATCAGTTATGAGACTGGCTGTTTAATTTTTCTCTCAGATCTAACCGTATCTTTGCTGACTGTTTTCCACTTCAATGCTGCAGTAATTAAATTGGTTGACAGCATTGCTATCGGTATTACTTGTAAATTAACTTTTCAAAGTGGCTGACAGTGACATTGTTTTTTCTTTTGTTTGGTGTTGGCGCTTACATTGTGATGTGTTCATGCCGTCTAGTCACATGGTGGAGAAATACACATGTTTGAGTGTTAAGAATCCGAGGGGCTGAGTTGTGTATATTTCCCTGTGGCTCTCTTGTTGTTGTTGTTGTTTTGAGGGCTCACGGCAAACCAGATCTGCTGCAGAAAAGTATTTTGTGGCTTCAGGGCTGTAAGCATGACTTCACGCAGCTCATTCACATAATTATAATCCTGTAATATTGGATTCATGGGGAGCTCAGTATGTCTTTTGTTACATTTTCTCCACACATTCATATTCAGATGAGCATTAGCGAAACATGTAAACTGAGAGCAATGGGTTTTGTGTGACAGATGCTTTTACTATTCTTCATACCAACATATTAATTACATCTTAACTGCTGAGCCCTTGTTTCCTTGTGTCATTTAACCTACATTCATGCATTTTTGTGAGTTTAGTATGCGTAATTAATATTTTCTGCACGAATGATGTATCTTAGCTTGCTGCTCCAAATCATGTGGACTGTGGTGATTGTGTTACACTCCCTGCAGTTTTGGGGGAATTAACTTGATTATTTACTCTCGATCTCTCAGTTGTGTTGAGCTTGTTGTTAGATCAAATATTAACTATTTACATAATGAATCTGTTTCAATGTGAGATAGCTGACTTGCCTCTAATGGAAACTACAAAACCAATTTGCACAATTAATGACTACAGGCCTCTGAACATGTTACCTACTATAATACCAAGAAATATGAAGTTAATGTAGTTTACTGAATCAGTCTGTGTGGCAGTGCGATTATCAACAGGATAGGGGAAAAACATGAAAAACAAAAATGTATTTTTCTAATCTTACTTTTAAACGTAAAACAGTGGGGAGCAATTAATCAAGCAATCTGAAAGGCTAATCCCTGTGTGGTTAAACTGCTCACATCTCATATACTTGTAAACTGTGACAAAAGTTTGCAAGTAAACACTGCTTGACTTTAAATGAGCCACACCAAAAGGCTGGAAACTACTGATAAAAAAGAATGAATTAAGATTATGCAGATTGAATTTTTGGTTCACTTAAGTAATATATGAAACTTTTCCACTTTGCTCATTTTGCTTGAGAGAGACAGTGGAGAACATTGGTCATGGGTACTTTATGTATTACTGCTTGCCTTTACAGTTTCTATTTTTGTTTTACATATACTATATATTTTCTTACTTTTCTTTATTTACCTGTATTTATGTCTGCCCTTGTGCTACTGCAACACCCTAGACAAGTGTGAAACACATATTTAAAAAAAGAAATAAATGAAATGATGAAAAAAAAAGAAATATGAAATGATGAAAAAAAAAAATGAAGATTCAAAATAAAGATATTTGATGAAGTAAATACATGTCACAAGTGCATGTGTCCACTGTGATTAGCTGAAAACAATATGTAAGTGGACAAGGCTGAGGATATAGCAGGTCAGAGGTCAGAGTTCACCATCCTGATGGCCTGTTGTAAGAAGCATATTCTTGTTTTCTCTTTTCAGATTGAAGACTTTTCTGTTTGCTGTTGCCTTTAATTGAACAGCACTGCAACTTGTATTCTATTATTTATTTTTTGACAGTTTTTTTAAGTTTTAATGAATGTTCTTAATTATCTTTAAATCTTGTTTACCTCATTATATGTTGATGCTTTTAATGTTTTTTTGTGAAGCACTTTGAATCACCTTGTTGTTGAAGAGTGCTACACAAAGCACACAATACTTTGTTAGACAATAACATCACTTTAATATCATACTGTACAACACATTAGCTAAAACCATACTTTGGTCTGGCACGCTCCTTTCTTTGCACCGACTAGGTGTGGTCCACCACTCCAGCATTACTTGAGCACTCAAAACGGCCTGTTTAAATGGACTGCATGAAACATTAACATTAATATCGGCTTCTTCAGCTTCTTAATGTGGTGTCCCTGCCACAGAAGATCTGTCCTAAGCAGACAGGCCATCGGAGAGACGAGGCCTAATGGAGTTTTAATAGATAAATGTTTGCAGGATGTGTCTCGGGCTCCTCAATAACAGCAGGATGTGGAAACCCAGACAACGATTTTTAAATGGAGACGGATGGCAGCAATTGTATTCACGTGTGCATGGATGGGAAGAGCGTTGGTTACTGGCATACTGGCAGAGGGAGGACACAGATGGAGGAGTAAATAAGAGAGTTTGATAAGCCGAACCTTGACAGAATGATCGACAGAGGTGGATGAAGGTGGGGAGAAAGTAGAAGTCAGAGCTCATTAGGAAAGCGCAAAGGGACCTTGGCAACGTGGTAACAAACGTCTCGCATGCCGCGGGCCTTTGACGCAGGCGAGCAGCAGCAGGTGTCTGATATGAAGTAATCTGGAGGTCTGACACGGCCCGTCTTTCTCACCGTCACCTCGTTGCTTTAATGATGCTCCTGTTTTGGATGTGGCTCTGTCAGCCTTTGAAGGGTCAGTGCTTTGAGGCCGCATGAATCATCTCTTGATGTATTGATTGGTCGTAGAAAAAGCAAACACAGTTCATTAAGAGGCTTGTGTAGCCTCGGAACTCATAAAAGACAGTAAAAAGGTTTCAGTGGAGTCAAAAAACACGACTGAAGACATCAATAACTCTGAAAATTGTTTTTCTTTTACCTCACATCAGTTAAAAAAGACAAACTTCAAGACCTTATCAACCATAACTAGGTATGCCACAACTTATTTAGCTTTCCTCTAGGGATGCGCCAATACCGTTTTTTTCTTTCGATCAAGTACAAGTATTTATATATGGGTTCTTGCCGATACATAGTCCCAATATGAGTACATGAACCCCAGCAGCCCCCGAAAATGGGGGCTGAATTCTTCATCAGTCTCCAAGTCCTCCCATGAATCGATACCAGAGCCACTAATGTGACTGCACAGCCTGGCCTTACAAGATGTTTATAACCCAATAAATATGAATATAAACCATAAATATGACTTGAGAGGACTCAAAAGTGACTCAAGAGAGCTCCCCAAGTTATGGAAATATACATTTTCATATCCCTAGCTTGATGCCACACAGGATCAGCGCACATTTCCGGAAATCTTACGACCCACAGAACCAAATGTCTTGTGAGACAAAGCCTCAGCAAGATATCAACCACATTGCCTTTTTTTCCACCCAAAAAACTTAAATATGACTTATGGATGAAACGATATTCCACACTGCCTTGCATGGTATGTATTAAATTAGGGCATTTTGTCTCTCAGCGGATCTAAAACTACGGTTCACGAAATGTGCACTAAATTAATTACTTAAAGTATTTAACTTCACTTAATCAAAGTCAAACTTTGCAGAGATACTGTTAACACATAGTGCTATTTTATAGTAAAAAAAAGAGCAATGATATGCATAATTAAAAAGAGGAAATACATCCTGGAAGTTGTTTTTCTTTTCCGAAATATCTTCTTTTTTTTCTGTGTTCTATCATCAACCAATAAACCAGTAACACATATACTGCTATATGAACCTCTTAACTAGTTTCACAAGTGTGTTCTGTAAATTATACCTTTTGAAATTCTTATTATTATTATTATTTAAATAGCCCTTGCGATTGAGGAGATATTCTGTAATTAGTATGGATTATGCAAAACCATTTGAAATTTTTGATAAAAATGTCTGGGGCTCAACTGGGGTTAAAGAGGTTTAATAATATAATTACAGTGCTAACAATGCCTTTGAAAACATGTTTTATTTTCATTAGGGTGTCAAAATGAATATATACAACATGATGCTGTTGCTGAAATTTTAACATTCACCTTTGTGTTTTCCTGATACGAGCATAGTTTGCAGCAGGGCTGTTATTGATTAACAGTCAAGGAGTTTATGAAACCCTGACATGAGTATGAATGTCAGGCAGCTCTTTGTTGAAATTTGCACTTCAGGACCCCAGCCGACCATTTCCCCAAAAATATGACACAAGCATTACATTTCCCAAAAAGCATCTGTTCTCAATTCTCATTCTCAAATGATGAACAATGCAACGTATATCTAACCTCTGTCATGTCCGAGGATGTAATAATCATCCAAAAAAGGTCACGTTTTACACTGCGCTACACAAATAATATGGTGTTTTTAGATGGGGATTGTAAATTGTGTGCCATATATACAGCAAACAAAGCAGAACTTATAATTAGCTGGTGGAAGTTGATGAAATACATGAAGATAAAGGACAAAATAAAATTGTTATTTCTATTTCCAACCCAAGTTTTCTACTCCATTGTAACTAAAAATCATATGATTCATTGATAAATGATAACCTTTTACTGACCTGTGATCAGTTTCTGGCCTCCATAGAGGGGCCTGATGAAATAAAGCAGTGTTTTCTTTCCAAAGAGCACCCGACGCAGAGGGATTTAAACACACTGGAAAAGATACAACTTTATTTCTCCCTGTCGTGACAATACAAAGTCAACAAGTGCAATAACAATCCAACTGAAAACGGTACTGATCATTCTATCTAGTAGTAAATACATAGACAGAACGTGGTGCACATCATCATCATCATCATCATCACCACCACACCCAAAACGTGAGGTTTCAACCACTACAAAGCTTCTGTGTACAGGTGGGTACTGTAAGGCAACTGTTACCATGACAACCTGACAGACTGAAACAGATGTGCGCTCTCTTCCTCGCATCCCTTTTTGTGTGTGTTTTTTTTTAAATATTGTTATTTATTTGGGTTGAAGGTTGAGCTGATACGATTTACAGTACCACATCACACATCAGGTCAGAGTCACGACTGTTTTATCAAACAAAACATCACAAAACCAACTTGTAACATTTTAAGAAAAGGGGGGTGGGGGGTAATCAAATCTTGATGCTGCTACCGCTTGTCAGAGGCAAGTTTTTCTATACTTTATTGTTAATGAGAACAGACCTCCTTTGCTTTATTACAGGTCAGAACACACAGCAAAACCCCTGAAAAATGACATTAATTAATACCATAAACACATCAGCTTTTTCCCCACTTATTCAGCATTAGGGACTAATTAAATCCCCTTTGTGCTGCAGCGCCTGTTAAATAACTCCTCCCTGTTTGGCGCTCCTGTTCACGCTCTGGGAATAGGGAGGCAGCTCCGGAAAGAGGGCAGGAGAGTGTAATCTAGAACAACTGCAGAGCCCTGGGCCAATTATTTCACTTGGACACGTCTTATTTCTCTACCCCTGAAAGCACAAGTCTGCACACACAATTAAACTTTAGCCAATGAAATGGGAATTAACTTGCTCTAACAGCTTAGCAAATGTGAATATTATTGCGGATAACTGATGAAAAGAAGCCCAGCCGCACATGCCCAGAGTTTTATTAAGAGGATCCACTTAAACATCATGAAACAGGGAGGAGGACAGATACGGTGGCGAGACCCCGGGTCTCATGGCTGGCCATGAGCCAACTCTGAGCGATTAGCCGTATCTCTTGTTAGCGTTCAGCGAGGACGTTGCAACGTTTGCACGGACCAGAGACTCTGCAGGAGCACAGGCAGGCTCAGCAGCTGCCAGAGGACCAGTCGCAGATGCAAGATTGGGACTGACTGCCTCTTTTCTGATGTACCTACTGTCTGCCCACCTGGTCCTCACATGCTATCGCTCACAGACAGTCTGGTACCAACAGCTGCTTTGTCTGTCGCAGTATTTTATGGATTACAGAGAATCTCAGTTAGTTTTGGTTGATTTATTTATTGTTTTTAGTCATTTTTCAAGCAAAAATGCCAAATAGTTCCTTAGTTTGAGAGTTCATTGCAGCTTTTCTTTACTGTAATAGTGTAATACGTCATAGACCTAACTAATGATTGATTAATTGAAGAATGATTGGCTGTTTAATCAATAAGAAATTAATATTCAGTTGCAGCCCTATCCAATTAATTAGTTGATTGATCATTTATTTCCAAGTTTACACAGAATTCACATGTGCAAAGATAATTTATCATATATGATATCATATATATAGTATAACTGAATATCCTGGGTTTTGGCCTTTTGGTTGAATAAAACAAGCACTTTATGGACCACATGATGAATTAAGTAATTGAGAAAATAATTGTCGGATTAGTCGATAATGAAAGTCATCATTAGTTGCAGCTCTAATGGAAAAGTTTTTCTTTAAAAAGTGAATTGTTTTCACTCTTTTCCTCCAACGCTGACGGGGGACCTTTTTCACTATGAGTTCATTATTCAGAAATGCTGTATGTCCATTTTAGTAACTTCACCTTATTAAATGTAAACTAAACTGAGAGCTCTGCAATTCCACCTCAATGGTTACTCATTTAGCTGGCGCCTCCAACTTTTACATATATCATCCGTCTGATTAAGCTACTGTACATTATTGCTGACAGTGAAAGGGGTTTTAATGTGTTTTTTGTGTTGTTGTTTTTTACATTTTCTATTATGGCTAAACACTTACATTTGTCTATTACCAATGTGGGATATAGCGCGCTCCTCATAAAGGAACCAAATGGATATTCATTTGCATCATATTGCTAATGGAGCTGTTTTTCAGGCAGCTCCGGTAATGAGGAAGGGCAAACCAGTCAGTGTATGAGGTTACAGAGGCCACTGTCTCGCACTAACTCTATAAGTAATGCTCTCAAATGGGCTTGCAGGCTCGACGCCAAGGATGAAGGTTGTGTTTAACTTAGTGTGAAGCTCCTTGCTGTTGTGAAGGCGTCCCTGATCCTCATCATGACGCGTTCCCATTAGGAGCGACAAAGCAACAGGCGGTTCATTGTCAACGGAAGCCGGTGACATGAACCGCTTTGCAGCTTTGTCGCCCGTTGTGTGAACACGGCATTAATGTTTTGGGTGAACGACTTGAGAGTCAAGGTCCCTCTCCTCAGCATCACCAAACCAAAACGACCGAATGTAAAGCCTTTTGATCTACAGCAGTTCATCTGCATGGCGTCGCGTTCTCGTCAGACACGTTACAAAGTAGAGAAGTCACTTGTTTTGCAGAGAGGAGATCTAAAACATTTCATACAAGATATTGTTTTCCTCAACATGGCTGCACAGACATTGTGTGTCTGCTATCAGTAACAAAAACATTCTACTCTAAGTGAGATGCTCAGCATCAACCTAAGCTGTTACATGTTCCCGAATGTTAACCACTCATATATTTCTCTGGACTAATTCACATAAATAAATCACCAAATAGATAACCCACAACTGTGTCTAACTGCTACTGAACACAAACTGACACAGCAGTGTAATAAACATTTTATATCTAGAAAGATGAGCTTCTTTTTTTATGTGTGTGTGTTGAAAAAAAGGGGAAGCCTCCTCGCTTGTGAGTAAGTACAGTTCATCCAGTTCAGCTCGGATCATTTTGGGGTACTCCGGGCCGCGGCAGTCCTTTCAGAGGATCACTGAACACCTGTGAGCCGGTGAACGCGTCGCTCCTCAGCGGCAGCGGCGGCGGCGGTACAGTCCTCGGCCTCTCCTGGCAGCCTTTGTTCAGCGGGGTTTCTAAATGCCATGTCGGCGTGCTTCTGTCGGCCCATGGGTGTTTTGTGCTCATTAGGAAAGGGCAGTAGTCTCTTCTAACTACTACAGTATGGCTAGCCCACCACTGGTGTGTGTGTCTGTGGTTCAGAGAGGGGGCATCTGGGGGACCTCTCCTCTGTACCACGTAAGGAAACAAGGTGTTGCTACTCTTCGGTTGGTCCACTTGCAGAATCATTCTGTAGAGAGAGAAATGCAGAGAATTGAGCCTTCTAGACAAAAATAAATGAATACAACAAAATAAAATCACATTTCTCAGTTTTCGGAGATGGTTTGGATGTTTATATGTGACATAATTCCTGTTTCTTAAGGGATGTCTCTGGGGTCGGATGCTGGGACCAGTTCTGGTTCAGTTTTTGGTTTTGTGTGGACAACACACTGAATTTACACCGAAAATGTATTACACCCACCTATCTGTGAACTAGAAGTCTAAAATGTTGGACACATGAAGCGGATACATAAAGATAGTTTTCTAACCAATATGAGTGAAATTCCAAATATAATAGTAGCATTTGTCATCTAATAGCATGCGTCCAATACAAGAAAACCAAGCAAATGAAGAACAGATGTTTTAGGATCACACATACATGCATACACATTTCAAAGGCATCATACAAATGGATCAAACCGAATGGGAACTTTTAAGAAATGGATGAAAAAGGAACGATGGGGGTATTATTGCCTTTCAAAACCCGACCACAAGGCAAGGCAAGTTTATTTGTATCGCACATTTCAACAACAAGGCGATTCAAAGTGCTTCACATAAAACCATTAAAAGCATCAAAACATAATGCAGAAGAAAAAAAGATTTTAAAACAATTAAGAACATTCATTAAAACATTAAAAAACAGTTAAAAAGCAAAAAAATACAGAATTGAATAAAAGTTGCAGTTCAGTTTAAGAAATAAAATGCAGAAATTGATTAATATCCTTAGTTCAATTAAAGGCAACAGCCAACAGAAAGGTCTTCAGTCTGGATTTAAAGAAGCTGAGGGTCTCAGACCTGCAGCTTTCAGGGACCTTGTTCCAGATGTGGAGCAGAAACGTTCTGCTCCACATACAGTACTGTGCAAAAGTTTTAGGCAGGTGTGAAAAAATGCTATAAACTAAGAATGCTTTCAAAAATAGAAGTGCTAACAGTTTATTTTCATCAATTAACAAAATGCAAAGTGAGCGAACAAAAGAAAAATGAAATTAAACTGTTAGCACTTTTATTTTTGAAAGCATTCTTAGTTTACAGCATTTTTTCACACCTGCCTAAAACGTTTGCACAGTACTGTATAAGAGTACATATAAGAGTAGTTCTGTCTCTTGGGACAGGAAGTAGACCCGTCCCAGACGACCTGAGGGGTCGGGATGGTTCATAAGGTAGCAGCAGATCAGCACATATTAATCCCCAGAGAAGTTTCAGGGTAATGTCTCAGAAAACTGGGTCAAGTTAGTTAAACATCTGTTAGCCTAATGTTAATAAATAGAGATGGGGTCAAATCCTGCGACTACTGCAGCAGCATCTAAAAAAACAGAAAGTCAGGAATCCAGCACAAATGCCAGTGCATCGGTCAAAGTATCAAACTATTTCCCAATAGACCGCGTCATCAAATACCACTGAGTTACCACATGAGTTCTTTGAAAAAACTTTTTTTTCCACGCCTATTGAACGACAAGGGCGTGGCTTTTAGCTGCATGGCTGATCTCAGATCATGATGTGTGTGCTTAATGAGCCCCATTGATCTTTATATTGGCCTGATATTGGCTTGAGAATCATCCCAGGGCTCGAAAACACAAAGAGCAATAAAACTGCGGCTCTGCTTTTCAAAAAGCGATTAGATTTACAGAACAATTTTACAAGTCTATAATTCTTCTAAATACTTTCAGCCCACCACCACCTCATGTGAGTCACATTCCAGTCATTTCTGCAACCCAAAAATAATGCAACTACATTGTTGGTGGTAAAATAAAAGTTTCCACTTGAAGGTTATTCTAATACACTCTTGAGAAAATGACCCAAATGCAGTTTGCAGAAGTTAATGCATGACACCAGATCTAATAATAAGATCACAAACACAGCCCAAAAATAGAATAGCTGCTGCCGCACTTGCTCATGGCGATGCCAAAAGTCAGTCTACAACTCTCTAGGAGTTAAACCTATTCTCCTGCTCTTTCCTTTTAGCCCACAGCAGAACTCTGTGCCTGGCTGCCTTTGTAGCATCTATGATGTTAATTAACTCACACCACATGGAGAATGTTGCTTTAATTGGACAAGGTCTTGGCATGCTGCTCTGTGGACAGACAAGCCAGGAATAATTTAATAATGTACAATTCTATTATTACCACAGAAAGCCAACCAGCGAGTTCAAAGATGGACGTGAATATGCAGGAGACAGCTCGGCTTTGATCATACTCTGACAGAAAAAGAAAAAAAAAATTGGGGTGAAAAAAAAAAAAGTGAAATGCTGTTTCAGCTTCCTGAGTGGAGCTAACTGTGGTGACTGTGGCTCGGTGGTTGAGCGGGTTGTCCTTCAATCAGACGAACGATCGGTTCGATCCCCGTCTCCGGCAGCTCATGCCGATGTGTCCTTGGGCAAGACACTTAACCCTGACTTCCGAATGCTGTGCCTTCGCTGTATGTTTGGGAATGTTATTTAGTCCTGATGGGCAGGTGGCGCCTTCCATGGCGGGTCAGAAGACTAGAAAAGCACAAGTTCAAGACAGACAGACAGACAGACAGACCTGCAGGCGTTAGGGATGGATATCTACGACCAAAGTGATGGTGGAGACTCCGATACTGTGTGATAGCGCTGAGTCACTGAGGTCTGACTGTAAGGCGCGGTGTTACGATCAACCGTGAGTCAGGTGAACGTGGCGACAGATGCCACCTCACCAGGCCGGCTCCATCCACGGCTCAGCTCAGCGGGCCCGGTTTGAGTGAGTGGGCTGTTACTGCTGTAACTTGGTGCCAAGTCATTCATGAATCACCAAGTGTCTGTTGATGTGCAGTGGAGCCATTTGATGTTGCCCAACATCTCGTTGCACCCTCTTTTATTTATGCCACTTCTGGCTGATGCTACGCATACATTAAACCAAGGTTGAATCATCCATCCATCCATTAATTACACCCACAAATCCTTTAGGGTCACAGGAGGGCTAATTGCATGAGAGGCAGGGTCCTCTGGGCGATCATATTTTGAATTTTGACACCAAACATGTGCAAAGAAGCGTGTTTAACCTTGATCGCACAGCTATATATATGCACGGCGAGTCTTGATCAACACTGACTAAAGACAAACTAAATTTATGCAAAATATATACAACAAAGCCAGACTGAAATGACAGCAGCAGATCAGATACTTCTTGCAGTTCTGAGAGAGGAGAGTGTCAGACACACTACACAAGGATGTAAAATAAGTGATAATATAGGAGATGCTCACCGCCAGCTCCTTAAAAAAAATAAAAATCTTTTGGTGTCAAGATATCCAGATGCTGCTGCTGCATCCCACAAGCACTAATTGCTAGAGTCGAAAAACTGGGCAAAGAGGGTTGGCACAAACTGGGATCCTGGCCAAAGTTTGAATGTCCTTTAATGTGCTATGTACGAGTGGACAACCAATCAGGGCTCATGCTGCAAAGAAATAGGGAGCAGCATTTCACCTCTATTACTGGGTCCATGCAATCTAAATGTACAGTCATCATTGTTATATTAAACATAAGAAACCATCTACTAAACAACAGTATGGCAAGAATATGACTTAATTACTGAAACTCTGCTTGCTGGGTCTAACCTGTGTAATGGCATCAACAGAAAGTTTGGTCGGGCAAGTCCACTAGGATCAAACTCACAGTGCTGGTTGTCTTAAATTGATCTTGTTCACTCCAAAACACAAATAATTGTTCATATTTTGTTTTTACCTAATCAATATTTGATTTCCCCCTCAAAAAAAAATAGCTAAGCAATAATTCCTAATTCAACTCCTGTGGTACAAATACCTCAAATCAATCGTTGTGGCCCTTACGTGCCACATCACCCTGTGACTAAAGCCACATCTGTTGTCAGTTCCCTGCTCATAAGGAAACAATGACTTCAAGTTAGAATTATCTTTAATATCTGGCTTGGCGGACCTGTTAGTTCTCGCACGCAGGAGATTTCAATAAAGGGTTTCCACAGAGAGAAAGTAATAACAGTTTCCCAGGCCGCCCACTCTGAACCCCCAGCAGATCTGCAGCACACCAGACTGCTCACGTGGCGACACGGTATACAACATGACCACACGCTGAATGCCAAGCTGCACTTTATCTGGAAAAGAAAAAGATCTCTGCATCTTGGGGAATAGTTTGATACTTTAAGGATTGCACCGTGCACTGGCATTTGTGCTGGATTCCTGACTTGCTGTGCGACTGGGTTGTTTTTAGATGCGGCAGTTGCGGGATTTGACCCCGTCTCTATTTATTAACATTAGGCTAACAGATGTTCAGCTAACTGGACCCAGTTGTCTGAGACATTACCCTGAAACTTCTCTAGGGATAAATATCTGTATGACCACGAATAACCCCTGGGCCGTCTGGTGACGCAGTGTGGGCAACAGCTGTGGCGTACATACAGTACCAGCAATGGTTACTTAACACATTTAACAAAACTCACTAGATTGTCACTAGATTAATTGGTAATGCACCATCATATCTTAGGGAGCTTATAGCACCATATTGTCCCACCAGAGAGCTGCGCTCAATGAATGCGGGGCTACTTGTGGTTCCTAGAGTCTTAAAAAGTAGGATGGGGGCCAGAGCCTTCAGTTATCAAGCTCCCTTTCTGTGGAACCAGCTTCCGCTTTCGGTTCGGGGAGCAGACACAGTCAACTCATTTAAGAGAAGACTTAAGACTTTTCTCTTTGACAGTACGTATGGTTAGGGCTGGCTCAGCGGACCTAGGGTCCAGCACCTAGATATGCTGCCATAGGCTTAGAGTGCTGGGGAACATTTTAGGATACAATGAGCTCCTCTCTCCTGGCCTCTCTCTCTCCTCCTCTTCCCTTCCTCAGGTGCTCCTGGGGTGCTCCTATGGACTTATGTTTCCGGGGAGCGCCTTGGGGAAACACCGAGGGATTTATATCTTCTTCTCCCTCTCATTTTTCTCCTCTCTATACTTCTAGATAAATTAATGAATGTCTCTTTAATGCTCATTACTAACTCTACTTCCTCTCGGGAGCCTCTGTGCTTCCTCTCCTCAAGCGTCCATGGATCGTGGCTGTCTGAAGCCGGTCCTGTTCCCTTCCATGGCGGCCCTGCTGATGCCCTTCATCTTTACCTCCGTCTGCTGCCATGGATCATAGTCATCTGGGCCGTGGCCATGCCTACTACTCATGAATAATTTCTGTGACATCCATTGAATGTGCTGTAACTCTGTTATGCTGATTCTGGTCACATGACATCTATTGCTTCTGTCCATCCGGGGAGAGGGATCCTCCTCTGTTGCTCTCCCTCAGGTTTCTTCCCCTTGTTTTCTAGAGGGAGTTTTTCCTGATCCGATGTGAGGTTCCGGGACAGGGATGTCGTATGTGTACAGATTGTGAAGCCCTTAGAGGCAAATTTGTATTTGTGATTTTGGGCTATACAAAATAAACTGAATTGAAATTGAATAGATTCACTGTGTTGAACTGCAAACAGGCTATTCTACTCCTGCCCCAGAAATGTTGTGTGACTGAATTTAGCTCCCGGCCTCTGTCACTTTTTTATATTCTATATTGTATATTCATAGCTCCTGACCTGAAAGAAAACAAAGCTGAACCTAAAGAAACAATGTGCAGAAGATTATCCATTCTGAAGCCTTTCACATCAGTCATCCTCAGCATGAATTACCATGAATTTAGCCATGCTCTCGTTTTGCAGGCCCACTTTGTCAATGAGCATTTTGCACCTTTTTATAAACATCCTTAAAGCTGGAGAGATTCCAGTGCGGATCAACCTTGATTGATGAGTCCTATCATATTGAACTGACTTCATGTCTAATGAGGAGGCTCCATGGGTATGTCCAGTGTAAGTTAACCATGTTTCCACCAGAAGAGCAGCCCCAGGATCCTTCTGCAGCATCCCAGCTACCCTATCTGTGGCTCGCACAGTCAACGCTGCTTCTCAAAGCCATTTGTCAAACCTCTGCCCACATTAAATTATCATGACCCGAGAGAGATATCCACCTCAAGCGAGAGGCTCTGAGCCCCAGTCAGACAGATAGGTTGTGCAGAACTGCATGAAAAATGGACTGCACAGAAATGTGGGTTTGTTCAGACCGGGCTCTATTATTGTGTAGCTTTATTGTGAAAGTCTGAGCAATGGTTGCCGAAAGAAGAAGAAGCTGTTCTGTAAATCACCTTGTATGTTTTAACAACAGCCCAATACACCTCGAGACTCCTGTGACTGCTCCCAACGCTATTAACAAGATAAACTGAAAGGACGGCAGATGGTGTTTTATCACAGGAACTCCATGAAAGGTTTCTCATGTGTCTCAGAGTCGAATCGTTCAGGTTAAATAAGAGTTGGGGGCCTCGGGCGGCCAGCGCAGCGTTCACATTATTCTGTTCTTTTCTGTTCATTAATATTGAAAGCTCCCTAATGAGCCGGTCAAACTTGAAAACCCAAATTGATCTTCTTTAAAAAGAAGCTGATGTTGAGACAGAGTTCGGCTACTGTATTTTGAGATGAAAGACAAACACAGGTCGGATGCTTTGCAGAGAATTATACATTAGTGAGCTGAGGGAAGAATCACAGCAAATCACTGGTAAAGAATCCATATTTAGCAATATCATTGGTAGACAGTAATCATGTGTGTTTGTGTCCTGTGTGTGTCTGTGTGTGCGCACTGCTCTCTTAATAAGGATTGCAAGTAAACAGGGAGCCTGATGTTTGAGCTTCATCTATGTTGACTCGGGAGAAGTATGCCACAAATGCTCTGCTATGTTGCTCTCTCTATGCGACAAAACACTGAGTACAAAGATGAAGACCAGAAAACGAGACACGGAGAGAACATTGAAAAAGAGACGTGTGGAAAGAACATTATAACTTCTTCTTTTGCACTTTTCCAAACAACAGCAAGAGTCTGCTCATCAGAGTAGAGCAAATCACTGTATTGGTGACCTTTTGGAGGTCTCCCGTTTTTCTATGTGAACTTCAACAGATAACCTTATTGACTAATCTGATCAGACACCCATTGTGCCACCTAGGTTTCTTTAAAGTATTATTTTCCAAAATCCACAAGCTCTACCACACAGTACTTATTTTCAAAAGAAAATACGTCACTTTTAAAGCTGGTTTCCCCATTACTCCCAGTATTTCCTCCCATCAAAACAGTGACGAACAACACCTGGAGCAAACGACAGGAGTTGAGGTTTCGTTAAAACAACGAGGCAGAATGTCTTCCTAAGTGGCCGTATGGTTGCAGACAAGCAATGTCGCCTTTAAACAGAGTCTGGTGCTGAGCTCAATCTTTTTATTTCTATGTTTGTCTATACTGTATCTGAAATAAGGGTTTAAGGTGAGATGGTGTCATATTTCGCCTTCTAAATAAAACTTATTCGACTATAATCACTTAAATTAAAGCTACATCATCAGATTGCCCATTGAACTGATCCACACTCCCATCAATCTTTTCCAGTTTCCTGCCTGTAATGTATAAATTATTATTCTCACACTGCCAGCGCTCCCATTGATCTACAGCTGAGGTTACCAGGTGATGTGTGACGTGACTCTTAGTCCACGCTTCGCTGATCCTTGCAGCGTTACAGTGGACAGCGTGCCGGACAGTGACTCACCATGCGGTGGATGTGTTGTAGGGCAGGAGCGTGGGGCTGTGGCTCTCTCCTCTGAGGCTGTGTCTGGGCTGGTAGTGGCTAGGGACCATGGGCTGGGCGGGAGCCTGGGCCTCGCTCTCCTCGGGCATGGACCTGTGCCACTGACTGCGAGCCTTCTTCAGCCAGCGTCCTCCCAGGCCCCATTTCTCCAGGTAAACCCGGCACAGCTCGTAGTTTATGGCTGAGTAGTAGAGAAAGTCCAGTGCCAGCAGCACCATGACGAAGAAGCCGTAGATCCACACGCCGACCAGGGCTGTATAATTACTGCGTGAGAGACAGACCATGAGCATTAGCAAAGTGTGATCTGAGAAAGATGATGATAAACACTCTACCATCCAGAAACCCTCCAGCTCTTAAATACCAGCTCTGAGGGAGCTGCCAGGTGTGAATGTGTTCTGTTCATGTGTGCAAGACCAAGGCGTTCATCAAATCCTCCCTAGATGAAAACTAGTAAAACAAACAAAAAAAGAAATGATTAAGAAGCCCCCCATCTGTTCCATTTGCTGCTTCTTAAATTCTACAACACATTTCATTAGCACAATACACATTTTAATCCGTTTGCTCCTCCGCGATGCCTCCTGAAATCTGTGCTCTTACTTTTTACTCATGTATTACATGATCCAGCTAGATTTAATGTGGCACTTTTGAACTTTCGTTTTTGCCCACCCACATCCATAAAGTACAGCAAGGTAAATCAGCAAAAAATAGCTCTATGAGAAATTTGAGAGGTGGCATTTTGCCAAATCAGGGATACTAAATATCTGGGTGCGATGTCTTGGTTTCTATGGCGCTGATGACATTTAGTCCGGGAATATCACTCAAATTAAAAGTGATTCATTATACGGAATTAAAACATATTATTATAACTCTGAGAGACAGAGGCGAAGCAGGGTATTAGTTGAAAATAGAGATTTATTTGGAGGGAAACCCATATTTTATGTCCTTTCGGAACACTTTGTAATTTGTTTGACTGCATTGATTGAAGCCCTCACAAAAAAAAGTGATGCCCAAGAGCTTCCAGTTCAGTTGATCAAGTGAATCCATTTATTTCTGAAAATGATATGGCCTTGGGATATTTATCTGAATAAATGGCTTAAAAACGAACATCTGTTAGGCAGGCAAATGCCACTGCTACACTCAAATCTAATTGTATCCGGATCTGCAATTGCCTTTCTTCACCTCTGCGTTTCAGATTTCCCTACAACTGAGTTGTGTTTCTTCTCCAGTAATTTGTGGCGACAACAGACTGTACTTGAGTCCACCTAAAGGTAAGAAAACAACAACATGTGCGCGGTCCTCGGAGGGATCGATCATGACCACACAAATAAAACAAACGCTATAAAATATTCAACACAGCTTCTCCAGAGTAGGAAAGCAGAAGCAATTGATTATCTGTCAACGGTGTCATGTTGTTACAGGTGCTGTTCTTAAATTGTATTTCTAGTCGGGCTCTGCATCCTTCTACTCTGTAACTATGGGGAGCTATATGCTACAGAGCACTGACTCGTGTTACCTTGACCTGCAGTAAATCTCAAACTATATTACCATTTTGTCCGTGCAGTGTGAGTAGAGAGCAGAATTATGTCCAGATTAACTCGCTTGGACAGTGGTAAATATCAGAGCCGCAGTCCCATCGCCCAGTGAGCCGGGATGAAAGAGTGGCCAAAGAGGCCATCTGACACTAGAATGAAATATCATGACCTGCTGCAGGGCAGTGTGAACCACCAGGGGCAGATGCATGCTGGGAGGGCATTAGTACAGAGAGCTGAGAGCTCCCACTGAACAAGAGGCTCATTTTAGTCCCTCACTCAGCTGAAACCTGGTTAAGCTGCAGTGCGTGAATGTGTTGTCATGCGTATGTGTACTACTCCGTGTTGTAAATCGGTCCATGTAACGTTTGCTATTAATAATGCTAAAAAGTACTGTACTTCCTGCATATGTACTCCTATATGATAGGATATCATAGTGATACTTGATATAAAAGTCAGCACTTAACACCTGCCTTGGTGAGCTATCGCGTGGAGGCGTCCCACTCACAACACAACCGCTGCTTCCAGCAGCTGCTCTTCTCTGCAGTGGGTTTGAATGCCTCTGTAGGTGTGGATCAATGTCAACAAACCCTCTGAGTAAGAGGCAAATGGTGTCAATGGGTGCATTAATGTCGAGGGAGCGAAAGCGTTCGTGAGCAAGCAGAGTATAACCAGCTGTTTTCATCTGATCTGAGGAAATGTCATCTCTGAAACAGTTTGTTCCACCAAAGCTGTTCCCATAAAGCTCCGCTCGAGATTCAGCACAACCTGTTTCATCCCTAATTACCTCCGCCAAGCCACGGAGGTTATGCATTGGTCCCGTTTGTTTGTGTTGTGCAGCATAACTCAAGGACTATTAAACAGCTTCCAATGGAATTTGGTGGGAAGTTCAACCGTGGCCCAAAGAAGAGCCGAGTAGCTTTTGATGTGGAGAGAGCAGCAACAAGGCCATCAATAAAGCACTCAATAGTTCAGCTCACTGCTCCTGAAGCATAAGGCATATACGTAGATATCCTATACAGCTGTAACAATTAGCCGATTGACAGAAAAATAACCGTTTTTGATTATCGATTAAGGATTTTTTGAGCAAATATTGTGCAAAAATGCCAAACATTCCCTAACCCCTGGGCTCATGGGTCTGTGCCTGCTGGACCCGTTTCGTAATCCACCCATGGATTTAATTATTCTCCAACATCAACAGAACTGACTGCCCATCATCATGTACTTTGATCTGGATCCAGATGCTGACGGACATTTCTGTTATCACAGCAACACATTTAGAGTAGCAGCCTTTGGCGAAGGTATGCAGCACTTTGAGGGCAGTGGATAATTAACTTAATGTGAGTGAATTTCACAGTGTTTACCTTTTAGGTAAACACTTCAAACTGTCTGTTGCCCTTCTAGTCTTTAAATTTGAATAGTCTGTTTTTCCCCAGAAGCCCTTGTGCCTGGAGCATTATGATTTATTGTGTAGTATCAGGGCTGCCACTCTCCTGCTGAGTAGAACATTTTACATTTTTCTACATGATGTGTTCCTTTAAACAGTGTTGATATAGATAATAATGGAATTTTAAAATTTGTATTTTATTATATATTGTTTATTTAAAAAAATAGAACAGATGTCAAATTAAACCAGTAGAAATATGACTAATAACTAGTACTGGTCCAGATTCAGGTGTGTAAAGAGGTCAAATGAGGTAAAATGTCAGTGTAACGTATACATCAAAATTAACACACTGCTGTTTTGTGGTATATATTGAGTTTTTGTTATGTTGTATATATTGAGTATCCTTTTTTTGTTTATTCCTGATATTTTATTTTGTGTCTGCTACTGTGACCAACAAATTTCCCCTTGGGGATGAATAAAGTATCCATCCATCCATCCATCCATCCATCCATCCATCCATTTGTTTACTCACTTGTGTGCATAACCATCTGAGGTGGTGGTGAGGTTGACCTGCATGACCATCTGGAACTCTGTTTCGTTGCAGCAGTACTTGAAGGCGGTGTTGTTGTGGTGGCAGCAGAACATGTAGGTCTTGTTGTCTGTGAGGCGAGGGCAGTGGAAGCCGAAGTGGTAGCCCCCTCTGTGGTCCGAGTAGGGTTCACACACTCGGTAATGAGCGGAGAGGGCTGCAGGTGTGTGGAAGACAAAAATCGATGTAAAATGCACTGAGAAATCTCAGACAGCGAGTTTTTTAGTACGGCGGGAGACAAATACACAAACACTCAGTGAAATGTGACTCATGACCTTTTGAGATTGATTTGTATTTGTCTTCCTACTCCGGGAGATGGAAACCTTATTGATATCTCTCAGGGCAACACCTTTCAAACTCCAGCAGCCAAACCACAAAATAGAGATGCGCCAGTACCGATAACAAATATCGGGCAGATACCAAAAAGCTGGATTATCGTGACAATGGGGCCAACATATATATATATAAAGTAATACTTTACTTCATAGACATTACATACTGGAACGTTAATTGCTGTTTAACCTTTAACAAAGTGTTCTCTGCATTAAAAAGATGTACACTTGAATTGTAATTCCTGTTTATTTTGATAAATTGTTTATCATTATTTATTTTTTTAAATAACAATGTATCATCAATGTATTTGTGACAAATAGTTTGACCAAGTCATGAAAGCCAGTCAATGGGAATGCTTTTTGTCTTTTTTTGGAAGCCTCAAGAAAGACATAACTGGAGATGCATGAGTTAATAAAGATGGAGGACGAGGAACAGAAAACAAACAAAAGCAATCCGATAAAAGACACCACCTTAAGCATAGAAGAAGAAGCTCATCCACCCAGAAATATTGAGTATTAGGTCATTACATAAACATGAGTGCTTCTGGATGGAAACACCAAATATGCTCCTCAGACCAGGTACATCATTTGTTATGTCAGTCCTACTTCTTTTTTGCAGATGGAGTGATACGAGCTGATAAGAGTACTGAGTTAATTATTGAACAATGCAAAGAAATGTGATACAAATAGTATTCTGGCTCATTTACGTCCATCATCCATCTGCAGCAGTCCGTTCTGCTTTAGGAGACGATACATCTGCGCATCCTTGCTGCCTCAAAAGGGAAACAAAGCAATATTGTTTTCGATGTAGAATCTGGGAATTTACTTCAGCAGCAGCTGAGACTCCATCTGATAATAATAAATCACCAATTTGTCACAGGAATGAACCAGATATGATTAGTGTCAGTTTATGGGCCCTCAATGCCTTCATAACGCATCAGCATCACATGTTTAGCATCTTTTTATTACTGGTAATAAGACCCAGAATGAACACTCGAGTGTGCCTGGGGACAGACTGTGTAAACTGAATAGTAGTTACATAGAAACTGTTTTCCAATTATTTAATAAGGAAAAGCCTCCATGGAATTATAAATCTGGCAAAGAGGCAATAATAGCAGTGGGTTTCAGAGAAATAACAAAAAATAAGACAGATAACACAAAACATGCCACACATCACAGTTGTTTCACTATAGAAACAACTCAAATAGCACCTTTTAAAACAACCCAAGAGTTGTCGGAAACCCTAAATATAAATACGACCAATCTAAAAGAAGAATTTCTAAAATAGCCCAGATTTATGACCAATATCTGTACCGAAGGAGACATTTTAAAGTTGAAAAACAAACTTGTTTGCTCTCTCTGATGGACCAGACTATGCAAAGGTGACATTGTATTTAAATAACTGTAAATATTTGCCATTCATATTCACTTCAATAAATACTATTCGCTGATGCAATTCTTGGGTACCAAATCAGTCTGGCTCAATTTAGTACACCGTTTGCTGATTTTGTAATAAATTAGCCTCTTTGATTTCTTTTGCTTCATCGTTCTCCTTCTAAGCGTGAATTCAATCAGGCAATTTCATGTGAAGTTCGTCCGGATTCGATTGTGACTGATTAGTCTTTATCCCGTATGTTTCCTTTCATCAGTGCAGCCGACGAATCTGGCAGTAAAAGTGTTGTCTCTGTGATTTAGTTCAATGTCCATTTATGCTGCGGGGTGATAGAAGTCTTTCAGTAATCTCAGGCAGCGATGGATCAGCATTTGAAAGGAGACAGCTCTTTCAGGTTATAATGAGCTCGGCGTGGCCGGCCATCTTCCCTCTAACAACCCGAAGCAGAACAGGTGGTGCAGCGAAGCGACGCCGGATTAGAAGTGAAGGGTGGTTCATATCAAGTTCTTCATTTGACCTTTTGCATTGACTGTAGCGTGGTTCTGCAATCAACTGGTGATATCCCACAACACCTTGCATGTAGTGCAGTTTGTAGGTGCACGAACTGGCAATGAGATGAATGAAACAGACGCCCTCGACATTGGAAGTCCTTTAACCCTCGAACACTAACGTTAAAAATAGTCACACTAAGACTAACGTCGGGTGATAAAAAATACTTCTCATCAAAATATATTAAAATTACAATAATACAAGGCAAGTTGAAGTCCTCTTCTATTATTTTACCCTATAGAACTTATCGTAAAACTATAAACAGGTATCATGGGGGGACCCTGAAAAAAGGCTCAAAATCGGGTGAAAAATTAGGAAATCGTCAATAAAACATGATTAAAAACATAAATAATGGAGCCACGAAGTTGTTCTTTGGTGCACGTTCCTGGGACATGTGAACCTTGTCCTGTAAAGGAAAAGTCACATGTCAATGTAAAAACCCATCCAATTTTTTTTTACCCTCTAACACTAACGTTGGGTGAAAATCACCCGAACACGTGCCTGTTGAAAGAACCCAGGGATTGGAGCAGAGAGACACGCCCACCATCGATAATGACACGCCCACCTTTAATAACGTGAGAAGCAGGAAGCTACACAAGGACCCACGCAACTCAGACAAAAGCAACACAACGAATATTAAGTAAACACAATCGCTCGGGTGAAAATCACCCGACGTTAGTGTTCTAGGGTTAACGGCTTAAAGGTTTGGAAAGAGAAGAGCACAGGGGAAGTCTCCGGCTTCTCAAATGAACAACAGCTGCTTCTGGAAACCATGCAGTTGTAAACACACCCACCTGTCTAATTTCATTAACACCTTTTGAAATTTAAGATACGGTTAACAGCTTGGCTCTAGCGCTGCACCGTGTTTACAGTCTGTGGTTCTGAGCGCTGCCTCGCTCCCTCACCACGAGCAACATCTGAGCATCAGTCGACGCTCGATCATCATATTTATTTATTCATGGCTACGCTCAGACCCACAGTTTGTCATCCTTCTTCTGAAACAACATGCCAACTGCTTATCAATACAACAAAACACTAAATCGATCATTTATCAGGCAAAAATGACAAATATTCGCCAGTGCTGTAGCTTTTCGGGGGAAAGATTCTGCTATTTTTTATCGTTGTTAATTGAATGTCATTTTGATTGTTGGTTGAAAACAAACTTGATTATGTAACTTTAGGACATTTTAATGATAATCTTAAACTATTTAGTTTGTCAGAAAAAGGGCGGATTGATAATTAATAGTACATAGTTGCTAGTTGCAGCCCTACTATCAATATCACCCGGCTATATGTACCATCCCTGATTCAATTCTGAGTACTTTAGGAATAATCAAAATAAATGATTATCAATATAATTATTCTTTATAAAAACTAGTTGACTTAAGTTAAAGGTGAGATGTAAAGTCCCTTTATTACATCAGTTGATTCTGGTTTTAAATATACACTGTTCATTGCAATGGATTTTAAGTGTTCAGGTTATGAGTTTTCCATTTATTCCAACCTGCTCCGTGCTCCTGTTACTCTGGCAGCATTTTTCTGCTTCCATCCCCTTTTTTGGCATTTTAAAACTTGAGTTGGCATCTTTGCCCTTGTGCATAATGTATACGTTTCAGAAATACGTGTTGGCTGGGCTGCTCTCTTTGTATCTGTTGGGGTTATAACGCTCTCTCTGCATGTCCTCATTTAGAGAGCACCCTGAGGTTCAGAGCTTTTCCTGCCAAGTTGTTTTTTAGTCCCTTGATGTTGAGTGTCTTTGACTTAACTTCTGGCCATCAGATGTCAACATCTTTCTCCTCCTAGCCATAAAAGCTGTGTCGTTTGGGGTTGTTTCCTGTATTTAGTTCGTGGCACTAATGAGGACTGAGACTGAGCATCCACAATTTATAGAAACCACTTTGAGCAAGCCTATATAATATGAGAACACCCTGAAACTCCTATATGGGTTTCTGGGGGAAATGTACTTTTCAGGGGGACAGACAGGCGGACTCACTGATAAGCACACACTAAACTTTGCAGACCTGCAGTGGACAGCAAGAGGAAGATGACCGTCAGGACATTGAAGGACTGCCGGCTGGTGATAGTCATCTTCTCGTCCTCATGTGTGAAGAAGGGAGGGAGCGAGAGGGATGGAGGGATGGAGGGAAGGGGGCGTCTCTGCTTTAGCTAGGCGTGGGCATCCTCTGCTTGTTGACAGATCCTCTCACATGGCTGCTGCTGGGCCTCAGGACTCCTGATGGGAACAAGACAAGCAGAGAGAGGAAAGATTAAGGGATTTGATTCGTATTTAAGGAAGTTCCTCCCTACGGTGTGGACAGCTTGTCTGGCAGTGAGCTCCCATGATGCCTTCCCAAATCTGTCTTCAGGTTTATATAATAGGATGGCTTGGGCATCAATTAGATCTGAAATTGGCACTCTGGGCGAAATTCCTATTGTGACAACAGTTTTTTTGTTTTTGAGAGGAGAAATGTTTGCACATGATATATTACATGATATATATTATTATGTTATTTCAGAAGGGTGGAGCACATCTTATACATGTATTATAGTACATTATTGAGGCAAAAAAGAGGAATTATAAGTCATTGAGCTGAAATACTTTGATTAATTGATTCATTGTTTTACAAACAATTGATAATAAGAATTATATTTACTTTAATTTACAAGTCTGTAATTTATGAGTGTGTAATTTAGCATTCATTAGAGGGAAACTGAATGTGATCTGCTTTCAAAGAAGCTTGCAAATCAACTTTACAATAGTAAATTAATGAAATACCATTTAATGGTTTAAGTACTGGAAATTTGAGACCATACAATTAGATAACAATTAAGTGAAGCACTAAATATGCACATATTTTGCTTTTTGACTCCATTTCCCTGGAAGAACACACAATGCTTACTGGTGCATTATATCAGCAACCTAAAATAGTAAAGACAGAGATAATAACTATATTTATCTTGTGAATGTTTATCTGAAATCGTTCTAATTTATCAGTTTCTCCCATTTAGAGCCGAGATTAAAAAAAACACCGGCCAGCAGATATCTGATTATATAACTATGCTTTGCAGTTTAAAAAAATGCTACAAGTGCACTAAATGATGGTGTTCTTAGACTAAGTGTTGTTTGTATCAAATATTTAATGAGTTACAGGGAACTTGCTCCTTCAGCACAGTTCACAGAGTTTTGATTACAGAACTGCTGACGAGCAGTTTACTTGAAAATGGTGCATTGTGGGAGTTCATGAACTCTTCTTCTGTCACTGTACATTTACCATTCAAACTAGTGTCATCTGTCCACTGATGCTAAAGGAGATTAATGGGGTGGCAGCACATTGTGCTTAGCCATGCTTGATCCTCCTGTTCTTTGGCAAATGTATTCTAGTACCGGAGGAAATGGCACATAAACGTACCATGAATAAGTTAAGGTGATGTTTATGCTAATTTATCGCAAACTCTGTCAATGAACCATTTGCATTTAGCAGTGGTTTTACAAAGGTAATGTGACTTTGAAGCGCATATCAGTGACAGCCACATGTGAGAGAGGCACCAAGCATGAGCTGGGTGATAATGGATGGTCTCAATTTCAGGGTGGTTGAACTCGAAGTCAGCGAAGCTAGCTATCCACAAAAGTTTTATATCAAGAAATATGATAAAAATGGTTTGTGGAATATGGTATTTGCTACTCAAACCATAATATCAAGTAAAGAACGCTGCAAGCTTGTGCGAAAAAAAAGTTATTCTCTGTAGAAACATGAAAAGTGTGACAAAAAAAAAATCCCTGAATAATTGAGAGGCTGACAGCAGCTGACAGCTAAATAGAAACCACATATAAGAAGCAACAACAACAAGTGCAAAACAGCATCAATGTTCTACTTTTTCTTGTGATGAAAAAGAATGGCGGATCACATCCAGTTTAATGTTGCATCATTGCATCATCTTTTTTTTAAGTGAACTTTGTGCAAGCTGTTTTGGCTGAAAATCTCGGTGGAACGTTTTTGTTTTGCAGAAATGCAAAGTCAAGATTATAAATAGTGCAAGAGATCAGCCACGGGCTACACAGTGTCTACTGGTGACACACAGGTATGCATTGCCTCAGTTATGCGTTGTGGGAATCAACTTGTACTACATTACAATACGTGTTCCTTATATCCTGCCTGATCGGTACTGAGCATGTGCAACTCACAACATGCATATATATTTATATATATTTTTATTTGTTCATTACGGAATCATCTCCAGAGCAGGAACAAAATGGGACAGAACATCTCTTTTTGAGAGACCACAGCCTTTATGAAGGTAGAGAAAGAAGAAGCACTTTCAGCTTTCACACCTTTGCCCACCTGGCTAATCCATGCAGAAAACAGGCTTGGCTCACCGCTTGACAGGCTCAGAAAACATTGGGTGATGCAGACCTCCAAAATAAAGACTGACCTGAGTGGGCCGGAGAATAACTACTATAGACCGCAGGGTGCAACACCGCTTAACAAACAGCCTTCAAAAGCTTTTTAATCGTCATATGATCGAATGTGATAGCGTATCCGCTTGGGCATTGCACATACTGACACACAGACATGAGACCTGGAGCAAAACGATGGGATCCGATATGACAAAAATCAATTTTGAATTCTGTTCCTCAGAACCAAGAAGACCCGTGATGCTCTCCCTTTTAAGACAATATATATATATATTTATTATATTATATTATATATATATATAGACTCCCTTTTCAGACAATATATATATACACACACACACATATATATATATACCCCCATATATATATATACCAAAAAAGACCCGTAATGCACGCCCTTTTAAGACTATATGTATATATATATACATATAGTCTTAAAAGGGAGTCGATATATATATTGTCTTAAAAGGGAGTACATTACGGGTCTTTTTGGTTCTGAGGAACAGAATTCAAATATATATATCTTAATATAAATATGGTGTGAAGACAATACTGAAAAAAAAAACGTGCCCGTTCAATTGAGCCTCCGTGGATAAACAAATGTATTGGAGGAAACTAAAGATGCTCCAACACGTTGGAGAATCCCCTGTCAGCTGCTGTGTTAGTTACTGTTGCTCTACCTGTTCCAGCTCCGACTTGTTGCCATGTTTCTTATGTAATCCAAACAGCACGGGCTGGTGGCGGCACGTGACCGAGCCGATGCACGAAGCAGTTGCTATGGGCCGTATGGACCGAATGCGTATACGTGGAGCGCAGCAGGCGCTTTCTGCTGGAGTCCTTTAAAACATTTTGATCAGACAAGCTGTTCGCTGTTCAGAGAGCCAGGCGGCTAAGGGTCCCAGGAGGCTTGTTAGAGTGGCATTTCTGTATGTTTCTTTCCTCTCTTTGTACTCCTGCTGAAAGCTTCAGTGTACTGTCAGATGACAACGAGGGATTCCCGTCCTATCAAGTTCCCCCTGCCAACCGACTCCTATTCCTCTCTACGGCTGTTGTCTCTGACAACGGCGTTGCAGGCGCTATTTCTCCAGTCACATGGAGTCACATCATTGTCACATTGCTCTTTGTGCGGCGCGGGCTGTAAAAGGGCAAGGTTTACCTCCTCACGGTATGAGAGGCTTGTTTGCAAAAGAAGTGAAGGGGTTTGTGTAATGAGCCTGATGGTAGTGAAGCAGAACATGTACTGTAAATACACAACGTAGTGCCCAGTGCAGAGCTCCCTGGGACTGGAAATAGAACATAGTGCACAGCTGAGCAGGCGTGCAACACAGATGGAGCTACTTGCTGTTTACGTCTGAGATCAAACTAAAATATACATAAAGATCATGACAACCCAGTGCCGCCGCTCTCAGTGTAAATGGAAAGGCTGCTACTGTACGAGGGAGGGGATCTAGACGGTTAACACACTCCTGGGGTAATCAAAAGCACAAATAGCGTGTTCATTTATCTACATGGTAAGTGGTACCCGAGAGAAGAAGGAAATATTATAAGTGATCAATTACTGCAGCAGGGTAACGGCATACTTTTCATCACAGCAGAGCAGGAGACCCAAATCTGCCAGAGGTTTGATGAGGGAAAGTGGTGGAAGATTTTGGACTATTTAGAGATTGCACGCGGTTATATGCGGCGCATCCCCATCTCATGAACAGAACTTTATTTTGTTCCAACATTAACTTCAAAGGCTTTGACACTTTAGTATGCTTTCTAAAAATCCTTATTTATTTATTTCAGGCCTGCTGTGTCTTTTATCTGATAGGCTTTCAAGTTTGTAAAGGCACAAACCCGACATTGCATTTCTCTCTCTCTCCTTCTGCAGTTTAACTTTATTTTTAGGTGAAACATTTAGTCTTGTCTTTTTGAGTATTCCCATAACCTTTTTTTCTTTTTGTGTGCCTGTGGATGCTAGTATGTGGATAATTATGCACACTGCCTCTTTTATTAGCTTTGCGTTTGCCTCGGTGCACGCAAACACACTCTCTGTGGGTACGTCGGGTCTTAATCAGTGTTAAAGTGGGTTAACAATCACCCTAAATCACACGAGTGTGTGAGCATCCGGAGTGAAGTTCAGTTTAGAGATGAGACTCCCACTTCACACAGGCTAATGAGCCTGCGTTAGCTAAGTGACTGCAACTCATATCTGGGTCTGCTGATGGGCTCGCATCCAAGTACCGATCAGTATTCTGCAGCAACGAGCCCTGCGCCTAATTGAGGCTCCCTTTGACTGTCATCATAATAAATTGGGTTTCATTCACATTTGATGACATTAGAGCTTCACTCAGAGGCCCCACGGCGATCCATTAGGATGTGACTCCAAGTCGGGAGATTTAGAGCTAAGGTCTAATGATTGTCAACGGCACCGGGAAGGGAATTGTGTGCAGCGCGATTGTCAATGAGTTAAGAGCGGCAGTGAGCCGGATGGCTGGTAAATACAGTAAGCGACGCCAATGGCTTTCATTGCCGCAAAAATAACAATGAATATTAAGAGCTTCCCAGTCATTCTCCTGCGTGGCACAGCTGGGTCTGAAACATATTTCAGCAAGCGCATCTAGGGTGAAAGGCGGGATTCAAAGTGGTAGAAATGTACTGAGAGGATTCACACATTTTAAATCTGTATGTGTCGCTACATTGAACTCATTGGGATCATTTTTTAAAAAGGTAGTAAGTAACATGAGGCTAGGGATTTTTATAGCTGAAACACCAAAACCTCATAAGCTTTGTATTTGCCGTAATAGCAGTCTATAGTCCTCATAACTAATATTCAAACATAAACCATGCACTTGTGGAAAAATTAAACCTTTAACATAACTGATAAGAATCCACCAAAGAAGTTGACTGCATATAAAAAGCAATTTAACTTTATCTAAATGTCTGTGGAATATTATGGGGCGCATGATGCATGATTTAAATGTAATGTCTTGTATGTAACACAAGCAGTCTGTAAGAAAGAAATGTAATCCCATGAACTTTACATCTAGTTTTATTACCCTGAAAGCTTTTAGAAAAACTCCCAACTACTAAATTTGTATTTTTTTTAAAGGAAAAGGAACGGCTGAGTCATAGGACTTATTTTACATTATTTTACATGTATCTTATTGTATATTAATTGATCTAAACAGTCAAAATCTAAACATTATAGACAGATAAAAGCAATAAAAGCAATGCTAATTCATTCGGGGAACATACACTACACATTTCCTTCTTCCTCTTTGAGCCTATTTGCTCCAAACAGGCACAGCCGGGTATCTTTCCATTATACTGATGAAGCACTGTCGGGGTAATAACTGCTCATTCATTTGCGCTGTATCACAGAGCTGAGAGCTGCAGAGCTACACATAAATATGACTGATGAACAGAGGTTCTTCTTTGGTTTATATAATCATCCACCTGAATAAATATCCCAAATCAAATAGTCTAAAAAAAAACCAGAGGCAGCAACGTGTTTTGGTCTGGTGGCTTGATGTTGCTTGGGAGACGTTTACGTCACACGAGATATGATGAGGAATGTGACGTCTGTTAATTAACGCCCACGAGGCAGCGGACAGGAAATGAATACAGTCGATCCGAAAGGGAGAAAAGCACAGCAGGGTTACCGTGGAGCTTGTTGTGGAGAGTTTGGGCTCAGCTCAGCTATTGTGCATGCAGCCGCCTCGCTGCATGGGCAGTCTGTTTCTGTTTTGGACTCGGTAATGGTTTGTTAGCTTAACACGAGCTGAAGATGAGAGAAGAGCTGTAATCAAACTTACATCTGCCGCTGGCTGGCCGAGTTTCTACCTGCTGAGAGCTGTCGTGTTGATGGAAACCATTCGGCCTCCGGCTTCATTTCGTCTCACGCCCTCAATTCATCATCAATTTGCAAGGATTGTTTTTAAATAATACCGGTACAGGTATTTGTCTGACTCTAACCAGCAAAATAACTCATTGTACATGCAGCTTCCCTTCTACCTGGTGGAAATGGCAGTACGGTGTCATTGTTCTGGACTTTTAGTTGATATGTCTGCAGACTGCAGTATCAGCATTACATTATATTACATTTCATTTAGCTGACGCTTTTATCCAAAGCGACTTACAATAAGTGCATTCCACCGTGAGTACAAACAAGAATCAGAACAACAAGAATCAAGAAGGTACAATTTCATCAATAAAGTACGACTACAAAGTGCTATCAGTAAGAGCCATTCCAGTGCTACTAAAGAGCTACTTTCCTTATTCAAGGTATAGTCGGAAAAGATGTGTTTTTAGTTTGCGACGGAAGATGTAGAGACTTTCTGCATCATCCATCTGGACATAAACCTCCAACCGCTTCAGCTCCACTACTCCAGCCTCATTTCAGCTTGCACGAGCAACTGGTATCACAATGGAGGTGATGGGAGAGGAAACCTGACACCATGGCTCAAGCTTTAACCATATAGAGAGGGAAAGGGGTAATTACAACACGTCAGAAACACCCCAAACATTAGCGCTATCCAGCAGCTGATAGAAGAGCATCTATTCTTGACCAAATGAGAATCTAATGTATTGCTTGGCTGTAAATATATGCATGCAGTGAGGGAAAGACGGCTAATGAGACATCTACTGGAGTCTAATCAGTTGAATTCATTATACAATCAAAGTCTCAAAGTCAGTTGGGGGATGAACATTTTGGGAGCCCCATTTAAGATAATGCAGATAAGGTCTGCAGCTTGAATGAATCCAGGATTTTCAATATTATGCATCAAAGGATAACACCTTTTATTAAAGGAAAAGCAGCCAGACTGTCTTGTCAATTATCTGATAAATTGATTAGTTGAAAGAAATCCACAACAACTCAACGCAGAAGTCGCAGCCCTACTTTGATTAGCGCTAACTGTCCCTGAGCCGCAGCTCTCCTAGATTTTGCTTTGATCGAGCGACTTCGAGGATTGGTTGTTGTTGAGTTTGACTGCTAAATATCACTGAGACGCAGTAGCTGTCGCGGTTAAGTCAGTTTTAAGGCCACGGAAAGCCTTCCAGGAATCGGTCCACTGCTACTCCCAACACACGGCGCCATCAAGGTTGGAGCTGCCTCCTGGCGACGCAGAGACCTCGTCTGTCAACGCATCGGCGCTTTGGCACTCAGATTCGGTTTTCTTTGGTTGTGGGATTGTGACTCATGGAGAATAACTGCACTCGATTTGGCTCCGGGGTTTTGGGAGACACATTCCGACGACTATTCGGTGCCTGTGATGCAAACTGACAGGACAGTATCTCCCAGACACAAGACAGCATTGTTTGTTTGGATTTGCTTTAACACCCGACTCCGGGCCTCAGTTGGTTTCTCTTGGAAACGCTCCGTGTCATTCTCCGCCTGACCCTGGATTCAAAATAGCATCTACCCGCGGACAAATAGGCTGGTGGGAATTTAGAAAGCGAAGGAAGAGAAAATCCTGACATGTGACAATAATGCATGACAAAGCTGTTGCTGAAACACAGCAGTATGTGAATCTGTGTTAATATTCAAGGTTACACAGACCACCATGGTTGGGAGGCTACACAACACAAAGGTTGTCTATTTGCGGAGAAATTATGTTCTGATCCAGAAATTATCTCACGGTATTTAATACTAATAAACCAAACAGCATTTAATGGTAAACACACTGATGTGAGGTATAGCTTGTGTTTGGTGTGTTCACACTTTACCCTGCACGATATTGTACGGTAAGAGATCCTACTCTTACAAAGGGGTTTTTGCCTTTAATTTATTTCATGTTGGCAAGAAATTCTTGAAGAACATTCTTGGATTAGAAGCCACATTTTACCTGTGCATGGATTTATAGCACAGAAGAAATATCTCTTTTAAGATACACGTAGAAATGGCTGCAGACAAACTCTCCAACAAAGGACAGACAAATGGACTCAACTGTATAAGTGGCATTTACCTTAAGATTACAATATGATTATATGTGAAGACTGGAAAAATGGACAAACTATATATACCTACAAGATGTAACTTACTGTATTACTACGTATGTCATTTGATGACCCTGTTCCTTTAAGGGTATTAAGTTGCTCATTTCAACCGACACTCCCTGAAAATATCAATAGAAATACTAGTCCACGGTGACATTTACGAGTGTGTCGGATCCAAAAGTGGCTCACTGAGCGCAGACGATGGGTGTGTGCTTCCCCTCAGATAACCCTCCTGAACAATAGTCAGCCTTAAGACCAAACCCCATGCAGCTTACTGTACAGCCTGGAAATAGCTGTGACAGATGTCCTGTAGACCGGGAGAGCTCTCGTACACCTCAGGGTCCGAGAGGTCGCCTAGGGCGGCGACCCCACCCTACCGCCAAGAATACCTCCGATGAGAGCGGATAATACCCCACACGTCCACGTCCAAGCGCTAATGGTGTTTTGGCAGCCTGTTTATATGGCCTGTGAGAAAAAACCTTAAAATGCAAGGAACCGTTTGTAGGCCGTTCCAGCGATCATTACTGGAAGTGTTGGTCGACTGGCTGTCGAAGTGGGATCGGCACCTCGTTAATGAGGCTGTCCTGATTTTGACCCATGGAGAGAGAACTCAACTCAGGTTCGCATAATTTTGGCAGATCACCTTTGAATATTAACTTCCTGTTATGTCCTGAAATGCTCTCTGAATGCTAGTGAGCTCAATTGCTCTCTAATATTAGAAATGTGTGATAAATGCTCTGAAGTATCCTCTAAAAAGGTCCAATTAAGCCGATTTATGTGACTGGAAGGATTTTTTTTTTATTATTCAAAGTGGACAATAGCAGAGTTACCTGCTGTTATTAGCTGATAATATGTGGACGTGATTACTGAGTCTATTTAAATTATTAGTCATTATTGGAGAGAGGGATTATAGTCTGTCATTTTTTTTATTCACCATGTAATAAAATGTCATTTGAGCCCATAATGAATCGCATATTATAGTGAGTCTTTAAATAACATTATCTCTGTCAGCATGGTGAGCACATATGTTGGTTGCTGCAACACACACACACACACACACACACACACACACACACACACACACACACACACACACACACACACACACACACACACACCAGTTGAGTTTACAACCCCTGTCATGAGGATTGTGTACCATTGGACTACAGTACGTGAAGCAGCCCAATCTCCCACAGACACACACAGCTTTTATCCACATTAATAATGCTTTTCCTGCCTCGTTCCAACGGCAGCATCACTGTGTCTTCTGTTTTAACGATGATATCCACCACCAGTTGAAAGAGAAAAATACAATAATGTTTTGAGGATGACGAAGCCTGAGATTGGCCCCGTGACTACTAATGTCTCAGATGCCAAATCTGTATTTATAGTCTATCAGATGCTTTTTGATGATTTTCCTTGTTTTTTTAAAGGAATGTTAAATAAACAAGGAAAATATTTTGGTTTTATGTGCATTTTATAGTTGTTTTAGTCAAATTCTTCACATCATAATGTGAATATGCCAAAAACAACACAGGTCAATGTCACAAAATGATCTCAACTCAAAAAGGTACACTTCACGGAGCTGCATAACGTATTTCAACTCATTGTTTGTTCTGACACAGATTAACTGTTTATGTCCACTCGAGCCACTGTAACATGGGTTTCCTGAGAAAACTCTAGCTCGGCACCAAACAGGTTAGTGACTAGAACAAAGTGGAGCTTTTAGCAGCCGGATAGTTCCCTCAGGAGAAGACCAAAAACCGAGCTAAAAAGTGAATATCAGGCTATTTGCTTATTTTCTTAATGTTCTCAAAGATCGGAATTGAACCAAGAAGCATTTTTCAGAAGAACAGTCTGACACCATAATAAAGATATTTCTTCTCACTTAAATCATGTAATTACACGACTAAAGCGAGCGTCTCCATTGTTCATCCAGAGGTTACGGCCCAGCTGTTCCTTCAGTCTTCTCACTCGCCGCTTCTTGTTGCCGCTGTAGATGCATTAAAGCTGTTACCTTGACATGCTCCTTTTATCTGGTGATAAAAGCTTTTTCTCTACGTCGCACGGCTGAGCTTAAGTGACAGAGGCTCTTGCTGCACCTCCGGCTCTGTAATCAACAGCCGGTGTCCGACACCGACGTTTAACCCTTCGTCCACTCCTCCGCTGTCAATCGCATCTGCTCTCTTCCTACAACACTACAACACTATCAGGGAGGTCAGTCGGACAAATGGCTTTATATGGATGCTGTTGAGAGCTGTTAGTCTACAACGCTTTGGTCTCGGAGGCGTGAAGCTTATTAAACTCGGATTCTTCTGTTTTGTGATTTTATGAAAAGAGTTACATTATATACTTGAACTAGGAATATTGTTTTATGTCTATGAACACATACTGTATACATATAAGTGGGTGAGTTCAAGCTCATGTGACCTTCTGGTAAGACGCTCTAAATGAGGAGTTAGAGCACATATTACATCTATATCTGTGTGTTTGTGTGTTTGCAGGCAAAATAGCTGAAATTGTGAGAAAAACAACCTGTCGACCATTTGCCACAATAGTCTGAACTTTATCCATTTTGACGTGGTTTTGTTTACTGCTCTCTCGCTGAAATAACCTGTTTTATACAAAGTGTTTCCACATGATATAACATTACAGATCTGTAACATATTGCAGATACATTATAGAAAATATATGTACTTTGCATAAAAATACACAGCTTCTTCTCTGAGGTTCTCATCGTGGGTATTAGTGTATTTCTCCACTGCCGCTCTATTTCACATTAATTGACATTAAACTCTGCATATATTTGTTCACAAGTCAGTGCAGGTGTGGGTCCATTTACCACCAGCAGCAGTCAATATTTCCATGTGATGTCTGTGAAGGTGATCAACATCATTCTCATTACAGTCACACATCACACTGATCAACTGGAGGGTAAACACAGGTCGAAGAAGAGCGTCGTGGAAAAGATTTTTCAGATCACAGGTCAGACACCAACTAATGAGAATTGACATAGTGTGAGGTCACACATAAAGATGTAAATGCCAATATGTCAATGTAATGGTTATTCTCTGTGTTTTCTCTTTTTTAATAACACCCTCGGGAAAGGCCCCCTTACCATCCTCCCTAAAAACAATTTTTAAGAACTGATTAGATTGAGAATAACCATAATGTACAATAAATGAAGAATAAGCAAAAATGATTGAAATGAACAATAAGCATAATTTCCCCAAGTATTACATTTCCTTCTTGTGAATGACTATTCATGTGTGATGGAACAGTTTCAGCTGGGTCAATACTACAAAAGCCTCTGAAGAGCCTGAATCGATGTAATTTTTCTTCCCTAAGTGTTCATACACACACACACACACACACACACACACACACACACACACACACACACACACAGTGTTATTATTCAAAGCAGCTACTGGGTGAACCTGTGTCTGAATTTCAACAGCTTGTTCGTTTATTTGATTATTTCTTCAGCCTCTCATTTCAGTAACTACACACAAGGAGGAAAACGCTTTTCTGATGGCAATAAAAAGAAGAAGAAAAACACCCCATCCCCCCGAAAAAATAACACAGCAACAGCGCTCAAAGCAATGTACACACATTAAGGAGGAAAAATAAATGCACCTCCCCGAGATATTGACGTTTAGATTTGGTGAAAAATATTTAATGGGCTGTTTTAACAGTAGCAAACAAGCATAGAGTTTGGCTGTTGCACATGTGTAACAGTTCACCCGGAGGGGTCGGGGCGCATGGATCCACATGGAGCGGCTACTGATATTAGCATCAACACTATAATGGCATAAAGTGTTGGCTGTCTGCCTCTGGCGTCTAATGGTTACAGCATTGAAGTGCACCAAGGCCACATGGAGGGAGAGCTAGAGCTTACAGCTGATGAGTAGGGACAGTGTGTGTGTGTGTGTGTGTGTGTGTGTGTGTTTTGCTCCACAGGCCTTTGCTAGATTATCATCTGTTTGGTGAAATCTGATAGGGAGGAGATGCCGCCATCAAAGGAAATGCAACGTTTCGTCAAGAAACCTGCCTCTGCCAGCCTCTCTCTCTCACACACACATACACATTAATAAAGACACACACACACACACACTTATATCCTCACCCACACACAGCAGCAGTAAACACATGCACAGGAATACTGTACGCACCTCTTTCTAACTCTTTCTTTCTAACAAGTAAATAGAAGACAACACAAATTAAAGCACACACGTAAGACACACACATACTGTACACCCACACACCCACACACACACCCCAGGGCTCGGGAACTCGGTGTGAACCCTGGGGAAAGAGAAGACACGATAACAGAGCAGAGAAACCAAACGAATGCAGAGTTTTTTGAACCGCAGATCAGAAAGCACGACACTTCTGTGCACAGTGCGACTACGTGCTGTTTATTTTGGGTTGAAGAATGTAATTAGAGGGCTGCTGTTGGTGTTATTAATCAGTTATACTCTCGGCTGGAAACTGTTCAATATGATTTTTGGTGTGGGGAACGAGAGGATCCCGTGCACTGGGAAAGTCAGATAAAAGCCTTTGTTGTGTTCAGAAACAGATGTATTTCCTTATTTCCCTTTTATTGTGTTTGTTTCACAAAATCACATTTAAATTATTACATTTAAGAGAGCGTGCAACCCTATAATCAACTTTAGAACAAATATTTCAAAGACAAATGCCTCACAGATGCATTAAGATAAATGTGTAAACCTCAAGCTCAACTAAATCCCTTATGGTAATTACTACTGAAAGTTGATTAGTCTTTTAGTCAACCGTCAGAAAATTAAGCTTCAACAATTTAGTAATTGATTAATTGGCATTTCTCAAGCAGAAATATGAAACATTCACTTGTTCCAGCTTTTAAAATGTTTCATTATGATGATTCATATCTTTAGCTTCAGGACGGTTGGCTCTGGACAAAACAAGCCATTTGAAGACCTCATCTCGAGCTCCAGAAGATTGTGACAAGTTTTTGGACAAACCACTGAATTGATAAATGGACAAACATGTCCTGTCCCTCTGTGTATAACTTTTATTTGCACATTCAGAATATGCATCTAATTCAGAATTCTGAGGTTGGAAGTCAAAAGAAAATGTTTATATGAAAATGCTTATCAAAACTGTTGTCCGGTTGTACATAAATTCCAGTAGGAGGTAGCAGTTTCCCCCTATTGAGCATATAACTCTTTTACATTGGAGAAATTTGGGAATATACAGTTACCTGGCTTACAAAATGTTCAATATCCAGTCAAACATTGACTTCTGTTTGTGTGTGATAAACTGGGGACGCCAGACTCTGAAATACAGTTTCAGTTGGTGCTCTCTCCTAAATAACCTACTCCGATGTGCTCTGATACGTCTAGATGTATGGTTGGGTTGTGCTGTGTGTGCAGTGACAGAAAATGCCGCTCTGTATTGCTGAGAGCTTCTTTTTTTTTTTTTTGTTGCCACATCTGAACCGCGATAAGAAGCACCATCCGTGAGATGACGAAACCACGGTTCTATTAATTTCAGCTCCTCGCTTACGACTTTTATATTTGAGATTGAGGCACCGAAAACATCTCCTCAGCCAAAAGATTGTCTGCATCTGGTGCCAGCAGCTACTCGGGAGCTCCGACGCCAGTCAGATCATCTGTTCTGAATTTGAAATGCTCCTCACTCAAAATTTTCACCTTGAGGGGCTTCTGCCGAACCACCGGTCACGACGCCTCTCCCGGCTCCGCCTCCCCTGGTGTGAGTCCGTGCGTGTGTGTGTGTTATTTTGCCTTTGTGCATGTGTATTGGTGCACGATATGCCTGGGGGGAAATGTGAGTGTATTTACTGTATGTGCAAGTTAATGTGTTCACGGGATAGACATAGACATGCACTCAATGTCAATGAGTCCTCCGAGGAGGCGAGCCACTGATGCACTCACTAACTGCCCCTGCGTGGCAGCACTGTGTGTGTGTGTGTGTGTGTGTGTGTGTGTGTGTGTGTGTGTGTGTGTGTGTGTGTGTGTGTATGTGTGTGTGTGTGTGTGTGTGTGTGTAAGGTGACACAGGAAACGCTCCTTTACTGATGACTGATGGCCGAACCCCACTGTCCTCACCTTGCTTATGTTCGGTCGCTGCTATAGGTGACTGAGATTATGAGACAGAAACAAAGTCCAGACTAAACACAAAGCGAGCACTAATCTGCAGCTGAATGATCCTTTTTGAAAGCTTTACTTTACTTTTTTTTTTTTGTATAAACACATCCTGTTGAATATAGACCAACACTTTACTGTCACAGAAATGAATGGACACCGAGGCTTAGGCTTATGCAATATCTCTCCTTTTGTGTCAAAACACACCGAGTTTAGAATAATTGCCCGACGTGCCTCCACCTGTGTTAACAAAGAGGACACAATACTTTTTTTCCTCGTTAATAAATTTTAATCCAATCGCTTGCCCCCCCATCACCCCCACCACCACCCAAACAGTGAATCTTTTAAAGAACTCAGCCATTCATCAGCCTGCGTCAGAGGCCTTTGTTCGCAGGAGCCAGAGGCCAACCTCAGTGTCTCCAGGCACACTTATCTTAACCGGGCTGAAAAATGGCTGAGAGCAGAGGCTTTGTGCAAAAACGGTGAGCGGAAGAGGTTGTTATTGGTTTCAAGGAGAGTTCTCTCGCCCGTACACTGTAAATAAATACAGTCTGAACAAAAGCAGAGTCCTTCGGGAGATCATCCATCATGTGCACAACTGCTCACCCATTCATTACAGAAATTACACAATGGTTCATCACCATATGAAATCACTATATGGGCCAGGGTGTTTTTTTTTTAAATCACTTTGTCTTATCCTCCTGTTGTCTGACTAGTTCACGGCATGAATAACTTCCTCCACATGTGGTAATTAAACACGTGTGCTCACCTAAGAGACTCTCTACCTCCGATGCACACCCAGGAGACGTATTATCCCGGTGCATGCATGAACACACACACAGCCGCACATAGCACACTAACACACTTTCCGTGCACATGTGCTTGCAGTGCGCACACTCGCAACAACGTTCGCTGTCATGCAAAATCATAAGAGCTCACAAACCGCTGCCCCTGGGCCTGTTTTCACACAGACACACATAGGAGAGAGTGAGATTTTTTCCCCCAGAGAAGCAGGCTTTTGTGTGAATGAACAAAGGGGATCTCCTTCGTCCTTTGCTCCTCTCTCCCCCTAAATCCTATCATGTGCCACCACGCGTCTCCCACACTCCTGTTTCCAAGTTACCGGCAGCGGCGGCTGCCAATCCCACTTAATTGCCTCCTGTGTAAAGTGACGACTGATGAGAGCGAGCCGTCCTCGCCTTTTCCTGCTGCTCGCTCGCTGCTACCTCACCAAAAGGAGAGCCTCCACCTGAGACCCACGCCGTAAACCTCTGGGAAATTACACAGTCGCGTTGACCTAGAGAGAAACTTCAGTAGCCGAACGGGGGACTTACTGTATGAAAAAGAAGCGTGACAGAGGGACTTTTCATTTTCAATTTAGAAAACTGCTCTGTGAGGACATTTCATTTCAGCCCTAATGGACTCCAAGGGATGGAAAGCACATGCATATGAAAGGTTTTGCATAGGAAATGTCTTGTTTGAGATAAAGTAAAGAGCAGAGGATAAAACAATAACAGCACGCAGTGTTTGCTCTAACGATAAGCAGCTTTCCTCACTAACCTTTTGCTCGAGCCTGGAGAAAAAGAAAAAGGTCTTCTCGCTCACTCCCACTCGCTGAATTTAACCACCCTGTTGCTGCTTGTTTCCTCTTCCTTTGTTGCGCCTTCCTCACAAATGGAACCTCCTCATCCTCAGGACCGGGGCAGGAATTAACAGCTCATGAGGGAAGCCAGGCGGAAGAGAAGGAAAACATACCAGAGAAGAAAAGAAACACTTCTCTTCTCGCCCCTAAGTCCTCCCTGGCAGTGTATCCCCATCCGTCAGAGCACAGCGACTGAGAGTGTGAGAGAGAGAGAGAGAGAGAGAGAGAGAGAGAGAGAGAGAGAGAGAGAGATGAAACGATACTGAGTAAGTGGGCGAGTGAGAGAGAAAGTGAGAGAGGGAGGGAGGGAGGGACAGAGCTTGTGTGTATGCACTGGAGGGTGATCCTCTATACTGTATGAGCTCATGTTTATCTGCCTGTCTATCTCCTCTGCATGCATTCCTCCCCAACAGAAGCCACCAAGTCAGTTGCTTTTACAGTACACATTGTTTCCTCTTGAGGGAAATGACTTCCTGTTAGTTCTCCACTCAACTTCCCACATTAGCGATATATATTCCCTGTGTTTTTGATGCATTTTAAATTCTCTCTCTCTCTCTGCTCATCTATTAGCATCCTTGTGAGAGTTAATCTAATCTCGTCTCTCCCAGCATTGCCTGCCCAGAGGAATGTGCTGCAATTTTATTTCGGATTCACGCTGTGCAAAGATACAAACAGAAGCGACATGTCTTGTGCATGGTTTGCACAAAAAAAAGATAAAGATTAAAAACTGCAATAATGCAGCACCACGCGGCAACCTCCCGGTTCTGAAAAATGAAGCCAATGCGGAAGTGCCTTAAACTTGTATTCTCTCTAATGGCCAGCAGGGGGCGGTGACTCCGGTTGCAAAAATAAGTCAGATTCTGTGTCTTTGAGAAAATGACTTCTCACTTGATTTATTACCTCAGTAAATATTGTAAACATGAGTGTATGGTCTCAATCGTTAGTTTCAATTCTACCTAACAGCATGATTTTGTTTATTGACTAAATTATGGCCCCATTTATAGGAAAATAATTGTTAAATGAAGTAAAAAAAAATTGACTTTAGTAAAAAAAAAAAGTTATATTTTTGACTTCCGACAGATTACTTGAAAAAAATAACTTCTCTTTTTAAAAAAATATATCACCTTGAACTACGAAACCTGTCAATCTATAGACTAATTAATTGAAAAGAAAATTATTGATTGATGAAGAAAACGCTCATTATGTGCAGCACTATTGCATACAAACATTCTGTTGACAGGTGCTGGTTAAGTGTGCCAAGAAAAGATCAGCATGCTCTGGGCCACCATGGGAATTGTGGCACTTTATGGCCACCTCCCAGCTGTGTTCATCAACACTTTCAGAGTTAAATTAAAGCTGTCGCAATTATTATTAAAACTACAATGACATTTCATCAAAACCCGGCTTTAAGTCGCTGTCAGTAAACTAGTGGGAACTGTTGGTTTTGCAACATTTACAGGCGTAAAGACATTGAATCTCGTGACTTGGTCTTAAATTGTCAGCACAGCTTGTGTGTATGGGAGATGCTGTAACTGTGATGCTCTGCCTTTCTTCCCTGCTCTGCCCATCCCTGATGCTGCCTAGCAGCCGGAGAGCCTAAGTGTCTCCCCTGAGGTACGACACATACTCGGGTCAATATGCACGTGAAGCGATGGATCAATTGGGTCACACACACCACTGAAAGGTGATTCAGGGGCCACACTGACAGCTTCCTCAATTATGTTGATGAAGTGTCAAAATGTCATGAATCTCTCTCACACACACACACACACACACACACCACAGGCAAAGTGACAGTTCACACCGCTGATGAAGTGATAGAAAATCTCCTCAGAGCGGGGAAACGAAGGGCATGAGCATATGGCCGTGCTATATTGATGCTGCACGTTCCCCCGTGGTGCACTGTGGGTATCACGCCGTCTCAGCTGGCGGGTGATGCTCCGCCACATGTAGCAGGAAGAGGGAGCTCTGATTAGGGCCAGTTTCTGTCGGGAAAGGGAGAGTGGGTCGACAGCGCGGCCTCGGGAAGGTTGTGTGGGGATCGGGCTGTGTGATGATCAGCCAGGAGGACGTATGCACAGCCGCCATATAATGAGTGTGTTTGTGTGTCTGCGGGTGGACTTGAGCGAGTGTTGGGAGGAAAAAGCTAACTATTCATAGTCATTTCCGACCCAGCACAGTCATTCATGAGCCATCTTCAGTGCCGTTCTCTCTTTGTGACAAACACTAAAATAATTCTCAGTATATCCTATTGCATTTGTGCTATATGTGAACCAAAAGCTATCGTGAAAATAAACTTGCAAAACCACAAAAAAAAATGATTTTATTCGTCACAAAAGGGAGCCGTTATGAAATTATTGCCAGGATCGCTGTTTTTATAAGGAACAATCACCCAGAGCGCCATAAAAAGTAAATATTACACATTTCTCTTACAACTCTTATGAAATATTGAGTGGCTTGAAATGTACTCGGGAAAACGAGGTCATGATAAATGAATGCAAAGCAGGGAAGCTGGCTGCGTGGATCGCTCGCTGGCGGCACTTAGTCACAAGATAATGCCTCTGAAGACTGTGACACCACATGCACCGACTGTTTAATACTGTAAATAGATACTAGATCGTCATTTTTCTGCAGCGGCTGGACCAAGGTGGGAGTTCCCTCTCTAGACGTGTGCTGAGCATCACCTCATCATAGCTGTACCTTCATATGGATTAGGCTGATCTTCTCCAGTCCCCTTTTCTGTTTCAGTTCCTCTCAGAGATTCAGATGATAGGAGTTAGTCTGGGTAGTGCAGCATTTCTTCCTTTTAGCCAAGCTCTAGGAGATTTCTTTGAATTTTTTTTCTAAGGAGGCTCCATAAATGTAGGGGATCAGCTTACACAGCCACCATTAAACTTATAGGGTATTTGATACAGATGTGACTTTCAATCTACAAAAAAAAAAAAGAGATTTCAGCTCAGCTTTTATTATATGTATTATATGGTCCAAGTGCAAGGAAAGGACTTTTTGAAAAGGCTTGTCTGTATTTTTCTTCCTTTTTTTCCTCTTAGATCACTCTGCCTTCTGCAGCACAGCCCTCAGGAGCTGGGTTCTCCTATTGCAGGGCATTTGTAGTGGTGGTTTTGAAATGAATTTAGGTTTCTCATGCAAGATGTAGCCCCGCTATGAATTAAATGTCCTGCAGCTGATGCCGTGTAAAGCCCATGATAATAAAGTGAGTGAATCTGGTTGTCAAGCTTTTCTCAGGGGCCCTGCTTAAGCGCACTAGATAGAGGTCAGAAGAGACGTAGGGAATTGTGCAAATCCCTGCAAGTCATTGCATGTCCTCAGCTCTTATGTCGGATGCTGCTAATAGAAACTTGCATCTCGCTGCCTTCTCAAGCGTCACCTCTGGACCTCTGGGTGCCGTTTTTCGCTTTCGCTTTGTTTAAATTCAAAAGGTCAGAAAGGAAAAAGATGAGCGAGTTTCTTCATTTAATTCCCCAAGTGAGCCGTTTCTTGTTTCAGTGTTGTGAGCCTCCAGGAGGCTGGTTAAGAACACCCTTACCTCTACCACGTCACGTGATCGCGACATGAGGGTGCTGATACAGTCTTTTTGACGAAAATAAAAATAAAACACAACATCAGCTCTCTGTTTAGGCAAATCCCCTGACGGGTGGCTGTTCGCGTGAATTCCCTCATTCAGGGAAGTGTGTCCTCCTAATTGCCTCGAAGGTAGCGTCGCCTGTTACAAAGCTTTAAACCCCATCTTGAAAAGCAGTGGGGTGTCACTTTAACATCAGCAATTACAAGACTCAATCATAAACCGCTCAGCCATCTGAAAAATGTTAGGATAATAATTTTTCTGCCTCCTTGAAAAACAAACACAGTGAACAGGCGAGAGTTTTTATGGCCCTCTTTGAATACTTGTTCTGAGCCGAGCGGCTGCATTTCTCACCAAAATCAACGTCTGGAGGGAATTACAAAGTGAGATTACATGCATACTTACACACAGAGATACTAGCGTTTCATTGTGGCAGAATATAACTTTAAATGGCATTCATAGTTCATTTTGCTGTTCGGGGGACGGATTTTACAATAGTAAAACCGCCGACTTTTCCAACTCTGAGCTTTTTTCACTTTCCACTGCAGAAGAGAGTCTCTCGGACAGGTTTTGAGTCATACCCGCACTGCGTTGTGTTTTCTCAGTCGTACGTCTAATCGATGTCAATGTGAACTGACAAATCGGTTCTGGCATCACACTGAAATAGCTTCGGTCTCTCAAAAGTCCCTCTGTCCAAACTCCGGGCTTCTGCAGCTGTCATCATGTTGCCAAGACTGAGGTCAGCTCCGGTGTTAATGTTTCTATTCCACCAGCGTTTCACCATCATCATGTAATCACCAACATTTCTACTGTCAAAACAACACAAACACACTACTGTTCTTCCATCTGCGCTGCCTTGGTCTTCTAGCGCATTCAGACATGAGATGTTGCTCATGGGGGCAGAAAGGATACCTGAAAAGACCGAAATAATTAGTTTGTTAACATATTAGTCAGTCAAAAAAAAACATTAAGCAGGAGCAATTTTCAATAAATTTTTACGTCATCTAAATGTTTTATGTTATTGTAATTGAAAATATCTTTGAGGACTGGTTTTCGGACAGAACAAGCTATTTAAAAGTTTTAGCTTACTTTTTTAATAAACACTAAATGATTAATCATTTTATTGTACAACATACAACAAAACAGGTTTGGCTTCATAGACAAATTATATAGGTACAAAACTATATTTTTTTTTTCATTAAATAAGTATAAAGAATTACAGTTTCAAGGACATAGTTGCTCTCGTATTAACTTAATGGATCGACAATATTTGGGAAAAGCTTGGCCTGCAATGTGCAAGACTTTAGAGGCAACATATATTTGGAAATCGTGCTGTTAGGCGACCTGCTAAATGGGGTGATTTAATTAAAAAGAGGCATATATATCATTTTTAAAAGACAAAAATGCTACAAAACTTGCACAACCCAAATTACTTTGCCCTCATCAACATTATAGGCAAATACTCCTAATTTATAAAAGGATGGCTCCTGCTGTAAAACACAGTGTGCACTATTCAAAATGTTGGATAAGTCCTTCTGGAACAAAGCTCTTAACGTCTTTTTTTGTACAACATACTCAAAAGATGAACAGGCCAAAAGAAATGTCCGACAACACATAACAGCTCCATAAAATATTTACCAGCTGTCAATAGTATATCTGCTCTTTTCATCCTCTCGTCTGTGCTGTAAACCAGGAAGCCTCAGAGCACCGTCACCACCGCCCATCAGACGCTTCACTCAGAAGCCTCAGTGGGGAGAGCAGCTGTCCGTCAAACTGATACAGACTGATGAAACTGGTGTTCCACTTAAATTGTGTATGAGGTTTTTGGGGAAAAGCTTTCAAGACGAATTCCCGTGAATATCTGCAGCCCTCCGACCGCAGGTACCCACTTTCGGATGGTCTTCTCTCGTCATGGTCACCGTCACAGCAGAGACATTGTTATTGCTGTCATAAAGCACCGGAATTACTTTTGTGTTTGTGAATAAAGATGATGCATTATTACAACAATCCTCATCTGAGATGAAGTGGAGGTTGTTTTGTGCAAAGTTTAATAGCTTCTCACCTCCAGAGAAGCCGTATCTTTTGCAGCGATTGATGCCTTCACTGTCGATTTGGCTCAAGATAATTAGTGAGAAAACAATTCACAGCGCTGAGATCATTTCTATTCTCCGCCAGACCTTTCCTTTTTTTTTTTACTTTAAAGCATCCATAATAAAATGAAACATTGCCTCAGGACAGCAGGCTGTAAAAATGACAGGGAGTAGAATAGCTGATCAGCAGCAGGGATGTAAATGCTCGGCTTTTAAGGTTGCTGTGACAGGTTTTAACTTGGCTAAGGACAAACTCATGCAATGAGAGGAGATGGCTGACAAATGGAAAGAATTCAACAAGAAAATGTTGTGTTTAGGTTCAGAGGTGCTACTAATGCTATCTAATGCTGACTTCATTATCTTTTTGCCACCAATACATTTAGTAAAAGAATACAAAAGTTAAAAAAACTTCAGAAGCAGCATAAATGGTCAATAATTAATTAGGAAAAGCAATCGTGTGCTGCATTCAGAGCTTTTAATGACAAACCGATTAGATTTTAGCTATTGATTTTAATCTTGTGTGTGTGTTTTTTAAGAAAGGAACTAAACTGAAACTCATTCACGTGCCATGTTGTACACCAAGTCGTACTTCAAGAACGTTTCTGCTTCACCTCTAATCACCTTTTTATAGCTCAGGCTTCTGAACCATGCCAACCCTTCTGATAGCTTCAGTAACGTGGTGCTACACATTAAAGCCAGAAGAAGGAGCATGGGTGAGACAATAACTTGAAACACAACTAATTTTGGCATGAACACAAAAATGTTTAACTGCAACATTAAGTTGCAAATCTCCATGGCAAAGAGGGGCATTTGTTTCGTCTGCCCGAGTCAAATGTAACACACCTGGGTGTCTGGCTCCTCGTGTCTCAGGCCGTGATTCACAGCTCTCTGAGAGGAAAAATAGATCTCACACTTGAGGAAATTACCTTCAACACATTCAACTGTAAGCAGTGACGATATATTGCTCATTTGTGTCTAGTTATCTCACAATACTTAATTTTTAGACTATTGTTTTAGAGTAATTAACCTAAATGAAGTGCTAACACTTTCAACATGGCACACGTCTGTAAATGTGTTATCTCAATCGTTGTCGCTTATGCACAAAATCTGTTTAATTAATTAGTAGTAGTGACAATAATTGGACTAATACAGCTCTGGTTGGGGAAGTGACCTGTCATTCCCCAAACCCCGCTCTAAAGCATACCCTGCTTTATATTCACTAAATGAACATCATACTCTATTGAAGAGAAACAATTAAGAACATAAACACATGTGTACAATGTTTTCTGAGGTAATAAATCAAGTGAGAAGTAGCATAATTTCCTCATTTACTTCTATACAATCTGACTTATTTTTGCAACTGGAGGAGTCGCCCTCTAATGGCCATTAGAGAGAATGCAAGTGTAAGACACTCATATTGTTTCAGAACTCGAGAATGCCGTCTGAATGCAACAGAGAGAGCGAGGGAGACACATTTAAGACATTGAGGAGCAAATATTAGAAATTAATAACAAAATGTATTCAGTTTCATTGTTAAAAGTGACGGCAAGCATCTCTTTTGCTTCAGTGGCTAAATATTTTTTTTAATCCATCAGTGCCCGTCAGTGAACCGAAAACGTTTCTTCCTTTCCATCATCATTTTTTGAACACAACACATTTTTTGTTTGCCAAATGTTGCGCAAGCAGGCAGCTCCTTCTTTAAATGTCATGTCTGAACGTAAGGAACATTTACGTAAAAGTCAGCGTATGGCTTAAAGCCATCACTGACACAGCTAGATGAAGCCAGAAATGTTACATATTACTTGCTTGAAAAGGAGATTCTTATGGGAGTGTGGAGGTCTAAGACATGGACTGACCTCCTGACCTGAACATTTCTGTCCACTTCCAAGAAATCCAATTAAGGCTTTTTCAACCTTGCAATGTCTCTTCTCCAGTTTCTGTTTATCTGCTCTGAGCCTCAGTACTTTTCAGATTTTCCATGTAGACTTCAGTACATTGAGAGAAATCAACTCTTTGGTGTATAATCCCCACCTTCCTTCTAAACTTTTAACTGTGGTTTGGAAGTAGAGCGGGTCGGCCTTCAATCAGAGCAGTGGCTGTTCAATCCCCCGGCTCCTCTAGTCCATATTGACGTGTTAACCCCAAATTGCCATGGGTGTGGACGTTAGTCAGGCCTGATGAGCATGTGTATGAATGAGAGTGAATGACATGTAGTGTTAAAAGCTTTTTGAGTGGTCATAAGACTAGAAAGGCGCTATACAAGTACAATCCATTTACACCATCTTCCATGCTAATGGAGGAGCACATGGCTTTTAATAAGTCGTACAAAACACCACAATGGTGTTGCAAAAAAACAAAGCCATTGAGAGTGTGTTAAAAGCATTGGTAAACAAAAAAATGAATTACTTTGTAAAAATCAAACCTAAACATATTTGCAGCTATTTGACAAACCCATAGTGTATACGGTATATATAAACCAAATACCTACTCCAAACCCCAACAACCATATATTTTAACAAAACTACCCAACCCAACTATTTGCAGACTATCCAAAGAAACAGTTACCTCGTGATAGGCTAATATACTATTTGAGAGTAGTTCTTTGAGAAACATCACAAACAAATTGATTGACTCGACTGACAAAGATCCCAAACAAAAAAAAGTATTTTGAAGTCTTGTGAGGCAAAGTATCCCGCCATCTTTGGGTGGGACTTGAAAATTATACTGCAAAGCATGGACCTCGATAAGTGAGACATCATGTTCAAGTTAGCGCATCCTAAAGAACCACAGAGATAACTGGAGCGTAAAGCAACACATTGAGCAGCTCAACCAGCTGGCTTTCCCAATTGGCTGGCTGATGAACACCTTTTACAAGATTTCTAAAGTCAAAGTCAAGTCAGCTTTATTGTCAATGTCAACATGTACCAAACATACAGATTAAATAAAAAGGTTTCTCTCCTATCCAACATATAAAGTGAATACAGATAATAAAGTGAAAATAGATTTTTTTTAAACATTGAGACAACATATATATTTTCATTATTAAGCTGACATGACTGTATAGTATCCTAATTTCTCCAAGTTTAATGTGATTAAATCATATTTTTGATGGCTGGTTTCCAGCCTGCATGGCAACCACTTTTTTAGAAAGTCAGTGTCAAGGCCTTTAACTTCATTCCTTCTCTATAAATCATACACCATTATCTGAGCTCCTTTTTCTTGCAACAAAAGTTTTGAAGTGAAGCAGTTGAGGTGTTAAGATGGCATTCACTTCAATGACACAAACATTAACATTCATTGAAGCTTTGAAGGAAGTCCTTCTCGAGGCCTTCTACAGGAAGGGCACGCAAAGACTGCCAGCACCACAAAGGACTATTTATATAATGTTTACCTCTGAGGCTTTTAGTGACATACTTACCCGGAGGAGCTTAAAACGAGTCTGTGTGAAACAGCTCAGGGACACAAACGATGCACAGTTGCTGTGGGGACCAACTTCCTCTGTAACTATAACACCGCCACCACACGCCGGTCTTTCCTGGACAGATTTATAGGTAACGGTAACTCGTGAAACACAACGTGGTCACCAGCCTTCTTGCACTACGAGGTCTCACTCTCTGTCCGAACACTCAGCTTGTAGTAGTGCATCGATTTTTTAAATGATATACCCTCCTCTTTGCGAAGCTATGTGCATCACATATTTGATTTGTTAGAAATAATACCATCAATCAATCAAAATACTTTTCTCTGAACCCTGCCCTTGAACAGTGATTGCAAACCGTAACTGGGCACGACATGCATGTCAAGCTTTGTGTGGGGCTTTAGTACGACACAATACTGGATTTAAAGAGTCTGGGTGGTGGTGTTTTTATTAAGCAGCTATAAAACCAAAAACAGAGCAAAAGTGTAATTAATACAGATAGCAGCTCTGTCCTGGGTGAGCATTCACCTGTGTTGCTTATCAAAGTATGTTTTTCTAAAGCCCAAACCATCCTGGGGTTATGTTAGCACAAACATTTGCTTGCGTTAGCATCAGCTAGCAAGCTAAGGCTAAAATAAAAACATGTGCTAGCAACAGTCGCCATTGCAGCTGACAAGCGAACTCTTCCTTTCTTGCAGACAGTTGTAGATATTGTGTGTGAAATTTATCGAGTGTTGAATCTGCCACTGTAAACTGTAGACGATCCCAATAAATCATTAGATAATTAGATGTTAAAACCTTCAGTGCCATACAAGTAAGGGGAACAGATAAACAAGGAGTAGACATCTGTTGCAAAGTTCTCGTCTCTGAATCTTTGTTGATTGGAGAAGGAATAGTGATCCGCACTTTCTATTACTAAATCAGCATAAGAGCCATTTGGTGTGATTGCACAAGGTCGTTAGACAGCTATTCATGTGAGGATCCGCAAGGCACCACCGCCAGGGGGTGCCAAAGCAACCCTGGGTGCGGCCAGGGTGTGTGTTGTGCAGGTAGAGGAGGGGCAGTGTGAGGAGAGCGCTCCGCAGCTGCAGCGCATGACGGCGACACAGCTGCAACTCATCCCGGCTCATCAGCGGCAGGTTAAAGCCAGCTTCCTCCCGGACTCCCGTGTCGGGTTATTACGGAAAGTGCCCCTTGTCCAGAGGGTTTCACGCCTGGAGCTACGCCTGGAGCTACGCTACGCCACGAGCTATGCCTGGAGCTACGCTACGCCACGCCACGAGCTACGCCTGGAGCTACGCTACGCCACGAGCTACGCCTGGAGCTACGCTACGCCACGAGCTACGCCTGGAGCTACGCTACGCCACAAGCTACGTCACGAGTCACGCCAAGAGTCACGAGTCAGCACGGAGCACCGCCAGGACGAGTGGCTGAGTACATGTTGTGTTTTGGAGGACATTCTGAGTTTTCACTTTCCTTGGTTTTTGTTTTCCCTCGGTTACCTGGCTTGTGAAGTTAAATAAACCTTTTGTTTTCCCACTGCACTCTGGTTGTCCGAGGTTTGCTTTTGGGTCCGGAACACGACCCCGACAGAATAACCCGACCCACAGTAAGGACCCAGCAGACCCGGGTGTAATTTGGACACAGCCGGCAACTTTTTTCTTTTTTTTTCCCCCCCTTCCCTGTTTTCGGGTGTGGAGATGTTTGGTGGAAAAACCACACGGTTATATTTTTGTGATGCTCAGGGAAATAGCCTGGGTTACCACGACCAATATTATGACCCCCGGTACAAGGACCCTAATCTGGATTCAGATGAGGACTCCTGGTACCAGGAGCCCAGTGAGGAGGACGAGGACTTCGAGCTCAATCCCTGGGCCGGAACCTCGGACTCTCGACGCCGGGGGAGGACTCGCCAGGCCCCGATTGTGACCGGGTGGAGGCGGCTCTCGCCCGAGGCCCGTGCCCCGGAGCCTGGGACCTCGCGTCGTCGACGCCGACGGAAGGTTCGGAAGGCCACCGTGGAGAAGCCGGTCACCCCAGCTACCCGGGACCCGCCGATTGCCGGGACTCCAGCTCCACTTGTCCTGTCGGCGGCCCGGCCGACTCCAGCCCCACGTGTCCTGTCGGCGGCCCGGCCGACTCCAGCCCCACGTGTCCTGTCGGCGGCCCGGCCGACTCCAGCCCCACGTGTCCTGTCGGCGGCCCGGCCGACTCCAGCCCCACGTGTCCTGTCGGCGGTCCGGCCGACTCCAGCCCCACGTGTCCGGTCGGCGGTCCGGCCGACTCCAGCCCCACGTGTCCGGTCGGCGGTCCGGCCGACTCCAGCCCCACGTGTCCGGTCGGCGGTCCGGCCGACTCCAGCCCCACGTGTCCGGTCGGCGGTCCGGCCGACTCCAGCCCCACGTGTCCGGTCGGCGGTCCGGCCGACTCCAGCTCCACGTGTCCGGTCGGCCATCCGGCCGACTCCAGCTCCACGTGTCCGGTCGGCCATCCGGCCGACTCCAGCTCCACGTGTCCGGTCGGCGCCCCGGCCGACTCCAGTTCCTAGAGTTTCTGCCACCGTGTTGCGTTCAGCCCCGGTCCCAGTTTCTGTCCCTGTGCCGCTGCCAGCCCCGAGCCCAGTTTCTGCCACCGTGCCGCTGCCAGCCCCGGTCCCAGTATCTGCCATCGTGCCGCGGCCAGCCCCAGTCCCGCGTCCCGCCACTGTGCTAGTCCCGGTCCCAGCTTCCCCGACTGTGCCGTCGTTAGCATCGGCCCCTGTGTCCCCGACCGCACCGCGGATAGTCCCGGACCGGTCGGTGGCTCAGCCGACCCTAGCTCCCCGAGTCTCGCCGGCAGTTCGGCCCGGCTCTGTCTCACGAGTCCCGTCGGTGGTCCGGCCGACACCTGTTCCCCGAGTCCCGCCGGCAGTCCGGTCCGGCTCTGTCTCACGAGTCCCGTCGGCGGTCCGGCCGACACCTGTTCCCCGAGTCCCGCCGGCAGTCCGGCCCGGCTCTGTCTCACGAGTCCCGTCGGCCGTCCGGCCGACACCTGTCTCACGAGTCCCGTCGGCAGTCCGGCCGACACCTATTCCCAGAGTCTCATCGGCGGTCCGGCCGACACCTGTCGCGTCGGTGGTCCGGCCGACCCCTGTCCCACGAGTCCCGTCGGCGGTCTGGCCGACTCCTGTTCCCCGAGTCCCATCGGCGGTCCGTCCGACACCTGTCTCGTCGGTGGCCCGGCCGATCCTAGTCCCAAGAGTCTCATCGGCGGTCCGGCCGACACGTGTCTCGTCGGTGGTCCGGCCGACCCTTGTTCCCCGAACCCCATCGGCGGTCCGGCCGACACCTGTCCCGTCGGTGGCCCGGCCGATCCTAGTCCCAAGAGTTTCGTCGGCGGTCCGGCCGACACCTGTCTCGTCGGTGGTCCGGCCGACCCTTGTTCCCCGAACCCCGTCGGCGGTCCGGCCGACACCTGTCTCGTCGGTGGTCCGGCCGACCCTTGTTCCCCGAACCCCGTCGGCGGTCCGGCCGACACCTGTCTCGTCGGTGGTCCGGCCGCCACCTGTTCCCCGAGCCCTGCCGGCAGTCCGGCCCGGCTCGTATCCTGTGATTCTTGTCGGCGGTCCGGCCGACACATGTCCCTCGAGTCCCGTCGGCGGCCCGGCCGACTCCTGTTCCCCGAGTCCCATCGGCGGTCCGTCCGACACCTGTCTCGTCGGTGGCCCGGCCGATCCTAGTCCCAAGAGTCTCATCGGCGGTCCGGCCGACACGTGTCTCGTCGGTGGTCCGGCCGACCCTTGTTCCCCGAACCCCATCGGCGGTCCGGCCGACACCTGTCCCGTCGGTGGCCCGGCCGATCCTAGTCCCAAGAGTTTCGTCGGCGGTCCGGCCGACACCTGTCTCGTCGGTGGTCCGGCCGACCCTTGTTCCCCGAACCCCGTCGGCGGTCCGGCCGACACCTGTCTCGTCGGTGGTCCGGCCGACCCTTGTTCCCCGAACCCCGTCGGCGGTCCGGCCGACACCTGTCTCGTCGGTGGTCCGGCCGCCACCTGTTCCCCGAGCCCTGCCGGCAGTCCGGCCCGGCTCGTATCCTGTGATTCTTGTCGGCGGTCCGGCCGACACATGTCCCTCGAGTCCCGTCGGCGGCCCGGCCGACACATGTCCCTCGAGTCCCGTCGGCGGTCCGGCCGACACTTGTCCCTCGAGTCCCGTCGGCGGTCCGGCTGACATAGGTCCCTTGGGTCCGGTTGAGTCCCGTCCCAAGTTCCGTCCGGTTGAGTCCCGTCCCAAGTTCCGTCCGGTTGAGTTCCGTCCGGTTAAGTCCCGTCCCAAGTTCCGTCCGGTTAAGTCCCGTCCCAAGTTCCGTCCGGTTAAGTCCCGTCAAGAGTCCTGTCCGGTCCAGTCCCGTCCCGAGCCTAGGGTTGGTTGGTCCCGTCCTCCGGCCCGTCCTCCTGAGTCTCCGCCTGGGGGCCGTCCTCCGGCCCGTCCTCCTGAGTCTCCGCCTGGTGGCCGTCCTCCGGCCCGTCCTCCTGAGTCTCCGCCTGGTGGCCGTCCTCCGGCCCGTTCCCCCGAGCATGCAGGTCCTGTCGTTTGTTATGTTTCAGGCTCCTCTCTGCAAGCCGGTTGTTGCCAGAGGTCTCGGCCCTCCGGCCATGCCCCCGCCACCCACCCTTGCCTGGCAGTTCCGGGGACGCCAGGAGGCGTCCGTAGAGGGGGGGGTGCTGTGAGGATCCGCAAGGCACCACCGCCAGGGGGTGCCAAAGCAACCCTGGGTGCGGCCAGGGTGTGTGTTGTGCAGGTAGAGGAGGGGCAGTGTGAGGAGAGCGCTCCGCAGCTGCAGCGCATGACGGCGACACAGCTGCAACTCATCCCGGCTCATCAGCGGCAGGTTAAAGCCAGCTTCCTCCCGGACTCCCGTGTCGGGTTATTACGGAAAGTGCCCCTGTCCAGAGGGTTTCACGCCTGGAGCTACGCCTGGAGCTACGCTACGCCACGAGCTATGCCTGGAGCTACGCCTGGAGCTACGCTACGCCACGAGCTACGCCTGGAGCTACGCTACGCCACGAGCTACGCCTGGAGCTACGCTACGCCACGAGCTACGCCTGGAGCTACGCTACGCCACGAGCTACGCCTGGAGCTACGCTACGCCACAAGCTACGTCACGAGTCACGCCAAGAGTCACGAGTCAGCACGGAGCACCGCCAGGACGAGTGGCTGAGTACATGTTGTGTTTTGGAGGACATTCTGAGTTTTCACTTTCCTTGGTTTTTGTTTTCCCTCGGTTACCTGGCTTGTGAAGTTAAATAAACCTTTTGTTTTCCCACTGCACTCTGGTTGTCCGAGGTTTGCTTTTGGGTCCGGAACACGACCCCGACAGAATAACCCGACCCACAGTAAGGACCCAGCAGACCCGGGTGTAATTTGGACACAGCCGGCAACTTTTTTCTTTTTTTTTCCCCCCCTTCCCTGTTTTCGGGTGTGGAGATGTTTGGTGGAAAAACCACACGGTTATATTTTTGTGATGCTCAGGGAAATAGCCCCCGACAATTCAGTTGCATTCAAGAGCCCCCTTGTGTATGTGTGTGTGCGTGTGCACGTGTGTGTGTGTGTTTGTCTGTAAGTGTGAATCTAGCTGCTTAAAATCAGGCAACTTGGCGATGTAAGTAGGGCTCTTTGGAGCACGCTTCTCATGACTGATGAGCTGACCTCTGACCTCAGCGTGTGTGAAGGCATTACGAGATCCCTCTGCCTATATAGAGGCTGCTCACGCACTGAAGCCTGAGGCTGATAGCTCATAAACCTGATCCAATAAATCTGAAACCCATAGATCTTTCCCACATCACAATTAGATAGATCATAGTATGTTCTGGTTGTTCAAAGATGGTTCTGCTCTTTCTGTGAAAAGCTAAATAAAGTGGATATATTTGGAACGTTTCTAGGGCTAGTCTATGAATACATGTGCCATGCTCTGCTTTAATTAGAATCATCAGACACAAAGTAGCAAAATTGAGAACTCTGAAAGCAGCTTTGATGACAGCTGATAAAACGCTACAGATCTAAATTCAGTGACAGGTGGATTTTAAGGCTTATGCCACCACATTGACTGTCGTCCTCTGGTGTAAAGGAACTGCAGCGACTGGAGGTCAAACCAAAAACTGTATAATCAGAATAATTCATGAATACATTCATTGCTATTGATTCCCTACCTCTGCCCTTCACATGTTTCAAGGTGGTGTGAGTGCATGTTGTAAGTGTGCGTGCTGTACATGGGTCTCAAATTATCAGAACAGCTAATCTTTACTGGACATACATATACACACACATATATATATACACACACATATACACATACATATATACACACACACGCGTGTGTGTGTGTGTGTGTGTGTGTGTGTGTGTGTGTAGCTAATCTCGCCTTTCCTCAAGGCGATCCTAAAAAAACACACAGTGTCACTGTTGGCTCAGCAGAGAGTTGAGTGGGAATGCATTGCTATGATTGGATTTGTGGTATTGTTCAGATCCAAATGAAAACCCAACACACAGCACTCCCAATCCAAAATGGGAATGAAAATATTTTAAACTGTTCAAATTTAGGGAAATTGTGACTTAAACCACTGCGTCATTTAACAGCTTCCTCAAAGCATTTCATTAACAGAATAAAGCTGCAAATGTGCACATAAATGTTTATAGTTCAAATATTGAGAAAAAAAAAAGGCTGTCATAAAGGAGCAATATGAGATTGGACCACGACAGAAGGAGAACCTGAAAGCATGGAGCGGCGTAAGCATGTGGTGGACACCGCTCTCTGCATGCGGTGGGCCTCCGAGGGTTTGGTCATGGCCTGTGTGCAGTGTCTGTCTCGTGTCATGTTGAGTTAATGTGATTCATGACAAATCAAATTTAAATCACCTTGTCTGCTTTTTCCAAGGGCTCAGAGAGGGCAGAAGAGAACGAGGCGGTCTCTTTCTTCTTCCTCTCACCCATCTCAAAAGGGACTCGCACACTCGAACATGGACACACAAACAAAAGAGAAAGACAAAACGCACACCCGGAGGTGCTTTAAGTATGAACAATTGACAGATGGAATCAAACAGTGAGAACAGATGAAAGACGAGCCACATCCTGTGTGTGTGTGTGTGTGTGTGTGTGTGTGTGTGTGTGTGTGTGTGTGTGTGTGTGTGTGTGTGTGTGTGTGTGTGTGGCTAATCTCGCCTTTCCTCAAGGCGATCCTAAAAAAACACACAGTGTCACTGTTGGCTCAGCAGAGAGTTGAGTGGGAATGCATTGCTATGATTGGATTTGTGGTATTGTTCAGATCCAAATGAAAACCCAACACACAGCACTCCCAATCCAAAATGGGAATGAAAATATTTTAAACTGTTCAAATTTAGGGAAATTGTGACTTAAACCACTGCGTCATTTAACAGCTTCCTCAAAGCATTTCATGAACAGAATAAAGCTGCAAATGTGCACATAAATGTTTATAGTTCAAATATTGAGAAAAAAAAAGATTGATATTTGCTGTGACTTTACACAGGGCTTAAATCATGTTTCTCAGTAAATGACGCGCTGCAGGTCTGCTGAGATCTACACTGATAATAAATCTCCAGCCCATCTGTCCACACCGACAGGGTTTAGAAATACTGGGTTACACGCCTTAAAGTAAGGGTGATTCCCTGAAAAGCAATAAAGTACAAGAAGACTTAGATTAGCAGTGTGTGTGACTAGCATACTAAAGGAATTGACCACAGGATCTCTAGGAATGACAACACCTGTCATCGCACTGCAAGCTTAAAATTAAAAAAACACTCCAAATAAGGCGAAAGTGTTTTGTTTTTGCAGTCTTTTTTTTCCGCGCCATGCCGTTTTAACACCCTTTAATTGCCTTTTCCTGTATTCTGTGTTCTTTCTCGTGATCCGCTCTAATTATATTGTTGGTATCACAAATGATCCTTGAGTTGATGATTCATGCTTGATTTCACAGCTTTGTCTCTTTGTAGCCAAACCCCAAACATTGGATGGAATAACAAAGGTTTAGTCGGCTTCTTTGTTCTGCATGAGCTCAGGCCGACTACCAAAGACACCATGTTAGGATAATCCAGCGTTGAGCAAACAGGACAAATGTAGAGAGTCAGTGCAGTTCCTTTACCTCTATCCTGTGGTACTGAATGCTCTTCTGTGATGGCATATTGATCCCATCAATAAGAAACTCTTTCTTTCTGTTTCTCTTCTTTGGAAGTCAAACTTTGGACTGGTAGGGTTTAGTGTTTTCCTCAAGGACGCTTCAGTAGAGCGAACACTTTCCTTCCCAAGATTTAACTCGACTGCCAGTATTTATATTCTGCACTTTACAGATAATGCAACAGAAAACATCTTAAGTTCATTGAATGTATTACAAAACTATATAAAAAATACTATAAACCTGGCCACTAAAATAAATTTATGTCCAAGTTTATGTTCAAGTTTTTTGCTTTTTCAACTGCATTTAAATATCTTCCTCAAGGTGTATAATAATCTAACATTTAGAAAGGGACAGTTCTACATAAGTACTTAAAGTACATTTTGCAGATGATACTACATTTTTCAATGCTGAATTTTTACTTGTAACATAATTATTTTATATCGTGGTACATTTACTTTTAATCAAGAGTCAAGGATCTGAGTACACAAGCGAACCCCTTGGTTAGTGTGCCAGTTTAACTAGTGAGAATAAACTGGTAATGTAGCATGCTATACAAGTGCTGTGGTGTGTGTGTTATTTAATAATGTTCTTTGAAGGGTTTTTATGTCAGAAAAAGTGATTGAACAGGAATTACACAATCATATATTTCATTTATTCAAAGTGTTGTCAGCATTACATTACCTTCCTGTCACTCAGCAAGTGTTATGTGAGTCTAATCATACTCGAGGAAAATAAATATGTACTGGGTCAATGTTAACCAAATCTGGGTCAATTGTGGAACCCAGGACTGGGTCTACAGTACACTGCCCCAGTTCTGGGTAAAGTTTACACATGGGTTGAAAAACCACTGGGTCACCACTTTATCATCACACCCCCAATCATTTGACCTATATTTATTTTATGTTCATTGGGTTATTCAGCCATACCAATATGTGTTTATTTAGACCCAGTAATGATATCACATTTACATATGAAGCCAAACAGGTTGGCTACTTTTTTTACCTTGTAATTATAATTATATTGGGTCATAAATTAATGACGTGATAAAGGCAACAAGGGTGGGAATTGAAACCCCGGATGTTGCAGTAATGGGACATGCACTGTAACTACTTGGTAACCAAAGTGCCCCAGGACGTATGACTGACACACGCACACACGCACACACACACACACACACACACACACACACACACACACACACACACACACACACAGGATGTGGCTCGTCTTTCATCTGTTCTCACTGTTTGATTCCATCTGTCAATTGTTCATACTTAAAGCACCTCCGGGTGTGCGTTTTGTCTTTCTCTTTTGTTTGTGTGTCCATGTTCGAGTGTGCGAGTCCCTTTTGAGATGGGTGAGAGGAAGAAGAAAGAGACAGCCTCGTTCTCTTCTGCCCTCTCTGAGCCCTTGGAAAAAGCAGACAAGGTGATTTAAATTTGATTTGTCATGAATCACATTAACTCAACATGACACGAGACAGACACTGCACACAGGCCATGACCAAACCCTCGGAGGCCCACCGCATGCAGAGAGCGGTGTCCACCGCATGCTTACGCCGCTCCATGCTTTCAGGTTCTCCTTCTGTCGTGGTCCAATCTCATATTGCTCCTTTATGACAGCCAACTGGTGAAAATGACTCGAGTTCAGACAGAAAACAAACCGATTTACTGAACTCCAAATCGGTAATCTACTCTCTTATGAGTAAAGAACAGAATATTCAGGAAGGAACTTCTCACTTTTTGCCAGCATTTTCATTTGCGATGGCAAACGCTAATTAATCTTAAATTCAATGAGCGAACATACATCTGGTTTGTGTGCCCTGTGCAAGTTTCTGACTGTACTTGGTTATGAGGTAAAAGAAGCAGAACTCAATGAGCTTGAAAGACTCAAACAGAGCAATGAGTCCTCTCTCTCACGCATCGCGTTGCATCAACATCTGGAGTCGCGTCCTCCCTGTTTTTACTCACGTGTCAATAATTTGAGCTAATCAGCTTTATAGATTTGAAACAGGACCTTTCAGGGTTTGAATCAAGAAGCTTGTGAAAAATCAGAATTCAGCCCAGCTTTGGTCTACATCTGTTATGTGAATGTGCCACATACATACATACTTAAACATTTAGGTAAATAAGGATTGTTTATTCTGCACTTACCCAATATACCATTAAATTATCAGGAAACATCTGGTCTCTTAATCAATTATCAGGCAATCATTTTGATCATCAATTTTAAACAAAACAAATGTGATAATAAATGCATAGTTCCATCTTTTCTCTGCAGTCTTGAATAATGTGCTTAATAACTTTGGGTTTGGAACTGTTGGTCGGTAAAAATAAGACATCGGAGGAGTTGGGTCACTTGGAAACCGTACAGCAGGCACACACACACCGAGACAAGCGTGCACAGATGCACCTGAACGGAGAAAGAAATGAAGCGTAAGGTGATCGCTGACTGACGGGCCGATGGCAGATGAGTGTTGGCAGCAGGTGGATGAAGACAGGCAGGTGCCTTCAGCATAACAGAAGACAAGCAGCAGAGTGAAAATGAACAAACAGAAAGTTATTTATTTCAAAAATCACTTTTTTTTTGTTCAGCATTATAGAGAAAACACAGTTCTTTTGTTGCAGTTAATTGTTGAGCCTTTCATTAGGCTCGTCTAGGTGGGCGATATCGCTGCTGCCATATGGTGCGTGAGCGCACGCCAGTGTACTTTTCTCTACGCCGTCCTTATCGTCAGTTTCTCTCTCTGAGAAGGCTGGTGCCTTCAGTGAAGCGAACTAAAGACACTATATAGGATTAATGACCCAGTGAGATCAAGAGTGACATGGCCAGAAGTCAATCACATGAATGGATTTAAACGAACGGTTGACCTCACATGGAGCAAGAAATGAAATATCAGGTAGATTACGTGTAACACTGCACTTCTGTGTTGAGAGTTTAGTCTGTGTGAGAGAAATCTATTTGTTTTAAAGCCTGCATTTTATTCTTATTAGACCCCAAGTGTCCAAACTATTACATTATAATTTCAAGTGTATATTCTACTCCATTTTTCCATTTAGTTTAGGAGCTTTAGACAAGAAGCAACCAGTTTCACGTTGGGAATCAGGAACCTTATCATAACAGAGGGGTCCAAATGCCTCCACGACCTTAGACGTTATGCTATTTGGGTCAGTCGCTGCTGGTTGTGTCTGCCGTGTCAAATTGGAGCCGAAAAAGGATTCAGTCTCAGGCCAAAAGAGGACCAACGTGGGGTCGCAGGGTCCCCCCCTCTGAAGCCGGGCCCCAGGCTTGGACACATGGAGCTCGGCTGAGCTCAGCCAGAGCACACGACGTAGATCGGCCTTGTTGGTGCTTTTACGCCCGCGAGGAGAGAGGATCGTCAGGCGGCTGAGCTCGTGCGGGAAGTTTAGCGGTACGAATGATGTGTGCAGACTTGAGCTTACCTCTCTGCACACTGCTGGCTCTGCAACAAAGCTGCACAGCAGGAGCTGCACTCTCTTTTGGTGAGATGTACTTGGGGATACTTCAAAGTCGCTGGCTGTAAATCCCATCCTACAAAGAAAAATAAAACTGAACTGAAAGTTAGTTTAAAATGCCACTAATCAATATTTTCATAACAATGGATCATATAACGGTGTGTAATTTAAAAAGTGGTCGCTCACAGAGATTAACCCATTAAGAATTATCACCTATAATCTGTAGCTCCACCTTTACAACATTGTTCAGCTCATTGTTTGCTTTATAAAAAAAAAACTTTCCTGTTTTATCTCTCATTGTACACTTGTGCTAATGTCTCTCTGCAAGTCGCTATATCATCATATCTATGCTATATATCTCTACGATTTGTTTTAGCTGCCCCCAGGTGGCCAAACAAATCCGTTATTGCAGGTTTAAGACACACAAATTGCACATTCAGAATGAGTATTGGCCTTCAGTGGGCCTCGTGCTCGTCAATGCGATAAAACAAGTCCAATTATGTCCCTGACGGTACACAAACATCTGTCAAACCTTCTGAAACATGTGCACAATGTGCTTTTCCCAAGGCGAATGAAGCAGAAATGCGTCTAAAAACATCCAACACTTGACAAAGAATGTCCCCCTATCTGCACATTACCACTCACTACACACTAAAGTAATGCTTCACATCCTTTTGTCATAATTAAAAGGCAGTGTTTGTCTCTCTCAGCTTCGTCGCTGCAACAGTGTCCTTTAATACAGAATTTCAATTTCACGCAACTTCAATTAGCCCTCGTCTTGTCGTGACTGACACGCGGCGGTTTGTAATTAAAGGCACGACGCACAACGTACACGCAGAGAAACAGAGCGGGGAACAAACAAAGCCCGCGTGTAACACTTGTGTCAGTCTCCTCCGTCCCCTCGCGTGCTGTGTTTGTGCCCGTTTTAATTCCTCAAATCTGCAGGTGAGGATGCTCGATCATTACTTAACACACCGCGGAAAGAATGCAATTAGCAGCATTGGTGTGGACAGTTTCCTTTGACGTTAATGAAAAGAAACATTAGAAGAAGGGGAGACTCTCACCGGCAAAGCCTGGTTGCCATGGCAGGGCTGAGGCAAAACAACGGACTGTCCGCACACACACACACCCAGAGAGTTGCTATTTTAAGATCTACAAGACTGTAATTTGAGTGCTCCAGTGTTGACCATTGTGACTCGGGGGTGCAGATGGGGGAGGGAAAGCGTGAGGGATCAGAGGCGGACCGGGGTGGAGGTTAGCGGGACGAGCAGTTGAGGGTATAATGGGAACACGGCCCAAAGTGCCAGCGGGCCGGGTCAGGGGAGCCACTTGTTATCCAGACCACCTTTGCCCCCATAACACTCTCATCTGGTCTCACCTGTGAAAGCCCTCCTGGAGGCAGACATCCTCTCGGATTGTACTCCAGTCCCGAAAGCATCGTCACAGCACGGTGGGGAACGTTTTGTACAAAATTGCCGTGCCTCTTTTTGCAATCACGTTTTATGGACAATTGCATCTGTGGATATTTATGTGATGCTAAACACACCGGGGGACCGTGTGCCTATGTGTGTGTGTGTGTGTGTGTGTGTGTGACATGCATAAACAACTTTAGTGACTCATGCAGGTCTACTATACTGTAGTCGTGCGACAGGAGAGCAGCAGCGCTGGACAAATGCCACCTTGGATTCCTTGCAGGATGAGTGGGTGGAAGCTATTCTCGGACCTGGACGGGGCTTGCTTTTCAGACATCAATTAGTCTGGAAATAGCAGCAAGTCAGAGAGATTATTACCAGGATGATTCACAGAGGAGGCAGACACCTGCGCCACACTGTTTATAATGGAAGATCTCAGGCAGCTGTCATACACATTAGGGTGAAGGGAGAGACGTTTGCATGTGACTCGGCCTGAAAGCCTTCTTATCGTTACTCCTTTACTAGATGCTGTAATGGATTCTTTAGGGCACAGAAGTACTTCAGGGGAAGGCGAGATGAAGAAATATTATCGAGCTGCAGTTAGGGTGAATCAACAGGTTTGGAGCAGTTAATATAGAGATCAATGTGTTTAGTTACAACCTTTGACATCAGAATCAGAATCAGCTTTATTGGCCATGTGTGTTTACACTCACATGGAATTTGACTCCGGTTACACATAGCTCTCATTGTACATATATACACATTTACAATAAGCAAGATAAATATTTTTTAAAAAGAAAAAAAGTAGTCCAATTAATGCAGGTAGTGCAGATGGGGGAGTCTGATTAATTGTTCATCAGGGTGACGGCCAGTGGAAAGAAGCTGTTCCTGTGTCTGGTAGTTTTGGCGTACAGTGCTCTGTAGCGCCTACCGGGGTGGAGGAGGTGAAACAGCTTGTGTCCAGGGTGCGAGGGGTCTGCAGTGATCTTTCCAGCCCGCTTCCTGACTCTGGAGGTGTACAAGTCCAGGATGGAGGGCAGGCTGGAACCAATAGTTCTCTCTGCAGACCTGACTATCCGCTGTAGTCTGCCTCTGTCCTGTTTAGTGGCCGATCCAAACCACACAGTGATGGAAGAACAGAGGACAGACTGGATGATGGCGGAGTATCACTGTGTTTAACTATTATGTTAGAGATGTTTTGATTCGGGAATGTTAAGGTTAGAAGTCTAGAGCTGCTCTTTAAAATAATAATTCAAACTTATATAGTGCTTTTCTAGACACACAAAGACGCTTTAAAAGCCTCTAATGCAGGAAGTATGTGCCACATTTTCCCAAACAGCACTGGCTTCTTTAGGGCTGCACATAACCATTACTTTCATGACCCTTTTATCTGTTTATTATTGATTATTATAATAGTTTGCAACAGTGGGAAAATGCCCATCACCATACTCTGGAGCCGAGAATTTAAGGTTTACTTTGATTGTAGAAATAAATAAATTGGAAGAGCACCCACCGACACTTAAAAGCCCCCAAAATATGCAATTTACTATCATGTAGATCTTCAGCCGTCCAAACGCTCCAAAATGACCCTACAGTTAAATCGACTAATCTCTGAAGCAGTTTCAACATAAACTGAGCATTAAAACCTTCATCAAAACTCTTACGGTGAATTAGTTTTGGCTATATGTACTATTAAACTGGCAGGACCTTTCAACATTACATTTTGCGATGGTTTCAAGCTTTTCCTGCCATGATTTGTGAATCACTCATGAATCCGCGCCACGAGAGATTAGCAACTAATCAACATGTTGCAGCAGACAGCCTGGCTCCATTATCACAGCCAGTGGGGGCAGCGTTCATGTTACTACTCAAACGCATCACCCCCATCGCTCCCACACCTTTTTTCTTTTTTCCTCAAATGATCTGCTGCATTGGTGATTTTTAAAGGAGGAAATAATAATAATAATAATAATAACAATATTGTAATGTTCTATAGTGCTTTTCAAGCCACTCAAAGACACTTTACATACAACAAAATGAAAAAAAGGGAACGATTAGAAAAACAATCAAGACATCAATTAAAAACAGAATATTTTTGATATAAAAAATAAAACCGGAGAAGCTATGTGGAATGAGTCCTGTAGTGGAGGATAGGGAGCAGGGGTTAGCAGGTGAAGGCAAGTTTGAAGAGGTGGGTTTTTAGGTCTTTCTTAAATAATGATAGGGTGGGAGCCTGACGGATGTGAATGGGGAGGGCGTTCCAGAGTATACATGAAGATATAAATACATATATAAATAAATATAAATACATGAAAATGTCTGATTGTACTGTCACTGGGCTTGGACATACCAGAAATAGTTGCTGTCACGACAATTTACAGTCTTTGTTATCAATAAAAAAAAATTTTTTTTAAATCTATAGTACGAAAAATGTACTGGCCTGACGTGGAAATGATCAAAAGTAATAGCACAGGCAACACCAGAGAGCCTTGATCGCTTCCTGAATCAAAGTGTAGACCCACTGTGGCCCCGCGCCTCGGCCTCATACTATTTGGGCTGAAGGGGTGTGAGCGTTTGAAACAGTCCACGGATCAAACAGCAAATCGTCATTAGTTTGCAAATGGCTTCCTTTCAGAAAGACGAACTAGAGCAAAATAAGGAAAGGTTTAGTGGGTGTTCAAAGGCAAAAGGAAATACGAACCATCTGTGCGAGCCCTAGTTTACTTGGTTGTAAAAAAAAACAACTAAAAAACATATTTGTGTATTTTTAGTTCTAATAAGCGGGCTTTGAGGCTGACGTCATACAACTTGAACTGCCATAATGTTATTTATGTTGTTATTAATAGACATTTTACATATTATTATTTGTACAACTTGTATTTTGAATATTGATTTTGTTTGTATTTACATGTGATAGGAACTATCTGTATGTTCTATGTTGCGCTGGGACGCATTTAGTGGTAACACGTTCCAGACATCGTGGTAAAGTTTAGTACTCCGCAAAAGACAAGTTAAAGTGACAAAGTGTTTATTTCCCAAGTATTATTGTTTCTTAGTAGACCCATTTCCCTCTCAGTTGTATGCAGCCAGCGAGGTATGTTCATTATGTTAATTATGTGTCGCGCATATTTACGTGCAAGGTTTGTGTAATGTGAACGCCAACTTGTTTTTTGTGTATATTTTAAAATGTATTTAAACAGTGTGACGGTGGCGAATTAATAAAGAATAAATCCATCAGTAACCAGAACAATGGCGTCGTGTATTTCCTGGAGGGAGTGATAACAAACAGTGAAGCGATGAGTCGATGGTTAAATCCTACAATGAAGAAGGGTTAAGTCTCTCTTTCACAGAGGTCACTCGTACTTTCCTGCTTTCCAGACTTTCCCGCCAGTAAAAACCTGCCCAGAGTTCTGCGTCTTTTTATTACATTACATTTAGCTGACGCTTTTATCCAAAGAGACTCACATGCTATACAGTAGACCGTAGACACAGCAACAGTGAGAAATTAGGGTTAAGTGTCTTGCTCAAGGACACATCAATATGGACTAGCGGAGCCGGGGATCGAACCACCGATCCTCTGATTGAAAGACAGAGCCCTAGTCACCCCTTTAACACTGTAATAAGAAAACCGGCCGTTTGTATAAACATCATAGATCTCTGCCCATTGTTTCCTGTTTTCTAAAACCGAGAGCTCTAATGATAAAACCGCTCCGTGTCTTATTCCTTCTGTCAAAAAAAAAAGAAAACAGCAAGTTTCCATGGCAACCACACTGCCCTTAGCCAGCTGTCCAAAGTGAGATAACGTTGCATGCAGAGAGTTGAGATGGAGTTATAAATATAAACTATAAATTCCCGTTTGTGATCCCGTGAATTAGAGAAAGCGGATACGTTCACCTGGCTCACATCCGCTGGGCGGGTTCAGGTCCACGCGCTCAACGCTTCTTGTTGGCGGATTTGATCCCAGTCGGGCGTATTAATCGCATATTTCACAGATTTGTTCAAAAAAAGTTTTGGTTTATTATTATGATATCTTTCCTTCATTCATCAGAATCGCCAGGTATTTTTCTATACAAGGAATTTGTCTTGGCGGGTGGTGCATACATTAGACCAGTGTTTTTCAAAAACATTTGAGCCGCGGCACATTTTCTACATAAAAAAACCCAGCGGCACACCAACAACTAAAAAATAAATAAAAAAATAGCACATTATAGCATAATACAGCATATATAGTAGGTCATTATTGAGCTACCTACTGGCATGGAAGAGTATTTAATTACTAGACCAGCCACTATATTGCAGGCTCAGATGCTCAACAATGGAAAATTATTTGCAGCAACTAAATAATATTTTTTGGGACCAATTAAGTGAAATTTGACATTTCCCACGACACACCTGACGATCTCTCACGGCACACTGGTTGAAAAATCACTGCATTAGACAAACATCAATCACAGTGCAAGAAATATAAACAAATTACATGTACAATAGAACAAACAAGTGTACTGTAATGTGAAAGTGTATTTAAATATGGAGTCTGAAGGGATGTGCAGGTCACTCAGTTGTGTGTGCATCTGATACATTACACTATTTACAACTCATTAGCACTCCGTGGCATCATTGTTCCCTCAGATTTCCCCGTGTATTGAACACCCTTTGTGACAGAGCATGGCTGTATTGTGCCAGTGCGAGCCCTATATGGCACCAATGCATCAGTTAGGCCACCATCTGGTAGAGCTTGATCAGTATTTGTCCTGCTGTGCTTTGCAGGAGCCCCCCTGCCAAAATGGCAGGATTGGTAATGTAGAAGCAGCTTGTCTGAGACATACAAGCTGTATTTACATGCCTGTCCCTATAGGCGGAAACCGGCTAGCAGCCGGCTTTGTTGAAATCTATATTAAGGTGACGAGGTAGCGCACGTCATCTATACCCAAACTAAGCACAGATCAATAGTTATGTGTTAATGCACCATGCAACCGGATGGTCATGCACAAACACACAAGTGAAGCATAGCATGTAATTGAGGGGGGGAAAGCAGATATAAAACTGGATAAAAAAACAAAATGTGCATCCCTCCCAGTGTCTAATAAGTTACCATGACAACCAGAGTGGAGAGGATTGCCCTTGTTGAGCCTGAGCTCCCTTTTGCTGGAAAGGTTTCCCTGCTTCTCGGTCTGCCGTAGCCCCCTCATGATGAAGACACTTAATCTATACGGAAAGAATATATTCCACTTGAGAATGTTTCATAAACCACTCGGAGGAGACGGCTGAGAGACCTTTAAAATCACTCGCTCACTGACTGACTGACTAAGCGCACTCCCGCATTTGAAAAGCTGGATAGTTGCTTTATGAAAAACACAATACATGTCCTGGTTTGAGTAAACAGCAGAATGCTCAAACGCTGCTTGCGGTTTGGAGGATTTTTTGTGTTTTGTTGCAAAACCTCGATGTGAAAACACATCACAGTCACGTCTGAAAATGAAATATCTAGAAATAAAAAAAGAACGTCAATCTTTTTTCATTTACTATCTGCAGCAGCGGTGAGGAACCACTCATTGCATTCCCGTAATCAACACTCCCAAACCTGTTGGAGAGGATTAACACGTGTCACGTCCCTAATCCCACTTTAATATGCACTCCATGTAACAATGAGCTGCTTGACTTCCCCGATAGCTCGGCTTGAATCTGATTCAAAGCACCCCCCTCCCCTCCTTACCCCCTGTGGCTTTCAGGGCTCCTTCTCTGCCTCAGCGACTAAACTTTGTTGTATTTAGCCCTCCATAACACCACCAGCACCGCCCCTCCACCTCCTCTCACCGCCTGCCAAGGGAGCACACACACACACACACACACACACACAGAGAATCAGCGCCTCATCTTCTGGCGCTCTGATCTGTGTGGGCTCGAACCGGCGGCTGAGGGGGCACAGGCCCTCGTTTACCACACACATGCTCTTCAGAGAAAGAAACACATGAAGTGAACCACAATGCCTTCCTGTTTGTTTCCAAATCACTAGCAGTACACATTGAAGGACCCTTTTTAATACTGCTTTATGTTTATTTGATAGGATTTATTTATATTTGATAACTGTTGAGTTGGGGGAAGATATTTGATCATTTAAACTTTAACAATCAGGCAAACAGAGACAAAATTCACAATTTGTAATGAAAAAAAAAAACTAATACAAATGTGTATGTTAACATCCTCTGGTAACAGTTACAGTGTATATTTCCAAGGCTTTTATTGTGAAAGATAAGAAGGGAAGGAGTGGATGGGGTCTGTTTGTCACGGTTGAAAGTGGTAATAAAGTTGGCCACCTTGGAGTCTCCTTGTGTCGTACGCTTTAGTGACCTTTGAACACGTCCGTTCTGGACAACACAAACACAACACGCTCGTTGCATTTATTCACGGTGCGACAGCTCAGATTTACCTTGTTCCAGAGAAAATTACACTGGTGTATAAATCAAACGCCCCCTCGTGTAAATAAAAGGCCTTAACCATTCAAGGTCAATACCTAACCTCAAAATAAAAGAAACATTTCTCATATGAGCTGAACATCCAGTTAACCTCACCATCAATGCTCGTTCAACAGCAGGAAAACCGCCAGCTTAGCCTCACTTTGTCATGAAATTTAGTTTCTGTAATTTTGTCATTTAAATTACCAATTTATCAATTAACTTACAACTGAAGGACAAGCCCGTACTACATTCAGTTCTCAAGCATGTTTTTTTTTACATGCCGCTTCACAAGGCTCAGAGTTTTGTTCACACAGATTCACATTCAAGGATAACAAAAGATGTTTTTTTTATTATTTTCGCTCTCGCTCGTAGTGAATCCCCAAGACCATGTTGTCTGCCTTTGTTATGGCATCCTTTGTTTAATTATGAACCGCTGATTAAAATTCCACTACCATCAAGGTACTGAAGCACCCGCGGAACGAGGAATGCAGAAGATGACTGTGGGGCAGGGGCGTGGTTAAGCGCAGCTGCAGAGGGGGAGAGAGAAGGGCGGCTCAGGGAACAGGTGCGGGCATTGAGGGCAACGAGCCGCACCTGGGCTGAGATGTGTGTGTGTGTGCGCGTGTGTGTATGTGTGTGTGGGTGTGTTTGTGTGTGTGCAGGCAGCCTGGGAAGGAGGTCCTTAAAAGGACACCGGAGGAACCGGAAGGGGTTGGTTCCGGGCGGAAGCAGGAGCCGGGAGCTAGCGGAGAGCTAGCGAGCACAACGGAGAAAGACGTGTTGTGTTGTTGCACGGGAGGGTGGGACAAAATAAAGTCCTTTCAAGCATCATCCCAGAGTCTGTGATCCTTGGGGACACGGGGCACAAGGCCGAACCACACGACAGTGGCGCCCAACGTGACTTGTGCCGTGACTGTGCAGACGGGATGGACGCGGCTGGCCAGCCGGTCGTGGCGCTGGGCCAGTTAGTGGCGGGCCTCGCCGAGATGCAGCGGGCGCAGTCGGACGCGACGCATCGACTGCTGGGGGCCATCCAGGACCAAGTGGAGCGACAGACGGCGGCCCTGGACCGCATCTCCCTCCGGGCGTCCGGGGGGGGGGGGGGGCCCGCGATGCCGATGGGGTCCCTCCCCCGGATGGGGGAGGGGGACGACGTCCGGGCGTTCCTCGAGGCCTTCGAGGACACTGCGCGCGCCTGCGCGTGGCCGGGGGGCGAATGGAGCGTGAGGCTGCTGCCGGTGCTGGCAGGGGACGCGCTGACGGCGGCCATGGGGCTTCCGGCGGCGGCACGGCGGGATTACGCGGTGGTGCGCCGGGCCATCATCGACCAGTTGGGGCTGACGGCGGAGGACTACCGGCGGCGATTCCGGGCGGCGAAGCTGGGGCCCGCCGACCGCCCCTTCGCCTTCGCCCAGGCACTCCGGGACGCCGCGGGCCGGTGGCTCCAACCGGGGGACGAGGCCACGGCGTTGGCGGTGACGGAGCAGGTGATCCTGGAACAGTTTGTGGACGGGCTGCCTACCCGGACCGCCTCCTGGGTCCGTTGCCACAGGCCCAAGGACGTCGCCGCCGCGGTGGTCCTGGCGGAGGACCACCTGTCGGTGTACCCGCCGGACAAGGGGAAGCCGGGAGGAGCCGAAGGTCCCGCCCGTCCGGCCGCAGGCCCGAGAAAGAGGTGGACGGGGCCGACATCGCGGGACCCGGAGCCGGGTCCGCCACAAGGGGAGGCCCCACCGGGGACCAGGGACCAGGCGCCCGCCCGCAGCCTTCCCAGCCTGCAGAGGGTCCCTCCACTGCCCCTTGATGGAGGTCGGTCAGGTGGTCCGGGTGGCCGGGCCTCCAGCCCTCTCCCCGGATCCAGGAGCGACGTACCGCGTTCCGGTAAGTCTCCAGGGGGGTTCGTACCAGGCGATGGTGGACTCAGGGTGCACACAGACCATGATCCACCAGAACCTGGTTCGGCCCGGGGCATTGGTGGAGGCTGCACGGGTCCGGATAAGGTGTGTGCATGGGGATATTCACGAGTATCCCATTGTCCCAGTGGAAATTCGGTTTAGGGGGAAAAAGCATAGGGTTAAGGCCGCGGTTAGCTCCCGCCTTACGCACCCTCTAATTTTGGGGACGGATTGGCCGGGGTTTAGTAGTCTAATGGGTCAAGTGACGGGGGTGCGACCACGGCAGACAGGGCAGTGGGATATGTGTGCGGTGCTCAGCGGAGACGCGGGGCCCTCCGACACTGCCGTGAGGGGGGGGGAGCCGGCGGAGCCGCCTGCGGCGACGCCGTCGGCTCCTGAGATTTCCCCCCTGGAAGATTTTCCACTCGAGCAGTCTCGGGATGAGACCCTGCGGGCAGCATTTGACCAAGTGATAAGCGTTGATGGTCAGCTGGTGAGCCCGGGCGCAGCGCGGACATATCCCCACTTTTGTATACTTAGAAACCGGCTGTATCGGGTGAGCCGTGACGCCCAGGCCGGAATAGACAACACCCAATTGCTGGTGCCGAAGAGCCGCCGGGAAATGATTTTCCAGGCGGCTCATTGTACCCCGATGGCTGGGCACATGGGATATGATAAAACATTGCACCGGATCATGGCCCGATATTATTGGCCGGGGATCTGGGCGGACGTGCGCCGCTGGTGCGCATCCTGCCCAGAGTGCCAATTGGTAAATCCCCCGGCCGTTCCGAGGGCGCCATTGCGTCCCCTCCCACTGATGGAGGTGCCGTTCGAGAGAATTGGCATGGACCTTATCGGGCCATTTCACCGGAGCACACGCGGATATCGCTTTGTGTTGGTCCTAGTGGATTACGCAACGCGATATCCGGAGGCAGTGCCGTTGCGCAACATCTCTGCGAAGAGTGTTGCGCAGGCACTGTTTCAGGTCATCTCCCGAGTCGGGGTCCCGAAAGAGATTCTGACTGACCAGGGCACGTCGTTCATGTCGCGCACACTGAGAGGGCTTTACGGGTTACTGGGGATCAAGTCGATTCGAACCAGTGTCTACCATCCTCAAACCGACGGGTTGGTGGAACGGTTCAACAAGACGTTGAAAACCATGATCCGTAAATTCATTGGCGATGATGAACGTAATTGGGATAAATGGCTTGACTCTCTTTTGTTCGCAGTGCGGGAGGTTCCCCAGGCCTCCCTGGGATTTTCTCCCTTCGAGCTGCTGTATGGCAGGACGCCGCGGGGGGTGCTCGACCTGATTAAGGAAAACTGGGAGGAGGGGCCGAGCACCAGCCGGAGTGAGCTTCAGCACGTCCTGGACCTGCGCGCAAAACTGCACGCCTCGGGTCGGCTGTCACGGGAGAATTTGCGCCAGGCCCAGGAGCGGCAGAAACGCCTGTACGACAGAGGGTCTAAGCTGAGGCAATTCGCACCGGGGGACAAGGTACTTGTGTTGCTTCCTTCCTCCAGCTCCAAACTCCTCGCCAAGTGGCAAGGGCCCTTTGTGGTCACACGGCGGGTTGGGGAGGTCGACTATGAGGTGGCGCGGTCAGACCGGGGCGGGAGCCCGCAGATATACCACCTCAACCTCCTGAAGGCGTGGAGGGAGGCGGAGTCTGTCTCGCTGGTGTGCGCAGTGTCGGAGAGGGAGGAGCTGGGGCCTGAGGTGCCAAAAGCGGGAGTCCCCGCCTCACTCCGTTGCGAAGCCCACCTCTCCGCGGCCCAGCAAGCAGACGTAGCCAGGTTACAGGAGCGTTTTGCCGGCGTGTTCTCGCTCCGGCCGGGCCGCACCGACCTCATAGTGCATCCAATCGAGACCACCCCAGGGGTGACGGTACGTTTGCGGCCCTATCGGCTCCCGGAACACAAAAAGAAGGTGGTTCGGCGGGAGTTGGAGGCGATGCTGGAGATGGGGGTAATAGAAGAGTCCCACAGCGCTTGGTGTAGTCCCATAGTTCTTGTTGTCAAGAAGGACGGGTCTATACGGTTCTGCGTGGATTACCGTAGGGTGAATGCGGTGTCACGGTTCGACGCTTACCCGATGCCCCGGGTCGACGAGCTCCTGGATCGGCTTGGCACTGCGCGCTTCTTTACCATACTGGATTTAACCAAGGGCTACTGGCAGATTCCCCTGTCGCCAGAGGCCAAGGAAAAGACGGCCTTCTCCACTCCGTACGGTTTGTTCCAGTTCACCATGCTTCCCTTCGGGTTGTTCGGGGCGCCGGCGACGTTCCAGCGGCTCATGGACAAGGTCCTGCGCCCGCATGCCGCGTACGCTGCCGCCTACTTGGACGATGTGATCATCCACAGTACCACGTGGGCGGAGCACGTGCGGCAGGTGGGCGCGGTGCTGGAGTCGCTGGGGGCGGCCGGCCTCACCGCCAACCCGGGGAAGTGTGCGATTGGACGGAGGGAGGTACGGTATCTGGGGTACCACTTGGGGGGGGGGGCAGGTGCGTCCCCAGGTAGACAAGACGGCGGCGATTGCGGCCTGCCCGCCACCCAAGTCCAAAAAGGCGGTGAGACAGTTCTTGGGGCTGGCGGGCTACTACAGGCGGTTTATTCCCGGGTTTGCGGAGCTGACCAGCCCCTTGACCGATCTCACCCGTAAAGGTGCTTCAGATCCGGTCCAGTGGACGGAGCAGTGCCGGCGGGCGTTCGAGGCGGTCAAGCAAGCCCTCTGCGGGGAGCCGCTGCTCCACACTCCTAACTTCTCTCTCCCTTTTGTTTTGCAGACTGACGCGTCGGACAGAGGGGTGGGGGCCGTTTTGTCCCAGGAGGTGGAGGGGGTCGACCGGCCCGTCGTGTACATCAGCCGCAAGCTGTCAGAGCGGGAAGCACGGTACAGCACCGTGGAAAAGGAGTGCCTGGCGATCCGGTGGGCGGTCGACTCCCTGCGATACTACCTCCTGGGGCGCCAGTTCACCCTCTGTTCGGACCATGCTCCGCTCCAGTGGCTCCACCGCATGAAGGATACCAACGCCCGGATCACCCGGTGGTATCTGGCTATGCAGCCCTTTCATTTCACGGTGGTCCATAGGCCGGGGTCGCAGATGGTCGTGGCCGACTTCCTCTCCCGCTCCGGGGGGGCGGGGGGGGAGTTGGCTAGGCCGGTGGCTCCCCGGCCTAAGTCGGGCGGTGGGGGTATGTGGGGCAGGGGCGTGGTTAAGCGCAGCTGCAGAGGGGGAGAGAGAAGGGCGGCTCAGGGAACAGGTGCGGGCATTGAGGGCAACGAGCCGCACCTGGGCTGAGATGTGTGTGTGTGTGCGCGTGTGTGTATGTGTGTGTGGGTGTGTTTGTGTGTGTGCAGGCAGCCTGGGAAGGAGGTCCTTAAAAGGACACCGGAGGAACCGGAAGGGGTTGGTTCCGGGCGGAAGCAGGAGCCGGGAGCTAGCGGAGAGCTAGCGAGCACAACGGAGAAAGACGTGTTGTGTTGTTGCACGGGAGGGTGGGACAAAATAAAGTCCTTTCAAGCATCATCCCAGAGTCTGTGATCCTTGGGGACACGGGGCACAAGGCCGAACCACACGACAATGACATTTCAATATCGATTCTTAGCTTCGGCGAGGAGATGAAGGATCGCGCCCCCCCCACCCCAGGGGAGAGCAGAGGGGAAACTCATCAAGGTGAGCTCGTGAAGATAAATGAGAGTGACAAATATTGTGACATAAATGTTAAAGGGCATGCGTGACATTGGGGCACGCGGCGCTACCCCTCCAACTAGGAGAGTAAGCCAAGTCTTGCAGCTCAAAAGGAGGGACCTGCAAGGCAACGGCCAGCTAAATGTCACATCTGCTCGGCCAATGCATGTGGACGAAGCCCGCTGACAGCCCTGAGAAACCACAGGATGCTGCTGCGCCATAATAAAGTACCCATCTCTGTACTGGGGAACAATAGCGACTGTCACCATGTCACCCAGGTACCTCTCCTCCTGCAGACAATGGACGCCACAGGCAATGCTTAGATGGCGGTTTGTGACCATGTGTGTTTGAATAGATAGTGAACCTGGACCCTTTCTCAGCCAACAAGAACCCCCCCCCCCTCCGCTGAGCTTCTCTGCCTCTTTGTCCCTTTCTTTTAAAAATGCTAGAAATCCCTCTTTGTTCAGAGTTATAGGTAAGGACACCTTGTCTCTTCCACTTCGTTATTTTCTCGGACTGCGCCGACAGCTATTATAACACTCTGCTACCTCGCTCTGAATGACGGATGTCAAGCTGTTTGTGCGAGTCGAAAAACTGCGACCACGCGGCAGGGAAGTTTGGAAAAACACTTAAGTCATTCCTTTGAGGCAGATTGATGGTAGATTTCTGCTGCTGTCGAAAAAGGCTGTTTGTTGCAGTACAAGAGTGTGTTTCATGCGTTTCTATATAGCTGGCATCATTCACCACGTTTATTTTTCTCTGAAATTAAAGAGAGGAGACGGGAGACGGGAGGGGCAGAAGGAGAAAATGTGACAGTTATTGAGAGATTATGCGTCATCGTTGACATTTTTCATCGAGTTGTATTCATTATCTGGTGAATTACTCCCTTTTTAGCACCTAATCAGCCCGCCGCGGATTAGCTTCAGCTCATGTAAAATGTATTTCATGCTTCAGCTTCTAGGGAAGTGGCGCATGAAAAAACACTGAGACCAGGGAATATGCGGCAGACATGTAAATAAATGAGACTTGGAGTATCTTTAATGTTGTGTGGGAGTATCCTTGAGCATAATAAGTAATTATTTGGAGCTTATATAGCATGCCATACTATTTCACCAACTACTCTTCATGCACTTACAAAAATCTACAAAAATACAGGAGTGAAAAACACGTCACAGGATGTGAAAACATTGCATTCCCGCAGCCTATTTGGTATTCTTTCTGTTTCATGTAACCCAGACAAGTTGCACTGTGGCCGACCTTTAACTGGTTAGAGAATTAAGCTATCCACTGGGCCTATTTATATGGAGAACAGCACCTTATTAATATGTTAATACCTGCCAATTCTTCGCCGCTTCGCATTTAAGAGAGGAATAGCTTGACCTTTCCTGACAACCTGCCAACAAAGTCAAGCTGGCTCTCAAATTTAAGAAAGTTGTTTCGTGTCAATTGCCTTTTGAACCAGGGGAGCGTTAAGAGCTCTAGCTAATGTACTGGTGTCTGGGAAAGAGTGAAAAATCTAACAATGAAAAAAACAAATCCTCTAAAGTTTAAACTCTTAAACTGTTTCAATTTAATAGTTTAATCAATTATAATTTATTTATGGTCAGATTGGCACTTTAACGGTAATCTAACCCTAGTAATTATGGGCCTTTCACAAATAACGCGCCATCTGTACTCTGAAATGGGCAATAGGCTAATATTTAGGCCCTTATTGATACTGTGGGACTATATTTATACAATCAATACTCTAAAATGCCTACCGAGAAAGAGAATATTTAGCCTGGAAACAACAAAGAACCAAAAAATGTATTCACTGTTGCAACATTTAGAAGTGATCTCTGTAATCAGAAATCACTGGAGAGACTTCTCTTAGTTGTTGTTTACTTCAAAGCTAACCAGCTTCACTTTGCCCAGCAGGTGGGAAGCCAGTCCCAAGCACATGTACTTGGGTCTTGAGGAGCTGCTGTGTGTAGTCATGGACTAAACTGAATACTACACTGTATGTACTACCACGTCACAAATGTAGTGTTAATTTCTCCTCTGCTCTCTCGAGTGGGCGTGTTTAGAGCAGAAATTAATTTCCAATTAATTTCCTCCATTGATGTCCTAGAAAATCATTATGTAAAGAGTTTTAAGCATAGAACTAAGGCTAATCAACTACGGGATTCAAGTGGATCACAGACTTCCTGTCTGACAGGAAGCAGCACGTGAGGCTGGGGAAACACGTCTCAGCCTCTCGGTCCATCAGCACCGGTTCCCCCCAAGGCTGCGTTCTTTCCCCTCTGCTCTTCTCCCTGTACACCAACAGCTGCACCTCCAGTCACCAGTCCGTCAAGCTCCTGAAGTTTGCGGATGACACCCCCCTCATTGGACTCATCTCTGGTGGGGACGAGTCCGCCTACAGGCGGGAGACTGACCACCTGGTGACCTGGTGCAGCCAAAACAACCTGGAGCTCAACGCTCTGAAGACAGTGGAGATGGTTGTGGACTTCAGAAAGATCTCAGCCCCACCAGCCCCTCTCACCCTGTGTGACTCCCCCGTCAAAGCTGTGGAGTCCTTCCGCTTCCTGGGCTCCAGCATTACCCAGGACCTCAAGTGGGAACTAAACACCAGCTCCATCGCCAAGAAGGCGCAGCAGAGGATGTTCTTCCTGAGGCAGCTGAGGAAACTCAACCTGCCAAAGACAATGATGGTGCACTTCTACACTGCCATCATCGAGTCCATCCTCTGCTCCTCCATCACCGTCTGGTACGCTGCAGCCACTGCCACGGACAAGGCCAGGCTGCAGCGCATCATTCGCTCTGCCGAGAGGGTGATTGGCTGCAATCTGCCGTCCCTCCAGGACTTGTTTGCTTCAAGGACCCTGAAGCGGGCGCGGAGGATTGTAGCTGATCCCTCTCACCCTGGACACAAACTGTTCGTGTCCCTCCCCTCTGGCAGGAGGATGCGGTCCATCAGGACCAAGACCTCACGCCACAAAAACAGTTTCTTCCCGTCTGCCGTCGGGCTCATCAACAGAGCCCGGGTCCCCCACTGACTCTAATGACTCTGTCACCCCCAGACAATTCCCACCGGACACTCCCCTGCACATAGCCTTATACTTATACTTGACTTGAATACACTTGACACCTGGGCATTGCACTTGCCACTTTCACACAACACTTACACTCATGCACATTCCATGCACTTTATCTTACTTTTGGTATTTTGTTATGCTGCTGTCTCAATGTAGATATTCATTCATCCATTCATCCTCATTTATTGCACTGCGTTAACTGTTAAATGTGTATTGTTAAATGTTAAATGTATGCACCTTCCCGCCAGGACAAATTCCTTGTATGTGTAAGCATACATGGCAATAAATGGTTCTGATTCTGATTCTGATTAATTGTGACTATAAAACATTTGATTATGTGCAAAACAAAAATGGAAAAAAGGCACATTTACAAGCCTTTGTATACATATTCTAAGTGAAGGAACTTCTCATCCCATAAACCATTGAGAATGGTGACTCGCCACATCTGGAAACTCCCCAAAAACATTTACGCTAATCTCTTGCCGATCTAAAATTCTGACTCCTCAAAGGTTTTCAGAAACACATTTTGGGGATAAGAAAGTTCAAATTCAAATCGACCAAAGTGAACATTAGTACCCTGTTAAAAACTATGAGAGATAAAAGATAAGGGATGTGTTTGAGTCAGAGCTCAGTGAATTCAGATAAGCCTATATCTTTCCAAGCAGGAATCAGATCCAAAATGGAAAATGACCCAACATATCATATGTGCTAGAAAAATATATATCTAGAGAATAAAGATCATACTTGTGGGTGAAAATATGTTGACAGCAATTACGAAAAGACTACAGTACACAGTATACTTTATGGGGGATGTTTACCATCCGACACCTGGGAGGTATGTTCCTCTTAAAAGTGTTCACATTTACACTCTGTGGTCTCGTAGTCTTCATTTCAACATCCAGATCAATATGAAGTCAACAGGGGGAAACAATGATTTCAGCAGAATATAGTGCAGCTGTCTTTCGACCGTTTGAGAATGGCCTTATCATCATGTTTGGATATAGAAGAACACAATTTGGCAAACAATAACAGGGCTCTCTGGACACCAAATAGACTTCATTGATCCAGAGGTAAGACGTAATTACATTAGATGCTTACCCCGGGTCTTCAGATTCATGAAGCCCATCAGTTATCGCCAGTGTGTAGGCCTACAGAGAACAGTAGTGGTGACCCTTATTTATGTCTGGCCTTCATTGATGCTCTGGGACTTAAGAGGGATATGGGCAGAGGCCCGAGTGTTTGACGTTACAGGAACTTGGTGGGATGAATTGGTGCTATTGGAATACGCCCATGAAACCAAGGGGCGACCTCCAGGTCTGAAGCCCATGTAGAAGTGCTTCAACCCTGCATGCTTTTTAATGAGCAGGGGCAGCTCCACTGGCTGGTTGGAAGAAGTCTGATTGTATAGAAGTCTTCGAGAAAAACATCCTTTCAATTCATTACCTGATGAGATAATGGTCTCAATGGCTTGCTTCAAGTTTCCTCCAATACAGCATTTATTATGGTCTCATTTAGAGTAGAAGAAGAGTATGTTTAGGAGCATAGCGTCCGTGTGATTGACAAGTCGCTACCACTGTGACCTGTCAATCAAACTGTCTACAGTTAACTTGATTTTGAGTGAATTTGTATGTTAGTATGTATCCCGTCTACAAAGCAATCAATGGGCACATCAACAAACCTCTTTTGAATACCAGACTGAAACCAGTATAAGAATTAAGCTTTAGACAGAGACCTTTGGTGCAATCATGAAAGAAGTAGGTTAAATATTAACCTCCAGCTGACAAATGGAAGCTATATATTGCATAAATTTAACTTTAATGCAATGAAATTCACTGCAATATTAAAAGCTTAATTTCCTGTCAGCAAAGTGCAGCATCCTCACCCAACTCATGTCTTTCTTCGGGTAAAAATGATGGAGCCTAAAACTCCAGTTTGCACTTTGTGATTCAGACATTAGCAGCAACGAAGACCCAGTCTTCCTACAAACAGTCAGAGTCTGTAAATTATTTGAAGGACTCAAAAGGTCAACTTCCTGAGTCTGTGCATTCACTCCGGAGGGAGAGCTATGACTCATGCCCAGGAAGTTCAATATAGTTGACCAAATTCAGTTTGGTTTTAGAAATGGTGTGGAGAATTGTTCTTTGAAGTACACAATTGATAGAGCAGCGTATGAACCAGAAACTTTTAATGATACGATATCCACACGCTATCCCCTCTTTTGTTTTGTTTCTCCAGACTCGTCGGTGAACCCTCTGTGAAGCGGCAAATTTTAAATCCACTCGCATTTCTGGGAACAGAAATGTTATTGAAACACCAGTTTATAAGCGAGTTCATTACGCGTCTGCATAATACTGGGCCGAGGCGCCTTTCACACCAGCCGTGGCATGAAAAGAATGGCGGTTCAGACCACTGAGAGTTCTGTTTGTGTCAGAGCTCATATACCGACGTCCATGTTTAGATAGAGCAATAAACAGAGATCGGACCGCCGTGCCAAACTAATAGACTGTCTCAGAGTTTGGTAAGGTGGCTGGCAAGAGGGTCTCCATCACGTCTTAGTTTTAATGATCTCCCTCATGTGCTTTGGCAGATGTGGAGCGTGAACACCGTTCCAACGACTGAGGCATTTCAATTACACCGCAGTTTAATGTGTGCACTGGTGTTGAGTTTAGACCAAACATACCCAGGGTGGAACAGGTTTTCTTTCTTTTTAATTCAATATACTTTGACCTGGAGGGGTGTTATGTAATTATGACATGCATTGACTTCTACTCGCAGCTACTGTGATTTGCATTGATATCATGGGACCGTATTTCCTCCCACACAAGTCTCCCTCCCTGTGAAGGTGGCCTTTTTCTTTTTTTTAAGTCAAAATTTCGCAACAGAGAGGAGTTTAGCTCCTTCCAACAACATTTAGATCTGATTCATCAGGATGAAATCATATTTCTTTGTTTTGAGCTCTCGGTGTTAGAGAAGTGTTTTTGGAGAGCACTTCTAGCTGACTATTCATATTCATATCTTTATCTGCTTCCTCACATGTCATGGTTAATCCTTAGATAGTTGGATAATATTACAGACATAGTTTAATATTGCAATTGTTCTGACCAATATTTCAGTTGTGATTAAACTCTAAAAATAAACTCCAGGACTGTATTGTCGTCTACATATAAGCAAAATATGCCAGTACCATAATATAAATCACATGTTTATCTTGTTTCTACATAAATAGATAAGCATCAATGCAGCATCTTGTTGTTAAAAACCTTTCAGGACATTTTCTTTTATTAAAAGACACAGCAAAATTGCATCTTCCAAATAAACTTGTCTCCTTATCGTTTAATAAAATGATGTATGGACAATACAAAGTCGTTAATCGTACAACCCAAACGAACGGTGGGCAATTTGTGCGCAAGAGGAACATTTCTGACACCCAGATTCAATTTGCGTCGCTGGGTTCCTGGTTGACAAAACAATTAGTGCAGCTGTGCCACAGAGATGTGCAGCGTTTCTGCTGCTGTTGACATGACACTGACGGAGCAACGGGAAGAAACACTGGCACTCCACAGGTTTATCTCCGTCAGTCACACAACAGCCTCATTAGCTAGCTGACACTGTGTGTTTGCACTGAAAAGGGGCCATAACAAAGAATGTATGAATGGTTAATTGAATACATGAGCTGTGCTATCAGGAGGTTATGCATGTTTGATGTGAATGGGATCTCAGCCCTAAATAAATGACTCAATTCTGGGTTAGAGGGGAAAAAAGGACAGAAATAGTTACCTCGACGCCATTTTTATCCTTCAATTGTCTTAAGATTTCTGTAAATACCACGAATGATTTATGAAGCCATGAAGCAGCAAACCTACAAATCATTAGCATTCATTTTTAATAATGAATCAACATCCGGGGGGGAAAAAAAAAAATGGGCAAATTGCAGTGCTTGCCTGAAACAGTTCCAACCACTTTCACACATAATATCTGGTTTATGAGGCACGCTAATAAACATATCCAACAATCAACTACTAAATATGGGTCACAGTATAATGATCAGGACCTTTAACAGGACATATTATGGTCTGTGACATAGAAATGCAGTTTGAGCCGATTTAAATCCGTTTAGAGTGCTTCTTGGCTGCATTTACAGATTTCCAATCTATCAAAGACACACAAGGTATGAGGGTATCAGGGTCCTTGTCAGGGGTAATTGTGAGGGTGCTAATTTACATTTTACAATACAATCACAAAAGTTTATCTTTTGCTGAAAAGAACGACACTTTGGCCTGAGGGGATCCCGACACCTTGAACAGGCATGGTAAAACGGACCCTAAACATTCACAGTTTATATTTAAATGTGGACTGATTGTCCACCGGGTGCCCTTTGAAAACTCCAGCTGTTCAGTTAATTTCCCAATGGCTTCAAGAGCAGCCTCCCCAGTGGCAGAAGCTGCCTTTTTAAATGTTTTGTGTTGTCCTCCTCGAGAGCCATTTAAGTTGTCAGCTCAAGAGCCTCTGTTGGAATCATTACATTACATTACATTACATTACATTACATTTCATTTAGCTGACGCTTTTATCCAAAGCGACTTACATGATATACAGTAGACCGTAGACCAGTAAACCAGCCGAGTGCAAAAGAGCTTCACAGTATAGACACTAGTTATTGTACTGTGTTGAGGATTTATTTCAGAATTTGAATTGCAGGAAAGGAGGAAGGTTGGCAATGTGGCCGCCAACTTCTTTATTTGGATAAAGGGTAATTTTTAACCCTCATAAATCATCCTCAAGCTCCTTAGTTCCTTGAAGCTGCCCCCATCGATATGATTGTATTACCAATGAAAGGAAGTGTAATGTCAGAGTGATGTAAATGCTCGTGGTGGGAAACCCATCGTCTCTACAGAGCGCTTTAGCAACTTTAAGCTTATTGTTTTACAGCGATTTGGTTCAGATCCGTTTGGTTTCTGTTTTCAGCAAATATGTAGACACTGGATTTATTTTGAGTCGACCCCTCGTACACCATCATGTCGCTGTAAATACTACTAAATTATTGAGCCTCTCTTTTATTTGACAAATTCTTAAAAGTCCGAAGTATTTGAGAGACCAACTAACATAAACAGTATTATCATTGGTAATTTTGGTCTTTTCTTCTGACCATGAGTGAATATAGAACAAAACCGCCCTTATCCCTTTAAATAAGCACAATTTGATAGGACATGAGCTCGAGCGATGCCAACCAGTGTTGTGTTGTTTTAAAGTCCTTGTGTGCGTCAGCTGCCACTCCACTGTCGTTCCAGCCAGAGTAGATTAGCGAGTCCGCCAAATGCCTTTGATCAACAAACAGGTCTGAGAAGGACAAGACGCTGGACTTTCCCGCAGCTAATTATCTTGAACGAGCGCCAGACAATGACAGAGCCGGTGCCAAAGCAGTCAGATCGCCCTGATACATGCTCATCATTTGATTATACCGTTACAAGGTCACAGCACTGAGTCACTGCGCTGTTCTTGGTTGTAAATACTGACCTTTTGGTCTAAAATATAAAGACAAGACAGGAACTTTAACAATTTTCATTAAGGAGGGTAACGAGTACAGATAAACTTTTACTTTGTTGTTGTTACGGACACTTTACTACTTAATATATGACTAGTACACATATTCGATTAGAAATTCTGTCCAATTAAACCAAAAGCTTGCAAATACGAGTAAAAGGTTCAAAATAATTTTCAAAATCCAATAATCTCGTCACAGTTACACCTGCTAAAAGTTCTTAAACCTAAGCCATGAAATACCAAGAGCATTTGAGAGAACATCTATTACCACCGGGCACCGGGAGACTGTTCCTATTAAGCTGCTCTGGGAGTTTTTAGTAAATAAAAATAGACGCTTTTATAAGCCGAGTATTACTGAAAAGGTTCTTCTGATTTCATCCTGAGAGGAGAAATGGACAGAGAGGGAATTTACAGCCCTTTAGAGAGTCAACCTCACTGATCCTGTTCGAGCTTTTATCTTAGGCGTTTATGAGAGTAGTGTTGCCTGTCAAGTCAAAACTAAATAAATGTGGTTTATTGTAATAAAATAGATGCATGGCGGCATCCATTTTTACGTTTTTGCAACATGAATATGGGTCTAAAGTCAAGTAAGGTCGAAGCAAAGCTTTAAAAAGCTGCTGCGCTGGCGACTGTGCTTAATGTGCAGTGGACATATCCTCCAGCTGACACAAAAAGGATGGAGACTGACCTTTAACCTCTGCATATGCGACATCATTACTGCGGACAGAAGGGTCCTACCCAAAAGGCCCATTTGTAGGGAACACTCCCGTCCAAAAGAGGGCCGTTCTTTTCCTCATCACCCATCACGGATGAAAGCATCAAAAGGGAAACTTGATGTGTCTTGTTCTGAATGAATAACTGCTGAGACCACAAGAAAATGATGCCCGAGACAACATCTAGAACTCATTATCAGATGCAGGTCATCAAGTGAACCTGGAGAGGAGTTAATGAAGAGGTTTTTCTTTTTTTTGTTAAACCAGGTTAAAGCCTGTAATTAGGAGGTTGAAATAGAGCTGGAATTACTATCTTGCTGATTTTTCCTTGATTGATGACTGGAAAGAGATCAAACCAAGGTCAATAAAATGTATAATGGAAACGTAACAAGACAAATTTAAGATCTGGGGAAGATGGACTGAGTACATGACACCTCAATAAAAGATTTACATATTGCCAAGGAACTTTATTTTTCTTAAGCTATTTCTGGTTTGTTAGTCTTTATGTATTTTCTTGTTCTCCTCATTATAATTTATTTACTAATTTATTTAATTATATTATTGGCAAACAGTGCAAGCCATCGGACTATTTGTAAAGCTCCTGTAAATCCTATAGTTGCCAATAAAATACATTTAAAAAGCTGAATGTGTCAAAGTGGAGTGAAAGTGGAGTGAATAATCAGTTATTTTAAACAGCTACTTTCTCACAACACAGTTCAAAAAATATCTTCCCGATGTGTTAATACCTGTGACATTTACAAACAGTGCAAATACACAGCAGAATGTCAGATGCTGTTGTTTTACCATCTTCCTGGAGGTGAAACCAGCAGGTTCACCAAGCATCTCAATCCAATCAGCGAACAATGAAACGCAAAAATAAATTTGGGTCAACCAGCAAAATAAAGCAGCAGCCACAGGTGGTGTAATTTTTTAATCATCGCAAGAAAAATGAGACGCGGATGAGAAATTGATGTGGAAAACAGTGCATCGCATAGGCAATCATGGGTTCGCGTTTCATGCATCTCTGAGAGGATTGTCGATTGCCTCTGAAGTAATCACTTTGCAAGAAAATCCCAGATTCTGCAGGAGGTGACAAGCAAAAATGAAATGATTGGCAGCGGAGGAGAGAGGCCGGTAGGCGGAGTGCATGTTGCGTCATAGCAGTGAAGTAGCTGCAGCCCTGCAGGCCTGTCTGCTGCGTCTAACAGGAGTGTGTTCACAGTCGATTGCCCCGCGACCCATGATTTAACACGGGAGTTGTGACATTTCTGGTAGGATTTCACATCGCCACGGTACAGGTGTTTGTGTGGGAATTTAGCCTCTCACAAGAACACAAAAAAGAAGTCCTGTAAGTGTTGCTTATTTTGCCAGTTGGATTCCTGAAGGTGGAGGCACACGTAGCTTGTGCAAAGATTTCATGAACTTTATTACTGCTGCAGCACTAAGCTGAGCACACTACGCTGAGACATTAAAATGCTTATTAACAAAGATGAATAATTGCTATGATTCTGATCCTGACATATAATACCCGGGGATATTGTAACAAATCTTTCTCAAACACACCCTCTACAAAAAACAATGTGCTAACTAGCCCCCCAAGGATTGTAGTTAATGGATAATATATGCAATATAATATGCAACTTTAACCACTTTTAAACTGTGAGCGACAACAATGTGCCACTTTGAAGAGCTGCCAGCTGTGCTATCGGTGATGTTGCATTAATAGGCTGCAAATGTAGTAACTGGCTGCATGGCCAGAACGACCTGCGAGGCGGCCCCCAGGGCCTAAATTAATTGCTGGGCCCTCATCAACCCTCCTGTTCCTCCCACTCTCTGTGCATTGTGAACAGTATGCCAGTAGTGGAATATTGACTGGTTTGTAAAGTAATTTGGATAATGAAAAAAGCTACATTAACTCAAATATTTAGTATGCGTGATGAACACAATATTTTATGTCAGTGCTATCACAGTAGTGTTTAATTGACATTAGATTTGTCGGTGTGTCTTTTATTCCTGTGCTTTTCCACAATGGTTAAAAGTGACGCTGTATTCATGGGATGTATTGAGTGCGGTCTCTACGCCAAGCTCAGAAAGATGGCGACTGAATGTTTTGGGTTTACTCGTCTTCCAACGACAAAAGCGCTTCATAGCCACATGATTGTATCCATCTGCTGCCACCCGTACATCATCATCATCATCATCTTCATCCAGCCCCCCGATAGTACCCACTGTGTGGGGCGTAACATTAGCAAGTGTGCAAGTCATGAGAGAGAGGGAGATTTTGTGAGTCATGTATATTTAATGCTATAAAGAAATAATTAACATTTGAAAGCTAACTTTTCATGGCCTTTAAGGCTAGATTTTGACACAGGGGTCCTTTACTGCAGTGCTTCTCAAATGGGGGTACATGTACCCCTGGGGGTACGTGAGATTTAAAAAAATATGTTTTAAATGAGCATCCATTTAAAAATTATTTAAAAATAAATATTTAATAAATATTCAATAAAATATAAGTGTAAATTAATAAACGTATAATTGTATATATTCTTTTTTAAATCAGACACTGATGGCACAGTGCTTTTTTTCAACCAAAAATGCTTTGCACTGGTCAGGGGGTACTCGGATGAATATTGTTTTTCCCAGGGGGTACATCACGGAAAAAAGGCTGAGATTTTGTCTCCTTACCCAACTTAATATTTTGCTTTTGTGGTGTATTTCCCCAAACAATTCAACAAATAAAATGAGCACAAACCAGTTGAAACGTATTAACCTTGGGCTCCCTAAAGTTTTGGCTTGGCACGTTGCGTGGTTGGTAGTCCAATGAGCTGCAGAAGAACTTTATATGCACAGAGATGAATCTACTGAGGGGCATGCATCTACTTTCTTTTACTGTATTGAACCGCTTGCTGTGTGAATGCAAAGTAAAAGCCGAGGCAGCTTTAATAACCCAACCTGCACTTTTCTGCAGTGAGCACTGATGCAGTGCCAAGTAATGTCAATTTGCAGAAACTGCCAAACAAAAAGGGAGTGAATGGAAGAACGTGTGTGTATATTGAAGGAGACAGGCCATTCAAATTTTGCTCAACAAAATGGAGCAGTCATTTAGTTCTCACTTGGCAAGTTGTGACAGCTATTATATTCATTGTGGTTACAAGCTGTTACGATGTCTGCTGTGCTTCCCACTGAATCCTGATGTAGACTGTCATTTCTTCTCCATCTGAGGATTGCCGCTGCCAAAATAGTTATCACACTTACATATATGGCACTCGCTGACAAGGCTATCTTTCATTCGGCTTTGCCGGAGGTCTTCCAAGAGGCTCCATTAGCAGACTCCTCATCACTGTGTTTACTTTGGTTCTGACACATACAACATGGGTGACGCAAAGTTCCCCGTGCTCTTGTCTCTCCATCACACGCTGAATAAATTATTCACAAGTGATCACATGGCAGTCGTGTAATTATCATTGTCGGACACCGACACCTCAGCAGTTTCTTAGCAACTGCTATCGGCAAATGTTCTGCTTCCACAACAGCAGGATTTTCCATCTAGTTGAAACCAGACTCCTTTGCTCGTGGGATTTATGAAATAACAGTATCGGGGTTGTCCAAATACAAATGCACTCGCTGCACTCCGGAATCAGAGCAATGTTATTGCTTTAACGGTAACTCCTATTCTAATGTATAATAAACATTTCTGTTTCTGCTCGACGCAACTTTTGGAAAAGCTGGCTCTTGATGTGAGAAGCATAAAAGAAAAGCTCCAGGAGACGAACAATCTCTGGACTGCCCTCGTCAATTATTCATCCACCCTTTAGAGCTGGCTTTAGAGCTGTATGTCAGCATGGAGGGCACCAGCTGAGGGCGTCGGCCTTGGTCTTAGTCAATGTGATGGTGGCTCAGATGGTCCAAACAAACAGGAGGGAGGTTCAGACACCGGAGGGGGGGGGGCGGTGTTGAGGTTTCGTCTGGGAAGGTTTCAGATCAGGGAATTTACCACTTGGAGAAGTTAGCTTGAGGGCTATTCTGACCAGATAGTCACAGAAATTAAACTCCAGACCCGTAATGCTCAAAAACGCTTTCATCTTTGGATTTCCACCACACCTCAAGAAATGTTACAATTAAGTGCACATTTTTGCTTCACTGTGACATTGATTTGATGTTGGAAATCTGTGTCATTTGTGTTTATTTCACTGCTCATCATGAAACCGTGCTGAATAATTTAGAGCTCGGCTGACAGCTGACAGAAACGTTGGCCTGAAGATAGTTTACTGCTGATATATCAATCAATACCTGTATATGTCGTCTGATAAATAACAAGCAGTTGCAGTATAGAAATGGCCTGAATACGGTTGAGGTCAGTTCAAAACACTGTTGTTTGTCGCTGATACATACAAGTAGAAACATTTTTCAATAGTAATGCCACAAAACTCCTTTCAAATACAAATTGATTTCATGTTTATGTAAAAAATGTATCAGCTGATATATCATTATTGGATTCTTGCAACTCTCAAATATTGTTAACAGTATCTCCATCTTTTTTTGTTGTCAATAGCCCATACAACAATTCAGAGAGACTGCCAGACGTTGCTCTATTCGGACTATCTGGTACTTTACGTGTCCATGTAATTTACCCTTCACGCCCTTGGTGTGTAAAAAGCTTTTACCGTCACAGTCTACAAACAATTAGCAAATAACCTTAGGTTTCAATGTTGTTTCTCTTACTCGCTGCCCACTCTCTCTAGAACTTGTTTTTAAGGCAGTTGGCTGAACATGTATATTGCTGGACATCAATAACATAAAAATCTTCCCCCTGGTCCATAAGAAAGTACTACATGGGGTCCTGTCTCAAAAGGCAGGCACAGATGCATATCAGAACGGTTTCCTCTTAAAGTTCCCCGCAGTCATAAAGGAATTGCCCCCGTTAAGGTGATGATCACACATTACAACACACCTGGGTGATAGTCTTGGCTTCCCTGCAGGGGGGGCGGTGCTCTAAATTTAACAGTTGGCAATCTATCTCTGGAGGAGGCCGTTTATCGCGCCCGATGACTTTAACGCGGCTGTCGCAGCATGGACCTGCTTTTCAATCAAATCCAGATTGTGTGGAAGCCACTTCCCTCACTTCCTCAGTCCGTCTAGAATCAATGATGTCGATGCCATTCGGAGGAAGCGCTCAAACGGGAGCCGGCGGCTCCATCGACACAGCCAATCTCCTGTTTCTGCTTCTCTTTGACGTTGGATATTAAAAGCTCAAGGTCTGCACAGTCCTGTGCTTTCTTATCAGCATGCCATGAGAACTTCTGTGTTCGCGCTTGTTATGTATATTAACATTTAAAGTGTCAAGTGCCTCACTCAGATACACATGTAGAGCACCAAACAATTCATCTCCTTCTGGTTAAATTGCTTTTTCCACAATCTGATGCAACGCTGGGATGTTGACTGATGTCCTGGTAAATTCTGCCCTTCCAGTCGTGTACGAACAGAAGACCGAGTCAGGCTGAAACCTCTTTGTTTCACCCGCTCATAACCGATTCTGAATGCAACAATTATTAATTAATAATCGGTACGGTTATTAACCGGTAATAACAATTATTAATTAATAATTGGTGTTGTTTAAGAAATAAAGAAAATAACATTTAGACTCAAATACAGTAGTGAAATGCTTCACAATATATATATATATATATATATATATATATATATATATATATAGTTACTGAAAATGTTAATCATTTTGCAGAACTCAAAGTTGCAATATACACTTTATTGTTATTCAGTGTTTGCTTCAAGGAATGCATGTCATCTTAGTATATTTAAGTAGCATTTTGATGCAGCACTTGATAATACGGTTATTAAGTTATGCATAATACGTATTATGCATAGGGGCAAAAACTATGAACATGTGTAACCAGCACATTGTTACTACTGATTGTCTCTGAGGGAGTTAGGGATAGAAACGCAGTAGCTGATGAGGTGCGGATGAGTTTTATTTAGTCACATTTTTATCACAAATCTGAGGATTAAAAACCTCACATCACATTTCTGAGGCACAAGCCCTTTTCTTTGACATTTAGGTTGCTGTGTATTTTTGTTTGAGTGCTTGCTTTTCATCCAGTCCTTTCACAGCAGAGAGGGACTGACACATGACAAAAGCTCCAGGCCAGTACACAACCAGAATACAATGACACTCTTTGTTTGGTTAAAGGGCTCGAAAAAATAAACTTGGATCCTAATTTGCTTAGCGTTCAAAGGAAAGAACAAGATGTTCCAGTATGAACGTTTGAGTTCATCTCTGGCACCTTCTTGTCTGCACAACGTGTTGATTTTAAAGTCGCCACATTTAAGGATGCTAATTTGTAATTGAACTAGATGATCTGGCACAACTCATGACCGTCTCTCTCAGTAACTGAAGCTTGTTCGGTGTTTAAATTAAAGTGTGATTGCTTTTCAAACTCAACAGAAATAAGCTGATGGACCAAACACCAGTAGCTTAATTATTTCACTATATTATACAAAGGATTTAATAGTTTGTTTCCAAGAGTATTAAATAATGACTAAATAAAAACATTATTGAATAGATTCTATAAATGTGAGTAATATATATTTAAGTGATTACATGTCGGTTGTTTTATTTATGTTTCTACACCGAAATGGCACTTTATTATACGACTCATTTTCGAGCAGATTCCACAACAATAATCATCAGAGTCATACAGTACAACCAGAAGCGTGGTCAGATGGTGCGGTTGCTTCACAGTTTGCATCTCTTACTGTTCTACTATGACCAGAGGTGTCAAAAGTATTCACATTCATTACTCAAGTAGAAGATACTAGGGTTTAAAAATACTTCTGTAAAAGTTGAAGTATCAACTCAAGCTTTTTACTTAAGTAAAAGTGTAAAAGTACTGGTTTCAAAACTACTTAAAAGTATAAAAGTAAAAGTAATGTAAGGGGAATTTGTTTTCCATTAAGGACAAACTCTTAAGCTGTGTCTCAGGGGCCTATAGTGCATTACCCCACCTCCCCCCCCAAAAAATATTTTTTCTAAAGGCCATAATGACTAATGTTGTATTAAAATGTTATGTTGAAAAATGTGGGATGCACTAGACTACCCGTTTCAGCTGCATATATGCCCATTGAAAATTATCACATTTTATTACAATGCAAATACATTAAAGTACCATATGTGTACTACTGAGCATTAACATGCGTTTCATGGAGCGGAAGACATGATAACTAGTTGCCTATTAGTATTGTAATAGTGCAAAAAGTCAAACTTCAGTGGAATGTTATCAATAACCTGTCAGGCCGGAATCAAACCCGGGTCGCTGGCTTCGTGGACCAGCGAGCTAACAAGTGAGCTACGAGGACCCAGTTGCGGTCTCTTGTCAATTTGGTGCTTTATTCACAGAAGCTCCAATACACAGAAGATAATGGCAGCGGTCAAAAAAGAGAACACAAGGATACTCCAAAAAATGATAATCCAAAACTCCCAAAGTAAACAGTTCAAAAACGATAGTCCAAAATCCCAAAATAAATAGCTCCACAAACGGCAGCGATAATCCAAAAAGAAAAACCCCAAAAGGTACAGGCAAAAAGCCAACACAGGAACGGCTACTTAAACTAGCACTCTTCGAAATGCGGCTGAGAACCGCAACCCCAAAACAGCCGTAACGCGGCTGAAAGCTCACTTGCCTTGTTGTTTAGACTAACATTGCAGCGAAGAACAAGTGCAACAAAACAGGTACTTATACCCAGCTGACAAATTAAAGTGGCTCTCTTAACGAGCGGATCAGGAACAGGTGAGCACATGTAATCAGGTGAAGGAACATAACAGGACACAGGTGAGGAACTCAAAAGAGAATAAAAACACGTGAACCCAAACAAGTCCCTAACCATGTCTCCCTTTGGCCACCAGGGACCGCCAATGTTCCAAATTGTCCCAGAGTCTGCCACCGACTGTGACATAACCTTTATTGGAAGAGACCTTGAGACCTTTGGACTCAATCCCATATGTACAACACTACCAATAGGTTTTGTTCAGCCGCAAAAGCAGCAGGTTCTCAAAGTTATTTGAGCCAATGCATGCTCTTCTTGGCCTGAAGATGAGCCCTGCAACACTAAACAGTCTTTCACAGGCTGCTGAGGCAGGGAGTGCCGTATTAAACTTAAGTGAAAGCTGGCACACAGCTGGGAAGGACTTCAGTACATCTACTGTGTCTCCTGGGCACCCCAGGTACGCATCCAACTGCTGGGTCGTTTCAAGAGGGCCGGTCTTCTTCAAGGAGGAAAAGAAGTCCTCTTCCTCAGATGATTGGGAGCCCTCAATGACGTGATTCTCAGCCTGACAGTCCAAGTGGCTTCTAATATAGTCAAGGCCTGTGGAATAAAAAAACATAATCAGGATAATTTATACCATATGACAGTATTGTAATTGTGTATTGGATTGTGTGTCATTAAATGTCATTTCACTGTCCATAGAAATTACACATACTGAGGGGAAGTTGAGAAGTGAGACACTTACCAAGTTTGAGAATATCTTTGTCACTTGTCCAGCAGGTCTTAAATTTGGGAACTAGAATGGCTGCGGCTATTAGCTCTGGATCTGCAAGCATCTCTCCGAAGCGTTTTTGTAGGCCTGAAAGAAGTGCCGTAATCAAAGGCTCACAGAACTTGGAGGCGACGTGAAGGTGCTGGAGCTTGGTCCTTAGCAGAGTTATGGTTGGGACCAACCATCCCATCTGCACACTGGTTTCTCCCTGAAGGACGTCAAGTGCCTTGGCAATTGGGCTCATTGTCTTTGCATATTCTGCAAGAAATGCAAGTTCCACTGGAGTAAACCTGTACAAAGAAGAAAAGAAAAACACAACATGGAACATTTAGCCTACTTGATGTAGCACCTTTAACTGGATAATTAAAAAGGAAACATATTGTCATCTGAGACTTTTAGAAATGTAGTTGTGTTGCTACAAATCACATCCATAGTAAATTTGGGGACTGCATATTGGCATAGTGCATACATGTGTTCTACAGTACTCAAAGTATAAAACTGTAACTTAATCTATTGTTAATCACTTCATTAACTGAAAGGCAGAAAAGCAAACACTTACTTTGGTGTATCTAGTTCACTGCAGACAGCTGCAAGGGCTCCCTCGCCTTGTTCTCTTGTTATTCTCACTATTCTTTCTAGGGCTGAGAAGAGTGAATTCCACCTTCTAGCAACAGGCCGTACGAGTTGGAGTTTGCAGTGGTCTTCAATTACTTCAGATGCAGTGGTTGATCTTGAACTTTTGTTCCACAGGCTAGAGCATTTGGCAAATGTGGACCTTGCCACACGCTTGTACAATGGGTTGACCTCTGCTTTTGAAGCATCAACTGTGGACACTAAATTGAGGAGGTGGCAGGCGCAGCGATGGTGCTTGGGTAGCTGGTATTCCAAGTAGTCATCTTCGTCCAACAGGGCTCCGGCATCAACAAATTCAACACCCTCAACGCTTTCCTCATCTTCATCATAATCATCATTTTGGCCACCATCATCCTCTTCTCCATCACCCTCTCGTACAGGTTCAGGATTATTGTTCTCGTCAGTCTGCCCATAAACTCTGAAGGCTTTCAGGAAGTTTGATCCATTGTCAGTTGTAGTGCGAACGATCTTCTCTCTGATATTGAATTCTGTGTGAATATCATTAAGGGCACCAGCCAGGGCAGAAAAGTTATGTGACCCTTTAAGTTGCTTGCATGCCAGGGCAGCACAGGATCTCTGCATGGTCTGGGGGTTAAACCAGTGCGCAGTGACACCAATGAAACCACGACGGTGTGCCGTCCAGCAGTCTGTTGTTGTTGCTACAAACTCAATTTCACTAAGGGCAGCTTTCAGTTTTCTTTTCATTTCAACAGAGGCCTTTGTGACTTGGTTTACAACAGTATTGCGCGTCATGACATTTGTATTTGGCTGAAGATGTTGCACAAGATCAATGAAGCCCTGTTGCTGAACAATGTGTGGTGGGTGCAAGCCTTCGACAACAAATTTGAGGACTACTTTATCCACACTTGCCTGGGACACTCTTCAAGTCTCCCACAGCTTGGTTTGTTTGGAGGGTGGGTCCAAAGAACCTTCAGTGGATGACTTCCTTTTGATGGCTGATGAAGTAAGTTGCGTGTACCTCTCTAGACGTGTGGGGTGTTTCTTCTGTGGAGAAAATGAATGTACAGGTACAGATTGAGATTCATATTATTTCTCTCAAACCACAAGCTCAGATTATCTAGGAATTCTGCTGTATTAAATGTCCTGCTTGAAGTTCATGAAAGAAGGTCAGACTACAAGTTAGGGAGCAGTTTCACTGGTCTATGCAATTATGTTGAGCAGACCGGAATATTTACAGCTGTTTTAGGACCACAATCAGCTGCTGGCATGACCAAAAAGTAGCATTATTGATGAGATAGTCAGACTTTAATTCATTTTATACTGCATTTGGCTGATAGTTGGGCCTATTACATCTTTACAAGGACCTATGGGGCCTGCCCTACACAGGCGCGCGCACTCTCATACAGACAGGATCATGCCTATCCTTAGTACATGCTTTATCAACAAGCTGTAGACTACAGCTTTGCACAATTAACCTACAAATATTGCATATAGCAATAATATAAGTTCAGATAACCTTTGGCTAAAGTCGAATTTCAAATGTTACACAGAGCCCAACAAACGAACTTGCAAAGTTGAATCACAGCCTTTTACTATTAAGAAACCCATGGCATGTCTTGGCATGTACCTAGCCATAGCAAACATTGCAAATGTACAATTAGCCAGTATGTTACTTGGTCACTACTACAACATTTAGTCAACAATCGACTATCATAACGAAAACTATAGTTTTGCTCAATTAACATACAGATGTTACATATAGAAATAATATAAGCTCAGATAACATTTGGCTAAAGTCGAATATCAAATCTCCCACAGAGCCCACCAAACGAACTATCCATCCATCCATTTTCCACCGCTTATCCGGGGTCGGGTCGCGGAGGCAGCAGGTCCAGCAGGCTGACCCAGGCTTCTCTCTCACCCACAACATCTACCAGCTCATTCTGGGGGATCCCGAGGCGTTCCCAGGCCAGCTGGGAGATATAATCCCTCCAGCGTGTCCTGGGTCTTCCCCGGGGCCTCCTACCAGTTGGACGTGCCTGGAAAACCTCTAAAGGGAGGCGTCCTGGAGGCATCCTAATTAGATGCCCGAACCACCTCAGCTGACTCCTTTCGACACGAAGGAGTAGCGGCTCGACTCCAAGCTCCCTCCTGATGTCCGAGCTCCTTACCCTATCTCTAAGGCTGAGCCCGGCCACTCTACGGAGGAAACTCATTTCGGCCGCTTGTATCCGCGACCTCGTTCTTTCGGACACGATCCAAAGCTCGTGACCATAGGTGAGGGTTGGGACGTAGACCGACCAGTAAATTGAGAGTCCCAAACGAACGAGCAACGTTGAATCATAGCCTAGCTACTGCTATGCAAGCAAACCATGGCATGTCTTGGCATGCACCTAGCCATAGCAAACATCGCAAATTTACGTTACTAGGTTACTACAATATTGTGTCAATAATCGACTGATAATAATAAACTTTCAGCTTACCTCAATATGCTTTTTCAAATTCGGCGGCGAATTTTTGAAAGCCATTAGTTCGTGGTACTTGGGTGCGCAGAGCTTGCAGCGCATTCGAAATGAATTGTTTTTGCACCCAACCATCTCGAAAAATTCTTCCAGGTACGGCCAGGGATGTACACGGGTTGGCTGGTCTTGTTGGCTATCAACCTCCTCGCTGATACTTGGTTGGGAGTGGGATATTTCGCTCGAGTTCTCTGACACGGACATCTTGGTACAGTAGGCTTTTCTGCTGTCCTTGCTGGAGAGTGACGTGATTTGTAACGGTTGATTTGTGTCATCTGCAGGTGCATCGCGTAGGAAACCAATAGGGTGTCGGAATGGTATATGTTTAAACTTCTCATCCAATCACAATCAAATTCACTCTATCCGGATGGCGCGATTTATCTGGCTAGTTTTTTTTTGTGTGTGTTTTTGAACGATGAAAAGCGGAATAAAAACAAACCAAAATGAAATAGTAACGAGGCTATTTTTAAAATGTAGGGAGTAGAAAGTACAGATATTTGCGTGAAAATGTAAGGAGTAGAAGTATAAAGTCGTCTGAAAAATCAATACTCCAGTAAAGTATAGATACCCAGAATTTCTACTTTCGTAAAGTAACGAAGTATTTGTACTTCGTTACTTGACACCTCACTCACTCACTCACTATGACCAACCGGTTTCATCTGATCCATAGGCTTTATTCATCCGTTACATAAGCTTTCAGATGGGTTTGTTATGCTGCACGTTTCTGGTTGGCATTTAAGTCTCCGTGTTTCTACAAGGTAGAATCATTTCAATGAACCGTTTCTAAACATTGTGCATTGTTTCACAATTTAAAAAGAAATTACATTTTCCATTTGTAGTGAAAGATTTCAGTCCCTATTATATTTCTATTTGTCATTTTCTCTGGTTTTGTCTTGCCTCCAGGATAATGTCTTGCCCTCTGTGTTTAGCAGGTGGAATGAGAACCTGCCTGACAGGACATTTGTCATGGATGATGACTATGTCCTGATGCTCCATCACTCCCAAGTCTCTGTGTGGGTGTTTGTGACCTGGCAGACCTGGGCTCAGACCCAGATCAGCCTGCTCTTTGGAAAATAATAACCACTCTCCCTGGAACAGGTTGGAGGTTGGAACAGAAATCCAATAATAAACTTAGCCAAGTCCTTGTTCCTGCATGCTGGACGCTGCATTGACATTCCCCGTATGTCAATAGATCCACTTCCTGATAGAGCCGACTTCGTGGCGTTGACACTGAAGAGCTTTGTACGGAAAATGTCAAAACCGGCTGGTTTCATTGACAGACCTTCGGAACCCCCTGTTCAAGCTGACACCGACAATGATTCTTTAACAAACGATTACAACATGCTGAGTCAGGCAGCGGAGTCAAATGGCAAAACTGTTGGAGACCTTTGGAGTTTCTTTGCGGTGTTATTTTCAACTAATTGCATGCAAGTAAAAGCAGGCTCCCATTGACAGACGGGACTGGTTCCTGACATGTTCGAGATGATATTGAGTCAAATTGGACGCCGAACGCGCTTGAGGTTTTCAGCAGGATGTTAAGGATTGCATCACTATGGCCAATACAATTTGGGCAACGTGTGAGAGTGTTGACGGTTTGAATCTCCTCCTGCAGTGAGATAAGGACCAAATACTGTTTTTTTTCTCCAGCCTGCCGCTCTCTGTCTCTTTCTGAGATATCACGACCGAAGAAGCAAAACATATCCACAAACGAACTGCACCATGTGTCGTGCTACCCTCTGTTCATTACATTACATTACATTTCATTTAGCTGACGCTTTTATCCAAAGCGACTTACATGATATACAGTAGACCGTAGACACAGCAACGGTGAGCAATTAGGGTTAAGTGTCTTGCTCAAGGACACAACGACACAGACTGCCGGAGCCGGGGATCGAACCACCGACCTTCTGATTGTTCAAGCGCCAAGATGTCAATCAAAAGTGCTAATAAGGTGACCTACAGAAGATGATACAGCCCTACGAAATGTGACCAAAAATAAATCGCTCTTTCCCTTTCTTGGTTACGGACCTTGTGAGCATGCGATCTCAGAATAAGTTACGGCAGCCTCGAGACCTGCTGGACCCTGATGATCCATTTAGCTGTCAACAGAGGAGCATATATGATTATGTCCTCTAAATTTGATTTGTAAGGAAGGAGAGATGAATAGCTCTTCAAATGGCTTCCTATTTATGTTTCATGGGGGGCAACCAACCACATCACAGGGAATGTACTTGCCTAGCTATATTAAACATTCTGCTTCAGTATGAATTATGCATCCCGTATAAATGTGAAAGTGGATTATGTGCCTAGATTAACACAAATTGAATTTGGTAAAACAAAAGGCTGCGTGTAGTGTAAATGACACTTGTCCCCCTAATCTGACACTCACAAATCGACAACCAAATAATGCTTAAATATGAAATATTGTATTTTGTTGGTAGAGCCTCCTGCTGGATTCTTCTTCTCTGATTGAAAGTGTGTTGAATGCAAAGCACACCAAAATACGCTGTTTCAATAATTCTCAAATAAAAGGTTGACTTTACTGACACTTTATTATTTCACAAAATAATACCACTAGTATAGTAGTAATACTGTTATTTGTATTCGATACAAATATTTCTACTGTAACAAGTAACAAAGACAAAACTGACTGCAGTTAACTCACAATTAATAAGGTTAATTGGGATCAAGAAGACAATATTCACATTTTGTCAATAAAGGTAACTGGCATTTTTTATAATCATACAATCTAATATGTCTTAATTGTTCCATCGAAATAAGCAGGCTACTTAAAGCTACAGGTCTCCCCGCAAAATAGAGCAAAACCTCACACGTTGTGTATCTAATGTTGCGTTGGGCCTCTCATAAGAACATCACAAAGATGACAACATGAAGATCTAATGACAAACCCCCTTGCTTGCAGTGGTTGGGCCCGTTCAGTGAAAGAAAACAAGCGCATCCTTGGCCAAGGCGTCAGCAGTCTGTTAACCACTTACCCCGCAGTGTAAAACACTCTCTGCAGGCACGCTGGTGACAGGAATAGCAACGCACCACTTGGCAAGAACACCGAGTCTCTTGAAGCAGCTTTCCTCCTTTTGCCGCTAACCAAGTTCATTTTGGGGTTGGGAACAATGGCTTATTTAGGTAAACTGTAATATTAGCATAACAGCCCTTCGCCAAAACATTGCAGCAGGAACTTGACTCGTAGCAGCTTCCTAAACATCTGCTACATCAACAGCGCCAGTCAACACGGGTTAGACAGACTATATAACCTCCTTTACGGTTAACGCCATCCATAATAGGCTGACATGTTTTGCCCCAGCCATCCAAGAGTTGGCCGGCTTTACACATTTAATTACCAGCATCAAAATGACTGGTTGTTGCAAGTTCGGTTGTCTGAATTAATATTCCAACAGCGGATTTAGGTTTTACAGATTTCCAACAGGATCATGAGCCTTTTAGTGCAGCAAGTGTTCCAGTTCAATGAGTGACTGAGTGACTGGTTGGCTTAGATTAGAAACAAAAGATGAGAATGTATTTTAAAATTGATTGAAGGCGTTTTACGAGGACATCTACGTGTTCTGTTCGTGTTCTCAACTGCTGCCGCCACTACGAGCGTCCGCTGATGCAGTCGGCTGAGAGTCACCAGTTAACACAGTGACCTGTTAAACCGAAACACCGGCAGCGTCTATGTCTGCAAGCTATGTTTTTTTAAGTCTGATACTTCTCCATCTCTCTCTAGGCGGCAGCAGGGTTTTTTCATTTAGCTGACGCTTTTATCCAAAGCGACTTACAATAAGTGCCTTCAAGAGGAGAGGACCCAGGACGGAGCCTTGAGGGACCCCAGTAGTGAGAGGACAAGACTCAGACACAGATCCTCTCCAGGTTACCCGGTAGGTGCGATCGCTGAGGTAGGATGAGAGGAGGGAGAGCGCAGTACCTGAGATACCCAGGTCCTGGAGGGAGGAGATGAGGATCTGGTGGTTCACTGTGTCGAAGGCAGCAGAAAGGTCTAGAGCAGGGGTGTCAAACTCATTTTCACCGCGGGCCACTTCAGCATCATGGTCGCCCTCAAAGGGCCGGTTGTAACTGTAACACTGTATAAATTTAACTACTACCGAACATATTGTTAAATAACTGTCTTTGTATTGTTTATTCAAGTGTAAAAATATTGTACATGCATTTATATATATAAACCCACATTATTCTATCAAAGATCAAACTTAAAACAGAAGAAAATAACAAAGACAAAGATCAAACAATCGTTGTTATATTAACTTTGTTCAAAGCTTTTTTTGTCACAGTTGAGAAGGACATAACCAATAAGAACATGCATGTGGTCTGGGGCAGTGGTTCTACTGGTCTGGCTGCACCATCACTGTTATGGTTTTCGATGATCTCAATAGCACGACAAAGCCTTGGTACTGTTAGCCGTGACTTGGCGTTGTTTATTATTGCACAACAAGAAAAAAACATAAATCCCAAACAACTACTAACAAAAAACAACTGTCTTCAAAAACTGACAGCGACAGGTAAGTCCCACTTCTTCTGCACCTCCGTCTCTATGCCTGACAGCGTGGCTTACTTGCTCTCTTACGGATCCCTCCACTGAAGCTGCTCGGTGCTTCCTTTAGCGCTGTAGCATGTAGCCTTCTCCTTGGCACGTTCCCACGTCTGACAGTTACTCTGGTCTCTCCCTTTAACCCCTGTCCGCCCCGCTGATGATCATCAGCTGCGGGAAACGCCGATTACTCTCAGGTGTGCGCCAGCCCGCGCCTCGCTCGTTCCCGTCGCCTGGCGCGCAGCTCCCTGGCCGCGCGCGCAGACGTCCCGGGTGTCTCCGCTCCTCCTGTTCCTGCGTCTACTGTTGATTCCCCAACAGTACCCCCCCGTCTACGAGAGCCTCCTGGCGACTCACCCGGCTTCTCGGGGTGGGCTCGATAGAAACTATCCAGCAGCCCAGGGTCCATAATCTGCCGACGTGGCACCCAGCTCCTCTCCTCCGGACCGTAACCCTTCCAGTCCACCAGGAACTGGTACCCCCGGCCGCGCCGACGTACATCCATGACCCGACGAACCGTCCACTGAGGGTGACCATCCACAACCATGGGCGGCGGTGGAGCTGGACCAGATGGCATCAGCGGACTCTGGACGACGGGCTTGACCTTGGACACGTGGAACACAGGATGAATAGCCATTGACGCCGGCAGGCGCAGCCTCACCGCCGCAGGGCTCAACACCCTAGTCACCTCATAGGGTCCCACAAACCGGGGCCCCAGCTTCTTGGCATCTGGAAACGCTGGGAGATCCTTGGTGGACAACCAGACCCGTTGCCCCGGCCTGTATCTTGGAGCTGGTACCCGGCGACGGTTGGCCCCCCGACTGCTCCGCTCCGTTGCACGGATCAGGGCCTCCCTGGTGGTTCTCCAAATGCGACGACACCTGTCCAGGTGAGCCTGCACAGACGGGACAGCTACCTCCGGGTGCTGTGCCGGGAACAGAGGCGGCTGATACCCCAACGCCGCCTCGAACGGGGAGACGCCGGTTGCTGAACTCACCAGGGAATTCATGGAATACTCCACCCAGGGCAGGAACCGACACCAGGCAGACGGGTTTCTGGCGGACATGCAGCGAAGTGCCGACTCAACACTCTGGTTCATCCTCTCCGTCTGGCCATTAGTCTGCGGGTGATAACCAGACGAAAGACTGACAGTAATGCCCAACCCCTTGCAAAAAGCCCGCCATACCTGCGACGTAAACTGGGGACCCCGGTCCGACACGATCTCCTGCGGCAGCCCGTGGAGCCGGAACACGTGGCCCATCAACAGGTCCGTAGTCTCTGCCGCCGAAGGGAGTTTGGGAAGGCCGACCAGATGCACACCCTTGCTGAAACGGTCCACCACCGTCAGCAACACCGTCTTTCCCAGGGACGGTGGCAACCCAGTCACAAAATCCAGGGCGATGTGGGACCATGGACGACTCGGGACAGGCAGAGGCTGCAGCAACCCGGCCGGTACCTGATGTGACGCCTTGCTGCGGGCGCACACGGGACACGCCTGGACGTACTCCTTCACCTCTCCCCTCATGCTTGGCCACCAGAAGTGGCGAGCCAGAAAAGAGAATGTCCGATGTACCCCAGGATGGCATGCAAGTCGACTGGCGTGCCCCCACTTAAGGACCCTGGCCCGAACCACCTCTGGAACGAACAACCGGCCAGTGGGTACTCCACCAGGCGCTGGGTGATCCCGCAGGGCCCTCCTCACCGCTGCCTCAACTCCCCAGGCGACCCGACCAATCACCATGCCCTCCGGAACAATGGGCGCTGGTTCCTCCTCCTTCTGATCCTCCACCTGGAATTGTCGTGACAGAGCGTCCGCCTTCGTGTTCCTGGAACCTGGGCGATAAGTCAGCGAAAAGTCAAAACGACTAAGGAAACTGGCCCACCTTGCCTGGCGCCCGTTGAGTCGCTTGGCCGCCCGAATGTAAGTGAGGTTCCGATGGTCGGTCCAAATCACCACTTGTTGCTCAGCCCCCTCCAACCAATGGCGCCACTCCTCCAGCGCCGCCACCACTGCCAGCAGCTCCCGGTCCCCGATGTCATAGTTCCGTTCTGCGGGCAGGAGACGTCTGGAAAAAAAAGCACAGGGGTGTACCTTCTGGTCTGGTCCGGCTCGTTGGGACAGGACTGCCCCCAGCCCCGAATCCGACGCGTCCACCTCCACAATAAACTGCCTGGTTGGGTCGGGATGCAGCAACACGGGAGCCCTTGTGAACCGCTGCTTAAGCTCCTGAAACGCCACCTCCGCAGCCGGGGTCCAGGTGAACGGCTGGGCGGGAGACGTCAAGCTGGTCAAAGGAAGCGCCACCACACTATAGTTGCGCACAAATCGTCGGTAGAAATTAGCGAATCCCAGGAACCCCTGCAGATCCCTCCTCGAACTCGGCGTGGGCCAGTCCACCACTGCTTGAATCTTTCGAGGATCGGCCCTGACCTGCCCCTTCTCCACGATGAAACCCAGATACTCCACCGACTCGGCATGGAAGAGGCACTTCTCCGCCTTCACGTACAACTGATTCTGGAGCAGTCGCTGAAGTACCCGCCGCACATGCTGGGTGTGTTCGGCTAGAGTCCGGGAGAAAACCAAGATGTCGTCCAGGTAGACCACGACGAACACCTCCAGCATGTCCCGCAGCACGTCGTTCATCAGGGCTTGGAAGACCCCCGGGGCGTTGGTCAACCCGAACGGCATCACCCGGTACTCGTAGTGTCCCCGAGGTGTCTTGAAAGCGGTCTTCCATTCATCGCCCTCTCGAATCCTCACCAGGTGGTAGGCGTTCCGAAGATCCAACTTCGTAAAGATGGTAGCCTGGGTGAGGGGCTCCATCGTGGACCCCATGAGAGGGAGAGGGTACCTGTTCCTGATCGTTATCTCGTTCAATTGCCGGTAGTCGATGCAGGGGCGGAGGCTGCCGTCCTTCTTCTTTACAAAAAAGAACCCCGCGGCCACCGGAGAAGACGAGGGACGAATCAATCCTGCCGCCAGGGACTCCGTGATGTAGGCCTCCATGGCCCCCTTCTCTGGCAGGGACAGGCTGTACAGACGACTGCCCGGCAAAGGAGCCCCGGCACGGAGCTCGATGGCGCAGTCGTACGGCCGGTGTGGGGGAAGGGACTGTGCTCGAGCCTTACTGAACACCTCTCCCAGGTCATGATAGACCTCAGGCACCAACGACAGGTCCGGACACTGACCACAGGCAACCTCCTGGGCGGCCCTACCTGGTGCGGACCGAAGACACTGGGCGTGGCATGCAGCGCCCCACTCCAAAACGGTCCCGGACCTCCAGGCAATGCGGGGCTCATGCTGTAACAACCAGGGGTGACCCAACACCACCGGCGCCGCTGGAGACTCGATCAGGAAAAACTGGCGCTTCTCCACGTGGTTGCCAGCCACCGTCAGGACCAGGGGCGCGGTCCCCTGCGTGACCAGGGCCACCCGTCGACCATCCAGGCCGAACGCCTCCCGCGGCTCCTCCAGCTCCATGGTCGGGATCCCGGCCTCCGCCACGAATGTCATGTCCATGAAGCAGGCATCTGCCCCGGAATCGACCAGCGCCCCCACCTCAATGTGTCGATCGGCCCAGGCCAAGCTGATCCTCACTCTCCGGACCGATGGTGCAGACGCTCGGGAGTCGGTGAGACGGCTCACTAGGACCTCCCGTGGTCCTAGTGAGCCTGGGCTTTTGGCAGACTTGGGCAGTTGCGACGAATATGGCCCCTCTGGCCACACAACCAACACACTCCTGCCCTAACCCGGACCTCCCGCTCAACCGGATCCAGCCGTGTGCGTCCCAGCTGCATAGGTTCCTCCCCTTCTGCTTCCTGAACCGTGGATGGACTCTCCTGGACCGGCGGAAACGTCTGGAACCCCCCTGCACGTCTCTCCCAGACACTCGACTGCTGAATACTCGGAACCCTCCTCCTGAGAGTCCGCTCCCTCCTCCGTTCCTCGAACCGCTCGTCGATCCTTAGAGCGAGCGCCACCAGTTCCTCAAACGTGGCGGGCTCCTCCCGAGTCGCCAACTGGTCCCGCACAGCCTCACTCAGCCCTGCCCGGAAAGTGACTCGCAGTGCCGGATCATTCCATCCGCTCTCCGTTGCCGCCAGTCGGAACTCCACCGCGTAATCCGCCACCCGACCACCTCCCTGCCGGATGCTCGCCAGTTGCGCTCCAGGCTCCGGACCTCGGGTTGGATGGTGAAACAACCACCGCAGCTCTGCCACGAATGCCTGGTAGGTGTGTCGGAACCCCACTCCTTGAGTCCAAGCTGACGCCGCCCACTGCGCCGCCTTGCCGGTGAGTAAGTTCGTAATGTATGCGATCTTGGAGGCGTCCGACCCGAACCGACTGGGCTGATGCGTAAAAACCAACTCACATTGCATGAGAAAAACGGCGCAGGTCTCAAAATCCCCCCCGAACGGCTGCGGGCTGGCCAAACATGGTTCCGGGGATGACGCCGTCGGTTCGGCCGTGGGTGCGGGTGTAGGTGGCTCCCGTGAGGAACTGGAACGGGTCCCTGTCAACGTCCGAAGCTGGGCCAGTACCTCCGCGTGTTGAGCCGACGACCGGGTCTGGAGTTCCGTTATCCTCTCCATTGACTTACTCAAGTCTATGACCTGGTCCTGGAGAGTCTTAATGGCAGTTGCTGCTACCTCCAACTGACGAGCGTGGCCATCCGTCATCACCCGCTGCTGCTCCAGGAACGCCCGGTACGATGGATCCATGTCGGCTGAGATCTCCAGTTGGTGGGAACGTACTGTTATGGTTTTCGATGATCTCAATAGCACGACAAAGCCTTGGTACTGTTAGCCGTGACTTGGCGTTGTTTATTATTGCACAACAAGAAAAAAACATAAATCCCAAACAACTACTAACAAAAAACAACTGTCTTCAAAAACTGACAGCGACAGGTAAGTCCCACTTCTTCTGCACCTCCGTCTCTATGCCTGACAGCGTGGCTTACTTGCTCTCTTACGGATCCCTCCACTGAAGCTGCTCGGTGCTTCCTTTAGCGCTGTAGCATGTAGCCTTCTCCTTGGCACGTTCCCACGTCTGACAGTTACTCTGGTCTCTCCCTTTAACCCCTGTCCGCCCCGCTGATGATCATCAGCTGCGGGAAACGCCGATTACTCTCAGGTGTGCGCCAGCCCGCGCCTCGCTCGTTCCCGTCGCCTGGCGCGCAGCTCCCTGGCCGCGCGCGCAGACGTCCCGGGTGTCTCCGCTCCTCCTGTTCCTGCGTCTACTGTTGATTCCCCAACAATCACCCCTGAATGACCCGAGATCCAAAGCAAGGAACATGTTTAACTTCTCAAATGGATTTAATGAAAAGATGGTGCAGTTTGAGCCTGAAATGGTACAGAATCTCACATGCCAACACAAAAAAACTAGTTTGAAATATTCCCTTTTACACTCAATTAAAAACCCCAAAGTGCATCTTAAGGACACAAAGTAATACAACACACATAATCATTTTATAACTTCAGCCTTTTTTAACAGACTCAGCAATGCTTTCATGCACAAACATAAAAAAAAGGTCGGGAATGAAGTGAACTATCCCAAATAGTGCGTGTGTAAACTCATGCAAGTGTGTTGTGAACGCAGCACTGAGGAGTGTGAAGAGACGCACTCTACTGCATTCAAAATTCCCTTCAAAATAAAATCACAGGATTTTTATATTGCCCATGCAAAGGTCCGCAACCCACTGAAAACGGGTACGCGACGAACCGAAAACGGGTCCACGGTGGTGATCATGCCTTCCAAGCCATCGCGGGCCACATAAAATGACGTGGCGGGCCACATTTGGCCCGCGGGCCTTGAGTTTGACACATGTGGTCTAGAGGATAAGGGCAGAGGAGAGAGAGTCTGCTCTAGCAGTGTGAAGCTGCTCAGAGACAGCATGGAGGGCAGTCTCTGTTGTTCAAGTTTATGTTTGCAGTCAGGATCCTTTCTATTGCTGCCACGTAAAAGTACAGATGCCTGTTTGAGTTGCAATGCTTGAGATGTTTGAGAACTTTTCACCCTTAATACTTTTTAAGTTTAGCAGTGTAGGGATCTCACACTTCAGTTTGTATAACACCCCGATGTTCTTTACAAAAAAAGAAAGAAACCTGTATGGTGTTAGATTAGTGCAAGCAACACCAGAACCCATTTTTAGCTGGCTCTAACAAGTGGCGAGAGGAGAACAGATGAGACGCAGCATGGAGGTTCATGACACCGTGGAGTCAGACGTAGACGTTGAGTCTTAATAAACTCCCACCTGATGTCCCAACCTCAAAGTCCTGCACCTTGTTAAAGTTTCCCAGCTGAGCCCCGAACAAACGTGGTCTACGTCTCACTTCATACTTTGCTTTCACTCAATTATTGCAGAGCCTCTCCGCAGTGCTGTGACAGAATACCATGTTTGACAATAGGCCCTCAAATTATGAACATAATCTCACAGGGTGACCTTTTTAAGTTACCTAAAATATTCATACGAGAGTGACTGTGACTAAACCTTGATTTTAACAGAGTGAAAAAGTACTTTCTAAACATTTTTCCGGCTGTCTCAAACTGACTAAAGCCAGAACATCAAAGCTTGACTCTTTTCAGTAACGATGGCATAAATCTTTCTAATTGAGCTTTTTTTTGTTAAAACTATATCACCACCTCTCAGCAGACTGCAAATTCAAATTAAATAAATACCCCACCTTTTTAACAATTCTGCACACATTTTAGGGCACATTTTTATAGCGCATAATTGTAGTGGGCCAGTAACTATCCTTCAAGTAGAGACAATTACCTAATCGTCCTTGTGGAAGCCTCCTGTCTTTGATGGGCACCAAATAGCCGAGCACAATTAAACTAAACAATAAAACATTAAAATTGGCACGATAACATCTTAGTCTTCGTCTTTATCAATTCATGTGGCCATTTAGATAGATAAATGTTGCTCATTTCCTCTGACTAATTGCTTTTAGCCAGCTTGGACCATCTATGTCGTTATAATGGGATTTTAAAGGAGCCATGGTTTTCTAAGGGATTATAGGGCTGGTTTGTGAAACTCACTGGGGACTCTGAGAATAAATGCTTGCGACTGTCTACACATTGGCGGTTTAGCTTCAGCCCCTCGTGAAGGCTCTGGAAGAGCCAGTGCTTGAATTTTCTGCAACGCCGCAGTATGACCTGAAGACACACAACATGTCAGACATGATGATTCTCAGCATAAGTTAAAGTCTCACCAGGCTTCCCGGTGGTTTCAGGGCGGGTCAACATTTGGTCACGCTGTAATTTCCAATCAAATCAAAGTTCTTTTCTAAGTTTACTTATGATTAAAGTGACTAGATAGGCACACGTGTGAAAACTACGCACCATCCAAGCTTGGCCTCAGAGGCAATAATGTTGTCAAAGAAATCCAATTAAAAGCACCTGGATCCTGAGGAAACCGGTACCTTTTAAAAAGCTATTTCTGAGAGAATAGCCTGCGGCTCTCTGGCTCTGCTCCTAATAGTCTGAAAGTGCTGGGGTTCCCTTTTTCGAACAACCGACACACTAACGCATGCATAAAGGTACACACAAGCACACACCAATAGACACCCACTCTAGATCTCACACTAGGGATGTCCTGAACACAGCCTTTTAATGAGTATCTGTCGTTGCCAAGTCGGATCCAATAAAATATGTTAATGGGACATTAACATATTTTTATTAAAATATTAGCTGTAGCGTTCTAAACTTGAAAAATCTTTTTTTTTTCTCTTTTTTCGCAGGCTTCTTCATCCAAATATTGAAGGTCCTGGCTCAAACTATAAAGTTGATAAGCTTCATTCATTGATATATGAATAAAAGTTTAACCAGGTGCATTTAAGGACAAAACAGTAAAGTTCAATAAAGGAAGGATTTCATTTGCAATCGTTATTTTAGCTGATACTGATCTATTAAAATAAACCCAGTCGGCCCTGAAACCGATCGTTAGGATCAGCTCCAGGCATCCCTATCTCCATCAATCTGCTAGATGTATTACCTGCTCATAGCAGTGACAATCGGACTGCTTTAATTCAACACACAGGAGAGGCCTCATAACATACAATACACGGGTCCTGATATGGACATCCCACTTACACCGTGTGGATATCCATCGTCAGGCTAGTGAGCTGATTAGGAGGTTTTAACCCAGTTTTACACAGTACAGAAGATGAAAACCCCAGCAGGATTGGACCACGAAGAGTGTCCGTAATGGTCCACAATTTAAAATGTAATGTACTGAAACTTGATTGATTCTTGTAGTAAAATCACACTCTTTCGTTTATTATTACGATGGGTCGTTTTGGAGTTTGTGAAGCAGGAAAAATCTAAATCAACAGAAGTCAAACTTTTAAATACAATTTTCCTACAATCTCAGCAGCCGCCTTTGTTTTGGCGAGCAGTCTGTGATACAGCCATCTTACCGATTGGTGCCACATTAATGTTCAAGATGTCGAAGTAAGACAGTCTTAGTGTTGCGCAACGTTCAGATCTGTCTGTAGCTTTAACAGGAAGCTGTTCCTGCTTTTCGAAGGCCGTTCGTCAGTTATGGTCGGTGATGCTGAGGGAAATGTAGAGCTGCCCAGTGTCGAGTTCTTTTATTCCCAAACATGATACAGGACTTTCACACCGCCTTCCAGTCGAAAGGCAGACGAAACAGAGCAAAGAAAGATGAACTAAAGAGCGGTGGGAGACCAATCACCTCTGCCTGAGAGGTTTTTGAGAGTAATTGAAGCTGAAACACAATGCGGCGCAGTGTCAGGGTGTCACAGGAGGCAGCTAATTGGGGGCAACCCCTCGGTGATTTAGACAGAGATGGCATTAAAGGATTGGAACAAGTTTAATTGGGTGTGTTGAATAACTTGATAACTTTTGAGGTTCCTGTTCATTCATGTGATCTCAACGTTTCTGGTTCTCTGCCAAGAATAATGGGACGATTCTTCTGATCAGCTCCGAGGAAAGAGGACGAGAACGTAAAAAAAGGTGATGCAACAAGGATGTCCATAATTGGCTGTAAATCAAAGCATCTCTTTTAGATTTGCACCTGTTTTTCATCTTTCTTTTTTAATAGGCCGAGTGATGTCTCACTCTTTGAAGAGAAGCCTGCTTTTCCATTCGGAGCGTTGAGTCGTAACTGGATTTGTGACAAACAGGATCAAAACAAAAAGACCTGCCGCAAAGCAGATTGCAAATTAGCTTGCTGAACAAAAGATCTAAAAAAGAAAATACTAATAATATACGATTAAAACAAGTTTTTGTTTACTCTCATCTTGAGAAGTGTCCCCATTTGTAATGTTGTTCATGCCAATTACAGTTTTCATACAAACGAGTTGGAGCCGAAGCGTGAACGCAGGGCATTAATTTGCAAGTAGTGTTATCATTTCAAACAGTGCTACCACTGCTGTTTTATTATCAACCGTGTTTTTCACCTGGTGTGTTGCATTTGGTCTATAAACCCGCCTGAGTGTATTCCACATCTTATACAGAGAATGAGGGGAAATAACTTTCTATGACGTGCCGGTGTCTTCCTCCACAACTGTCAAACCTGGAAAGTAAAACCAATTCACAGGAAAGGAAATATTCTCACACATTTCCCAACAAAACTGAGAGACAGAGAGCGAGAGTGAGGAGAATACGCCGGTTTCCATAGCAATTGTCGGCACTGTCACATGGTTACCTAGGAACTAGTCCTATGATGCTGTGCAATTTATTTGTTTATGTTTGGCAAGTCTCCAGCTGTCGCTTTACGTGGAACAAAGCCATATCTTTCCTTTTCTTTCTTCTGACGGATAAAGAGAGCCGTCAGGGGAAATCTCAAAGGTCAGAGTTCGAGAGACGTCGAAAGCGCCCAGAAGGAGGAAACACTGCATCTTATCTCACGTCCTCTGTCTGAGAGCCATCTTCAAATGAAAGACACCGGGGTCACATGCAGGTCAAGAGGACCACACTCGGGCATCATGGAGTCTGAATCTCCATTTTCTGCGGACAGATCAATGCTCCAGAGAACGTGTGTGTGTGTGTGTGTGTGTGTGTGTGTGTGTGTGTGTGTGTGTGTGTGTGTGTGTGTGTGTGTGTGTGTGTGTGTGTGTAGCGGCGAGTAAAAGCATCACAGGGTCAAACTGAATGAAGATTAAATGCAAAGGCCCTAAGTAATTTATGCAAATATGAATCACTCTTCAAAGCCTTCGTTTTACCTTGTCTGAAATCATGATCCACCTCCCCCTCCCTATACACACACACACACACACACACACACACAAAATTGGATTACCAGGATGGAGGAGAGCTGCTGGATCCCAATAATCACATTTGAGAATGAGAATGATACTGAACTAAACCAAGAGTAATGACACATTTCGATACTTTTGACAAAATACATGATTGTTCAGAAACATGTCTAAGTAATAAAATCCATTTTAACAGTGCGACTGTATTATGCAAACGCACTAAAACTAATATTAAATTAAGTCTACTGACATTAGCTATAATAATAAAATGTGTTTTAGATAATGACTTACAATGAATACATAAAGCAGTAACCACCATACAGTCGAATGTGACCAATATCATTTTAAAAGGTAATCCATGAACTAAATGAAAAATCTTGGGCAGTGCAACTGATCTTGGCACAGTTCTCTGCAGCTACACTTCTAGTTTGGGAACGAGCGCTACACTCCTGAAGGTAGAAATGTCAGCGGCATCACAGTAACAAGTATGGACGGTGTGAGAGAGTGAGACTATTAAGTGTGCTTGCATGACAGCAAGAACGTAAGAGTGTTCACGGGGTGACGAGGTTTGAGCTTGTCTGCCTAATGACGAGACTGACTTGATTAAACCCCCTCACCCCTGTGACTGCCTAATACCCACCCTTCTTCTAATCAGACTTCACTGCAATTACGGTTCCCAACAGAGTGGTTAAAACATCAATCACAGGAAACTAAATAGCACAAAACTCTTTCATGATGCAACAAAATCATCATCGTCAAGACCTCCAACAAATACATATGTCTAATATCTTTCAAATACATCCGTAAATGGAATTTCACGTGGCTAGAAAACAAACAGACTCATGTTTAAAGCTTTAAAACGTTTCCTCTTTACCTTCACATATGCTGTTAAAGAGCGCCCTCTGCTGGTCAAGCGACTGTATTGCACCATCGCCAGTCTGCTGTGTGCAACAGTATCTCCAGGTTTCCATGTACATAAAAGTGAATTAAAAAAAAAAGTGAGGACAGACATGCAAAAATTCAAAAAAATATTTAACAGTAAACTACGATCATACACGTTACAACGGTGACGTAATGTTAAGTGCTGATATCACCCAAACCAAACTACACTAGGACTAAAACAAATGTCCCTTTTTGGAGAACCGATGTTAAACTAATGTAAAGAACATTAAATGATCATAAATAATAAATGTAGATAAATGGAAGTGTGCGGCACATCAACACACATATTTAGAAAAACAATCACTTGAAAATTAAATAAATATACACTGGATTGCTGTCTAAGATTTCAAAGCATTTAAAGATTTAATTTGACTTTCACAAAGTAATCAGTCTCCTGAGAGACCGTCAAAAATTGCCTTCGCCGACTATATTTCAAGTCGTCTAGGCGGGGTATTGGGTAAAGTTTTCAACCAGCAATAATCGCGCCTCGGATAGACCTCATGGGCTACGATACTGCCACTGCGCAAGGCTGACGATGACCCGGTAACGACGGAGTGGTGTCTCCGGTCAACACTCTCCTCTCTCACGGTGTATGGGGCGTGGTTTAGAATAAACCAGTTTACTTTCTTTTTACAATGAAGTCCTAATAACGTAGGATTATAAACCATGTTATACCCAGAGAAAAGTCGTGGAGACTTTGCAAAATGCATCTCCGTAAATGGGAACAACAGCACGGGTGGGAAAGAAAGGATAGATAAGAAACGGTATATAATAGAAAACACAGACGTGTCCGTGATTCACGTTATTAAAATGTAACATTTAACGACCAAATCCCGCTGTAACTCGTAATCAGTGAGAATAAAGCCTCGACGAAAGCGGTCCAACATATATAACGCACTCAAAACGTGAAATAAATACACAACAATCTTAGTGTAAGGCGGAAGTGACGTAGCCTCTGGTGCTTCTTTGTTTAAGCCTCCCATCAACTCAGCCTGGGAAGACGAATGTTTATTTCCGACCATGTAGTTTTAACTTCAAACCCCAACACATATTTCATATTGAAGATAACTAACACAAGAATACAATTAAAACAAGTATTCGTTAAATAAAAACACAAGTTCAAGAAGTTTATAAGCGGAAGTGACGTAGCCTCTGGTGCTACTTTGTTTAAGGCTCCCTTCAACTCAGCCCCACTGGAAAGACGAATGTTTATTTCCGACGTAGTTTTAACTTTAAACCCGGAAACAATGTTTCATATCGAAGAAAACATGAAAACAAAAAAAAAGAACAAAATGAAAATAAGCATTAAACAACTTTAATTAAGTTTCACTGGGAGCAGTTACGTCAACCTGATCTCACAGAAATACGTGAAATGAACACGTTCCCTTAACCCCAATATGCGTGGTGTCGGCACGTAATGTGTTGAAATTACGTGTGGGTACCACGTAAACGACACCCATACAAAGTCAATGAGGCTCATTTACGTGGTGGACACACGTATTCCCTGATTCAAATAAATGTCCTCCTTTTATAATGTATTAGGTTCAACAACGTCACGCAGTGGGCGGTGGTAAATGTTGTTTTGTAGTTTACGAAACGTCCTCCTTTTATAATTTATTATAGTGAGTTAGTTGCGATTTTTCTTGTCTAAATAACAGTACATTGTTTGAAATAGATTGTTTCCTTTACGTTATTAAACCCTCTACGATATTTTATTATTCTCAAATGTATTTTCTGTCACCGCAGCGAATATTATTAGGCCTATTAATAATTATACTTATGAATCAGAAGACTTTCAGTGGTTACCACGACAACGATACGTCACGTTACGCTGGGCGCATTCAAAGCAGGTATCCCATATCCCACAATGCAACGCGGTCATTCATTCAGAGACTGACAGCGATCAGCGGGTCTTTAACGCCATTATCGCTTCAATGTTCATATATATATATATATATAATCTGTGGTTTTATCACCAGCAACAACACGTTGCTCAGTTTTCTTCAGTAAGTTATGCACCGTAATAACATTTAAAAAAAAACAGCAATATATTTAGAAACTACAACTCCCATTATATATGCGGCCCAGAACCTGTTACAAGCGTGCGTATCTGTAGTTCTTCCGGGGTGGGCAGCTGCCGTGTTCGATTCCTGCGTTTCTGCCGTCTGCCGTGAATGGGCTTCATTCCATTTCAGATTGCCGCCGACCGAGCAGACAGTACATGAGACAAATACATGAAACTGTTTTTTATTTCTATTATTATCTTCATTGTTTAAATCCTCAAATACAATGTTAGACAAAAACATCAATATTATGTATTTTTGTATCTTCTTATCTGCCGAGCGGCACGTACTACGTCACTTCCTGAGTCTTCAGCTGTTTTTTTTAAATGTTATTACGGTGCATAACTTACTGAAGAAAACTGAGCAACGTGTTGTTGCTGGTGATAAAACCACAGATTATATATATATGAACATTGAAGCGATAATGGCGGTAAAGACCCGCTGATCGCTGTCAGAGTCTCTGAATGAATGACCGCGTTGCATTGTGGGATATGGGATACCTGCTTTGAATGCGCCCAGCGTAATGTGACGTATCGTTGTCGTGGTAACCACTGAAAGTCTTCTGATTCATAAGTATAATTATTAATAGGCCTAATAATATTCGCTGCGGTGACAGAAAATACATTTGAGAATAATAAAATATCGTAGAGGGTTTAATAACGTAAAGGAAACAATCTATTCCAAACAATGTACTGTTATTTAGACAAGAAAAATCGCAACTAACTCACTATAATAAATTATAAAAGGAGGACGTTTCGTAAACTACAAAACAACATTTACCACCGCCCACTGCGTGACGTTGTTGAACCTAATACATTATAAAAAGAGGACATTTATTTGAATCAGGGAATACGTGTGCCACCACGTAAATGAGCCTCATTGACTTTGTATGGGTGTCGTTTACGTGGTACCCACACGTAATTTCAACACATTACGTGCCGACACCACGCATATTGGGGTTAAGGGAACGTGTTCATTTCACGTATTTCTGTGAGATCAGGTTGGTTCTTCTCTGTGGTTGCAGCAGTGATGACTTGTGCATACCCCCTGGCCTGAAACAGATCAAGTATTGGCTTATTTGTGTTGGAGAAGAGATTCTCGTTGAAATCACCGCAGACAATGATGGGCTGACAGTCCATGATCTCCAATGAGTCCAGAAGGCTCCCCAGGTTGGACAGGAATGATCTCACACTGTAGTTTGGAGGTCTGTACACAGCTGAAATCAGTGCACTTACTGGGGCTTCAACCTTTAAAACCACAAACTCAAGATCAGTTACATTATGCAAGTACTGTTTTTCACACACTTGAATATGGGTTTTCACATAAACAGCAACTCCGCCACCACCTCTGTCGGCCATTTGAGGAACATTTGTGTACGACAGGTGTCTGTTGCGTTTGAACATGTTGTAGCCCTCTAAGTGGAGACTGTCTGCAACAAAGGAGCCTTGAAGGTGAGTTTCTGTGAGACACAAAACATCTGCAAGACACAGTTCATGATGGCTCCTGATGTCATTGATATGAGATGGCAAACCTTCTGTGTTATGGTGAACAATGGTCAGAGTGTCATGTCTGCTCAATGTCTGTTGGATACGAAGAAGAGGCATCATGTCGTCCAAGCTGACTTGTCTCATGGTCTCGAGGGCTCCAGTGATTTCTGGGTTGGCATAGATTTTCCTCTCATCCAGATCCAGCATGTGCAGGCCACTGAGAGAGGTCACTCTACTGAGAGCTACATAAGCCATGCCAGGTTCAAAAATGTGTTTTAGTGAGACTACAGCTGATGTACGTGTCATACCTTGAACCTTGTGTATCGTACAAGCAAAGGCAAGTCTAACAGGAAACTGTCTGCGTACCACTCCCTTCTGTTTCAGATTCTCCTCTGCTCTCTCTATGTACACTAGATCGTCAGGTCTGCCTGGTGGTCTGTTACCGTAATTCCTTCCAGCAGTTACATCATCCATCTTGAGTCCAAGCATAGTGACATGTGCAACATCACTTTGTTCTGAGGTTATTACCCTGACGAGAGTAGCAAACGATCCATTTACCAACCCTTGAGACACGTCTATGTTTCTGGTGAGCATGACTCGAGCACCTTCAGCTACGTTTAGCGTATCTGCAAACTCATTTCTGTTACCTTTATATGGTTTGTCTTGTCGAGCCATTCTTCCAGTTCGTGGGTCCTTCTTGTAGTCATCGGCATCAATCTTGGTGATATGAGAATGGAGCAGAGCTAATGTTGCTGAGTTGTGTGAATCAACCTGTTTATTAGTTGCAAAGATGTGCAGAACATCAACTGGACATCGCGATGGTTCTGTGATGGTCTGTGACAATAAGGCTCTGTCTGCTTCAGACAACTCATTTGACTTTCCTTTCACACGGATCCGGTTCAACATCTCTGCAAAGGCAACATCATCCTTCTGACGCATAATCTCAGTGAGAGTGATCATCTGAAAGTTTTCCTGCCATAGGTCAATCTCACCTGGCTGATACACACAGAGGGTCTTGGGCTGTCGCACTGGTGGTAGTTGATAAAAGTCTCCAACAGCTATTACTGACATTGCTCCAAAGGGTCTGTGACTGCCTTTGATCTGTTTCAGTCTTGCATCCACATAAGCAAATAAGGTCTTTGACACCATGGACACTTCATCGATGATGAGGATTTCAGCATTTATAAGTTCTGATCGGACTTCATCCAGTTGGTTGCCAAGTCCTTGAAATGGAGGTTTCAGACTTCGTGGGAGCTTGAGCAGAGAGTGCAATGTTGTGCCTGATATATTAAAGGCTGCAGTTCCAGTGAAAGCAGTCAACAGGACAATGGGGTTTGAAATGTCGGCCTCCTCAGACTGTCTCGGCAGTTTGCACAGTATCTTAGATGCCTCGGAGTAGATGCATTTGATGAGATGTGACTTTCCTGTTCCAGCACCACCATTGATGTAAAAGAAAAACTGCTCAGGATTTGGGCCACAGACGCGCTTTAAGCACCAGTCTCTAACTGCATAGAATACACATGCTTGTTTCTGGTTCAGGTTCTGATACATCTGCCGTAACAGTGTGGGGTCTAATACAGGGGGCTCTCTGACGGCTCTGGCTTCTGTTACAGCATTAGCCTGATTACTGTATTCTGGGACATTCTCTTGTACATTTTCAGGATCTGGCTCTCTTGCCTCCAGTTCTTCTACACATTCCAACCTGACCATTTCAGATTCTGGAGCCAGATTACACCATTCATCAATCACGCCTCTGTTCTGTTCAAATTCTTCCACTGCATTCTCAATCTCCTCACTGTTTTTCTCATATTTATCTCGGTTTCGTTTCACAATGTGTCTGACATACTCAGGATGTTCAGAACCTCGTAGTTGAACACAGCAACTTTTATAGAAGGACTCGTACGTGGGGAAACACGGTCTTTTCAGTTCCTGGTCAGATCGGTGAGGAAGGTACAGTTTCACTAATGTGCCATAGAATTTCTCAGGGTATTTTTCCTGTGAGCAGCGGTAAAATCTGATGATTGCAGGCTTATCGTTTTTACGCTTTTGCACAAATCCCATCTCATTGAGGAGGGGCAACACATCTTTACCTTGTTTCTGTTGTCCATAGACAATTCTGCAAGTAGCTGCAAAATCAGCCAAACACATCTCCTCAAACTCTGGTGTTTCAGGTCTGGCTTTGTATTTGTCAGTCAGAGATGTCATCCACACATTTAGACTTTCTGAAGTCGTGTTCTCCAGGTAAGACATGGGACGACTCATTTTCAGTGCATTGTCATCTGTCGGTATGAATATGACACCACGTGAACACTTCTTCATGTTAATGCCACATGCACGAGTCACACACTCCTGAGCACTGATCTCTCTCTTTTTAGAGTACGCCTGCATGATTTCCCTCATTTCATCACATTCATTGACGTTGTCTCTGGTGGAGTTTGCAATGACTGTTTTGAGGTACTCCGAAAGTCCAGATTCTTTTTTGGTTATGTAGCTGGTGAGATACATGATGCACGAATATGCATTGAGAATATAACTTACATCAATATTGGCATTCCAGGCTTCAAGTAGATGTGGATTATATCCATTTACCCAGCAGTCTTTTGGCTCTCGTTTCAGTATCACCGCATTGGATTTGTTGATCATATTGAGGCATTGTTCATACTCATCGAGTGTTAAGTTGCATTTAGCGAGGAGCTGCTGCAAACTGAGTGAGGCAGTTTCAGGTTCATTCAGCAACAAGTTCAGTGGTTGGAGCTTTGACTTTGCTATTTGCACTTGGACGGTCTCACCAGGTCTTGTTATGAATGTGTTTCTGGCAGGCGGTTTGGGAAATCCAAATCTGCAACCAGAGCTGGCACTTCTGAAACATGTCCTTGAATGTTTTTTGCTGTGTATTTGCACTTCTGTGACCTTCTTGTAGAGTTCCGGTTGTGAATGTGGGTCAGGCAGCTGAGCTGTGATGTATTTGGACACAAAATCTGACACAGACTGATCTGAGTCCTCCTCAAACACAGGTGCACCTTCTACCCATATCAGACAGTGAATGTGTGGGCTTCCTCTGTGCTGGAACTCAACTCGGTAAAAGAAGTCAACAACGTTGCCGAGAGGCTGTGCAGGAGATAATATCAAATCTCTGAATAATGCCTCAACACGCTTATCAAACATGCGCATTGTTGTCACGGGATTGCTTCTCAGCACGTCACACTTTGCTGACCAGTCAAGCCCTTCAAAATTGACCTCCTCACCTTGCTGTCTTTTAATTGCTTCAATCACTTCCGGCCAACGCATCTCAGCTGCAGAAAACGTACAGAAGAATGTGGGAGTTCCCAACTGTCTGATCATGGCGAAAAGATCTCTTGTGGTTTTCTCCCAATAAGCTGGTGTTCCTCTCAGTGGTTGCATGAATCGGACTGCATCTTTATTTCTCACCAGCTTTTCGACCTCCCGTTTATTTTGCAGCATACCAGAAGTTATCTTTCGCCCATCTCTGGTCAGAGGCTTTCCTTTCCTTAACTGTATTGACATGCTGGATGTGGCCAAGTGTATTTCAGTCACAAACTGTGCAAAGAACAAATAGTTTGTGTCTCTGGCAAAGCGATCATCAATACAGAAAAGCCTCGCTTTGAAATAACTACTAGGTGTTACTTTAGTACGTCTCATTTCATCCAGTGTGTTTTGACCTGTAGGGAACTGCACAGGGAAAGCCATCGCCTCAAGTTTAGGTGTTTTGAAGAAGCCAACAGGACTGTTTCTTTCAGCAGGTGCAACAGAGTAGATTCCTTCACTGAAACATAAAATCTCCTCTGAAACATCACACGGCTGAAGGCATGATTCAAGGGCAAAACCACCATTAGGCATGTCACCTTCCTGTTCTGCATCATCTCTCTGCTCCTCTGGTTGTTCACCGTCACAAGACGACATGTCCATATCCTGGTCACCACCAGTCTCATTTACGGCCTCACACTGTGCACTTTTCTCACACATGTCAATCTCCATTAAATCAGCTTCATCATATTCATTCTCATCCATGGTTGCATCCTCATCATCATCATCATCATCATCAGGAAGTGTTGGGTCACAAAGCTCAGCCTCATCTCTGATAGTTATGTCCTGATATTGTGGATGAATGTGTTTGAGTTTATGCAGCGCCTGCACGAGTTTAGACCAGGTGACAGTCTGGAACAGCTGATGACCCCTGTAACACAATCATCTCTTCAGCTTTACTCTCATCACTTGAGACTCACTTCTCAGTCTGGGTAACGCTTCCACTGTTTCCTGCACTTCAGACGGGACACAAACCACGTTACCATGTATGGCTCTCTGTCTTCCTTTGGGAAGAGGAATAATTTTGGCAAACGCTATGCACTTAGCTATGAGATGTCTCTCCAATATGTTGAGGTCACACAGTTCAGGTGGAATGACAGCGAGCTCCAAGTTGTTTGCGACGGTGAGTGTTGGCATGACTCCATGTTTAAGATGATTGTGGCAGGTGTGACAAATCCATTCTTCCCTCCTCTCATCAGACACATTACACAGATTTTCATTTCTGCACTCATCACAAACATGGACGTACTTTCCTGTTAGGCATGCTGCAACCATGACTGGATTTTTTACATAGTTTGACCGTTTACAGGGTCTCACTTGGTTTGGAAATGATGCCTTATGACAGACGGTGCACACATAAGTGGGACCGGCTTTTATTTGTGATCTGAAAACAGATATGGCCTCTTTGATAAAACTGTTGTCAATTTCTTTCATTTGTCTATTTATCCGTCTGTATTTCCTTTTTATTTTCATGGAACATCTCATATTTTGCATACTCCTAAATGTAGGATTGTTTTTATATCTGTCTTGCATTCGTTGTCTCATTAGTTGTTTGTGTTTCTGTCTGAATTTGGCATCGTTTCTGTAACGAGAGACCAAGATTTGTTTCTTTTTCTGTCTAAAATCTTTATTTTCCTTGTACCGGGAGGAAATGTACTCTTTCCGTTTTTGCTTAAAGTCAACATTGTCTCTTGTATTATTTATTTTCTTTTGTCTAAATTCTGGATTGTTTTGATATTTCCTGTTTACTTGGGATGTTTTTTTTGCTTTATATGGCTTTATTTAAAGCATAGTTTTCCCTTTCTTTCCTTTTTTGATTTTCTTTTCTTTGTGGAGGTTTTTCTGAGACCAGTAGTAGTTTTCTCTTCATTTTTGTCCTTTTGTGTTTACTAAGCTTTGTCAATTTGCTTGATATTGCCTGTAATACAGTTTCAGATAAATCACTGACCTTTTGTTGTCTCACAGAAGATGTGAACATGTCACTGGACCCTCCTGTCAATATGTTGTCAGAGGGTTCACTGAGAACAGGGTTTATCACTTGAGCAGTCAACTCTGATTTGCTGTGAGGACCATCATGTGACGACAATGACTTGATGAGGACCTCTGATGCCGTGGAGTGAGAGGACACTGTAGGGAAAGCAGTCTCAGGTTGATCAGTGGCTGTGTTTTTAGTAGGCGAGTTTAATTCAGCTTCATCCAACAGAGGAGGTTCATCCACGGTGACAGCTGACGGTCTGCAGTCTGTGTTTGGGAGAACTTCATTCAGGTTGACTCTGTTCACATTGTAGAACTCCACAGGCTTCAACTCATAGGTACAGGAGGACGGTGTTGCCATCATTCTGTGGGCCTCCATGATCCTGTCAATCATATCACTGAGACGTGAGAATGTCACAATGACAGCAGTACCAGGAGCGCATGAACCGGGTGGTAAACCTCTGGTTGTTCTGGAGTGTGGGTCAAAGAAACCATATCTACCTGACCTGGTTCTGAATACTGCAATACATAACAGTCTCATCAACAGCAAAGCGTACTTCACATCTGATAACAAGCAGCTCAGTCCTGACTCTAGGTCCAGAAAGCTGTCGACAGCTCCAGGTAAAGGTTCTCCTAATGTGCCATACCTTGAAAGTTGAGTCATGTCCGCATAGTGTGTTGACCTACGTGCAGGAACTTCATCAGTGAGCTCATCTGTGGTCAAATAGATGTGTTTAGTGAAGGGCAGTAACATTTATGTGATATATGATACGACAACATGGCACTCACGTTGCTGCTAACCAAAATATTAATTGTCTCTCATAAATCGGCAGATTGAAAAAGGCTAGCAGGCAAATACATTGAGAAGATGGAAATGATGTTCTTTATATCATGCTCCTTAAAAGCTCAGATCAGTGTTCTGATAAACATCATTGCACTACATATTTCAGCACATTGGTTGGTTTTCTTTATCCGACCGTTCATACTGATATTTTAAAAGGCTGTTGGCCTCTCTGATTTACTTTTCTGCATGTTTCCATTTGTGTCTCGGGTCAAGATTCCACTCATCTCCGGTCAAAGCTTTCACGTCTCCCGTTTCATCTAATTGTTGACCAGCAGGTGAACGCAGTGTGTCCAAAGCCAAAGGTCTGCATCTTCACGTGAGGATTCAACTGATCTGGATCACTTTAAATCTATCAAAAACAACAGGATTTCAGCCTCTAACATTCATATAACCATCATCTATTTCCTAGAAAAACAGACTCACAGGGTGAGAATCTCACATAGAAATCTCCACACTTCCATTAAGTTATCAGGAATGACCTTTAGCTGGTCTGCACATAGCAGCTAGATGTTGACTAAGAATACCAACAGAGTTAAAAAAAACATAATTGGAAGGGTGAGCCAGAGTTATGAAGCCTGGCTCAGCCTTCTGCAGCGAGGACACTTTCTTCTGCATGAATTAATTAATACCTACACACAGAAACAAGTGCTGGAAATTAAACACAACAAAGCGAAAGGCAAAATTACAAAACTGTAGTTTCTAACCCTGAAGTCACACTTTCATCTGTGCTGTTGTCATGGCAGCAGGGCCTTCAGAAAGTAGGGACGAGAAGATCTTCTCACGGAAACAACATCAACAAACCCACTCACAGTGGGCCGCTTTGAAAACATCTTCCATTTGTGGGTGAATGACACCTCACCTTTTCCAAAATATATATATATATATATATATATATATATTTTTTTTTTAAGGCTATGATCGTCTACAAAAACAAAAGTAGGGAAAGTCCCTCTATATCCAGGGGACTCACATGAGGTCAGGAAAGTCCCTCTATATCCAGGGGACTCACATGAGGTCAGGAAAGTCCCTCCGCATACAGGTTGCACGATATCCATGAGGAGTCATTATAGGGTCTCGCCCTATATATAGGAGGGGTCTCGGCCCTGTGTCCGCCAGCGAGGGGTCTCGGCCCTGTGTCCGCCAGCGAGGGGTCTCGGCCCTGTCCGCCAGCGAGGGGTCTCGGCCCTGTCCGCCAGCGAGGGGTCTCGGCCCTGTCCGCCAGCGAGGGGTCTCGGCCTTGTGTCCGCCAGCGAGGGGTCTCGGCCCTGTCCGCCAGCGAGGGGCTAGCGGATATAGGGCGGCGGACCTATATCCGCTAGCGAGGGGCTAGCGAGGGGCTAGCGAGGGGCTAGCGGAGGGGGCTAGCGGCCCCTATATCCGCTAGCGAGGGGCTAGCGGAGGGGGCTAGCGGCCCCTATATCCGCTAGCGAGGGGCTAGCGAGGCGCTAGCGGATATAGGGCGAGACGCCTCATGGATATCGCGGCCCTATATCCGCTAGCGAGGGGCTAGCGGAGGGGGCTACAAATACAAAAGGCAATCTCAAAGCTGCAGCCAGACTCACAAAGCTCGGCACACGCTCAACTATGAAAGTAGATTTGTGTCTTTATTACACAAACAAAACAAAAAAAGTTGAGAGCAAATCCTTCAATTATTTGTTAGTATTGCTTATGAAACTAGATTTTTTTGTTGCAAATCAAAAATATTCGCTCTCAAAATAAAAACATGTGCTCTCAAAAAACAACTGCGCTCTAAAAAAAACAACAACTGTGCTCTCAAAAAAAAAACCTGCGCTCTCAAAAAAAAAACCTGCGCTCTCAAAAAAAACCCTGCGCTCTCAAAAAAAAAACCTGCGCTCTCAAAACGAAAACCCACAAGTTGAGTTTGGACGTAGTGGGCGGGGCTTACACTACTGAATGAGCGAGGAGTTTCTATTGGTGGGTTTGACTTGGCTCTTGGCACGCTAACGGGAGGTTACGTGAGGAAGACATGGAGGTAAGTTGCTCTGTTTTGTCAAAATTATTTTAAATGTAACGGCACTTCACTTTGTTTTCATGTTGTTAGTGTCGTGGAGTCTCTTCTTTTAAAGAACGACATGGAGGGCTGCTGTGTTGACAAGCCCCACTTTCTGCGTGCATGTTAGCTAGCTGACCACAGTTTGCTAGCGTTAGCGCTACATACACCTGATACATGACTATGTTAGCTAAGGTTAGCTACGCATGTATGACACAATACAATAAATCCTACGAGTTTGGTTTTCTCCGACCGAGGTAGATACAGTTGATGACACTAGTTAAAAACGACGCGTGTCTCTTATGACTACACTGGACACGGAAGAAAACTTTTACTTCTTCTGCCACCTGCTTGAAACGTCCCTCTATTTGCTCAAACGCACCACCTGGTGGCGGAAGCTCTGCAGTACACATATAAGCTACATGATAGTGGATACAAAGGCTTGTTTCATTTGATACTTGATAATTAACAAAATTGTACCACCTGTGTCTTTAATAATAAGCATCAGAGAGTAGAATAGTGACACAAAACACATTAAACTTACATTTAAACATGTCTATTTATAGTCTCTGTATTTAAAATAATACAATGTGGTCCTAATTCCCTTTTCTACAGAATGGAACCTTTTCCACAAAGAGCTTTTGTACAGGTATGTTGACCTCTCCTCAAAATGTAATTTATCTGTATATACACATCTAAACATTTTTGATACCACTGTTCTAATACATTTCTATTTTGCTAAATTCCCTCTTTCAGGAATCCATTAGAAGGCCGCTTTTATGCAGGACCAGGGATCGGCTTTCTGCAGTAATCACAAGGGAGCCAATTGATTTTGATTACCTGCACATGGTTATTTCTCAGGAATTGCAGTTTCTTCGAGCAGGGGCAGCCTATATGGATATTCCTCAGTGTGTAGTAGATGGATTACAAAATCTAAGTGAAGTGATCAAGTCTCACATTTCAAACAGCACTGTTGCTCCATTACTTGACAGTGTAGCTGTAGTTGAATGGAATGGTACTGTGGGTCGACCAAAATTTAGCATTAATAGCCAAGTCCTTGAAAATCTTCTAATCATGAACCTACCAATGACCACTCTGGCTACTGCCCATGGCATTTCAAGATCCACACTGTACAGGAGGATGAGGGAGCATAATCTCTCAGTTAGAAACACCTACTCTGATATATCCAACATTGTACTTGATCAAAAGGTGAGATCTATCAAAGTCAGAATGCCTGATATCGGCTTGTAAAAGGGTCTCTACTGGCTATGGGATACCGTGTCACATGGAGTAGACTGAAGCTGTCCATGCAGCGTGTCGATGCCGCTGGCATTATTTCAAGACTGGTCCAATTGACATGCATTGCCAGACGGACATACTCTGTTCCAGCTCCATTGTCTTTGGTCCACATTGACACCAATCACAAGTTGATCAGGTATTGTTTCAAACTGAATTACAATACATATTTATTTTAATTAAGATTTTTTTTTTATCACTGATATTGTCAAATCTTCTGAAAATGTTAAGGTACAACATAGTGATTTTTGGAGGTATTGATGGCTTTTCCAGAAAGGTTAGCCTGATCTATTTTCTATAACTATTCTTTACATTATCACATCTCGTTTACATTATCAGTCTTGCTCAGAACATAACATAAGTCATCTTTAAATCCTATTCCTCAACAGATTTTTTACCTTAATGCAGCTCGGAATAACAAAGCAGAGACTGCGCTAGGATTTTTCATCGAGGGTGTGCAGAAGCATGGATGGCCATCAAGGCAAGGACTTTCTCCATCATACTATATGTAATTATTTTTGCTATCCAACCCGTTTCATATTACTCCGTCTTATTTAGAGTCCGTGCTGATCAAGGGGTGGAAAATGTGGACATTGCGAGATGCATGTTTACCGTGAGAGGAACTGACCGTGGCAGCTTTATTGCTGGCAAAAGTGTCCACAACCAAAGGTAAAAATTTTATGTATTACTATAAATGTTTACATTATAAAAATAAAAAAGACTATCAAATGTAGCCATTTCATCATGTCATTTGGTTCCAGAGTGGAACGCCTTTGGAGAGATGTTTGGAGTGCTGTAACATCTCAGTATTACAACTTGCTTCACAACTTGGAGGAAGATTGCTTCATTGACCTCTCAAATGCGGTTCACCTCTTCTGTGTGGCGTACGTCTTCATTCCTCGTCTACAAAAAGATCTGCAACATTTTGTGGAGACTTGGAATTGCCACCCTTTGAGCACAGAGGGAAACCTGTCCCCTAATCAACTTTGGAGGATTGGAACACTACAAGTACCTGTGCCAGAGCCAGATCTGCAGGAGGTAGTGTGTACAATACATTTAGCACAATAACAAAGAAATGCAATTTAAAGTATTGTATTCACTAATTTGATCACTAATGTAAATTAATAAATATTAACATTAGATCGTTTACAGTATGTGAAAAAACGAGGCAATGGCTATAATTGTAATTAATGTATGTGTTTGGTCCATCTCAGATCCTGCAAGCAGAACACATGCAAGATGAGGAACCTGGCAGTGCTGATCCAGAGCATGGGGTTATTGTAACAGAGGTGCCATGCTCCTTGTCAGCTGAAGGTCTTGCTGCAGTGCAGCAAGTAAACCCCACCGCTGATTCCTCATCTTTTGGACGGGACATCTATATACATGTCCTTCAACTGGCCTCATTTTTGGGATGATATTTCATTCAGTGATTGATATATTTGATGCACATATCATGTGTATGCACTTTTTTTACTATTCACAAATAAAGCACAGTAAATAAATACCTGCGTGTTTATTTTGCTGACTCACATTATAACACGTTTGCATAAAGATCTGCAGTATAACACTATTTTGGAACATTTTGATATAGCAAACAAAGAATAACCACAAGTGTAACACATAACAGAACCATGCTCTTGCCAACTATTTAACACATCAAACTCTATCAAATCCTGCACCATACTTAATGGCAGTTTGCAGGAGTGTTTTAAATGATTCGTAATCTGAAATGTGGGCTACCGGGAACGTGATTGTGTCTGTACAAGCACTGACACATGGGTAGCACACAGTATGGTTTGGCATAGCATCCAGACAGCAATGATTAAATTTCACTGTAAGTTTGAAAGTTTGCCGATCCTCCAAAAGTAGATGTCTGTGACCTTGACCAGTCATCCACTGCATGACTGAGGATGCCGTCAACGCCTCTCCTGCAGTCTGGCCATCAGGTTGTGCATCTTGAAAGAAATACAAAGTATAGACCAGAATAAATCTCTCCAGTCGTTTGATATGCAAACAGTTGAATATAATGCTCATTAAGAAAGTTTTATGGTAAATACCTATTTTTAAATGAATGGTTGGACATACCGTCAAGTTCTAGGAGAAAATCTTGGAAGTGCTCCAAGATCTTTGATTCCTTCACTTGTTTACTAGAACCACTTACACTCAGCTCCGGGACCAGATGAGACATGATGTAATGTGAGTCCACCTACATTTCAAACATAGTGATACCCAAATGAGATTCCTCAAAACCTAGATAGTAAAGTAGCAGGAAGGAAGTTATGGAAATACTATTTAGTACAAACAGTAAATACTCAAAGCAATACTCATGCATACTGAGTCGTCGTCTCTGAAGATGAAGAGACTGCGACACGCTTCTGGCTTCGTCTGCATCACTTTGATGAGGTCATATACTTCCAGGCCCCCACGCAGTTGCTGAAGCATGGGCATGCGTTTGGTCTTCACATGAAGTCGAATTGCCCTGAATACAGGAAAAAATATTTTAAGGAAAGGGAAATTATCTCCAAGTTTGGCTGTCCAGGTGTAGTAGTTAGAACTTTAGGGCAGCATGCTCAGGAATATTGTCTTGAACAAGGCTTTGCTACTACAAGTAGACAACAATGTACATTTGCTTTTATCCCTACACATTAGGGCTGTCAAAATTGCTCAAAAATGACGTTCGAATATTCGCTTTAAAAAAACACATATATTCGAACATATTCGAATATTTGAAGTTGCGCATTAGGCACGTCAATAACAGGACAAATTAATACAACGAGACATAACTACTTTTATAGGTAATTTATTTAGGTTTAAACATATTTCACAACATATTACCTACACAAAAATACGTAAATGAACTAATGGCCAAGACCGCGGACCTCTCGCTCCCACACACACTCTTTCTCTCTCTCTCCCCCGCACCGTCGCGCTCTCTGCGAATAGCGGTTTAAATGAACGTTAACGTTAAATAAAATGAGGCACACAATTCCGAGAAATGTGACAACAAAGAACTTTTACCCTGAGGTTCATAAAAAATAAAGTGCTATTAAAAACGAAAGAGGCTACTTACATTCTTGGCGCTTGTATAAAAACGGGGGGAAAACTGACTGCAATTTAATCCATTGTCACGGATTGTCAGGAACTTTCAGTGCACGGTCACTGTCGGGTCTTAGGCCTGAAGGCCTACAGGTTATTTGCCAAAAACACAAGACAGTCCACATTTGAAGGGGCCAGTGCTGATCTCTTTTTATTGACTATAGGCACGCGCCCACCCGCAAAGCAGACAGTCGCTCCGCTTTTTTTCCCGTTTTTTTTTTTTTACATTCGAATATTCATTTTCGTATTCGAAATTCTGTTTTTAATAACTATTCGAATATATATTCGAATTTCGAATATTCGTTGACAGCCCTACTACACATGTCAGTAAAATAAATACATTTTGAGCATTTTAATTGGAGTACCTTGGCCTCAAGTTCATTTCTCTTTACTCAAAATAAATGTCTTACATCCTAGAAACAATAACCAATTATCATTATCCTTACATTTTTTTAAAGAAAAAATGAACCACGCAAGGCCTCTGAGGTTACACTATGTGTATACATCAGCAGTAATATTTGATATTGTGTGAATACCTTAATATGTTTTCTTTATGCTCCATGTCGACTTTCCCTGTGTAGCCACAATCAAGAATGTCTTGCATGTGATCAGTCACGTCGGAAGCATCTTCAATCTTAAATAATCATACAATAAATATTAAATTGTACTTAAATGCATTCATAACACATATCATTTCCCACGATACTACAGCCCATGTTTTACAGCTGAATAGACAAACATGAAATTGTTGCGTCATTCCTCCTGTTAGGTGACTTAATACAATATTAACTATTTGTGGCATTAGACAAACAAGTGATTAAAACACTTTGTTGTGATAAAATTAATGTCTATTTTTATATTCTATGTCTATATTTTGTAAAAATGTAACTTACCATTGTTATCAATGGTGATAAAGTAGAGTCATGGACAGCCTTAGATGAAAGGTTCCCAGAGAAAAGGTAGTCATAGCACCATTCTTGCATAAAACGTGGTGCTGGTCCTCCATGCTTACAGCAAATACTTCACCTGCTGTCCTACAAACAGAAACAGAGGGTTTAAAATACTCAACATCAGTGCAGGGGGAGACCTCAGCTCAATTTTGTAATCATTAGGCGGAGTACCTAAATAACTCATCATCCAAATCATTCAAGGAATACTTTGGCATCTTCCCCTTTTCACTTTCTCCTTCAAAAAGCCGTTTCTCGATCCCAGCCACCATTGCTAAAATACAACAAAAAAACAATCAAAACATTACATAAGCTGCATTTGCAAGTGCAGTTTTATACATACGTAGTTAGCATCTTTTGGTGAATGGTTCCTCAATTAATTTTCCCCTGGCAAATAAACTAATGATGGTCTACTAACTAACTACTCACTTGACAGAAACTCCTTTTTCAAGGCCCCTGTATCAATCCCTGGTTCTCCCAGGAATGTGATCCTCAAGGGATTTACAGGACTGCCATTTTTTTTACGCCTCCATAACTTCAGACCTCTTTCCACCATGTTGTCTCTGGACACACAGATCTCAAAAGTCTTGCTGGAGTCCACCTGTGATCTTACCCACTTGATAACATCATCCTCGCTGTAAAAAGTTTAAAATCTTGAAATTAGCCTTCCATTGGAATGTATTTAATAGCAACATATAAATAAAATATATTTCATAATAAATGAATATACCATGAATTATTTTACCATGAAATAAGATCCATATCAGTGTGAAGTTTGTCTCTTTGACATGTTCTGTCCTTGCTACTATAAGAATAAAGGCAATAGTTATTCATCTTCATAGACAAACCTTGCATATCATCACTGCCGTCAATGGGTGTCTAACTTTTGCATTTTGCCATCTAAGTCTAAATATATGGAATACATCAAACACGACACATACCAATTTATATCAATTATCTTCAGAGTAGGAAAAAATGGTCAAACTAGTCAAAAACAATTACCTTTGTCCACAACAGCTTGCATGTGCCTCGATGACTGAGACAGGGAAGACATGGGTGCATATCGGGCATTGGACTTCTTCTTCCTACATGCGGACATATGAAATACAGACTTATACTAAAGCTATGGACAATAACTGGTACATCAAAGATGACTAATTTAAAAACGTTTTTTTAACTACTTTACCTTCTGAGGGCAGTGGTCTTCACTGGATGATGAAGCAGATCCAGCAGATATTGAAACAGGTCCAAATGTCACTTCGTCAACAAACACCAAATCTTCATCCTGAATGTGAAATAGTGTAAGCACGTTTATAAATCTAATATTAAGTCTATTAAAAAAATGTAACAACAACTTTTATCAAGGACTAAAGTTCTACTGCTATTTAGTATTGTAGATCAATTAGATGGTTAGATAGCATTACAATGCAAAGTTCAAGTTTGGCAACATATTCATATGATATACAATATTAGTGCAAACTCAGGGGCACTTGCAGGAAGAGGTGTTAGATCGAGCTCATCCTGGAGAGGAACAACATAAAGCATTGTTTTTCCTGCACTTGAAGAACCTCTGAGAATGGACCCTGTGTATCCCTCAGCCTCCAGAGGAACAGCAGAAAGTTTCCTCCTTCCACTTCCACCTGTAAAAACACCAAAAAAAATGAAAACGACTGGTTTTGGGGATAACCCCAAATCATGATGTATTCCTCCTCTTTTGGTTGTATTAACAGGTACAATAAACATAGAAGATGTTTCAATTTAAGTACAGTAATTATTAACCTGTTGCTTTATAAAGTAACCATCTGTCCTCCAGATGTGCCATCTTTGGAAAGTTGGTTTGTAGTAGGCTGGACAACTACATTAAAATAAAAATAGGGACAGTTTTATCATGTGAAAGGCATTAGACAAAATTCTTACTCTTGGCGACACATTAGGTATCTATACAATACCTCTGCATGTGTAAAGTCAGATGTTACAGACACAGTCCTCTTTCCCAAGCCTGCTTGCATTAACATCAAATCATCCGCTGAGGATGGAGTCATTTCCACTTTTGAAGGCATTAAAAAAAAAGTCGTCAAAAGACTTCCACATTTTCAAAACCTTTGCAGGCATGTGGCCTCTGGTTAGCAGTCGTTTCTTGCCCTTAAAGAATCCAGGGAAAGATCTGAGGGATTTTAGAAGAATAATATTACTTTTTATTTATTATAAGCACACTTCTCAACCAAGCCCACCAGATCCAAGTATTCCAGAGTAAAGAAAACAGTTGCCCTTCACCAGATAACTTTCTAAAAAGCTTGAATAAAGGCATAATTAATATTATATGACAATTGCGTAATAGTACTGCTGCCATCATGGTAAAAAGCAGACAAATGACACATGTGACTGGCTCATTGACATGAGTGCATGTCTGCCTACCTGGCCATTTCGGTTTGTACTGAGGATCTATCCCTGATGTGACTCAGCCCCTGTCTTTGTCCCTGATCTTCTTCTGGTATGGCCCTTGAAATTAGGGACAGGAGATGGCGTGCAGCCTCTGTGGCTTCACGTGCATCATACTGGAAAGGGATGTTAGATGTATGAACACGGTTAAAGGACATTGCAGTGTAATACATTACTCTTAGACAGGCTGTATTGAAAAACAAATCAAGCAATTACCTGAGGTCTTTGTTGGTTTTCATTCTGACATTAAAAGAAAAGAAAATGAATTATTACCATGACAGTTTCAATGTAATGTTTAAGTGTAATTATGTTGTAAAGCAAATTATTAATAACTTGTGCTATACCTACGTTACCATAATTAAGCTTTGTGTACATTGACAAGGATGTCAGAGTGAGATTCAGAAATTCAATGTTCTGTACTGTCATCAAGGGTTACAGCATCGGACACCCGGTTTTGGCACCTGACTTATCCTATGACTCGTGACCGGAGGTGTCTTTAGCTAGTAGGTTTTAAGGATTTAACAGCTAATGGTTCAATCAACTTCAGCTTATCTTCATCAAGTTTAATACGAGACAGTAACATGGTTGTAACCTCATCAACTGTATCTACCTCGGTCGGAGAAAACCAAACTCGTAGGATTTATTGTATTGTGTCATACATGCGTAGCTAACCTTAGCTAACATAGTCATGTATCAGGTGCATGTAGCGCTAACGCTAGCAAACTGTGGTCAGCTAGCTAACATGCACGCAGAAAGTGGGGCTTGTCAACACAGCAGCCCTCCATGTCGTTCTTTAAAAGAAGAGACTCCACGACACTAACAACATGAAAACAAAGTGAAGTGCCGTTACATTTAAAATAATTTTGACAAAACAGAGCAACTTACCTCCATGTCTTCCTCACGTAACCTCCCGTTAGCGTGCCAAGAGCCAAGTCAAACCCACCAATAGAAACTCCTCGCTCATTCAGTAGCGTAAGCCCCGCCCACTACGTCCAAACTCAACTTGTGGGTTTTCGTTTTGAGAGCGCAGGTTTTTTTTTTGAGAGCGCAGGTTTTTTTTTTGAGAGCACAGTTGTTTTTTTTAGAGCGCAGTTGTTTTTTTTGAGAGCACATGTTTTTATTTTGAGAGCGAATATTTTTGATTTGCAACAAAAAAATCTAGTTTCATAAGCAATACTAACAAATAATTGAAGGATTTGCTCTCAATTTGCTCTCAACTTTTGTTTTTTGTTTGTGTAATAAAGACACAAATCTACCTTCATACATGTCTGTTATCACATCATGCATTATGTTTGTTTTTGTTCCTCTTCAAAGCACTATATTATTTCATCAGGCCAGTGATCCTTCATGAGATACAAAAAAAGTTTCAGTCAGGCAGGATTCTATAGTGCTGGATCACCGAATGACCTCAAACATGAAAACAGCCCCTGTTATCTGTCTGGATAAAGCTTTTCTCTCATCCCTCCCATTAAGGGTGATTGAGCAGCTGGGTGGAAAACAGCTGGTGATGAATCATATGCACCAAGAGGACCAGCTAGTCCTTTACAACGCCCTGTTGGCCGTGCAGAAGCTCATGGTCCACAACTGGTGAGTTGAACCAGGCGTTCTGAACATGTGCATACAAACCATTCAAAGCCCTGCACACCCTCACAGGTATTTTCATTTATTTTTGGCTGATTAGAGGTCCGCTCAGGTTGAAGTTGGGCGGAGACATGCTGGGAATTATGCAAGGTTAATGGACTGTGTACTGATAAGATTGATAAAACTATAATTTGCTCCAACAAAGCCAGCAGGAGATTCAAAGAGATGTCACTCAAGCTCTGCCTGCACAAGTCCACACAGCCCAAAAAAAAACTTAGTTGATGAATTCTATCAAGGCTTTTCAAGATTACCTTGATATACTAAAATACATGTTAATTACATCAGTATTCAGCTGGTAAAGTCTGTATATGTTGCTTCATTTATGTCACGATGTACCAACTAGATAAGGGGCCGTGTGTTGAATGTTTACTGAGAATAAAAATGTAGCAGATCTATTTTTTTCTTTTTTGCTGTTGTGTTCGCACATCGAGGCCGAGTAGTGAGTCGGTTCGGCTTCGATGCTGTCAATCCGTTGCTTGATGGTTGTTGAACGTGTGCCGAGCTTTGTGAGTCTGGCTGCAGCTTTGAGATTGCCTTTTGTATTTGTAGCCCCCTCCGCTAGCCCCTCGCTAGCGGATATAGGGCCGCGATATCCATGAGGCGTCTCGCCCTATATCCGCTAGCCCCTCGCTAGCCCCTCGCTAGCGGATATAGGGGCCGCTAGCCCCCTCCGCTAGCCCCTCGCTAGCCCCTCGCTAGCGGATATAGGGGCCGCTAGCCCCCTCCGCTAGCCCCTCGCTAGCCCCTCGCTAGCCCCTCGCTAGCGGATATAGGTCCGCCGCCCTATATCAGCTAGCCCCTCGCTGGCGGACAGGGCCGAGACCCCTCGCTGGCGGACACAAGGCCGAGACCCCTCGCTGGCGGACAGGGCCGAGACCCCTCGCTGGCGGACACAAGGCCGAGACCCCTCGCTGGCGGACAGGGCCGAGACCCCTCGCTGGCGGACAGGGCCGAGACCCCTCGCTGGCGGACAGGGCCGAGACCCCTCGCTGGCGGACACAGGGCCGAGACCCCTCGCTGGCGGATACAGGGCCGAGACCCCTCCTATATATAGGGCGAGACCCTATAATGACTCCTCATGGATATCGTGCAACCTGTATGCGGAGGGACTTTCCTGACCTCATGTGAGTCCCCTGGATATAGAGGGACTTTCCTGACCTCATGTGAGTCCCCTGGATATAGAGGGACTTTCCCTACTTTTGTTTTTGTAGAAGATCATAGCCTTAAAAAAATATATATATATTTTGGAAAAGGTGAGGTGTCATTCACCCACAAATGGAAGATGTTTTCAAAGCGGCCCACTGTGAGTGGGTTTGTTGATGTTGTTTCCGTGAGAAGATCTTCTCGTCCCTACTTTCTGAAGGCCCTGCTGCCATGACAACAGCACAGATGAAAGTGTGACTTCAGGGTTAGAAACTACAGTTTTGTAATTTTGCCTTTCGCTTTGTTGTGTTTAATTTCCAGCACTTGTTTCTGTGTGTAGGTATTAATTAATTCATGCAGAAGAAAGTGTCCTCGCTGCAGAAGGCTGAGCCAGGCTTCATAACTCTGGCTCACCCTTCCAATTATGTTTTTATTAACTCTGTTGGTATTCTTAGTCAACATCTAGCTGCTATGTGCAGACCAGCTAAAGGTCATTCCTGATAACTTAATGGAAGTGTGGAGATTTCTATGTGAGATTCTCACCCTGTGAGTCTGTTTTTCTAGGAAATAGATGATGGTTATATGAATGTTAGAGGCTGAAATCCTGTTGTTTTTGATAGATTTAAAGTGATCCAGATCAGTTGAATCCTCACGTGAAGATGCAGACCTTTGGCTTTGGACACACTGCGTTCACCTGCTGGTCAACAATTAGATGAAACGGGAGACGTGAAAGCTTTGACCGGAGATGAGTGGAATCTTGACCCGAGACACAAATGGAAACATGCAGAAAAGTAAATCAGAGAGGCCAACAGCCTTTTAAAATATCAGTATGAACGGTCGGATAAAGAAAACCAACCAATGTGCTGAAATATGTAGTGCAATGATGTTTATCAGAACACTGATCTGAGCTTTTAAGGAGCATGATATAAAGAACATCATTTCCATCTTCTCAATGTATTTGCCTGCTAGCCTTTTTCAATCTGCCGATTTATGAGAGACAATTAATATTTTGGTTAGCAGCAACGTGAGTGCCATGTTGTCGTATCATATATCACATAAATGTTACTGCCCTTCACTAAACACATCTATTTGACCACAGATGAGCTCACTGATGAAGTTCCTGCACGTAGGTCAACACACTATGCGGACATGACTCAACTTTCAAGGTATGGCACATTAGGAGAACCTTTACCTGGAGCTGTCGACAGCTTTCTGGACCTAGAGTCAGGACTGAGCTGCTTGTTATCAGATGTGAAGTACGCTTTGCTGTTGATGAGACTGTTATGTATTGCAGTATTCAGAACCAGGTCAGGTAGATATGGTTTCTTTGACCCACACTCCAGAACAACCAGAGGTTTACCACCCGGTTCATGCGCTCCTGGTACTGCTGTCATTGTGACATTCTCACGTCTCAGTGATATGATTGACAGGATCATGGAGGCCCACAGAATGATGGCAACACCGTCCTCCTGTACCTATGAGTTGAAGCCTGTGGAGTTCTACAATGTGAACAGAGTCAACCTGAATGAAGTTCTCCCAAACACAGACTGCAGACCGTCAGCTGTCACCGTGGATGAACCTCCTCTGTTGGATGAAGCTGAATTAAACTCGCCTACTAAAAACACAGCCACTGATCAACCTGAGACTGCTTTCCCTACAGTGTCCTCTCACTCCACGGCATCAGAGGTCCTCATCAAGTCATTGTCGTCACATGATGGTCCTCACAGCAAATCAGAGTTGACTGCTCAAGTGATAAACCCTGTTCTCAGTGAACCCTCTGACAACATATTGACAGGAGGGTCCAGTGACATGTTCACATCTTCTGTGAGACAACAAAAGGTCAGTGATTTATCTGAAACTGTATTACAGGCAATATCAAGCAAATTGACAAAGCTTAGTAAACACAAAAGGACAAAAATGAAGAGAAAACTACTACTGGTCTCAGAAAAACCTCCACAAAGAAAAGAAAATCAAAAAAGGAAAGAAAGGGAAAACTATGCTTTAAATAAAGCCATATAAAGCAAAAAAAACATCCCACGTAAACAGGAAATATCAAAACAATCCAGAATTTAGACAAAAGAAAATAAATAATACAAGAGACAATGTTGACTTTAAGCAAAAACGGAAAGAGTACATTTCCTCCCGGTACAAGGAAAATAAAGATTTTAGACAGAAAAAGAAACAAATCTTGGTCTCTCGTTACAGAAACGATGCCAAATTCAGACAGAAACACAAACAACTAATGAGACAACGAATGCAAGACAGATATAAAAACAATCCTACATTTAGGAGTATGCAAAATATGAGATGTTCCATGAAAATAAAAAGGAAATACAGACGGATAAATAGACAAATGAAAGAAATTGACAACAGTTTTATCAAAGAGGCCATATCTGTTTTCAGATCACAAATAAAAGCCGGTCCCACTTATGTGTGCACCGTCTGTCATAAGGCATCATTTCCAAACCAAGTGAGACCCTGTAAACGGTCAAACTATGTAAAAAATCCAGTCATGGTTGCAGCATGCCTAACAGGAAAGTACGTCCATGTTTGTGATGAGTGCAGAAATGAAAATCTGTGTAATGTGTCTGATGAGAGGAGGGAAGAATGGATTTGTCACACCTGCCACAATCATCTTAAACATGGAGTCATGCCAACACTCACCGTCGCAAACAACTTGGAGCTCGCTGTCATTCCACCTGAACTGTGTGACCTCAACATATTGGAGAGACATCTCATAGCTAAGTGCATAGCGTTTGCCAAAATTATTCCTCTTCCCAAAGGAAGACAGAGAGCCATACATGGTAACGTGGTTTGTGTCCCGTCTGAAGTGCAGGAAACAGTGGAAGCGTTACCCAGACTGAGAAGTGAGTCTCAAGTGATGAGAGTAAAGCTGAAGAGATGATTGTGTTACAGGGGTCATCAGCTGTTCCAGACTGTCACCTGGTCTAAACTCGTGCAGGCGCTGCATAAACTCAAACACATTCATCCACAATATCAGGACATAACTATCAGAGATGAGGCTGAGCTTTGTGACCCAACACTTCCTGATGATGATGATGATGATGATGAGGATGCAACCATGGATGAGAATGAATATGATGAAGCTGATTTAATGGAGATTGACATGTGTGAGAAAAGTGCACAGTGTGAGGCCGTAAATGAGACTGGTGGTGACCAGGATATGGACATGTCGTCTTGTGACGGTGAACAACCAGAGGAGCAGAGAGATGATGCAGAACAGGAAGGTGACATGCCTAATGGTGGTTTTGCCCTTGAATCATGCCTTCAGCCGTGTGATGTTTCAGAGGAGATTTTATGTTTCAGTGAAGGAATCTACTCTGTTGCACCTGCTGAAAGAAACAGTCCTGTTGGCTTCTTCAAAACACCTAAACTTGAGGCGATGGCTTTCCCTGTGCAGTTCCCTACAGGTCAAAACACACTGGATGAAATGAGACGTACTAAAGTAACACCTAGTAGTTATTTCAAAGCGAGGCTTTTCTGTATTGATGATCGCTTTGCCAGAGACACAAACTATTTGTTCTTTGCACAGTTTGTGACTGAAATACACTTGGCCACATCCAGCATGTCAATACAGTTAAGGAAAGGAAAGCCTCTGACCAGAGATGGGCGAAAGATAACTTCTGGTATGCTGCAAAATAAACGGGAGGTCGAAAAGCTGGTGAGAAATAAAGATGCAGTCCGATTCATGCAACCACTGAGAGGAACACCAGCTTATTGGGAGAAAACCACAAGAGATCTTTTCGCCATGATCAGACAGTTGGGAACTCCCACATTCTTCTGTACGTTTTCTGCAGCTGAGATGCGTTGGCCGGAAGTGATTGAAGCAATTAAAAGACAGCAAGGTGAGGAGGTCAATTTTGAAGGGCTTGACTGGTCAGCAAAGTGTGACGTGCTGAGAAGCAATCCCGTGACAACAATGCGCATGTTTGATAAGCGTGTTGAGGCATTATTCAGAGATTTGATATTATCTCCTGCACAGCCTCTCGGCAACGTTGTTGACTTCTTTTACCGAGTTGAGTTCCAGCACAGAGGAAGCCCACACATTCACTGTCTGATATGGGTAGAAGGTGCACCTGTGTTTGAGGAGGACTCAGATCAGTCTGTGTCAGATTTTGTGTCCAAATACATCACAGCTCAGCTGCCTGACCCACATTCACAACCGGAACTCTACAAGAAGGTCACAGAAGTGCAAATACACAGCAAAAAACATTCAAGGACATGTTTCAGAAGTGCCAGCTCTGGTTGCAGATTTGGATTTCCCAAACCGCCTGCCAGAAACACATTCATAACAAGACCTGGTGAGACCGTCCAAGTGCAAATAGCAAAGTCAAAGCTCCAACCACTGAACTTGTTGCTGAATGAACCTGAAACTGCCTCACTCAGTTTGCAGCAGCTCCTCGCTAAATGCAACTTAACACTCGATGAGTATGAACAATGCCTCAATATGATCAACAAATCCAATGCGGTGATACTGAAACGAGAGCCAAAAGACTGCTGGGTAAATGGATATAATCCACATCTACTTGAAGCCTGGAATGCCAATATTGATGTAAGTTATATTCTCAATGCATATTCGTGCATCATGTATCTCACCAGCTACATAACCAAAAAAGAATCTGGACTTTCGGAGTACCTCAAAACAGTCATTGCAAACTCCACCAGAGACAACGTCAATGAATGTGATGAAATGAGGGAAATCATGCAGGCGTACTCTAAAAAGAGAGAGATCAGTGCTCAGGAGTGTGTGACTCGTGCATGTGGCATTAACATGAAGAAGTGTTCACGTGGTGTCATATTCATACCGACAGATGACAATGCACTGAAAATGAGTCGTCCCATGTCTTACCTGGAGAACACGACTTCAGAAAGTCTAAATGTGTGGATGACATCTCTGACTGACAAATACAAAGCCAGACCTGAAACACCAGAGTTTGAGGAGATGTGTTTGGCTGATTTTGCAGCTACTTGCAGAATTGTCTATGGACAACAGAAACAAGGTAAAGATGTGTTGCCCCTCCTCAATGAGATGGGATTTGTGCAAAAGCGTAAAAACGATAAGCCTGCAATCATCAGATTTTACCGCTGCTCACAGGAAAAATACCCTGAGAAATTCTATGGCACATTAGTGAAACTGTACCTTCCTCACCGATCTGACCAGGAACTGAAAAGACCGTGTTTCCCCACGTACGAGTCCTTCTATAAAAGTTGCTGTGTTCAACTACGAGGTTCTGAACATCCTGAGTATGTCAGACACATTGTGAAACGAAACCGAGATAAATATGAGAAAAACAGTGAGGAGATTGAGAATGCAGTGGAAGAATTTTAACAGAACAGAGGCGTGATTGATGAATGGTGTAATCTGGCTCCAGAATCTGAAATGGTCAGGTTGGAATGTGTAGAAGAACTGGAGGCAAGAGAGCCAGATCCTGAAAATGTACAAGAGAATGTCCCAGAATACAGTAATCAGGCTAATGCTGTAACAGAAGCCAGAGCCGTCAGAGAGCCCCCTGTATTAGACCCCACACTGTTACGGCAGATGTATCAGAACCTGAACCAGAAACAAGCATGTGTATTCTATGCAGTTAGAGACTGGTGCTTAAAGCGCGTCTGTGGCCCAAATCCTGAGCAGTTTTTCTTTTACATCAATGGTGGTGCTGGAACAGGAAAGTCACATCTCATCAAATGCATCTACTCCGAGGCATCTAAGATACTGTGCAAACTGCCGAGACAGTCTGAGGAGGCCGACATTTCAAACCCCATTGTCCTGTTGACTGCTTTCACTGGAACTGCAGCCTTTAATATATCAGGCACAACATTGCACTCTCTGCTCAAGCTCCCACGAAGTCTGAAACCTCCATTTCAAGGACTTGGCAACCAACTGGATGAAGTCCGATCAGAACTTATAAATGCTGAAATCCTCATCATCGATGAAGTGTCCATGGTGTCAAAGCCCTTATTTGCTTATGTGGATGCAAGACTGAAACAGATCAAAGGCAGTCACAGACCCTTTGGAGCAATGTCAGTAATAGCTGTTGGAGACTTTTATCAACTACCACCAGTGCGACAGCCCAAGACCCTCTGTGTGTATCAGCCAGGTGAGATTGACCTATGGCAGGAAAACTTTCAGATGATCACTCTCACTGAGATTATGCGTCAGAAGGATGATGTTGCCTTTGCAGAGATGTTGAACCGGATCCGTGTGAAAGGAAAGTCAAATGAGTTGTCTGAAGCAGACAGAGCCTTATTGTCACAGACCATCACAGAACCATCGCGATGTCCAGTTGATGTTCTGCACATCTTTGCAACTAATAAACAGGTTGATTCACACAACTCAGCAACATTAGCTCTGCTCCATTCTCATATCACCAAGATTGATGCCGATGACTACAAGAAGGACCCACGAACTGGAAGAATGGCTCGACAAGACAAACCATATAAAGGTAACAGAAATGAGTTTGCAGATACGCTAAACGTAGCTGAAGGTGCTCGAGTCATGCTCACCAGAAACATAGACGTGTCTCAAGGGTTGGTAAATGGATCGTTTGCTACTCTCGTCAGGGTAATAACCTCAGAACAAAGTGATGTTGCACATGTCACTATGCTTGGACTCAAGATGGATGATGTAACTGCTGGAAGGAATTACGGTAACAGACCACCAGGCAGACCTGACGATCTAGTGTACATAGAGAGAGCAGAGGAGAATCTGAAACAGAAGGGAGTGGTACGCAGACAGTTTCCTGTTAGACTTGCCTTTGCTTGTACGATACACAAGGTTCAAGGTATGACACGTACATCAGCTGTAGTCTCACTAAAACACATTTTTGAACCTGGCATGGCTTATGTAGCTCTCGGTAGAGTGACCTCTCTCAGTGGCCTGCACATGCTGGATCTGGATGAGAGGAAAATCTATGCCAACCCAGAAATCACTGGAGCCCTCGAGACCATGAGACAAGTCAGCTTGGACGACATGATGCCTCTTCTTCGTATCCAACAGACATTGAGCAGACATGACACTCTGACCATTGTTCACCATAACACAGAAGGTTTGCCATCTCATATCAATGACATCAGGAGCCATCATGAACTGTGTCTTGCAGATGTTTTGTGTCTCACAGAAACTCACCTTCAAGGCTCCTTTGTTGCAGACAGTCTCCACTTAGAGGGCTACAACATGTTCAAACGCAACAGACACCTGTCGTACACAAATGTTCCTCAAATGGCCGACAGAGGTGGTGGCGGAGTTGCTGTTTATGTGAAAACCCATATTCAAGTGTGTGAAAAACAGTACTTGCATAATGTAACTGATCTTGAGTTTGTGGTTTTAAAGGTTGAAGCCCCAGTAAGTGCACTGATTTCAGCTGTGTACAGACCTCCAAACTACAGTGTGAGATCATTCCTGTCCAACCTGGGGAGCCTTCTGGACTCATTGGAGATCATGGACTGTCAGCCCATCATTGTCTGCGGTGATTTCAACGAGAATCTCTTCTCCAACACAAATAAGCCAATACTTGATCTGTTTCAGGCCAGGGGGTATGCACAAGTCATCACTGCTGCAACCACAGAGAAGAACACACTGCTGGACCTCATCTTCATTTCTCAACCACAATGTTGTCTCCACTCTGGTGTGATGAAAACCTATTACAGTTATCACAACCCTGTCTACTGTGTCATGTCCTGCAGCAGTCCATAAATGTATCAGCTGAGTAGAAAAAATACTAGGTCACAGAATATTGTTGCATTTTTTATAGTAAGTACAATGGCAATTTGTTTGGTAAGTTTTTATTTTCAATGTATTGGATAATATAATTTTGTCGTATTTTTTTCCAGGTAACCATATTTGTTCAGCACCATTTCCAACACATTTTGGCCTGTGCATTTATCAAGGTGGGTTTGGGTCAGGGTTGATAAATGCACAGCTATATTCTATTTTTTTCAGCTTTATTGACCTATATTCAGCTGTATTCAGCAATATTCAGCTATCAGCTATATTCAGCTTTATTCAGCAATTTTCAGCTGTAATGAGCTATATTCTGCTATTTTCAGCTTTATTGAGCTTTATTCAGCTATTTTCAACTATCAGCTATATTCAGCTTAATTTAGCTATTTTCACTTATTCTTTTCAAATATTTAAGCTTTAAGCTTCAGCTTTTAGCACTCCAACGCATTTTCAGCAGGAAATGCTCTTTCTAGTTTTTAAATTGATCTTCGTTCCTCTCTCTTTTAGAAAGGTGTCCAGGTTCATCGTGTGATGTTTTCAGGTAAGTTTTCCGGTTCATGCTTCCAAATGGTTTGTCTTTGTCGTCTTCATCTGCCCAGCAGATTGTTAAATTAGCTCCCTGAGAGAGAAAAGAGTGTTGTTGCCTTTCTTCATCGATCAAATCCCTCTGCACGTGTAGCCGTTCCCATAGTGACAATCCAAACAAGACTGCCGACAGAAGCTGCATCTACGGAGAATCACAATAACCTCAGCATTTATGCACTCAGCACTGTGCCGGACAATAATGCGTGCGTGTGTGTGTGTGTGTGTGTGTGTGTGTGTGTGTGTGTGTGTGTGTGTGTGTGTGTGTGTGTGTGTGTGTGTGGGCCACTAGAATTGATGCTGAGTGATGGCAATGTTTGTATAGAGTAACATTTTCCTTCTCAAATCAATGCTTATTTTTCAAGGTTGCATTATTTACTGATGAAATATTTCCACAATAAGTAGAATGTAATAAAGCTTGGTTTAAGTTTTCTCAAACTGCCCCTGTGTCGTGTGCTTGGCCACCAGATTATTGTCGAGAACCGCGGTGCGGCTGAAAAGTGCCAAGTAGATTGAAAGATGAGTTTTTGAGATTCACAAAGGACACACATGCCCAGTTTAAATCATGCATGCACAACACGTTCTCACACCAGCGGGTCGAGTAACGCAGCTTGGTCATTGGCACAAACTATGATGCTCTACCTCTATAAAAATAAAAGTTCAGAAGCTAATTTAATAATGTTGTGTCGCTAGTTGTTAAATGAGTTCTGTAGCAGCCACCAGATGTCATATGCATGTCCGCATGCATGCCCTCCATGTTCAGCTTCTTTGCAATACATCGTTTTCTAAACTATGTCGGACTTTACAAACCCTCCAGCCAGCAGACACAGCTCCTCTCTGGGCAACACGTTGTGTTGGTGCGTCTCTGCTCTCTCTTGTTCCTCCTGCATCGCTCTTTTACGTTTTTTAATGTAGCGACTGAGTTTCTTCTTGCTGTGATAGTGGGCGGGCTGTACCCAGCATGCAGTTCGGCGGTGTAAATTTAATAAATGTAACATTTTTATGGTTAAAAGTTGTTTATGTGTCACAAACAATTGTGTTGTGCTGTTGTACCCAGTTATATAGCATTAGTTGTGGGTGATGCACATTGTCGAACGTGTTAAAGAGCGTTAGTTGCGGGTTATTAATTGTTGTTATAATGTAAACCATGACTCAGCACCGGCAGGACGCAGTGATGACGCGCAGAGCTTGTCAACGCTGATTGGCTCTATTTTATTTTATTTTTTTCTGGCGGAAATGGGCTTCTATAGGGCCGACCGCTTCGCTAGTGACAACAAATGTTACGGCCGGACACCGGTGTGCCGGTATGTGAAAAATGCATACCTTATGTACATTTGACACGGTATACCGCCCAGCCCTACATTAAAGGATATTACAGTTTTTCTCGATTGCTAAGACACATTTCTTGAAACGGTCACCCATTTTCTCAAAACTGTAAACACAAAACCTCATCTTCAAGCACTATTTACAAAACCTCTGAATCCTCTTGCAAAATGAAACTTTCGCCTCAAAACAGATTTACCTGTGCTCAAAATCAAACACTGCTCTCAAATCATGAACAAAGTGATCAAAATAATATACACTATCAAGCAGTCAGTAAACAATACACCAATAAATAGAAAGCACATTGTTCAAAACATATAGTTCTCAGGGAGAAGTAGTTTTTTTAATCTCAAAACAAATTTCATATTTATCCGTCATTGTCTTTTGATGAACGAAAACATGTTACCATTACAGTAGCTCAAAATTGATCAGAAATTACTACTCTGCTTTGCTCTTTGCAATTTATTTTGTTCTTCCTCCTCCGTGTACCCCTATTTTTACAGTACGGTACCCTGCATCTCACAAACGTGTCCTTTGTCTCTGTGATACTGTAATTCTTGTTCTTTGTTGATATGAACCTGCAACCAGTCAAAATCTATTGAGCAGTCAGTACTGTAACAAATAGAAAGCACAATGTTCAAGACCATACACTTTGTTTATAGTACATTATACAGCCTACAATGCACTGTAGGCCTACTACAGTATACAATACTACAGTAAAGGGGACACAAATCAAGGAGTCAACATGTCATCAATGTGCTTCTTCTTGTCTTTGGGCTGGGTCAGGCCATTCTCAGAATTTCTCCTTCCCACCTTCAACCACCTGTTTGCTCTCTGAACTGGCTTATATTGGTTGTGTCACATCATTTGATACAAGTGAAATCAATTTTGAGTGATTGTGTTTAATCAATGACATGTGTTCTCTATTTGTATTTGATTTTTGCCACTTGTGTTTACCAGTATGGATGACATGTGCATTAGAGTGCAGAATGTGTTTTGGGACTGAGAATGTGTTTAGAGTTTTGCTGAAAAGTGTAAGTGAGATCTGCAAATTGTGTTTTACCATGTGAAATAGTTTAAGGTATTGACAACAGACTGCACAATTAACTAAATGAGTTCAGGCAACTGAGATCTTTGTTCAGCCGATGGGTTTTAGTGTTTTAGCAATTGAGAAAAACTGTAAAGAAAATATACACCTAGTGGTCACTTTATTAGGTACACTTGAGCCGCAATATTAGACACGCCTCTAAATATAATGCACTCCAGTGCAACCCTATCATGCTAAAACATCATTTACTTAACACCTTGTATGGAAATAAACATCATAGCCACCATACAGTTATCTTTATGGCAGAACAGTAGTATTAGATTGTATTATGTATGTTTTCTTAAACATCCTATATTGCATTATTTCATATAGAGCTGCAACGATTAGGTGATAACTCAATGAATTGTGCAGCAACCTTTTCAAACACTGTCGCCCAAGTCCTGAAAATGCGTCTCAGTCTTCCCTCAGCTCTGGAGTCTAATCACCGCTGCCATCTTGGTCCAATGGTGATGGCAGAGAGTCAGATAACAGCTCGCAGTCTCAGAGAAGTCAGGAGAGCGGGAGACTCTCCAGTACGCCCTGGCCATGATTCAGTGCAAGGTGCTGAAGCAACAGAACCTCGAGCAGCAGAAGTATGACGACGAGGACATCACTGAGGACATTAAGTTCCTGCTGGAAAAGCTGGGAGAGAGCGTGCAGGATCTCAGGTACCCGGTCGCTTCCATTTCATGGACAACGGACCATCTATTTTCAGCCATGAGTAGCTCTGCTCGGGAGAGCAGATTGCAAAAAGAAACGCTTGCAACAAATCTTTCAAAGAAAAGGATATTCTAGTGCTGTGCATGTATCTGGTAGATCTTCATGAAGCTATACTCTTTTACATTTTTTTTAGACTTTTTATTATGAATGCTGTATTCTCTTCATGTGTGAGTGACCTGTAGATAAGATCTGAAGTGTTTGATCTCTCACATCACAGCTCTTCACCAGATGGGTTAAAAAACAATCTGCTATTTTTGCAGAGGGAAAAATAATAAGTGACCCTTGGACTCTCCACTTAACTTGCTGAAGGAAGAAAAAAATAATCGTTTTCATGTTCTATGTTTCATCTCATCAACAGCTCATTCGATGAGTACAGCTCTGAGCTCAAGTCCGGCCGCCTGGAATGGAGTCCTGTGCACAAGTCGGAGAAGTTCTGGCGCGAGAACGCCGTCCGCCTGAATGAGAAGAACTACGAGCTCCTCAAGTAAGATGAAGCTTTTATTGTAGTGGCACAAAATACGCTTTGTCATACACTAAGATGTAGGGCTGCACCATTATGACCTAAAATCAGACGTTGTTATCTCAGGCGATCACGTTCATTTAATTGTGAGAAGCCCAATCATGATTGAGATTAATATTCAATTAATTGTGCAGCCCTACTATGACGTTGCCGATACAGAAGTGAATTAAATACAGCTTTAATTGTATGAAAGTTTTTCGGAATTTCAGTCTGAGAAAGAAAAAAAGAAAGGCATGATTTCATTCAAAGAAATTGAATAAATGGAATGTGATGTTTTATCCATGTTGCATACGATTAGGTTATACTGTTTATCAAATTTAAAATATATATATTTATATATATTCTTGAATTTAAATATTAGCTGGTCACATGTGTTCAAAAAACTTCACTCGCATTGAGTTTTGTGCTCATCTCAGCTCGTACTTCTAACGGCTCCTTAAAAGTCACAGATTCATCAACATCATCTCTGATGATCGCACAGCCTCTTAACGTGCATGTGTGTGTGTGTGTGTGTGTGTGTGTGTGTGTGCGTGCCCAATCTAAAGATTACAAAACATCAATTTGTGTCTCTTCTTTGTTATTCAAATCACAAACTGTTCGTGTTACTGACTTTTAGTAAAAAATGTCATCATCTCATTGTCTGATTGTTGTCCTCTCTCTGGCCGTGGTTACACTCGTCTTTTCAATGCAACCTTTGTGATCGAATCACCTAGACCAGAACACATTTCACCTCCCATAACGCTCCTATTTTATGATGCTTGCTCTTCCCTCCTAGATTATTACAGTTTTTTTCAGGCGCTACCAAGCGTTTGTCCAACCAGTGGACACATTTTCAAAACTCTAAACACAATTATTATTTTTTTTAAATTATTGGCCATGTGTGTTTTTTACACTCACATGGAATTTATTCTCTGCATTTAACCCATCCTTAGTATTAAGGAGCAGTGGGCAGCCTCGTGAGGCGCCCGGGGAGCAACTAAGTGTTAAGTGTCTTGCTCAAGGACACAACGACGCAGACTGCCGGAGCCGGGGATCAAACCACCGACACTCCGATTGAAAGACCGACCCCCTAACCACACAGCATCGGTCTTTTGTGGCCATACCATTCACACATTTCATGTCGTTTTCAAACAATATGCAGTCAGTGAACACATTTCCACAATGCTTACATTTTCTTAACAGACAACAAAATGATTGATTGTTTTTGTATTATTTACAAATGTTAACACACAACATCCCACAATGGCAAAAACAATATTCCAAACCCTAGATACAGTCTAAAAACCTCTTCTGCAATGATATCAGTTCTAAAACAACATATCTCAGCTGATAATAAACAAACAATTTAATAATTGACACACAGCTGATTTATGTTGGGTTAATTGGGCAAACCACAGCTGATTCCAGTCTGGCTTAGACTCAGTGGCATTACTTATACAGTAAAAGGAGGACTTTGAGGAGTGATGTTTTTGGAAATAGAAACAGAAAAATACTTTTTGTCGTTGTTTTTTTGTTCAGAATGCTCTTGTGTGTTTCATGGATATTTTGTTCACTGTAAGCAATACTGTAAAACTTTTTCTGTTCTATCATACTGTAAACAGTATTTATACTGTGCCTCCTGTAGTAAACAGTAAAGGGAAAAAAACTGATTTGGTTTTTACTGGAATGCTTTTGAATGTGAACATTACATGTGGACATACAGTTCCCAACCAAGAAATTTAGTGTAAAAACAGTGGATTGCATGTTTTGCATGCAAATGCCTGTAAAACTGAAACATAAAAGTCTATGCAGTTTTTGTAATGTCAGCAATAGCCAGTATTTTGAAACCTGGTGTACTTTGATTGACTGGAAGGACCTTGTGAAGTGAAAACAAGTTATTCTTTGACAGAATAATTTCATTTTGAGTCAGATTTCCAGTGTTTTGGTAAAGTTAGTGTGTGCAGAGAAAGATGTGTTCTATTTTGAAATGAAGAGTTAGTATATATTTAACAAAATGTGTTTTTGAGAAGAAAATTATCCATTTGGCCAATTGTGGTTTGTAGGTGTGAGTCTGTGTTAAGAGTTTAGAAAAAGTATCTGAAGTATGGGTTAGCGCTTGTTAGCGATCGAAAAAAACTGTAATAGACTTAATAGACTATTCATTGAAGAATTGCTGCTTATGAAGCTCCACTTATTCGGTGCGAACCACTTTTTCCCGTAACATCGTTTCCTGTTATTTAAAAGCTTTTATTCTAACGCAGCAAAATGAACTAACTCAACCCAAGTGAAGATTCTCAGCTCTGCTCCAGCCTCGGTTTTCCTCCTCTGTTTGTGGAGGGAAGATGATGCAAAACCTAAGTCTTGTCTGCTTGTGCCCACATGCTGTCCACACCTCACTGAGATCCCAACTTATTGCAAGCCAGGCCTCTTGATGAAGTCATATGGCTGATGGGACCCCAATTCGAGCCAGATCTGATCTCAGAGCATACAGACGTGACAGTTATTGCATCCCAGCATGATTGGATGAAATGGCCTCTGTAATCAGCTCAGACATCATCTCCGCTTAATTGACCCTCTTTTTGTATTCGCGTCTGTCACCCACGCTTTGTCTGACTTTGAACCCAGAGGTCTCACTTATTTAGAAGCCTCATGTTCTTGAATTTTGATTTTAGAGTTTGGGTTTCTCAGTATTAAAGTAACATTAACCTTGGCTTCAGAGAAATCCGTCAATTTCTGCATCCAACACTTTGTCAGTGAATGAAATATCAGATAATCTGTGTACTTCATGCAGCATCTGGGAAATATGATCTGCCTATTGATGCAGAGTGACCTCACCATTTAAATGCCTCCTATTTTGTCTCCCTTTCTCGATTAGGATCTTGACAAGGCTCTTGGAGGTGTCCGATGATGCTCAAGTCATTGCGGTAGCAGCTCACGATATCGGAGAGTATGTGCGTCCATGAGGCGTCTCGCCCTATATCCGCTAGCCCCTCGCTAGCCCCTCGCTAGCGGATATAGGGGCCGCTAGCCCCCTCCGCTAGCCCCTCGCTAGCCCCTCGCTAGCGGATATAGGGGCCGCTAGCCCCCTCCGCTAGCCCCTCGCTAGCCCCTCGCTAGCGGATATAGGTCCGCCGCCCTATATCCGCTAGCCCCTCGCTGGCGGACAGGGCCGAGACCCCTCGCTGGCGGACAGGGCCGAGACCCCTCGCTGGCGGACACAGGGCCGAGACCCCTCGCTGGCGGACACAGGGCCGAGACCCCTCGCTGGCGGACACAGGGCCGAGACCCCTCGCTGGCGGACACAGGGCCGAGACCCCTCGCTGGCGGATACAGGGCCGAGACCCCTCCTATATATAGGGCGAGACCCTATAATGACTCCTCATGGATATCGTGCAACCTGTATGCGGAGGGACTTTCCTGACCTCATGTGAGTCCCCTGGATATAGAGGGACTTTCCTGACCTCATGTGAGTCCCCTGGATATAGAGGGACTTTCCCTACTTTTGTTTTTGTAGACGATCATAGCCTTAAAAAAAATATATATATATATATATATATATATATATATATATATATATATATATATTTTGGAAAAGGTGAGGTGTCATTCACCCACAAATGGAAGATGTTTTCAAAGCGGCCCACTGTGAGTGGGTTTGTTGATGTTGTTTCCGTGAGAAGATCTTCTCGTCCCTACTTTCTGAAGGCCCTGCTGCCATGACAACAGCACAGATGAAAGTGTGACTTCAGGGTTAGAAACTACAGTTTTGTAATTTTGCCTTTCGCTTTGTTGTGTTTAATTTCCAGCACTTGTTTCTGTGTGTAGGTATTAATTAATTCATGCAGAAGAAAGTGTCCTCGCTGCAGAAGGCTGAGCCAGGCTTCATAACTCTGGCTCACCCTTCCAATTATGTTTTTATTAACTCTGTTGGTATTCTTAGTCAACATCTAGCTGCTATGTGCAGACCAGCTAAAGGTCATTCCTGATAACTTAATGGAAGTGTGGAGATTTCTATGTGAGATTCTCACCCTGTGAGTCTGTTTTTCTAGGAAATAGATGATGGTTATATGAATGTTAGAGGCTGAAATCCTGTTGTTTTTGATAGATTTAAAGTGATCCAGATCAGTTGAATCCTCACGTGAAGATGCAGACCTTTGGTTTTGGACACACTGCGTTCACCTGCTGGTCAACAATTAGATGAAACGGGAGACGTGAAAGCTTTGACCGGAGATGAGTGGAATCTTGACCCGAGACACAAATGGAAACATGCAGAAAAGTAAATCAGAGAGGCCAACAGCCTTTTAAAATATCAGTATGAACGGTCGGATAAAGAAAACCAACCAATGTGCTGAAATATGTAGTGCAATGATGTTTATCAGAACACTGATCTGAGCTTTTAAGGAGCATGATATAAAGAACATCATTTCCATCTTCTCAATGTATTTGCCTGCTAGCCTTTTTCAATCTGCCGATTTATGAGAGACAATTCATATTTTGGTTAGCAGCAACGTGAGTGCCATGTTGTCGTATCATATATCACATAAATGTTACTGCCCTTCACTAAACACATCTATTTGACCACAGATGAGCTCACTGATGAAGTTCCTGCACGTAGGTCAACACACTATGCGGACATGACTCAACTTTCAAGGTATGGCACATTAGGAGAACCTTTACCTGGAGCTGTCGACAGCTTTCTGGACCTAGAGTCAGGACTGAGCTGCTTGTTATCAGATGTGAAGTACGCTTTGCTGTTGATGAGACTGTTATGTATTGCAGTATTCAGAACCAGGTCAGGTAGATATGGTTTCTTTGACCCACACTCCAGAACAACCAGAGGTTTACCACCCGGTTCATGCGCTCCTGGTACTGCTGTCATTGTGACATTCTCACATCTCAGTGATATGATTGACAGGATCATGGAGGCCCACAGAATGATGGCAACACCGTCCTCCTGTACCTATGAGTTGAAGCCTGTGGAGTTCTACAATGTGAACAGAGTCAACCTGAATGAAGTTCTCCCAAACACAGACTGCAGACCGTCAGCTGTCACCGTGGATGAACCTCCTCTGTTGGATGAAGCTGAATTAAACTCGCCTACTAAAAACACAGCCACTGATCAACCTGAGACTGCTTTCCCTACAGTGTCCTCTCACTCCACGGCATCAGAGGTCCTCATCAAGTCATTGTCGTCACATGATGGTCCTCACAGCAAATCAGAGTTGACTGCTCAAGTGATAAACCCTGTTCTCAGTGAACCCTCTGACAACATATTGACAGGAGGGTCCAGTGACATGTTCACATCTTCTGTGAGACAACAAAAGGTCAGTGATTTATCTGAAACTGTATTACAGGCAATATCAAGCAAATTGACAAAGCTTAGTAAACACAAAAGGACAAAAATGAAGAGAAAACTACTACTGGTCTCAGAAAAACCTCCACAAAGAAAAGAAAATCAAAAAAGGAAAGAAAGGGAAAACTATGCTTTAAATAAAGCATATAAAGCAAAAAAAACATCCCACGTAAACAGGAAATATCAAAACAATCCAGAATTTAGACAAAAGAAAATAAATAATACAAGAGACAATGTTGACTTTAAGCAAAAACGGAAAGAGTACATTTCCTCCCGGTACAAGGAAAATAAAGATTTTAGACAGAAAAAGAAACAAATCTTGGTCTCTCGTTACAGAAACGATGCCAAATTCAGACAGAAACACAAACAACTAATGAGACAACGAATGCAAGACAGATATAAAAACAATCCTACATTTAGGAGTATGCAAAATATGAGATGTTCCATGAAAATAAAAAGGAAATACAGACGGATAAATAGACAAATGAAAGAAATTGACAACAGTTTTATCAAAGAGGCCATATCTGTTTTCAGATCACAAATAAAAGCCGGTCCCACTTATGTGTGCACCGTCTGTCATAAGGCATCATTTCCAAACCAAGTGAGACCCTGTAAACGGTCAAACTATGTAAAAAATCCAGTCATGGTTGCAGCATGCCTAACAGGAAAGTACGTCCATGTTTGTGATGAGTGCAGAAATGAAAATCTGTGTAATGTGTCTGATGAGAGGAGGGAAGAATGGATTTGTCACACCTGCCACAATCATCTTAAACATGGAGTCATGCCAACACTCACCGTCGCAAACAACTTGGAGCTCGCTGTCATTCCACCTGAACTGTGTGACCTCAACATATTGGAGAGACATCTCATAGCTAAGTGCATAGCGTTTGCCAAAATTATTCCTCTTCCCAAAGGAAGACAGAGAGCCATACATGGTAACGTGGTTTGTGTCCCGTCTGAAGTGCAGGAAACAGTGGAAGCGTTACCCAGACTGAGAAGTGAGTCTCAAGTGATGAGAGTAAAGCTGAAGAGACGATTGTGTTACAGGGGTCATCAGCTGTTCCAGACTGTCACCTGGTCTAAACTCGTGCAGGCGCTGCATAAACTCAAACACATTCATCCACAATATCAGGACATAACTATCAGAGATGAGGCTGAGCTTTGTGACCCAACACTTCCTGATGATGATGATGATGATGATGATGAGGATGCAACCATGGATGAGAATGAATATGATGAAGCTGATTTAATGGAGATTGACATGTGTGAGAAAAGTGCACAGTGTGAGGCCGTAAATGAGACTGGTGGTGACCAGGATATGGACATGTCGTCTTGTGACGGTGAACAACCAGAGGAGCAGAGAGATGATGCAGAACAGGAAGGTGACATGCCTAATGGTGGTTTTGCCCTTGAATCATGCCTTCAGCCGTGTGATGTTTCAGAGGAGATTTTATGTTTCAGTGAAGGAATCTACTCTGTTGCACCTGCTGAAAGAAACAGTCCTGTTGGCTTCTTCAAAACACCTAAACTTGAGGCGATGGCTTTCCCTGTGCAGTTCCCTACAGGTCAAAACACACTGGATGAAATGAGACGTACTAAAGTAACACCTAGTAGTTATTTCAAAGCGAGGCTTTTCTGTATTGATGATCGCTTTGCCAGAGACACAAACTATTTGTTCTTTGCACAGTTTGTGACTGAAATACACTTGGCCACATCCAGCATGTCAATACAGTTAAGGAAAGGAAAGCCTCTGACCAGAGATGGGCGAAAGATAACTTCTGGTATGCTGCAAAATAAACGGGAGGTCGAAAAGCTGGTGAGAAATAAAGATGCAGTCCGATTCATGCAACCACTGAGAGGAACACCAGCTTATTGGGAGAAAACCACAAGAGATCTTTTCGCCATGATCAGACAGTTGGGAACTCCCACATTCTTCTGTACGTTTTCTGCAGCTGAGATGCGTTGGCCGGAAGTGATTGAAGCAATTAAAAGACAGCAAGGTGAGGAGGTCAATTTTGAAGGGCTTGACTGGTCAGCAAAGTGTGACGTGCTGAGAAGCAATCCCGTGACAATAATGCGCATGTTTGATAAGCGTGTTGAGGCATTATTCAGAGATTTGATATTATCTCCTGCACAGCCTCTCGGCAACGTTGTTGACTTCTTTTACCGAGTTGAGTTCCAGCACAGAGGAAGCCCACACATTCACTGTCTGATATGGGTAGAAGGTGCACCTGTGTTTGAGGAGGACTCTGATCAGTCTGTGTCAGATTTTGTGTCCAAATACATCACAGCTCAGCTGCCTGACCCACGTTCACAACCGGAACTCTACAAGAAGGTCACAGAAGTGCAAATACACAGCAAAAAACATTCAAGGACATGTGTGGCAGGCTTCCCTCCTACCCGAGGATACGTGGCTCGTACAGACGCAGCGGACACATATGTTGCAGGTTTCAAGAGTTCTTTATTGCAGGTTCCACGCATTATGCTCTCTCTGGCTACGGCTCTCTGCATCTCCCAACTCCACTTCCCCGTCTGCGTGGCTCTGGGAGCTTTTATAGCTCCCTCCTGCCCACGCAATCCCACGATCATGTGGATCAGCTGTGCCTCCTTACGAGACACAGCTGATCCCCATGATCGTCCCCCTCTCCCTCTCTCCGTGCTGCAGGCGTGCTAGCCACGCCCCCCGCCCACATACCCCCACCGCCCGACTTAGGCCGGGGAGCCACCGGTCTAACCAACTCCCCCCCCCCCCCTCCCTCCCACTGGGAGCGGGAGTCAGCCCCGACCATCTGCACCCCCGACCTATGGACCACCATGGAATTAACTTTGCGTTTCCGCCAGATGCCAACGGGTGGTCCGGGCGTTGGCATCCTCCATCCGTGGGGGTCCGGGCGCGGGACGTGGCCCGAACAGAGGGCGATCGAGCGCCCCGGGAGGCAGGTCCCTCGCTCTCTCCGCCGGCCCCCTCCCGGGACCAAAACCGGCTCTCACCCTCCGTCCGCCGCGGCAACCTGCAACACAAGAGAGAGAGAGAGAAAGTTAGGGAACAATAAACTCCGCCGAGGACAATACTTCCTGGCATCCGTCTGTCCCTCGGCCCTCGGCGCGGGCCCTCGCCGCTTGCTCGGCCTTCAGCCGCCTGCCCAGCTGCCGGATGGTATCTTTGTCCCGGCGCCGGTCGTGTACGGCCCAGCGCAGCTCGCCCCGCAGTCGCTCATTCTCCCTCCTCAGCTGTCCTGCTTCGGCTTGCCGACCGCTGGTCGGACTCCTCCAGGCAGCCCGCCGGTGCTCCCACGGCGCCCGCACCTCCTTTTGGACGAGGGCTATCAGCTGGCTCCGCTGGCCCGCCCCGTCCCTCCGGCCGGCCCGCGCCCGCTGCCGGCACCGCCTCTTCCGCCACCACCTCCGGGCCGGGGTTGGCGGGCCGGCAACTCGCAGCCCCTGACCGACCTCCATAATGGGGCAGTCCAACTGGACGTGCCCCGGCTGGCCGCATGTCCAACATACCGGCCCCTCGGTCCGCGGGGCCCCCCACGGGTCCGGCCGGTCGTGGTCGTTACTCCCGGAGGTCGTTGCCGGGTCCGGTGCCGCCGGTCCTGGTTCCGGCCAGGTGTCCCAGCGTCCCTGCGTCGGCCACGGCGTGGTCCAGTCCGCGGGCCCTGGAGTCGGTGTCCGCGGCCTCTCCCACCGCTCGGGTCCCTGTCGCAGTCCCCCCTTGGCGGTCGGTGGGGACGATCTCCTCCGCACCGCCGGGCCCGGTTCCGTCCGGGTTGGCGCCTCGCAAGGCGTCGACGTCGGGCTCTTCCGGGCCCGCGGCGCTGGCCTCCTCTGGGCCCTCGGGACCGGCCCCTCGAAGGCGTCGGGGGTCTGGCTCGCTGCGTCCTTCCGGGGCGCGGCGTCTGTCTCCATCGCCGCGTCTTTCCGGGGTGGGGCCCCGGGCTGGGCCGGATCTGCCGGCTCCTCGGGCTGGTCCTCCCTCAGGTAATCCTCTGCGAGGGTGACTGCGGCCGGTAGCGACGCCGGCTGGCGTCCCTGGACCCACGCAGCCATCCGCGTCGGCAGTCCCTCCATGAACTGCTCCAGGGCCACCAGCTCCAGCGCCTCCTCGATGGTCCCGCTGTCCTCCGGCCGCAGCCACCGTCCCGCCCCCCGCCGCACCTCCCGTGCGAACTGGTAGGGTAGGCCACCGGGCCCCAGCCGAAGCGTGCGGAACCACTTCCGAGATTCCTCCGCCGTCTCCTCCTGGACGCCGGCCCCTTCGGGGTCCGGCTCCGCTGTCGCCGGTGCTGCCGCTGCCGCGGCCCCGCGCCGCTTCCGGGTTTTCCCCCGGCGTCCCGCCGGCCCCTCCTCCTGGCCGAGCGCCGTTACGGCGCCCACCAGCTGGCTTCGGGCCGGCCACGCCGGCGCTCGATCCTCCGGCCGCTGCGCTTGCCACGCCAACCACTCCTCGAAGGTTTGTTCGCCCTGCCCCACGTTGGGCGCCACTGTGGCAGGCTTCCCTCCTACCCGAGGATACGTGGCTCGTACAGACGCAGCGGACACATATGTTGCAGGTTTCAAGAGTTCTTTATTGCAGGTTCCACGCATTATGCTCTCTCTGGCTACGGCTCTCTGCATCTCCCAACTCCACTTCCCCGTCTGCGTGGCTCTGGGAGCTTTTATAGCTCCCTCCTGCCCACGCAATCCCACGATCATGTGGATCAGCTGTGCCTCCTTACGAGACACAGCTGATCCCCATGATCGTCCCCCTCTCCCTCTCTCCGTGCTGCAGGCGTGCTAGCCACGCCCCCCGCCCACAACATGTTTCAGAAGTGCCAGCTCTGGTTGCAGATTTGGATTTCCCAAACCGCCTGCCAGAAACACATTCATAACAAGACCTGGTGAGACCGTCCAAGTGCAAATAGCAAAGTCAAAGCTCCAACCACTGAACTTGTTGCTGAATGAACCTGAAACTGCCTCACTCAGTTTGCAGCAGCTCCTCGCTAAATGCAACTTAACACTCGATGAGTATGAACAATGCCTCAATATGATCAACAAATCCAATGCGGTGATACTGAAACGAGAGCCAAAAGACTGCTGGGTAAATGGATATAATCCACATCTACTTGAAGCCTGGAATGCCAATATTGATGTAAGTTATATTCTCAATGCATATTCGTGCATCATGTATCTCACCAGCTACATAACCAAAAAAGAATCTGGACTTTCGGAGTACCTCAAAACAGTCATTGCAAACTCCACCAGAGACAACGTCAATGAATGTGATGAAATGAGGGAAATCATGCAGGCGTACTCTAAAAAGAGAGAGATCAGTGCTCAGGAGTGTGTGACTCGTGCATGTGGCATTAACATGAAGAAGTGTTCACGTGGTGTCATATTCATACCGACAGATGACAATGCACTGAAAATGAGTCGTCCCATGTCTTACCTGGAGAACACGACTTCAGAAAGTCTAAATGTGTGGATGACATCTCTGACTGACAAATACAAAGCCAGACCTGAAACACCAGAGTTTGAGGAGATGTGTTTGGCTGATTTTGCAGCTACTTGCAGAATTGTCTATGGACAACAGAAACAAGGTAAAGATGTGTTGCCCCTCCTCAATGAGATGGGATTTGTGCAAAAGCGTAAAAATGATAAGCCTGCAATCATCAGATTTTACCGCTGCTCACAGGAAAAATACCCTGAGAAATTCTATGGCACATTAGTGAAACTGTACCTTCCTCACCGATCTGACCAGGAACTGAAAAGACCGTGTTTCCCCACGTACGAGTCCTTCTATAAAAGTTGCTGTGTTCAACTACGAGGTTCTGAACATCCTGAGTATGTCAGACACATTGTGAAACGAAACCGAGATAAATATGAGAAAAACAGTGAGGAGATTGAGAATGCAGTGGAAGAATTTGAACAGAACAGAGGCGTGATTGATGAATGGTGTAATCTGGCTCCAGAATCTGAAATGGTCAGGTTGGAATGTGTAGAAGAACTGGAGGCAAGAGAGCCAGATCCTGAAAATGTACAAGAGAATGTCCCAGAATACAGTAATCAGGCTAATGCTGTAACAGAAGCCAGAGCCGTCAGAGAGCCCCCTGTATTAGACCCCACACTGTTACGGCAGATGTATCAGAACCTGAACCAGAAACAAGCATGTGTATTCTATGCAGTTAGAGACTGGTGCTTAAAGCGCGTCTGTGGCCCAAATCCTGAGCAGTTTTTCTTTTACATCAATGGTGGCGCTGGAACAGGAAAGTCACATCTCATCAAATGCATCTACTCCGAGGCATCTAAGATACTGTGCAAACTGCCGAGACAGTCTGAGGAGGCCGACATTTCAAACCCCATTGTCCTGTTGACTGCTTTCACTGGAACTGCAGCCTTTAATATATCAGGCACAACATTGCACTCTCTGCTCAAGCTCCCACGAAGTCTGAAACCTCCATTTCAAGGACTTGGCAACCAACTGGATGAAGTCCGATCAGAACTTATAAATGCTGAAATCCTCATCATCGATGAAGTGTCCATGGTGTCAAAGACCTTATTTGCTTATGTGGATGCAAGACTGAAACAGATCAAAGGCAGTCACAGACCCTTTGGAGCAATGTCAGTAATAGCTGTTGGAGACTTTTATCAACTACCACCAGTGCGACAGCCCAAGACCCTCTGTGTGTATCAGCCAGGTGAGATTGACCTATGGCAGGAAAACTTTCAGATGATCACTCTCACTGAGATTATGCGTCAGAAGGATGATGTTGCCTTTGCAGAGATGTTGAACCGGATCCGTGTGAAAGGAAAGTCAAATGAGTTGTCTGAAGCAGACAGAGCCTTATTGTCACAGACCATCACAGAACCATCGCGATCACCAAGATTGATGCCGATGACTGCAAGAAGGACCCACGAACTGGAAGAATGGCTCGACAAGACAAACCATATAAAGGTAACAGAAATGAGTTTGCAGATACGCTAAACGTAGCTGAAGGTGCTCGAGTCATGCTCACCAGAAACATAGACGTGTCTCAAGGGTTGGTAAATGGATCGTTTGCTACTCTCGTCAGGGTAATAACCTCAGAACAAAGTGATGTTGCACATGTCACTATGCTTGGACTCAAGATGGATGATGTAACTGCTGGAAGGAATTACGGTAACAGACCACCAGGCAGACCTGACGATCTAGTGTACATAGAGAGAGCAGAGGAGAATCTGAAACAGAAGGGAGTGGTACGCAGACAGTTTCCTGTTAGACTTGCCTTTGCTTGTACGATACACAAGGTTCAAGGTATGACACGTACATCAGCTGTAGTCTCACTAAAACACATTTTTGAACCTGGCATGGCTTATGTAGCTCTCAGTAGAGTGACCTCTCTCAGTGGCCTGCACATGCTAGATCTGGATGAGAGGAAAATCTATGCCAACCCAGAAATCACTGGAGCCCTCGAGACCATGAGACAAGTCAGCTTGGACGACATGATGCCTCTTCTTCGTATCCAACAGACATTGAGCAGACATGACACTCTGACCATTGTTCACCATAATACAGAAGGTTTGCCATCTCATATCAATGACATCAGGAGCCATCATGAACTGTGTCTTGCAGATGTTTTGTGTCTCACAGAAACTCACCTTCAAGGCTCCTTTGTTGCAGACAGTCTCCACTTAGAGGGCTACAACATGTTCAAACGCAACAGACACCTGTCGTACACAAATGTTCCTCAAATGGCCGACAGAGGTGGTGGCGGAGTTGCTGTTTATGTGAAAACCCATATTCAAGTGTGTGAAAAACAGTACTTGCATAATGTAACTGATCTTGAGTTTGTGGTTTTAAAGGTTGAAGCCCCAGTAAGTGCACTGATTTCAGCTGTGTACAGACCTCCAAACTACAGTGTGAGATCATTCCTGTCCAACCTGGGGAGCCTTCTGGACTCATTGGAGATCATGGACTGTCAGCCCATCATTGTCTGCGGTGATTTCAACGAGAATCTCTTCTCCAACACAAATAAGCCAATACTTGATCTGTTTCAGGCCAGGGGGTATGCACAAGTCATCACTGCTGCAACCACAGAGAAGAACCAACCTGATCTCACAGAAATACGTGAAATGAACACGTTCCCTTAACCCCAATATGCGTGGTGTCGGCACGTAATGTGTTGAAATTACGTGTGGGTACCACGTAAACGACACCCATACAAAGTCAATGAGGCTCATTTACGTGGTGGCACACGTATTCCCTGATTCAAATAAATGTCCTCTTTTTATAATGTATTAGGTTCAACAACGTCACGCAGTGGGCGGTGGTAAATGTTGTTTTGTAGTTTACGAAACGTCCTCCTTTTATAATTTATTATAGTGAGTTAGTTGCGATTTTTCTTGTCTAAATAACAGTACATTGTTTGGAATAGATTGTTTCCTTTACGTTATTAAACCCTCTACGATATTTTATTATTCTCAAATGTATTTTCTGTCACCGCAGCGAATATTATTAGGCCTATTAATAATTATACTTATGAATCAGAAGACTTTCAGTGGTTACCACGACAACGATACGTCACATTACGCTGGGCGCATTCAAAGCAGGTATCCCATATCCCACAATGCAACGCGGTCATTCATTCAGAGACTCTGACAGCGATCAGCGGGTCTTTAACGCCATTATCGCATCAATGTTCATATATATATAATCTGTGGTTTTATCACCAGCAACAACACGTTGCTCAGTTTTCTTCAGTAAGTTATGCACCGTAATAACATTTTAAAAAAACAGCTGAAGACTCAGGAAGTGACGTAGTACGTGCCGCTCGGCAGATAAGAAGATACAAAAATACATAATATTGATGTTTTTGTCTAACATTGTATTTGAGGATTTAAACAATGAAGATAATAATAGTAATAAAAAACAGTTTCATGTATTTGTCTCATGTACTGTCTGCTCGGTCGGCGGCAATCTGAAATGGAATGAAGCCCATTCACGGCAGACGGCAGAAACGCAGGAATCGAACACGGCAGCTGCCCACCCCGGAAGAACTACAGATACGCACGCTTGTAACAGGTTCTGGGCCGCATATATAATGGGAGTTGTAGTTTCTAAATAAATTGGTATATTTCTCATAATTAGAAGTTAAAAGTGTATCATTGTGGATGCCCCCTGGGCTTTTTTTGGGATGGGGAACACACTGGTGTCATCAGATTTTAAAAATTGAATCGTTAAATAGGTGAAAATAGCTTATTACCATATTATACAGTGCTTACAGTGGTTAAACATTGGTGACCATATCTACATGACAGCTGAGGTCCAGAGCTTTCTATAACAGCTGATCCTATGTCTGTAGCACCTTCTGTTGATAAATGACAAGCCTTCAAACATGGACTAGGTTCAAGGTTCAGAGGTCAAGATCTCAGAGTAGGAGTAATGGATCCTCTTCAGACTGACATATGTTACTGTGGAGGTTGAGACCTTTCCAACAATATGTTTGATATAGTCCTACGACAATGTTTTAATTTTCACATATCATGGAGAGACCAATTTGCAGGCGATACTTTATTATCCCCGGAGTGATATCTGCCTTGAGTTCAAATTCTTCACACATAACACTTGACATATTGTTTTATCATACAGCTGACATATACTTACAATAAACAAAGTGATATGTAGCCAGACTGAAGCACATCACACAGCCACAATCTATTGCTCATCTTTCACACACAGTGACAAGAGCAACCTACACACAACCCTATGCATTATATCATTACATTACATTACATTTCATTTAGCTGATGCTTTTATCCAAAGCGACTTACATGATATACAGTAGACCGTAGACACAGCAACGGTGAGCAATTAGGGTTAAGTGTCTTGCTCAAGGACACAACGACATGGACTGGCTGAGCCGGGGTTTGAACCACCGACCCTCTGATTGAAAGACTGACTTGCTAACCACTGAGCCACAGTCGCCCCATATCATGAAGGTATTGCAAACCTCCTGCAGCCTCAAGCAATATTATTTAAAGTTGTAATTGAGGTCCGACTAGGCCTATAGTTTAGAAATGTTAAGTTTACATTGGAGTAACCTATATCTTCTGCTAGAGTATAATAACTCATACTTTGCATGGAGAATAAAGATAGATCAGGTCATATTCTCTGTGCTTGCCTGGAGAGACTGGTTTCTATTCCTCTCCACAACCTTCATGACAGTCATATATAACATAAACCCTCTGATTCACAGGTGAAAACAAACTGAAAAACTGAAAACTGAAAAAAAACTGACAGGTCTCTATTTCAGCAGAATATGCAAAATGTACGTTTGTCTGTGTGCAGTAGGCTGAGGTAGAAGTGTGCCAAAAATGCCAAAACACATGTTGTATATGCAGAGATACCCAAACAAAGATATATACATCTTACTTTGTGAGCAAAAACCTCGGCAACAATCTGCTTATCCTTTTAATTTCCTGAAAATGCTTCCTAAAACTAGTCCCTTCTTCATTTTGAAAAAATCTCTCAGTAAAGGCAAAGGTTATGGTTATAAGCTGTAGCCATGGTGATTGATATGAGGATAATCTTATGAATATAATAATTAATATGTTAGGCCTGCCATCAATTTAAATTTAAAAAAAAATTCTAAAAAGTAATTTGTTTAAAACTAATGCAGTGCAATGCTTACAAAGTCCCACACATAAATATGCTCATGCTTTTTCCCCCTTCAGTCTTTGCTATTAACATTCATCAACTACAAAATTAGAAAATTGCATTTTTAAATAATGATGCATGGAAAATGAAATAAAAAAGCTTCTCTTTTTAGGCCTAACTAGTTTATCAACAAGTCAAAACAAATGTTAAGTAGTCAAACAGGCCATCAGGCAGTATTTCTAACACTTAACTCTAGGTTGGTTATATAGTATATACAAGGCAAATCAACGTGCTTAGCATAAAACACTGTTTTTCATTATTGGTATTTTTATTGTATAAATTCTCACGTACAACGTGCAGCAATCTTTCACAGACTCGGAGCAGTAATTATTACGTCACTTCCTGAGTCTTCAGCTGTTTTTTTTAAATGTTATTACGGTGCATAACTTACTGAAGAAAACTGAGCAACGTGTTGTTGCTGGTGATAAAACCACAGATTATATATATATATATATGAACATTGAAGCGATAATGGCGTTAAAGACCCGCTGATCGCTGTCAGAGTCTCTGAATGAATGACCGCGTTGCATTGTGGGATATGGGATACCTGCTTTGAATGCGCCCAGCGTAATGTGACGTATCGTTGTCGTGGTAACCACTGAAAGTCTTCTGATTCATAAGTATAATTATTAATAGGCCTAATAATATTCGCTGCGGTGACAGAAAATACATTTGAGAATAATAAAATATCGTAGAGGGTTTAATAACGTAAAGGAAACAATCTATTCCAAACAATGTACTGTTATTTAGACAAGAAAAATCGCAACTAACTCACTATAATAAATTATAAAAGGAGGACGTTTCGTAAACTACAAAACAACATTTACCACCGCCCACTGCGTGACGTTGTTGAACCTAATACATTATAAAAGGAGGACGTTTATTTGAATCAGGGAATACGTGTGTCCACCACGTAAATGAGCCTCATTGACTTTGTATGGGTGTCGTTTAAGTGGTACCCACACGTAATTTCAACACATTACGTGCCGACACCACGCATATTGGGGTTAAGAGAACGTGTTCATTTCACGTATTTCTGTGAGATCATGTTGGGATAGTAAACTACGTGTTGACTCGTCAAAAGAGACGTTTAATTTACAACAAAGTTATCAGTCTCCTGAAAGAGACCGTCAAAAATTGCCTTTGCCGACTATATTTCAAGTCGTCTAGGCGGGGTATTGGGTAAAGTTTTCAACCAGCAATAATCGCGCCTCGGATAGACCTCATGGGCTACGATACTGCCACTGCGCAAGGCTGTCGTCATCACATTTGCAGAGAGGAGGTGGATCAGCTGCCCACGTCCCTCTCTCACGGTGTACGTGCTGCTGAATGACAATGCAGGAAACCAGTCGAGCCGAATGCTAATTTCATTACTGGTGATTGGTTGAGAGAAGTCTAGGAAATGATTGCGCAGCTTTAGCAATAGTGGCAGAGTGTAAATGAAACAGAATATAAACAAGAATATAAGTAAAGCACATTCATACATGTATGTATGTAACGTGTAGTCTGTGGGGATTCTTAGAACTAGACGTGTATACAATGATTAGCAGGTTGCAACAATGATTTAGAGTTAGCAACTTTGTCTAAACCTGACGAGACTAAATTGCTATTTTTGATTATATGCATACGTAACTCCGACAGTGTAAAAAAATATAACAGCGAGAACCAATATGGTCAACAGGTACTGCTCTGTTCATTATTTTATCAAATTATGATTTACTTAACCATAGATTTATGTGATTATTATTTACAAAGAGAAGAGTCTCCTTAGAGACCGTCAAAAATTGCCGTCGCCGACTATATTTCAAGTCGTCTAGGCGGGGTATTGGGTAAAGTTTTCAACTAGCAATAATCGCGCCTCGGATAAACCTCATAGGCTACGATACTGCCACTGCGCAAAGCTAACGTTGAAGAAGTCCGGAGAGGAAGTCATTCCGCGACTAGCAGTGTTTAGTCACGGTACCATAAATGTAATTTGAGACAACTAATCCGTGGTCTGAGCTCAATGGAAGCGAAATACTCGACCATCGCAACGTGCTGCCTATTTAGTAGTTTGCTTGTTTTAATTCAATTTCTAAATATATTTCAAACTATAGCCATGCCGCAGTGCATCATGGGATATGATCTCCTATACACTCATGATCCTGTCAGCACCAAATCACCGTACTGTTCTCGTCCATTTAAAAGCATAAATCAACTTTAATGATGTACATATATAATTAATGTAAGTCGTTAACACACTAACGTATGTTTTTTTAAGTAATAGAGGTAACACGACCGCAAGCGGCGATCCTACGGTGGCCCATTGGAGCTAATCTTTAATCGCGAACTCGTGCTTTGGAGTGATGACACTCTTCACGCGGGTAAAACGAAGTGTGTCGACGTGTAAACTGAAGGTAAAGATGTTCCTGTACGTATTTATCCAATAAGATGTAAATTAAAAATGTTGTGTAAGAAAGTATCGTCTCCCTGCTCATTACGGCTCCAGAGTCCTCGACAAGGCCATGCTAGCGAAACCCCACCAGATGTCAGCAAAGACAAGGATAACCCTTTTCAACTTCCCCTTGAGGGCCTGTCGATTTGAAAAAAAGTAACCAGTAGCGTTACCTAATATAAACATACTTCAAGACAAAATATATGACGTGACAAGCCATTAAATGGGCGTGTTACCAAAGCTAACGTGTCATTATCATGATTATATTTGGCTATAGTACAATAAGCATTCGCACCAATAATACTGCATCCACGGTATTTATGTTCAGCAGAAAGCCTACATAACTCAATGCTCTACATTGTGGATAACCAACACGATTAGTTATGGCCTGAATACGTTAAAATTATCATAAGTGACAATAATGCAGCAACATTAGATTTATTTATTACCGTGCCATGCTAGCTCGCCCCTGCAATATCACCTCAACAAGCACGAGACTGAACTTTTCTCACCTGCTGGCTGCTGTGGATTCCTTGAAAAGTCTGCTGAGTAACTTTTAGGGGGAAAGTTTCCTAAAACACAGAGTAATTAATCTATCTATACGTGATACGTAACATCCCGCTTGACAGTAGGCCTGTCGAAGAGATGTTTCACGGTTGGTGCTGAGCCAAAAGTAACAGGAATGAAAAATGCCCAGACCGGAAATTGATTAAACGAATCGACTCTTCATTTTCGCACGTGTGCTATTAAGTGAAGACTATGTAATGGATTACCTCTCATAACATTGCTTAAACAAATTCCATGTTTGGAGAAGCTCATTAATTTTAAGCACTGGGCCACAGACGACTTTAGACTATTAACTATGGGAGCATATGACTTTGATTATTTAATAGCCCCGAGAAAGCTTTAAAGAGGTAAACTGCGCAGTAGCTACTTAGCAGTAAAGACTTGTTTTTTAAAAACAATTTAGCTGTTAAAAGTTGTAATACTTCTTCTTTCCCCCCTCCATTATTCTCATTTTCTTAGGGTTACAGAGAAATATATTTCAGAAAGAAAAACACCTATAATCCAGCCCAGATTGACATGCTAAGGATTAGCAATCAAGTTTTAATGGAAGTCCTTAGATTATTGTCTGAAGAGGGATACAATAATTCAGTAATAGTAACAGGGGCTCGACCATTCGTTTATTTCATAGTATTAAAAACAGATTTATCAGCACTAAAATCCTCTTTGAGCCCACCACCAGCAGAAAGGATACTTGGGCATGTCTGACAATGTAGGTGCATTTTGATCAGGCCATAAACCCTTAGTAATGGCATGCTCTTTGCATATTGTGTGTTTGTGGTATGACACAAACCGTAATGTTCACCTTGTAGATATTAGAAGCCCTTTCACTTGTTGTGAAGCTTCCGCAGGATAATGCAGGTGCTTTTGGGTGCTCAGCAGATAAGCATTGACATGCCAGGTGTTAAAGCTGCCTGGGCCGACAAATTAGACAGGGATTTGCTCCTGCCAGGATGTCAGGCCAATGAGGTTCATAGAGGTAGGCTTGGATCACTGTCAGGGACAGGTAAGTACGCAGATAAGGGGATTACACCATGTTTGCGCCGGGTAATCTCAAATGAATCCTGCCAGCCTCTGTTTCATCCTCACCTGGAAAGCCCAAATTTCTTCTTTCTCAACCTGTGAAACACGTTACATGAGCAAAGTTAAAATCACAAGATGATCCCTTTAACCTGGCTTATAAAGCTTTTGAGGGCACATTAGGTTCTGGTCATTTAACAACTGTGACAGTAATAATCTCCTCTAATTCTCTCAGGCACCTGATTACTTCTTTTTTTTTTTTTTACTAGTATTTCCTCCTTTATCACCAGCTCTGCCCACTCGAGCGATGTGTGGGGTGTTTGTAATCACCTGGGCTGTGCCATAAATTAGATCTTGTTTGGTGGTCCCTCACTGCAAGGCTTAGTCTTGACCTGTTGAACAAGCGGTGGAAGTCCCTTTAGGCCGTGGCTCTCCCCGCTGGTTGGCTGAGAGATGGAAAATCGAGTGTAACAGATGGCATAGCTGCTTCTGCCATTCAGCGCAGGCTGCTGGGCAGCCCACATAATATCATGCCATCCGAAAGGCACTCAGTGGGCTGCCCATTGTCTTCAACATGCTGAGAGCTATTTTCACCTTGAACCATCAATCTTCAGCCTCAAATAAGAGAGAGAGACAAAAAAATATTGTGTCACAATCTAACCTGTTTTACACAATGTTGAGCAGCTCATCGCAGGCTAAGTAACACTGTTTTGGTTTGGGGGGAATGTGAGCTTGTCAGCTAAGTCTGTGGACTGTGTTTGTGCCAATAGGCTGATCCAGCTTAGACCACACAGTGCAGCTTTCTCCCTATAATCACACATTTACAGACCTTGTCAAGGACACACAACCACTCCAACTTACTGATACTACTCAGTAGGGAATGGATGTGGTGCACACTTTGTGTGTGCATGAAGGGAAGTGTGTATTTGTTTACCTACACACAGAGCCATTGCGTAATCTGCACTATCTTATTAGCCTGGTTAGGGGCATTTATTGATGCTGAGAGCCCCTCTGTTGCTTCTCAGAGCCAGGGCCACCTGGACATTACAGGATGAGCAAGGCAAACTGTGATTCAATTGAGCCATGAGCAGGGAGAAATTTTTCTTGGGTAAAGTGACAGCTCAGTCAGTGCAAGGGGACATCTGATAAGAGAAGAGCAATGTCGCTCACAGTGCCTTTTAGTTTCCCCCTAAACTTCAAGGTCAAAGACATGTGTACATGAGTACTTTAGCGTTTTCACCAGTGCAACAGCAATCCGTATAGATTTACAATACATACATATCAATTGTAGGTATGCAATATACTCAACTCTCTAGTATCTTTAAACATCAAATTTCTAATTCAAATAGTCAGTCTTTCTTTCTCCCTGACACACACATGCTTGCTGACTGTTCACACCAACCCACACACTGCTGCCATCCTACTATTCCCAGCTTGTGGTCATTCCCAGACTGAGTCAGAACGGCACCATAAGCCTGTCTGTCCGCTTCATGCCAAACCTGATGTCTCCTTGTTGCACATGCCTAGGCGGGGAATCAGAGCCCCGCATACAGTAGCCATCGCTCGGCCCACGCACATCCCTCCCCCCCTCCCTCTGTAATTACGCGCGAGTCATATTGACAGCTGGAGGTGCACTTAGCTAGGTCAGGAAGCCATTCAAATCCAAGTGCTCCTTATGCTGTAAATAACTTCCCTCTGTTTCCCCGTTGAGTCTTTCTTCACACCTGTATCATTCACCACCATGACAGTTTCCTGTGTCTGAGCTGCTCCATTTGTACCTCAGAATCTTTAGGTTTGCCACTTCAGTATATCCGGCAACCTTCACCTGGTGATACAATAAACAACACGGCTGAAAGATGCTGACAACACAGCTGCATAACAAGAGCCCAACCAAGGGGACAAATGTTAGAATGTGTACAATTTCCAGCTGGTATTCAGATGCATAGAGCTATCTTAACATATACCAGTCTTGAGAAGTGAATTATGTGATGGGACTGCACAAGCCAAGACCAACTGGTGTATGTTATTCACCAAGATATGATTAACACAACTCAATCTGTGAAAGTCTTATGTTGTTTATTGAGGAATTAATGCATTGGGAGTACATTTGCTGGCTGTTTTCGTGGAAAAAAGATCCACAAATAGCTCCAAAACTATTTTGCATGATTGGGAATGATTCAGATATGCCTCAGTGTCCTAATGGACTTGCTATTGAGGCATGTGCGTGATAATTACTTACTTATATTACACACAATGCCTTATTATACGCAATATAAAGCGCTACACATGGATGCAGCATTAGTACAATATATTTTAATGCATAGATTATTATTGCAATAAATAGTCTATTACTATTGGATTGTCTTTATTGTATTGGTCTTATTTTGAGCTTTTGTTGGACACACAATGCACACAATAAAGATGGATACAGAATGTGTAACCAACAGTTCACCCTGTTGCCAATACTGTACTTTAAGTACCCATATTTAGCATTTATAATCAGTATATAGATACTGAATTATTGTATATATTTACATATTCATGCTATAATGTTGAAGGCAAATACAAGTGTCTTTATATTTGACATGTCTTTATGGGAGTAATAGTTGTATATGTTTATATATATACACACACACATATATATATATACACATATATAGATATTTATACATAAATGATGAATAGGCATATAGGTGATTAGGTTCCTGTTTGTTTGTTACTGTGGTTGTCAGTTGATGAAACAATACCAGCTGCCACCAACAGAGGGCAGTCTACCCACGTGGCAAATAGCATCTGAACTTTGAACCGTGAGTCTGATGTGACCACTAGCTACATCATTATGGACAACTGCACCGCTGTGTCATAAATTAGGTTGTACAACGCGTTGATAGTCAAAACATTTGACTGACCGGAGTTGCAGAGGGACACTGTATGACAAATGGTGCCGTTTGACACCGGCGTGATAACGGATCATCACTATTCAAGCAACATAAAGGCTAGCTGCAGGAAGGTATAAGCACATTGATCAAAATGTCATCACAGTCTGGAGGAACAAAGTGAACTTCTTTTCCACTTTAGGGAATTCAGAGGGCTTTGCCTCGGCTTCCCCCCCCAGCTCGCATGTTCCAAGACTCAGCACTCCTCTATTAGACAAACAGGTTTGGACATATTGAACTCAGACCCAAAACAACTCGGCTCTACCCCGCCACTTTCCACTCTCCCAGCTCTGTTTGTGATCGGGAGGTGTTTGTCTCTCTCACTCTATCTCTGGGTGTCTGTTTGCCCGACACTTGTCTGGCTTGGCCTAGTTTCTCCTTGATCTCATCAGTCAATGTGAGGACCTGTGAAGGCCATCTCCCCATCTTGCTGTGTGAATCCCTGCCAGCTCCGTGCCTGTGTCAGCAGTTTGGGACTGACTCACACCCACGCGCAGTCTCCGGTCTTCGCTCCGGGGCAGCACATCTCCCCAAACAGACAGCCTCATTTGCATGCCCATAAATCACTCACACAACTGACACCGAGCCACACAGCAAGGCATGACACAGAGCAACAAAACTCAGGGTGCCAATTTGCAGTGTTATGTGATATCAGGCTCTAAGGCGAAAATAAGCTATTCATGTAACCTCCTGGGTGATGATAGAGCCAATCACGCTTGAGTACTACTTCTATTCATATGGCCCATATCAGGGAAATCATAATTTGTTACTAGAAAAGACCACAACATATGGCTGATTCAAAGCTTGTTACACATCCCCACGTCAATGAAAGATTGTTGCTCTTTCTAAAGACTTAGGCTGACTAAAGAGCTTCGAAATTATACTCCTTGTGATTAACGATTCAGCAGCAAGGTACAGCGAGCACACCAATAATTTGTGTCATAATGACTACTAATACGGCTCTTGTAAGGACATAGTCAAACGGGGCTCAATGAAATATAAATGAGGAGTTGAAAATATTTTAAAAACAAGAAATGTCCCCAAATTCCCTTTGCACGGTAATCTGTGTGCATTCGAATGTAATATCAACAGTTTATTTATGTTTGATTTAACTGTTCGTTTGACTGGGAAAGTGCAGTACTCATCAATGCATTCAGCCTCTTAAGATATGACAAACTTGTTGCATGTAGAATTTACAGTGACAGCTGGTTTGCAATTATTCTCCCTAGGTGGGCTTTTAGACGAATTACACAATTTAAAACGAAGCCTGATTTTCAGAGTAGAGGAAAACAACAGAACAACATGGTTCACGTTATTCATAATCATCATCATCACAACGGCACAAACAGTGGAACATTAAAGTAAAGCGTCAATGAGCACCGTGATACAATGATTCAGTCACAAAGGATCACTTTGGTCCAGAATTGTGATGCAGATAAATTGGGGTTTTAATGGTTAAAATAGAGCTTCCTGCTGTTGAGGCTTCTGCTCGTTGGTAATGCTCAAAGGAGCAAAAAATGACATTTGACGACTGACAGACCTCCTTGTCAACAGTTTTCATCGAGGACTGTTTCCCTCCAAGAAGCAGTTTGGTACAGCTGTCCATATGACGTTTGATGATTGTTCTGAGAAAACACAAGATTGTTTCTGAATAGACACATGCTGGAGGTGTTGTTCCTTCTCATGTTGTCAGTGTTGTGAGTCAATGAAACAGCTGTAGCTAATATCAGACACCGACTTCATGTCGTCAGTGTTATTTGTGTGAGTGTTGTAGAGACACGAGGATGAGTCTAAAAAAGAAAATTGCACACAGACGAATTCTGATATGAATCACGAGTTAATATCTTTAACATGTGTCATGTTTATTAAAGATGAAAATTATATAACGGTAATGTGGTGTCTGTAATATTTCTTGGTTTTGGACCCATAACTCCCTCAGTAGTTCTGAACTCTTGCCCTTTTATGGGTCTCACATTTTGACATGTAACAGTAGGAAAAACACTAGTAAACAAGAGCCTCAAAGATGGCTGAATTCCATTTAGCTGCATGCACGCTGGCTCCCAGTCATGGCTATACTTGGCCACTTGAATGCCTCAAAGCTGTGCTATTAGTACCATTAGGTAAGTGCTCTTTATATGACAAGTCAAAATGTCAGAAATTACATATTGTTATATTGATGGCAGCACTTCTAAAGGATATGCATTCAACACTGAAACTTTCTGTTACCAATCATTTCAGATTTTTTGTGGTTCAGGTGAACTGACCTTTTCATTTTACCAAAGTTTCACTCATCAGCTTCATGGATCAACAAGTCGAGTTATTTCACGGGACTGCATCCTCATATTTCATGTTTTGTTACAATATGCCTCGACATAATTATGTAACTATGAGTACTCTGACAGAGGCCAGAACGTCTGGGTAACTGAAACCGTTGCTTGTGAACATTCCCTTGTGAATATTGGCCTATTTTGCTTGGAATGGCCCGGAGGAACCACCCCCACAGCCCCCATGTTGGTAGCCGGACCACACTTTGGGAACCGCAGCGCGGGGCTGCTACCACTCCGCGCCCAGCGCCCGCGGAAATATTTCGGTGCGTCGGCGAACAGACGACACAACTTGTTTCCCTTTCTTTCTACTTGGCTGTCTCCAAACACACACACACACGCGCGCATGCGCGCGCACGCACACACACACACACACAGTGGCTTTGCCCGGCGGTGAGTGTGGAGTGGGAGGGGAATCATTCCTTTCCGTACCCGGCCGCGTCGGTTCTCATCCAGCGCGCGCTTCTCCCTCCCTCCTCCCTCCCTTCCACTCCTTTTTCGGCTCTTCTCTCCGTGCAGCCTCCCGGGGTTGACAGTCGAGGCGAACGCGTGAGCGGATCCCACAGGTGTGCTGTTGCTAAATGAGTCGCGGCTCTTGGAGACTCACACGCGCACACACACCTGGAGTTTACCATGTGACTCGGCACCTGGGCGTGGAGAAAGTCCCTGCTATTCTACGCGGAGAGTCTTTTGTTGAGGAGTTGCCCGGATCGCGTTTCAACGGGAATTGACGAATCGGGTCGTTTAAGTAACGTTAGCCCTGGTTTTCTACGGAATAGTGCCTTCCTCAGCCCCCCGCCCCTCCTCCTCACAGGACGTGTGAGGAGAGTAACATGTAAACTTGATTCCGGACTTCTGTTTTTTTTTTTTCCTACTATTTCACCAGAGGGCTCTTCAATATCTGGACTTTCCGCGTCTGTGCAACTACTTCGCTGGTTTTCCTCCAAGGTGAGTTCCGGGGAAGCTGCTGGATCGCAGCGAATTGGGGTTGTGACTATATTTGCGTCAGCTTTTAACCATAGTAGCAATAGTATGTATACATTTAAAAAACATTTTTGCACATAAGCTCCAAGTTTTAATAGCCTGCAATACTCCCAGTCGATATATCATGGGAGCGTAAACCAGCTTATGTAATGCTCTTTATACCGTACTGTTTTATGTATCGTATTTTTGGACACTGCCATTACGAAGTATTGGCAAGCGAAAAAAAAATGGCATCATAACAATCGTTACATGCCTTGTATGGACTTGTTTTATAAAAAAAGAAGTGTTGTTGTACAGGAGAGGAGGAAACGCGTCAGTGAAACGCCACTTGTTTTCATGTCTGGGTGAAAAGTTGTCCTCCTGTGAAACTCAACAGCTGTGTGTTTGAAACAGAAGAGAAAGAGAAAGCCCCCCTGTAGACAAGCTCTTCCCCCCAGAACCCATTTCATCCGAGGAGCACTGCATCTGCCCCGGTCACCTCACAAGGACCCGTCTGTCCCCGGCGCACAAGGCAATTCCAGAGAGAAATGGCTATGTGAGCGGTGTTCCTCACCTCCAGACAGTGGCTCGTACATCAACAGCTGAGAGGACGCGAGTGGTGGCGGGCATCGCCTCTTGTTTGCCTTTCTTGTTCCCTCTCTATCTGTGCGGAGAACAAGGAGACATTCATGTCCCCCTGTTTGAGCCTGTCAGCCTGTGTCTCTCTGTCCCTGGCACCCCCCCATCCGACCACTGTACTTGCCTTGTCGTCTTGCTAAATCCTCCTCCTTTATATTCCCAGCCCCTGCCATCTTCCGCCCCACGCGTGCAGCCCTACTGTACATCGGATGCTCCGTCTCCTGGGGATTATTCCTATTAGATAACCTTATACAAGCAGTCTCATAGTGGGGATGGATTATTGGAGGCAAAGGGGGGCACGTGGAGGCAGGGAAGGCTGCTGCTGGTGGTTGTGGCGGCTGTAAGGGGAGCTGGAGCCAAAGGGTCAAACTCCAGTCTCTCGACTGGTTGTCCAATCTATGCCATTGGCTCACACACACACAAGCAATTGAAAAATCAAGCTGCTTCCTTGTCTTTTCCCTCTGTCCACCATCTCTCTGTCTCCTTCCTCTTTCTCCCTCTCTCTCCCTCTGCCACACAATGCTTCATTCAGGGTTTATCTCTTCAACTCTGAATAAATAGAGACACCTTATCTGCGCAGAGGAGAGTGGTGATAAATGTTGTCTCCTGCTCCCCGCAAGGGTGAAGAAGACAAGCACTCCACGCTTCTTTGCCATTTCTTATTCGGGTCATGTTTGTGTTTCAGGATTCTGGCAAAACAATCCAAAAGGCAGAACGAAAACTCAGACTCTTTAATACCAGGGAAACCGAGAAAGTAACAACAACAAATCAATGAATCAATTTCCATGAAACCTCTCCCCCCCACCCACCTTTTCTTTTTGTTTTGGTCATCGGCTGCCTCCTCTGGAAATGAAACTTTTCGGCGAGATCCATTCAAGAGTATTTCTGGATCCAGTAAAATAGCCTCTGGCCAACTAAGGAACGGAGGTAGTGAGCACTCGGCTGTTAAGCTGCTACATGTTTTGGGTGAGCCAAAGTTCGTCGTGTTCTTTTTCTGGTGTTGGATACTTTAAACTACGCCGTCTCCTGGAAGCATGGGCCACATTTCGGAGAGCGCTGTAATATTTTCGAGGTCAAATGAATTTGAACTCGTCCCCAGTCTCTTTTTGTTTGCTTTGCATTGGATTACTGACTTCTGTCAATTTCATTTTGAAAATAAAACTATAATCCTTGCAAGCAACAAGCAATCCCGTGCTTCCTGTCTGCGGCTTTCAAAGAACGAAGCGGCATTAAAATAACCGATACACGAGCGGGAACAATAATAGTGTGTAATGCCGTTGGTTCGTCGCCAAGTGATTCATTCGAAATTGCTAGTTAATCTTCTTTTGTCCTGGCCCTAGTTAAGCATGCGGCGTAATCTAAATCATTATCTCATTGCAGTGTTTGTTAGACCTGCTTTTGCTTTGAAAGGCAGACTGTTGGGCACTGTTTGACCAACAGTCTGTGGAATGGACTTTGTCATCTGGTTGGTCATAAAAAAGGTGTGGCGAACACGAGAAAGACCCATATGTGTCACCTGGTCCCTCTTGCTTATCTAAAGTACACAAAGACTTCAGGGGACGGTGGGCAGATGCGTGAAGGGCGTGTCATGCTCGGTATTAGACGGCTGAATAATCTGGGGAATAGAGATTTTCCTTCAGATTGGAGATAGGCTCGTCTTTTCATGTCTCGAGGATTATCCTCCGATGAAGGGACGTCATGGTGAGGGGGGATTTCCGATCTTATTTCCGTCAGGGTTTTACAGCTGCCGCCCTTGGACGTCACAACCTTGTCCTAAAGTGTCGCCATAACAGCGATCCGTTCTTTGCCCCCACCCCCCGCTCTCCTCTGATATGGCTTTGTTTGTGCATCACACGCCGAGGCCTCGCCACTCAACACCTCTCCCCTTTCTGTGCGCTCGAGAGCCAAGAAGACGACGCTGACGTACGACAGGCCCACGAGGTGTGATCAAGCTAATTTGCATGCTTCCTCCCCCAGCAGCAGGCTGCGAGGACGGCCTCGGTTGGAAAAAAGATGGCGAACAATCCACTTTAGATTCACTGGAATCCAGAGGTTAACCTGGTGCATCCGCAGGTTTCCAGCCGAGGCCCTTCAGCGCCAGATTTTACGGTCGAGTTTCAGCTCAGCAGGGTGCACTTTTTACCTCGTAAAAACCACCTCGACACGTTCTCAAACCCACACTGTCTTTCATCTCACGTCCGTGACCGGCCACACCGCGCACTCAACCCGCAGTGGCTTACTTTCTTCTCCCCCAAGTCATGCTGCCCCTCCCTCCCCTCCCCTCCCCCGCTGCCGCCCTCACTTCTACCTTTAACCACTGTGACTCTACACTGTGCGTGGAGCATGAGTAAGAGGAACATGATGAATATTGTAAACACGCTCACACTCCTGAAAGAGATAAATGATTCACGTGGGGAGGGAGCTGCCTTAATTGCTCGGTTGAGAGGTTGTGGGCAGGATGTTCTGCACGAGAACTGAGAATTTTTTTTATTTGTTATTTTTTTTTAAAAGGGAGAGCGAGAGAGACTGTGGCTGTAATGCGAGGTTTAGATAGGTTAAAAAGTCAACCCAGAGGTAAACATGGTCTCCTATGCTGTTCAAAAGGCGTGCTGTGTGGTGTTGGCTGTCAGCAGACGTGAGGTTGCACAGCCGAGGACTGAACTGTGATGGATACACAATACAGATATCTGCCTCAGCCTCCTCACCCACTTCCCCATGGCGGCTGAACTGACAGGCTGACAGTGACACATAGTAGCGCCGAGGCTCTTGATGCTACCTGCTCACTGGAGGCATGTCAGCCAGCTCAGGCCACTGGCAGAAGTTCACTCCGCTCCAGCCCGACGCCACAGAAGCGGGTATCTGAAAACGAATCAGTGGCGATGAGAGTGAGGACACTGTGCGTCCGCGCTAATCGAGGGTTCCTGTGCGGGATTTTGGCCGTGATATATCTTTCTCACAGGGACTTTTGTTAAATGTACTCTCTGAGAGGAGCTGAGAAATAATGGAAACTGTGTGGAGCCACTTATTCCACCTGTAATGCATTTTCACTGCACTTTTTGTTCATAACCGAGAGTTGCTCCATGTTGAGTGCCATTTAATCCTAGCGAAGGCACCAGAGGGTGCAATTCATTCCTACCCAAGTCATTTCACAGTTAATCCTCAAACTGACCAATTTACTCCTGCATGCCAAGATCATTTTTAATTATCACCTCTGCTTTACAGCTAATATGACATCCAGCTGCTTTATGCTAATACGGTAGTTGCAGTGAAGTATTGGCCTTCTTCTTCTTTTAAATTTTTTTTTGGATGCACGCTGAGCGATTAATTATCTACTGCCGAATGTGAGCCTCAGCCAGGACTGGCGGGTGACAGATGCATGAAGGGTCAGCGCACTGGCGGCAGCTGGAGATGAAGGTCACGCCAATCTGAGAGAGCAAAGAGAGAAGGTGTGGCCAGCCGAGGGCGACTCGGAGGGATGGTCTGCGAGAGTCTAACTAGATGCAAGAGACAAACGATGCTCATTCAGAATAACCTTATTTTAAATACACGGTGCTGTAATAAATACATGAACATGCATTAACGACTGATTGGAAAAATATGAAATATGATATGTTTACCACTGGAATTAGCATAATGCCAGCAACAGCTGTTTATTCATGCACTTATACATATTTAAAACGGGGAAATTATAGATGACCTGCCGGGCATTTGTGTGTGTGTGTGAGTGCTTCATTTTAAGTGGTATGAAATCTTGAATCCTGTGAGTTATGTTGCATTTGCACCTCATGTTAATATCTGTAATTTTGTAAAGGTATTTGTATTCTTATTTTCATTTTTTATTTAATTTTCACACAATTATAACCTCATTGAATTTACTAACTTTTATTTTTTTTACAAACAATGAAATGAATCCTACAGGCAGAGTTATGCAATAGAAACGGCAACACTCGCTCTTGAGGAAACCTGCTTTTCTTATTATCTCTGGCATCTGCTGAAACCTGCTGGAAATGGACATGGGGGTGGCAGCACTGCTGGATCTTGGGTGTCTATCTCATCCTTGTCTGTTCCAATCCAAATTAGAAGTCGGGCCAGGTTTTGTGGGGAAGAGATGAGATGGTCATCACACATACTTGTGCTTCCCGTTGTGAAGCTAGCAGGCCTCTCTTAGCACTCAGTCGCTGTCGGTCATTAAAATGAAAACCAATGCTGAATGAAATGAAAACGTAACGTTCACAACTGTATCTGAGATATTTCTCCTTCAGCTGCACATAACGCAAACAGGCGCTTAATATGCATCTATACTTGTTCTACAGTGTTATTATCAAGCTGGATAATACAGCCAATGCAAGGTTGTCTGCCTTTATTACACTCCATAATGAAATGGTGTATGAAAATGAAATCATTCCTCCGTCAGTGTCATGTCCTTGTCTCTGGTAAATGAGCTGGGCATCGTGGCCTTTCGGTAGCCTATGATCCAAGAGGGACCTATTAAAATCTGTTCGTACAGCAATTGTTAAAGTTACTGAGAATCTAGTTAAATGCCACTGGCTCTGTTGCTTCATCTGTAAACGGACAGACCATGTGACTGTGCCAGTGGTCTCGGCAGCAGTAATAACACTGCCTCGACCTAAAGGGCTGACATTTGGTAGTGACCACTGCTCGCTAACATTTGTGGTTGCTAATGTTTGAGGTGGAGGATTTAACTGTTTGTTTTTTTTTCTTGGTCCCCATGGGGAAATTAGTCGCCCAGTGCAGGGGAAAAGACGAGTAGAATATAAGCCGAAAAAAAAAAAAATTCCACAATAGAAACAGCGAAACGGAAACGGCCTCAATGGAAAATATGTAATCCAACAGTGGAAATAATCCAGTCTGGTGGCGAGCTTTGTCACATTTAGTTGTTTTTTTTTTGGTTCCCAGGCTCTTGTAGGGCATTAGTATGAGTCAGCCTTTGACATTGACCTCGTTGAGTCGGGGCATTGTGCCAGACCTGTAGGAGTGTACACCTCTCCGGTTCAGTCGTGATCTAACAGGAATGTTGGCTGTGCCCGATCAGCCAACCACGACTTTTGTGCTGGAGCAATGTGGAAGTACTCACTGGCCTTGTGTTTATAACTTCCTGTTTATGTTAACGACGCCATCTCTGAACACACTGTCTGGTTCCCTTTTATTAGCAGAACAAAGTCTCTCTCTCTCTCTCTCGCTCGCTCGCTCGCTCGTTCGTGCTCTCCCCTCCCAACTTTATTCTTTTGTCTTCTCTTACTCGGTGCATCTCTGGTCTAGGTGGATATTAATCCTGAGTCTTCAAACCAGCCCGGGGCTCAGATCTGTCTTCTGAAATGCAGATCTGTGGAGGTGCCATCATGGCTCTATGTCTGCGCTCGCCCCCCAGCCTCACTCTCCCATTCACACAGCCGTGATGACATGCATTATTCCTCACTGACTCATCTGGGCAGCCTCAGAGCTGTCCAGTTTCGCTATTCCCTCTCAACTTTATATGCCAAAAAAAAAAGGAAGTTGTTAGATATATTTTATGCTGGTGTCTGCAAATCACGCAGACGTGGTTTCTGCATTCTCTTCCTCTTCCCTAATGTGTACACAGCGGGTCAGGCGGGATGTGATGATCATACAGATATCTTGCACCTCTTGCATGATTTATTTTTGTCCTGTGACACTCTTGTTTCCCCGTGTTTCCCGTTTTTCACAGATCGCTGTTTACGGTCGCTCCACACTCGGTTCCCAGCCTCTAACTAAAGCAAATGACAGGCCTCGTAGAAGTGACATCAGAGTCGCAGCCACATGCCCCCTTGTAAGAATGCCTAAATATTTACAGGCCCTCATAACACATGGCGGCCTACCGCTCAGCCTGCCGCTCCTACGGCCTGCACGCTTTTTTAAAAGTCGGCCCTGTGGTCGCTCCCTTCTGCTTTAGCTACGTCTATTCCACGTCCTGTCTGGGCAGATCCCACGTCATTGATCCCTCCGTGGAGCTGGAGCTCTTTAATTACAGTCATTAGCTTGAGTAGATGTGCTGCTGGGGTTGGAGAACCTTATTACCAAGACCTTGTCTCTTTTCCTCCCCGCGCCACGAAGCGGCTTAATGCGGCCGGCGACTGCGTTCTCTGGAAACGAGCCGCAGTCGCAATGTTTACAGAAAACAAGCTGCCGCCAAATTGGGTCCCCGGATCGCACGAGTCTCACCAGGAGGCGTTTATCCCGTTTTCCTTTCATCCTCGTTCAGCTGGTTATGGAGGAGAAGTGGGCCGCTTTCACGTAACAGATTGGAGCAAAGTGGGGGGTAAGAGTCCATGTCAGTGTTTGCTTCTGGACCGGAGTCGCCATTTACCCACCACTCCAGACCTCCATCAATATATCTCTGTTGTCCTCCCTGTTGATGTCTACAGTACCCCCCCCCCCCCCCCCCACCCACCCAGCCTGTGCTCTTATTTTTAACCCAGGTTCTGTTCTCTTTCACTTTCACTCTCTTGTTTTTCTCTGCCGTCGTGACGCATTCCTCTGTGTCTGCTGTTTAATTAGTCACATGGAGTTTTTCTCTTTGCGTAACGTCCCATCGGGTCCTGATGCGTCTCCCCACCTTCCGTCCTGATTGTTAAGCAGCACGCTAAAAGCTCACATCTGTTCTGCACCTACGATGTAAACAAAAACCGAAGTTCTGATTCCCCAAAACAAGATGATTTATAAGGTGTAATTCCAAGCGAGAGAGTGTCTGTTCGACAGGATTCAAGTTAGCGGGTGTTTCATCCACGCCTGTGATGTTGTGACTCGGGGATCTCACAGTGTGGGACCATGAAGCTGTGTTTGTACCGTAGCAGTCAGGTTAGCGTTTGGCACGCTAGTGATGGTGATGTGTCCTAAAAGCTCGGGCAAAGAGCAGCATGACTTGGCTAGACATTTTTTTTTCTTTTTTTTTTTTTTTAAGGAACTAGGTTAGGCCCTACATAAAAAAAAAATGCATAAATAGAAACCGTTCTGGATCTTCATCCAGGTCCTCGTGCTCCGGAATCGCCATTAAGGAAGTGTTCAAAGGTTTCTGGGTTAAAGTGGGCTTTTAGGTAGCACAGAATATAGTCCGACCTTTGTCTAATGGCATGTCGGCTGATGTTGATGCTGGTAACCGAGAACGAGGGTCTGTATTTCAGTGCATTATTAGCAGCGGCAGACCACCCGTTGAGCTCAGACGAATAAAAATCCCATTTCCTCCCTGGCCATCGCCGGTATGAGAAGCTGAGGGTTGTGCTGTGGCCTGAGTGCTAATGAAAAAGCCACTCAGTGTGTGTGAGCAGTTAAAGCTCTCTCAGCGCAGCGAGGGTGAGGCCTTCCTGCTGCACGCACCGCCCCAGCCAGCGTGATCGATTCACTGTTTGCGCTGTCTTTTCTAAGTGCGAGCTCACACTGCCCACTCCACCCATGGTTCATAATTCCAACTTCGACCAGCTCAACCTGCTCCCCACTAAGGCTTTCCCGGCACACGTGTCCACGTACATAGACACACCAATGTATGTGTACAGTGAGTCCACACACACACACACACACACACACACACACACACACACACACACACACACACACACACACACACACACACACACACACACACACACACACACACACACATTCTGTCTTTCAGCCTGAGGGAGCTGGACAGCCCAGGCATGAATCCATGAATTCCTCATAGCACAATCTGTTGGCTGATCAATAATTCAATTCTAACTGTGAGCAAGCATGTCTGGATCCAATCTCACCTGCCCCTCCCTCGGCCCTCTCTTAACAAGGCGGGTGTTGTGACCTTGAGCCGGGCTCGGCGTACGCCGGTGTGTCCTGATTGGCTAGCTTTCGTTCAGTTCTCAGGCAGTGCCTGTTACAGTCCATCATCAGGTGTCCACTTCCTCATTGCATGCGCGTACACACACACGCGAGAGCCACGCGGCCGTCGTGGATTACCGAGCGCTCGTTATTCCGACCGTGTACGTCTCTGGCGTCGGTATCCGCAGCAGTGTGTGGATGCGAAAGTTGGCGAAGTTGATGTGTGTGTCTGAGGAGCTTATGCGCGATCGCTCTCGCCCTCCAGGTGGCGAGACGAATCAAAGGCACGGCTCTCATTAAAAGGTATGGAACCCGTGGAGAGGTCAGCGACTAAGTTCTCTGATTAGTGGGCTCCGGCGGGCCGCCTCGGTGCTGTAGGTGTGGTCCCCTCATCAACATACCTCTCATCCTTCTCCAGCTCACACCTGGGGGGGGGGGGGGGCAGCATGCCCAACCGCTCTTTCTCACCGCAGGCCTCGGCCCCGCCTGACAGGGTCAAGGACGGCACACGGAGCCACGGATTTACCTCGCCGTCTCCGTCGTCTGGCCCCCTCTGTACTTCCCCCTTTCTTTCGATCACGGCCTAATGGGCGGCCTTCCTCCCGCTTTTGAGTGTTTTATCAAAAGGCCACGTTCGGTTTCCATCCCTCTCTCGCTGCATATCCAGCTGCAGCACCAATCGCCCGATGAGCCGCTCTCCGGGTCGTTAGTGACTCGTTCCGGGGCCTGGGCTCCTATCAAAGCCAGCAACCATGAACCAGGGATGACTTTCAGCCAAGGGCAAAGTGTGTGTGTGTGTGTGTGTGTGTGTGTGTGTGTGTGTGTGTGTGTGCGCGTGACTGTGAGTTGGAGACACAGGACGCTTCTGAAGGTTGCCTGCCTTTGGACAGTTTCTCCCTTTCCTCTGAATGGTCTTTCTCTTTGCTCTCGCCGCCTCGTCCCCCGTGTGCCTCTCGGTTTAATGCCCTTCCAGATAAAACAACGCCAGTAAACTTCCTCTTTGTTTCTCCCTCTCTCCCTTTCCCGCTGATAACCGCGCTATCTAAAAGTAGGCCCTGGCAGCACTGCCTGTCTATTCACTCACCCCCCTTCCCCAAATACACACACACACACACACACACACACACACACACACACACACACACACACCCTCTCTGCTGGTATGTTAGGGTGCATTGTGTGTAATCTGTAGATGTGGAGGGGGGTAAGGGGTGTGTTTTTTTTATTTTCTCTTTCTTTTCTGGGCTGCCAGAGGAGGAGGCTGCGGGTAGATGGGACTGGCGCGTATCTGCTGACTGTCACTTCCATTAAGTGCGCTGTCTTCAACTCCCACCCCTGTATGCCCGGACCAGGCTCTCAGTAAGCCAAGGTCCCCCTTTGTTCAGTGTCCAACCTTTCTAATCCACAAACCCTTCAGTCCACAGATATGCTGCAGTAATTACAGGGCACTTTTATTTTCTTCTCTGTAAACTTTTTCCGACATTTATTTTTTGGGGGGGGCTTATTTTTGTTTCTTTTCAGAGTTTGTCAGAGTTGTTGGTGTGAGGTTTTGGCATTAAGTTCCCCCGTGAGCAGAGATGGATGAAATCACAATTAGTCCACACACTGCTTCACAGTCTCTCTCAGTCTATCCCTCTCAGGCTCCATCAATTAATAAAGCTTGACATTTATTGGGGAAAACAAATAACAAAAATGCTTGGTTTGGGGATTGTCTCGTGTGCAAACCACTCTGCCGTTTTTGTGTTTGTTTACATATCATTGAACGTCCTGATCCCCCGACAACAGCGCTGCCAAACAACATTGGCCTCCGAGGAATTCAGTTTAACGCCATGCAAGTGCCGTTTCCAAAGGGCAGCGCTGAGCCTCTGGTTGCCGAAGTATGTTTAGCAGAATAATCAGTGCTTTAATTAACAAAATTCAGTTCAGAATATCAATTATAGTGTTTCCTTTATCTGCAGTCCTGTCACACCAAGAAACAATTACGACTGATTGTGAGTTTCTATTGTCTCTTGCCGGTGATAATTAGTCCTTTAGCTTATAAAGTACACTTTATTTTGAATAAACAGTTTCCCGCCCTGCCGTTTCCCTTTCTGTTTTCATATTAATAAGTGTCCTTAAGCGAGCTCCCCCTTCCCTCAAGTCATGAGTTTGCGGGTCGGCCTTTGGAAACACACTGCCCTCTCTCTTCAGCAGAACACACTCCTTCAGGGAGCCTCAGGGCCCCGCTAGCATCCCAGTCCGGACACGCTCCTCGTTCTGGTATGACAAACATCTCGTTGGCGCTGGCTCAAACTAGAGCCGAGGCTTTATGGCATACGCACACTTGATTCTGCCACATTTTCATACACATTCCCAGTTGAACTCTATTCCCCCCCTCCGCTTTTTGTTTATCTTTCTCTCATTGTCAAACACTGCTACCTCGAACTCTCCCGCAAAGTCTCAGCATACCACGCCGCGGGCCTCCTGTTGTTGGTCGGCCGGGGTAATGACATGGTTGTGGCCCTCGCCGCGGTCCCTGTAAAACAACCGATCCGCCTCACAACCGCACCTTTTCTGTCTGTTTTTTCTCGTGCGGAATGATGGAGTGTGTGTTGTCACCTGGAGGTGTGCCATCGTCATTAGCCTCCCCGAAGCAGGCGATGAACAGGGTTTTGTTTCACCTCTTTTTTCTATTTCACCCCTTAGTTCTCTCCCGTCTGATTGGAACAGTCCTTGTGTTTTCACTTCTTCCCCATGTTTGGAAATAATTTGTCATGCTTGATTGTCACCGAGACATGACCGGAGTTTGGATCTCTTCCAGTTACTGCAGAGTTTTTTTTTTTTTGTGTGTGTGCATTTGCCGGTTGGCCGTCCAGAGTCGGAAAGGGCTGCAGTGGAGCCAATTATAGCAATGGGTTTTGTGCGCAGTAAGCGTAGCGTGGCGGTAGTGGGCGTGATGGGTTTTTAATGGGACTGAGCCACAGTCACAGATGTAAAAGCTTGTTGTTTTTCGGTGATTGCAGTGGTCAGTATGTGAAAGGTGGACAGTCCACTTGAATCTGCGTCTGATTAAGATCAAGCACCTTTTAAAGCTCGATGGTTTCCCAGAAGTCTTTTTTTAAATCACTTCCACATATTTATTATTGAAATGCGTCACTACGTCAAGATTCTTTGTGCGAAACAGAATCCAGCCTGTGCCGTCGGGCTGAAGTGCCATTTCTCCGAGCTCTGTTTGGTAGTTTTATCCCAGGACTAAGTGGAAATAGAGGATTGAAAAACCCTGAGTTTTCTCATAACAGATGCACTTGTTGTTTTCTTACTCACAGTGGGGGTTGAATGCGAAGACTCGCCCCTTGAGAAAGTATTCTTAGGATGTTATCTCTTGAATGGACAAACTCTCCCTTCTCCCCCTGTCTTTGGAGCCAGTGTGTGATTCTGCCTTCGGCGAAGTTCTGTACCGTAAATGATATGGCGAGGGCCATTAGCTAGATCGTTGTCTGTTCGTACTGCCGGCCCCTCCTGATAGCGTAAGTGTTTTCTGCTTATTAACCACACTGTCATATGCCCTTTTGGAAGGATGCACATTCATCTCAATGCATGCACGTGCATTAAAATTCTTTACAGCAGCACGCATCGAATCACAAGGGGCTTCATCAGCTAAGCAAAGAAATTTTTTTTTTTCCCCGCCTAGACTATCGGAGAAGTGATTTGTAGTCTTGCTGCCTTGCCTTCCCCTGACCCTGTTTGCAGGCGCCAATCTAGACCGGGGGTTGTTATCAGAGGGCCTGAATGAAACAGCTGCCTAGCACTCTTCACCGCGGCTCCGCTCAAGTCCTTCTACGCCTTTTTTTTTTGTTGAAAATGTTGTGTTCTGCCCGTTGTGTCAGACACACGGCTCGCTAATGGCTCCTGGCTCTGATCCAACCTCATCCCGCATTCTGAACCTGGCTCGGGTACCACCAGGCCCCTCTCACAATTCACAGACTTACCTGGATCAGGCCAGCCGGCAACAGGCCTCTGCTATAGGGAAACAGTGGCTCACCATGGTTGAGGCATTTGGAGGATAAGCCCCTACCTTCCCAATGGGCTGCTCCGAGAGGCCGCGGCTAGCACCTGCCACTGCTAACACGCTAATATTTAACGACGAGAGGGTTTCAGTAAAGCCCCGTGGGTAAGCCGCACCGGATTTTTCACTTCACAAACAAGCCTTGTCACATTGAAAGTTTTTTTTTTTCTTTTTCCCCGCCACTGTTTTGGCTCTGCCCTCTCCATGCCCTTGACTCGGGGAGCCGCTATTGAAACCGAGTGCACGTACAGACATGTCAGCTTCATGTAGCCACTAGCAGCTAGCCTTAGTGCATCACCCTTATCTGTGATGTCACTTGCTTCCTCCCCTGTCCATGCTTGTCTGCGCCGGGTCATAAGCCACCCCAGCCCTCCCTCTCCCTTTAGACCTGTCTGTTTTGGCTGTAATGCAGTCTAAGCCTTTTTGTTGAGAGGCGCATTAGCCTATATTTGTGGGCATGGGCGCTTTGTCATCCAGACCTGGGAAATGCAGCTCCAGATGGGTGATTAGTCACTACTGTGTGTATGTGTCTTTTAGAGAGAGAGAGAGTGTGTGTGTGTATGTGTGTGAGTGTGAGTGACTTAAGAATGGTGTGAGTATAAAACAAGGGCACATGTATTGCCTCATCCGTACATGGATGTGTGCATGGATGTGTGGCTCTGTGTGTTTATCAGCTGATAGCCCCCCCCCCCCCCCCCCCCCCCTTGTACTCACATCGCCAGTGCAATCTCATCTCCCACTCTGACTCGGCTAGCTGGGCTTCCATCAGCCATTTGGAGTGCTGCTATCATGCCTGTAGGCTGCAGTAATGATAGCTTTTGCAGGAGAGGGAGAAAAAAAAAAGCCCAGCTGTTTGCTCACAAAGTATGAGAATGAAAAGTGGAGAGGAGGAGGAGGAAGGCGAAGAGGATGAAAGTGTCACCAGCCCTCCTTTTGTACAGCTGCAACTCTCATACAATTTGGCGGCGCAGACCTAACAAAAGCAAGAGCACGGGCGCCACGAAAGATTAATTGGTGGCTGTTAGCGCTAACTCTCATCATCACCTGCAAGCAGCCGAGGCAGGGACTACAGGAAAATAAATGCGTTGCCTGGTGTCGGGGAGGATAACGAGGCACCGGGGTGAAAGGCGTTTTCTCCCTTTGGCCACTGGCTGACAAAGTTTCCGCCGTCGAGCACACCGAAGTTGGAAATTGAAGCCGAGATGCTGTTTTGGGCTCACCTAGTCTAGTTAGAGCGGTGACGGCTCGTCAGCTGGCACTGATTGCACTGAGGACATGGTTAACAACCCGTTTAGAGGTTGTGTGTGTGCAAACGGAACAAGCGTGAACCATTGTGTTTGTGTGTGTGTCTGGTACACTACTGTCCAGACACATCTGCCTGGATTTAATTAGTTTTTGCCTGGCACAGGGACCCACCGGTCTCTCTGGTGTTTAATAACCGCCTCGACAGTGTGCATTTATCAAGGTCTGAATACGGCTGAAGGATCGTGGATTCATTTTGGCCAAAGTTTATTATGCTCTTTTTATTTTCTCGTGCAGCTCCAGTTTCCCTGTGCATGCTGGGGCATGCAGACACAGGATTCCTCTCTGCTGCGCATATCTCTGGTCTCACTTTTCTTCTTTGTATTAATGTCTCGTGTCTGACCCAAATTCAGGACCTTGAATGCTTCCAGGGCTCCTCAGCTGCCATGTCCCTCCTCCTGCTCTTTTTGAACTGAGCCATCATGGTGAGAAGTATCCCAGGCAGGGAGACTGAGGCCATGTTTCGTTGTCTCCTCAATCAGCATCAGTGGTGCAAAGGGACCCACTCCTAAATGCCTCCTCCTTCAAAGTGTCTCCGTCCTCCCCGTCTCCTGACTGCAGCCGTTTCTAATCAGGGCAGGAGATTTTCGCCGGTAAACCAATATGAGCTGACAGACACCCTCCCCTCCCTTAACCGATCTCCTTCCCTTCTTTCCCTCCACGTCTATGAATGTTACCTGACGAGATTCATTTGTCAACCCCCTTCCCTTCTCTTTCTGCTGCCTGCTTACCTCAGCCACCTGATCCCACCCTCCTGTTGTGTCTGCCAGTGCCAACAGAGCGTGTGCGTGTGCGTGTGCGTGTGCGTGTGCGTGTGCGTGTGGTCTGAAGAATGAAGTCTCTTCATTCAGCCCCCTTCCTCCATGTCATCCCCACTGTGGCCTTTATACGTCTCACTTTATTCTTACTTGGGTGTAGCCGGGCACTGTTTTAGGGAAGGGTGGCCCCCGAGAGGCGTAGCATCCACAGGGAGGGTCCCCTCCGGCTGTCGCTCCAGCTGTTGCTCTTCATCGTATGGATATTGTTTTTGTTATTATCGCTGACTTACTGAAAGGACAATTTCCCCATAAGGGATAATAAAGATTTCTACTACTACTGTGATATATTGCATGCCAGAAGGAACTGAGAAAAAAAAAAAAGATAGCGAGGAATTCAAAAGCAGCAGCTAACGTTGCCCCCGAGCTCCTTTCGCAAGCTGAGTGAATGCAAATGGACTTTTTTTTTTTTTTTTTTTTTTTTTAAATAAAGGAGAGTTCCCCTGTCGTAATGGTCTGCACGTCTAGCACAATGCAGCACAGCCCCATATCCCCTCATTCAATTCCACCGCAACTTCCTTTTTGGGTGGGATCGGCCGCCTGATTCCTCGCTGGAGGAGATTGCTTTGATTTTTTGGGGCAGACTTGACCAGATTAAATGGAGGCGGTCCGGGGCCGCGTGGACGGGTGGCTCCCAGCCATCGTCTCATTTGTATTTCTCATTGTCGCTCGCAGCTCCCCTCCATTTTTGTTCTCTCTCCCTTGCTTTTGTTTGCCTCGCGCTTATGCTCAGTATCTGGCCAATGATTGATAAGACCCAATGCCTGACAATGCTTGGCGCGCTGCGCGGGATCGGTGGCGATGGCACTTGTGCATTGTGTCGAGTTTGTGCGTGCGTGCGTGCGTGTGTGTGTGCGCGCGTGTGCGTGCGTTCAGGCTTTAGCAGGGAGATGCGATGCGGCTCACGTCATTGTTTATCTACCTTTCCACTTCCAGATGGCGCTCAGCAGAAAGAATGTGCTTCTTGACTCTCTCTCTCTCTCTCTCTCTCTCTCTCTCTCTCTCTCCTCTCTCTCCTTCTCTCTCTCTCTCTCTCTCTCTCTCTCTCTCTCTCTCTCTCTCTTCTCTCTCTCTCTCTCTCTCTCTCTCTCTCCCCCCAGTCTCGCTCTCCCCCCCCCTCTCTCTCGCTCTCTCCCTTCCTCCATCTCCCCTGTGGCTCACTCCGGTATATGGACTTGGTTTCGCGTCCAGAACTTTCAGCATGAGGTGAGGGGGAAGGTGGCGAGAGAGACAGGAAGGCAGACTGGGACCTGAGAGGGAGCCCGGGAAAGTCAGGTGGCTGTGTGTGTGTGTGTGTGTGTGTGTGTGTGTGTGTGTTCGCTGACATATGTGCCCGTGATTGTACCGCTGAGACTGCTTCACTTTTTCCCGTCTCTTCATGAGTGTTTGTGATTCCGAATCACAATGCACGAGTGCGCTCGGACGACAACACATTTGAAACACTTGACACGTTTTTCATCCGAGGTCATTGAATCATAAAAATCTCGTCTCGGGCAACAATCGAGTCGGCCCGGCCCCCGCTCCTCTCGGCCGTCTGGAGTGATGGACGGTCAGCTCCAGCAGCGGGAGATAATCACAGCGTGTCAGCCTCGGCCAATGCAAACTCTTATCTGTGTCTGCCCACTGCCAGCACGCCACAAATGACCACGGGGACACGCGTTTCTCTTTATATTGTTCCCGATTCCCCGAGGGAGGGCATGTGCTTGTGCGTGCTGAACTCGCAGGCTGCCTCTTCCACTGGATGAACACATTCACCTGAAGTGCACCTTCACCACAGGGGCACTTCAACAAAACTCACCTTCCTATTTTAGAAAGCGCATACATTTATGATAAGGCAGTGCTTTCGGATGTTTTTTTTTTTCCCCCTCCGTTTTTGCCTGTTGCCTTTTTAGATATATTATGCTCTGTCTGAAGTGTCTGGCGATAAGCCTTTCCCGTTTTCCGAATCCTTACTCGGAAGTCATCTACCGTAACATGTCAATGGTATCGCCTTGTCCCATGGCACTGGAAATATTTTTATTTTTTATCTTCTATTATAAAATCCTTCCTATTGCCGTCACCGTCAAGTGTGAACAAATAAGATTACATCACCTGAGTGTTTCGAGCAAAACAAGGACTTTGGGATGAAAGTCGCCCAGCTTGTTGCATCCGCTCTGCTGGTTAAAGGTCCACGAGGGGTTTCTCTTCCCAGAGTGCTTTGTGCTAATTGTGGCCTAATGGCGCGCCGTTAGAGCAAAGAGTGGTAAAAAGCAGCCGATTGGTGAAGCTTGTTGCCTTTTTCTGTGCAGGCTGATTACACTGTCTAGTTAATGCACCCTCCTCAGATACAAATGGAGGGTGGTTATTGCATCAGGGGAGACAGTCGGCCTGTCAAAATCACCCTCTCTAACAGACAAGAGAGGGAGATAAAGAGAGATGGAGTAGAGTGAGAGAGAATATATTCTGGAGAGCCAATTTCACTGAGGGGATAGAAGCGTGGTTGTGCAATTATGAAATATAGCTTTCTGTTTCAATAATGACCTTTTCTCCACAGGCTATATATATATAGGCCAGTGTAAATGATTCAGAGAATGGGCCGTGCTGTCGTATAGATGATGGCCTGTGGATTCCTACGGAGAGCGAAGACAGTTTCCAGTGAAAAATTGTTTCTCGATGGCACCTTGTTGAGCAAGACTGTTGGAGATGACAGCTGGGGACATCGGGGGAAAGCGGTGAAGGGCACTTCACCACTACGCCTCTCCCAAGTTGTCGTCCTTATGCTGCTGCTAGTCACTTCCAGTTCCTATACTTGGTGTGTGTGTGTGTGTGTGTGTGTGTGTGTGTGTGTGTGTGTGTGTGTGTGTGTGTGTGTGTGTGTGTGTGTGTGTGTGTGTGTGTGTAGTGACCACTCGGCTATGTGTATCTGCTGGAAGCTCCACAGAAGGAAAAAAGAGCAGTCTCGTCTGTTCTTCCTTCGCCGTAATTAATCACCAGAGGATCGCATGATTGTTCCAGCCTGAGATTCATTTTCGTAAAAAAATACAAATAAATCTCCTTCAGCACAACTTTTTCGCTGCGAGTCACACGTGAAAGCCCAGCTAAACGTGGCCTCAGCATCGCTGCCAGTTGTGCCTACAGCGCTGCTTACTGTGCATCTGTCGGGACGGGTTCTCAGAGGCGGTACAAGCCAGCCGCTCTCTCTGCAGCTGAGCCAAAGTGTGGGGGGGAAAAACGAGGGTTAGGAACCAAAGGCATCCTTTCTGACCTGCTAATATAAGAAACAGACACTGGTGGTATTTCAAAGCCGCTGTGAACCAGAGAGCATGTCTGACTGGGACCTGAAATATTTACGCTTTACCACCAGCAGCAATTACACATGCATATATTTATCAGCATGTTTACATGCACATTATTACAACTACACTCGGCCATCGTGTTTAAGAGCCTGTTTTGCACAGCAATATACAGCCTCATTAAATGTATGGAAAGCATAGTTATCGCTTTTGCATTTATGCAGACATAAACTCTAGGCATATATCTCCTAAAATATGTATGTGGGCTGCAGCACATAATGTACTGTATCTATTTTTTGATTTTCTTGGCCATGAATCAGTTTATTGTTCAGACAGTGGGGAAAAATACACATTGCAAGTGCCCAAGGACATCTGCTTGACAGTTAAAAATCCCAAATTGATGCATTTTTACAACGATGACGAAAGTAAGAAATGCTACAAATATCAAATCCAGAATGGAAATTGTTTTTAATTGATCCCAAATAATTCAGTAATTGTCCATCAAATAGTTAACGACTTCAAAATAAATCACGCTACATTTCCAGATTTACTGATGATATACAGTTTGTTACTGTTTTTCTCAGTGCATATTTCCTTTTTGGTTCTAGCTTCCCTTTGATATGTTTGTCCTGATTATGTACAGTATGACTGTGAGGCGTTTGGTTGGTTTTAAGATCTGTCTAGTTTAATTAGTTTGGATTCAGAGAATAGTCTAAAGTAGTAAATTCAATAAAACCAATTTATTTCCCACACACACCAGCTCGCCACACACACACACACACACACACACACCCTTACCCAGCAGTCGGTGAACGGAGGCCCCCCTGCGGTGCCGCTGTACAGCCATGCCCGACTCCACACTTATTACCACGATTGCCCAAAAGGTGGCTGGACGCTGAGTCCGTTCACGCCGCCAGACGGCTTCATAAAACCAACGGCGCCGGTTCCCAGTTGGCCCTCATCAGTGGCGGCGGCGAGCAGCGGAGCGCCTCAGGGACTCCTGCTCTCTGAAGTGACGATAGGTTTTCTGCCGATTATGGGGAGAAAAGAGAGCGGGGAGGAGGGAAACAAGATGGCCGCCAAACATAAGGAATGTGTTGAATGCCTCCGTGGGGAGGTCATCCAGGAAGTAATGAGGTGAAACGCGGCAGTGGAGCGGTACCTGTCAATCCGTCTGGACATTGTTGCGTTGAGTGTCTGTTGTGAGTAATAAGCACGTACTTAACTACAGGAGGCGGCGTTGTTGTCTGTGTGGATCACCTTTTTCTCTCTCTCTCTCTCTCTTTCTTTCTTTCTTTCTTTCTTTCTTTCTTTCTTATCTCCTTCATCCCCCCCCCCTTCCTCCCCATTCAGAAAAAAGGCCAGTAATGCTACCCATGGACCATTTCCCGAGCATAATCCAACATCTGTCTTGCACACATCTCTTGCTTCGGCTCTACAACCTTCACCCCCCATCTCCTCTCCATCCCCCCCTCCCCTGGAAGCCGTCACAGCTGCTGAACGATTTCCTCTCACTGGGAGGCTCCTCCGAGTCACTGTGGCAGTGTCAAACGAGGCTCCTATTTAAGCTCATTAAATGTTTCCAAGAGAATAGGAAATCAATGGTGCATACCGGTGCGCGAGAACTTTTCTCTTAATTTAATTTCCCCTCCCCCTATCTGTTTGCACATCTCTCTCTTTCTCGTGCTTTTTCCTCCCGTCGTTCTCGCTTGTTGTCTCCAGCCTGTCGTTCTCCTTTAAGTGGTGGAGGTGGGGTGACGTGGGGCCGCTGTGGGGGCAACGGTTGCCTTCAGAAACCATTTTGGACTCGTATCGGTGACGGGCACCGTGGTGCGAGGCTGCCCAGACTTTTCACTTTTGTTTAGCCCCCTCACCACACGGAGGACAATCGACTTGAAAGTTTTGCTCACGCTGACCCCGGCCCCGCGGTTTCAGCTTTTTGTTTCAAGCAAAGCTTTCAAGGGAGCAGGTTTACGGCCAGAGCAGAATGGACTTCCATGAAGCCCAGTTTCAACGTACTCTCACCTCGTGCTTCCTCCTGTTTTGTCCATCGCTGTCGTTTGCTCATCAGAAGTTTTTCTTAGATCAAGGTGTGTGTGTGTGTGTGTCTGGCAGGGCTTTGTGCTGTGTGAAACTATGCCTGGAGGCTGGGCCCACATCTTCTCTGGAGCTCCTGTAATTGCTCTTTTGGGGCCTTGTCTCTGGCTCTGAGCCCGTCTCCATCATTCTCACTCTGTCATTCTCCCTCGCTCTTTGGCCTCTTCCCTTCCCTCCCTTTTCTTTTTTTTTTGCCCTGACTGCGACCCTCTTCCCTCTCTTCTCTCCCTGCATGGCTCATTATGGCTGATCCCCACCTGCCCAATCTGGGAATTCTCTTTCCACACACTCGCACACACACAGAGCCACTCAGCAGTTTTCAGAGCCGCCTGTCGCTCGGATAGCTTGTGTACTATCTGCTATAAAACAGCTTTGCTAATACGGTTTGGCCGAGAAATGGAAACAATAGCGCCGTCACATTTCTTCCCTCCAACTGGTGCAAACAGACAGTTTCTCATATCTGTCCTGGCTGTTTCGGGCTCCATTTTTCATAAAGCCCTGGCCCTTCAAGCCCCGGCTCCTGTCTTTGTGTATACACTAGCCTCAGGCTCCTAACCACAGGCCTGGTCTTTTCCATTTCCATTCCAGCCTCCCACCCAGCTGCCTCACTATGCCTGTTCCCAGGCTAGGGGCCTTACTTTGAAGGATAATGGATCGGACCAGTTGCAGCTGCTCAGTAGCAGGGCACTATCATAGGAGTTATCTAAGGGCCTGAGTGGCCTGTGATGAATGGCTGGGAGCTGTGTGTCTCCACCGATCAATAAGCCACTAGCACACAGATGAGCTAGATGCCCCCTCGCTCTTCGTTTTCCCCGTCCACACATGCATCTCCCTCTCATAATCTCCCACTATGTTTGTGAACTTTTCCCTCCAATTCATGGCCCGAATTGGGCCATTGATCTTTTATCCTCGACTTGTTTTAAATAAAGGGCCAGTATCTCCTCTCCAGCCGAGCATGCAAGCTTTCTGACAGCACTTATTGCAACACTGGCGGCGGAGCGTGCAAACATTACTTTAGCCTGATCGAAGGCGTGTAATCGGAGAGCATGGAAAATGAGGGGAAGAGAGTATGAAGCTGCTGCTGCTGCTGCACCCGCCCTGGAGCGCCGCTGAGGTTTCCATCACAAGGTTGATGCAAGCAGGGCTCCCAGGTGGATATGCACACTTATAATGCAGACAAACACACACACGCACACACAGCAAACAGTCTTTCTGTCAGGGCTCATTGAGCGCAACTTGTCCCAAAGCGCCCAAACAGCCCCACCCAATCCGAATAGAAATAGGATGCTGTCAGTTTACCCTGTCCTTTGTCTCATTGTTGTGCACACGTGTACGTGAGGTCTCTCCAGACCACCAAAGCGTGTTCGTTGGTATTTCCACTGCAGAACAACAGGTGTGTCATAGCTACTGTATGTGTTGGTTTTTGATCTGCTTCTCTCTTTCTTTTTTTTCTTTTTTTCTCGCACTGCCGACGAGGGATTTGTGATGAAAAGAGCGGACTGGAAATATCTCTCTCTGTCTCGTCTCCAGGGACCTTCCAGCAGTCTGTATCTTCTCTGCTTCTTCCCCGTCTCTCGCCTCTCCTCCCACCTTTCTACCCCGCTTGCTCTGATCTTCCCTCTGATCTACCGTTGTCTCTGTCACAAAGAGCAGATTCTTCAAGCCGGTAATTGCATGTCTGCTGGCCACCACACCTGTTGCTGTCAGTGCAGCGGTGTGGGAGAGGGTCGCTACGCCCTCTGGCCTTCATGGCGCTCACCCCTTCACCACCACCACAAAGGTGTGGGTGTAATACACCGCCTATGTTCATGTATGGTGTGGGATGCTCTCACAGTTGATTGTGCTTACCTGTAACCTTGAGCGTCACCTCTAGCGTAAATGTGTGTGTCTTCTCAAACCTGGCCAGTGCTGATGCTTTTTACTCTCTCTCTCCCTCTCTCTCTCCCTAATCCTCTCCTCCACCTCTCCTCTCTCCCAGAGCCCGGGCCCTTAATGAAGCTGGGGGTCAGCAGCAGTGTGCGGCTAATTGGCCAAGTTTGCCCGGGGCTCCGGCTGCCTGTGATTGAAGTGTCCAGTGAGGGCCCACTGTGCAGCCGCCGCTGCACCCTGCTCGGTTCCACTCCAACAGCCAAGGCGCTCACTGCACCCCTGTCTGCCTCTCCCTAGTGAGTAGCACCCGAGGTCATCCTATTTTCCCTTGCGCTCCCAATACTGTTTCCAGTTTCCTTTCTACTTGTATTATTTTCACGCAACGAAGAGTCCTCAGACTCTTCTCTGAATCACTTGTCCCCCCCATGTCATCCTGTGTTTCCTCTTAGAAACATTCATCTTTTTTGCCTCCTTTTTCAAAACTTATATCCGTCTCTTCTTTCCCGAGCTGTATTTTTCTTTCTTTTTTTTTGTTGCCAAGACTAGACCACGATTGGTCTGAGCATTTTCTCACTTCCCTAGGCTTCTACCACCCTCTCACTCTTTCTCATCACTTGCCACTGTGGGATCCAGGCAATTACTACGGTCCCCCATTGGCCAGCAGCCATGAAAAGAAAAAACCCAACAACTTCCAACCCCTATTTCTCGCACAATGGGCCCAACAGTCGCAGCCACGGCCAAGCCGTACTACACTGCTCTGAGTTAACAGGAAGGAGTTGGAGGCGACGGAGGGGTCAGAGCGACTCTAATTAATCGAGCCTCCACCTTCTCCTCGTTAGGGCAGTGCTGGCTCCCATTGTTTGTCTGTCGGTATAAGAGTAGAGGTAGCAGGGCGATAGTGAGCTCTGGGGAGCGGACTGAGCAGATGGGCTGTGCAAAGCAAAGGGAAGGGAGCGGGGCAATTGCTGACCGTCCCGCCAGGGAGATGCACAGGACGAGGGTCAGCCCCCAAGTGCCACGGCACACCAATGAAAACACACTTTTTTCTGTGATTGCACTCATAGAAGTGGAACATTGCCTGCCAGTAAACAGTCAACACTTGTGTTTGTGTGTCTGGAAACAATGGTCCAATTATAAGTCAAGTCCTGGCCTAGAGCTTAGGGTAAGCTATACTCTGTCAAAACTTTTATTTGCACACCAGTAGGTTTTCTGCGCTTGTTTATTATTAAGGGCTGCAGGTAATTCCATTGGCTCTGATGCTCATTAAATGAAGATCCCCAGCAATTAACTGCTGATATAATTGTTTTATATAGACAGCTGTAAAAGCTTCTTCTGTTCAAACGACCTTGTTTAACCATGATTCACTCAGTCAATGAGGTAACTGAAAAGGTGAGGAATATTAACATGTAATTGCGCAATATATATATATATATATACTGTATTTGGGTTTATTCACGCTTCATTTCTCCCTAAATGGGTTCTGCGGTGCACTTTAAAACCCAAAGCTGCCACAAAGCCTCAGGCCTCGCTGCTTCTCTTAGTGTGCCCCACTCGTCCATCTGCGAAGGGTTTAGCTTGACAGACGACTTCTTTCCTCGCTCATCTTCTCCATAATCAGCTGCTCGCGTAGGTCATAACTCTTGTGCTCCACTTTCCATCACATTTCCTCCAGTGTGCCTGCAAGCCTCCCCGCCAGTGCTAAAGAAACACAAAATATGGCTCGTTTGAAATGTAGGCTACCCCAGGTGGTTCTCCTCGCTGCGCTGAATTAATAGAAGTTGGGCGGAGACTCGAGCTAAACTCGCGACTCAAAGCACAGCGCATTAACTATTCACTCGTCCTATTTTTAGAGTTTTGTTTCACTGTTTTTATCCCTTTGTTGTTCCCACGCTTCATCTCGCATCCCAGAAGATGGTGTAAATGTCATGGTAATGACATGCTTTTTGGTATCCATGAGGATTAGGAGGTGTCAGTCATTTCTCCCAGGAGGCTTTGCCTTGGCACAACCCTGGAGCAAAGAGGTACCCGGGGATGAATGAATTTGGATGCATAAGAGCAAACAAATCTCTTGTTTTTGCTGTCCTTTTATTTTATTTTTTTCAGCGTCTGTTTGGGCAACACTGACCTTTTTATATGCTGTGCTGCTTTTAGATACTTTGAACATTAATCAATGCAGTTGACTTTGCAGCTCCACACTCTTATTCGTGTTTGAGATGCTCATTTAGGATGTGTTTCTTTAAAGGAAATAGCAAAAAATAGGTAAACAAGACCATTTAATGGATACCTTTTGACACATAGTATTTCAAAGAGGAAGCCCGTACAAAATATTGTTTTTGAAAAAAGTCTCCCCATTTGATTAGACTATTACTGCGTGCGATACCATAACCTTTTGATGTTGGTTCAGGTTAATCAAGTGAGGAGGAGAAAGCTGTCCGGCATCAAAAGTCCTTTCTTTGATATTTAAAAATTAGTCCGAATTGAACTATGCATCTCCAGAGATGCAAGTGAATAATTCATTTGTCAAACCGAATCAAAGTGACGATCCTTCACTTCAATGTCGGGAATCTTTGGAAAGTAACCTTAGAGGATTTTCCGTTCTCTCTGCGGTGATAAATGTGCAATTAAATTCCAGGCTTTAAAAGTGTATCCTCACCAAAGCGAGGCATTGCAGTACTCCAAACTAAAAAACGCTGCTCGCCCCCTCCAGACACACCTGCCAGATGATAAACTTAAAGCACCGCAGGCCAACACAGACACGGGACCCCGATCACCAGCCTGCGTTTGGCAAATGCCATGTCCTCGCGGTACCGAAAATAATATAAAACACCTTGCTACTGACTCATCACCTCCCTCCTCCTCCCGCGAGCTCCCCCCGTCTCCAACACGGAAGTGCAGCCCTCCAGTTTTTTCCGTCGCCCCCCTGTGAATATCCAAGCTGTCGAAGTCTGACTGGGCTGAGCGTTTTTCTTGCCAGGGCACAGTTGGAACGGATCCGGCCTCCGGGCCACATACACTGCTCCACTCCAGCCCCTGCAAACAAAGCCTGCCCTGCGAGACTGTCATCTAAATGCTAAGCGCATTGGATCGTTACGGCGGATTCTTTTTGTACATACTTAATCATTTTTTTTCCGACGGCTTGTCCTTTTTTAATGCCTTGCGGCTTGCTGAGCATTAGCTGCTTTGTTATTTGTTGAATTTGCACTGAATTATCAATTGGAGAAACAGTCTTTTGTTCATCAACGAGGTGTATGAGTGCAAGAAATCTGTAGCTGTTGCAGGTGCTTTTTGTGTGGTTTCCCCTATTTGAGGATTATGGGTTTCTTACTCAGAGGCATAGTTTTTTTGGAGCAACAAATTATTGAAATGGTTTGTCTTTCAGATGATGGTATAAGACCTGTCTGCCAAGTTAATCGCCCATCTGCACCCTTGGGGGGGGGCTGAGGAATGTGGCCGTCAGGCTTGACGGGAACATAAGCTAAACAGTCCAGCCCACTTTAACGGGAGGCACGTTGAGAGACAGACTCCAGACGAGCCTCTCAAACTGTTTCATATCAAATCCACAGACATACAAATCTCCACAATGATCTGCCAAGTTCCTGCAGAATTCACTGGAGCAGGGATTGCAGAATTTCACACCCCTGCCCTCCCCCCTCCCTCTCCTCCCCCTCCCTCCCCTCCTCTCAGCCATCACTGGACGACTCTTGGCAGCAGAGGGTGATGAGAAACATCTGTGTGTGTGTGTGTGTGTGTGTGTGTGTGTGTGTGTGTGTGTGTGTGTGTGTGTGTGTGTGTGTGTGTGTGTGTGTGTGTGTGTGTGTGTGTGTGTGTGTGTGTGTGTGTGTGTGTGTGTGTGTGTGTGTGTGTGTGTGTGTGTGTGTGTGTGTGTGTGTGTGTGTGTGTGTGTGTGTGTGTGTGTGTGTGTGTGACACCAGATAAAAAAGGGTGTTTTTTTTGTTATTTTTTATTTTTGGAGGCATCTTTTACATGTCAGCAGACGAGTCAATTATTCTAACAGATATCACAGCTGAATGAATGAAATATGAATATAGATACAACATGCACACTGTTTTAGTAGTTGAAGGCTCCAGGGCTGCTTTTTTTATTATCGATTCTGCAGCTCTGTTGGCAGATAAACGAGCGGGAGCAAGTGGGAAAAGAAGAGATGATAATGCACTTCCTTTGTAGCTAAATTACTTCCTGTGGCTGGCAAAGAGGAAGTAGAGGCAGCCCCCTATCGCCATCATTTTCCTGATTTTACTCATTTTTCTTGACAATAACGTCATAGTGTTTGCATGCTGACTATTATATTGGCATGAAGAAGAAAAAAAAAGACACAATGATTCAGCAGGTCCTCCGGACGCTCCTGTGCAGCTGCCAGAGATGTGACTGCTCAGAGTCATTAAAGTCTCCTTTATTTGGGTGTTTTGAGCAATATAAATAATGTAATGGAGGCAGTAATTGGTGGTTCTTGGTAATTAGGACCAAGCTGTCAGCTAGCAAAGTTGCAGTCTGATGGCGGTGCAGCGAGGGCAGTAATTACTATTATCTATGGGGGTTGTTGACACAACAATAATCCCATTCTTAACCAGGATAGGGGAGCTTATGTTTTGCCGTCCCCATTTATAAGAGGTTCATCCACAATAAGGCAGCTGACATAAATCCTTAAGTATTTTGAGCTAATGTCCGCCAAGTGGCTCACACAAACGTCAACGTAGAGGGACACCCCCTTCGGCCTGTAATTTTCCGCTCGGTGACGAAGCTCGTCCATATTTTTTTTTTCTCCACAAGTTTAAACAGTTCCCCCTGCAAGCGGTGTGACGCCCGACCGTAAACAGCATTATCAACTATCTCAGCAGGTTTTCTAATTCCCCCTGTAATCCTGTCATTTCATTCATGGATACCGCCTGGGTTATTCCGGGCCCGGAGCATATCTGCCCGCCTGTCTCTGCTCCTCTGTGTGAGAGATTGGATTCCCCAACTTACCATCCTGCTCCGCCTTGCCACACACACACACACACACACACACACACACACACACACACACTAGCACAAAATGCTCATGCCCAAGTGTTTGGTCATCGCTTGTCAGATTCCCATGGTGTAAGTGGGCTGGTCAGACCTGATGATATATAGGGTAGAGGACAACGACACCGTATGCCGTGTAGGGGAGGATTCCTATAGTTGCAGATATTAACTCGCCCTCGCTCTTCTGGCTCAAGACTTACAAGCGCAGCGTTCGCCCCATGAGATGAAGCACGAGTACGAGCACCCAGGTGACATTTCCTCCCTGAAATCCATGCAAAGTAATGAACCTGCCGGAGACTCGCATGACTTTGTGCAAGAAAGCGCGATTATCGGGTGATTTGAAGGGGGCCGGCTCGGGGACGCGAGGGTGAATGAAAGCCAGACGAGTGGCTGTTTTCACCTACACTGTAGTGCACGACACGCAAATTGCATCAGCGCTGAATTAAACATGTGGCTCGGTCGCCGCTCGAGGCGTGATGGACATTTAAACATATTGCAAGGCAGAGCAAATGGCCTTTTCAGTAGGTTATTTATAGTAAAGACATTGTGTTCATTTGATTATAATAAAACATCCATTAGATTGCGAGTGAACGGCGTGGGGAGGTGAGGCCGGCAGAGTGCAGCTCAATGTAATAACAATAGCGTCTGCCCTAAATGAGCCAAAGAAAAGAGCGGGTTCCTGCCGATATTAGTTTCCTTTGTAGGGGTGCTCGGATCTGGCGATGTGCTTCGTGAGGAGTAATAAAGAAATATATCTGTTTTTATTGTGCCTCAGCGACAGAGTTATGTTTAGAGCTAGTATAAAGAGCTGGAACATGGCGTAAAATTATATTATGGCCCATTAGGTGGGGGCCCGAGCTAAGCGTCGCTAGCGGTAACGGAGGACTGGGGGTAATGGGGCCGCGGCGCATTGTCTGTGATCTGCTCTTTCACTTCTCGCTGATTGAATCGTCTACAACACCGGCACTCCATCTCCTGGGGAACCGGAGCAGACGAGGTGATTTTGGCTGAAGACATCATTCAGTCAAACCCGGGAGATAAGGGAATGGTTTGGGGGAATTGGAAAGGGAGCGTTCTGCGAGATGTAAAGGAAAGGCGACATCCAGGAATAATTGCTTGATTGTTGTTCGGGAACCAACGGATACCGAGGTGCATATATGTATGGTTTTTAGAGGAGGCATCTTGTTCTTTATTGCTGTGCATAGGGTCGCTCGCAACAAAACAACCATGTTTTATTCTAGTTTCTGACTGTGATCAGAGGAACATATATCTGCCCCCCCCCCCCCCCCCCCCCCCTCCTTAAACGATGCTCCCACGTCTTGGGACCTTGTATCTCTGTCTCTTTGCTCTGGGTCCCTCCAGATCTGACCTCTTCTACTGCTGGGGCTTCAACATAAGGGGTTAGGATCATATTACGGTGCTGCTCAGTCTGGCTGAACCTTTAAAACGTGCCCTTCCCTTCGGAGCCACTCCACTTGGACGTACTCTAAGGACACAGTGGGTCTGCAAAGGCCGAGAAGCAATAAATTGGCGCACCTAGCTCGAGGCCCGTCGACACCCGGGACCGTAAACACGGCTTCACCTCGAGTCCTCGTCAAAAGCTCCACCCTTCCAGTGTTGAATAGGCGAGACATTGTGTCGAGCGGCAGAGTTTATCTGCTCTCCTGCGCAGCCGGCATGGGGGCTCGGGAAGTAATCTAAACCAAGCCGGCGAAGAATGCCAGGCATCCTGAATGGAACCAGATGTGTGTTTTTGTCTCATGCGTGCTCTCTGTGACTTGCACATAGGACACACACACACATGAGCGTGGTTTTTTGGGACACACACACACACACACGCACTAACACACATGCACTAACACAACTCCTGCAGCGCAGTCTGGTTTTCATAACCGAAGCAGATGATATGATAAGAAACAGAATCAGCCAGAAATGGCCACTGCAGGCTTGTTTATGTCAGCGTGGCCCTCCTCTGCCTCCTCCCCCTCCCTCACATAGATTACCACTCAGATTGTGAGGCCTCCACATGTTTGTACGGGTCTCGTTGTATTGACCCAGAGATGAGCAACACACATCCTCATCAGCATTTTCTAAACGGTTTCCCTCATTTGAACTACTTCCTGCATACTTCTTTGTTTTTGTGATAATCATCTTTCAGAACCTCAGTGAAAATAGTTAACTGAAACCTCAGAGGAGGGGTGGTGCAACATAACAAGAATAGGACTGTGTTGAGGATATATATATTTTTCTAATTTTTTTTTACAAAGAAAAAAACTTGACATCCCATTCCAAACAATTATTCTGTAATGCATCGAGGGAACACTGAGGCGATTATACAAGGGAGGGACGGATACCTGACAAGAGTATGATTTATAGCCCGAGAAAAAGTTATAGTTAGACGTTGGCACAACGTCCAAAGGCAGAGGAGTGGCTTATTTTCTTTCTCAGGAAATTCCCTCAATGGAAAGAATAAATCAAAGAGTAAGTCAACCATTTACTTGAATTGAGACGTCAAACAAGTTGTACTGTACTTTTTTTTTAAGATGGATGTTTTGACTGGTCATAGCAGAAAAAGGACAGTTGGCTCTGCCGAGCACAAAACCAGATAACTGGAACACTGTGAAAATGTGATTATTAATGTTATTGATTATGCTATTTGTCTGTCAAGAAAAGGTATTTACATGTGTGATAACCCCTTGAAAGCTATTCGTCCTACGTTGTTTTCGATCGCACGTTGCTGCTGTCAAGAAATGGTTAACACCAGCAGCTGGTTTCTGGCATTACACCCACATTGCGTAAGTGCTGACCTCGAGGCCGTGGCCAAAGCACTTAGATGCTTCCGCCAGCGACGCACAAAGGCTTTTCAAATCTGTTCCACGTCCAAAGCCGCGTTCCTCCTCCTTCCCGGCTCCGCTATACCATCAAAGGAAGTGGTGTTCATGGGCCGAGGTTATTGCCGGCAGGAATGTGTGACTAAGTGTGTGCGTGCTCTTTTTTTTGTTTTTTGTTGCCTGAACATGTAGGCCCGTATCAGCCATCACCACAGGAAATGACCAGCCATTTTCTTTGAAGTCCCAGCAGAGCTTTTCATTATTCCTGCTATCGCCAGAGACACAAGGCGACAAACCCGCATCCCCTCCCACCCACCCACCACCGCCCCTCCCCTCTCTTACATTGCTGATGCTCTGCACTCAACCTCCGCTGCTCCCAACTCAGAGCCGTGCTACCGAATGCTTGTTAGGATGCAGAACGAGCGTCTATTAGCATAGAGTATGGGAGTGCTGGCCGCCACAGGGCACAAACCCCGCCACTACCCCCTCACTGCTACACAGTGCACTTGGCTGAGAGGGCACGTGTAATTGCTTTTTCTTTCTGTCTGTGCAGAAACTCCACCGCAACATACGGGAAACTCAAAGATTTCCCCCAATCCTGGCCCATCCTTCCGCTTCTTCTCTTTCTCAGTTATTCCCACTTGCCTCGCCGCTCACCTCCACCTCCACCACCCCCCCTTCAAAACCTCTACTTCCTCTCCTTACGCTCCTAGCATGTCAAAATGTGTGGCGTGCGGAGATGAAATTAATTGGATCACTGTGTGGAAGTGTTCAGCCCCCCATGGCGCACCGCCGCGTGAGGTAGGGTGGGCACGCGCTCGCCAGGATTCGCTGCAAGACCAAGAGTTGCCAATCCGGAGTATCCTACACACATGGAATCAAATCTTTACACACACACACACACACACACACACACACACACACACACACACACACACACACACACACACCCCAAAACCCACTAACAAACAGCAACTGTCTTTTCTCCAGTGGCTCATACAATATATATGGACAACTTTCAGAGCAGGAAGGCAGATGCCTTGTTTATCTGCCAGTAGTGCGCCTGCCAAAGTGGCGTGCCCTGGTTGGGTGTGGCTGAAATCTGGGTTAGGAAATCCCTCGTCGGGGTTATTACATGCAATAATGCTAATGAAGCGTTTGCTCCAGTAATGGCATTACCAAATGGAAACGCTAACCCTCGTGTTCCAATTGAGCATCACAATTTACAACGACAAAATCCCGATGACTAAATATCCAGTCCACTCGCATTGGGACAATCTGGATTATGTGTATGTTAATGAAGGATTGTATGAGGTACAAAAGCAGAGGCTCTGGGCTATGATTAGGAATGCTAAGCATGTTTTGCTCCGTCCTAAAGCCGGTATATTTTTGTGACGTGACTATACAATACTGACTGCCTGTGCAGAAAACCATAGTTTGATCAATATAAACCTCTAACAAAACAACCAAGCTTCTCAATGCCTGTGTGTTTTTTGTTTTTATATATATATATATATTTATTTATTTTGATTTTACAAACTTCACAAGACAGAACTCTAGAACTTTAAGGATACAATACAAAAGAAAGATGGAAAGAAAAAAACAACAAAAAGAAAAATTAGATAAATAAAATAACAACCACAGATAATAACAACATTCACACATCACCAGTCTGACATAAGTACATTGGTTATATTATCAGTTCAAGTCAGCATTGGTACCAGTGTTTTTAATCTGGCAGAAGTCCAGTCCACAATGACCGGTTTCCATATTTTGATAAATCCCTTGACATTTCATGGAGGGTGTGGGTCAACTTTTCCAGAGGGAGAACTTCCAAAATCCCCTCATACCAATCGTCCGTAGAAGGGGTATCTTTAGAAATCCAGAATTTAAGAATAGTCTTTCGTGCCATATTCAGTAGAATCAGTTTAGCATTGCTGCTGCTCCTTGCACTGCTCACTTTAGCTCCCAAAACACATTGAGGAGGTAAAAGCTCCAGGTCATATCCAATGTTTATGTTTTTAAACACAAGAACCTATGAGAGGTTTCTCTTTGTCTCTCTGGCCCCTGCTCTTAAAATCTAATAAGGGCATCAATGTTTCCTGATTGACATGATCTGATCATAGAATAAATGCAGATGACAAAAAACCGCCTAACCAAGCGTTCAGTGCTTTGCTCAAACTCAAAAAGCATCGGAAGTCAATAAACCGGCCTGCTCTGCCCGGCTCTTCCACTATCAGTGTGGAGCCTGTCTCGTGTTGTTGTAAACGCTCTCTCTGTTCAAAGGTTGCTATTTGTTCCCCCCTCGCTGTCCGATCAGTGCTGTGTGGCTGTGGCTTTTTGACTTCTCTGTTTGGCCTTCTCCCTCCGTCCCACTGGCTGGCTTTGTCTGATTTATGACAGTCTGGAGCTAATGGTACAGAACCAGGATTTGTGTCTGTGGTGTTGTGACTGGACTGGTGCCGGCTCATTGGCCTCCTCCTCACTTCTTTCTCTCTCTCTCTCTCTCTCCCTCGGGATGAGGTGAGCGACAGAGAGGGGGCCAGCGAGCGACTCGGCTGTTGATCAGCATCCCGGTGCTGCGACTCATTCGTCTTCGCATACCCCCTCACCCCCTACTCACCCCCCACCCCCACCTCTCTCTTCTATTCTTTCCGCCAGAGGAACCGAGCTGCCGGCTGGCGGGGGAGCCGACTCACCTTCAGACAAGGCCGCTACCACCAGACCTTGCCTCACCTCTCATCCCTCTTTCATTCCTCACGCTATACCCCCCCCCCCCCCCCCCCGGTCCTTCCTCACACACACACTCACTCCCACGTACACCATTTTCCCCATCGCTCGCTCTCCGTCCCTCTGCGTCGGCCACTGAAGACCGGGGCCAGGCTGCGAGGCCGGCGGGGGGGCCTCGTATGTGGAACCGTGTTAATTAGCCCAAGAAATCTGGAGACGAAAGCCACATTATCTAACCCCCCCCCCCCCCCTCCAAACCCCACCCCATCTCGCTCCTGCTCCCTCTCTCCACGTCTCTGGAGGTTGCTTCCATCATGCCGCTTGCGTCGCCAGGTTTGTGAAGGATGTCGCCGCCAGCTGTCTTTTTCATGGACGGCTGCCAACCTCTCCCCATATCTTCCGTCCGTTGTCATTTCCTCGTTTATTCCCGTCTCTCTCTCTCTCTCCTCTCTCTCTCCTCTCTCTCTCTTCTCACCTCCCGCCGCTCATCTGTTAATGAACTCGGTTCCTCGAGCCCCTTTCTGTTTTCCAGCCATGTCTCAGGGAGAGTATGTTTCCTTTTAGGCGAGGACGGGGTGTTTTGCAGCCCTCGTTGGCACTTTGGCACAGCAGTACCAAGGTCGGGCAGGGCGGGTGGCGCCCGGGTCGGCAGACAGTCTGTGGCCGCCACACCATGCCAGCGTTGCAATCTGTGTGCAGTGTGTTAAGTGCAAAACAGACACTCCATTTGCTTCTCGGTTTGGCAGCGTTTGCCTCCTTCGGCTATCCCGATAAAGGTCAGAAAAGCACGGGCAGACAAAGAGGGCTTTATATCCCATTTGAACAATGACGATCCTAATCGATCGGCACATTCTGTGGCACCTTCCCCTCTTTCCACCCCGGGCCCGGCGACATATTTTCTGCATGGCAGCGGTCCCGCCGCGCTGCTTTCGCCCCCCGATTGGGTTCTTTGCACTGTGGGAGAATTGTTGCAAAGTCCAATTGTGAGTTATAGATAGAAAGAGATAGTGAAAGACAGAAGCGGAGCACCAGGCAGAGTCGACCATTGTGCATGTGTCTGAGCTATTTAAAGTAGTTGAAAGGATGGCTGACGTAGCCCACGCAGGCTGCGTGCCTAATTCTCTTTCTGTTGCTAGAAACTCGTCTCTCCGTGTGGTTTCTTGTCCATCGGAGTGTGAATCAATGTGTGCGTGTCTGTGTTTTAGTTGACGAGTAGCTCTGTCTCCCCTGGTGTGCGAGTGCTGTTAAGCTCTCCTGCACTTTATTTGACCCTGGCCTCCTATGAGGTGTCATAGCAAGCCAAGTGTAAAACAGATGTACGCCAAATAAAGACATGACATCGCTCGCACACACACACACACACACACACACACACACACACACACACACACACACACACACACACACACACACACACACACACACACACACACACACACACACACACACACACACACACACACACACACAGCCCTTTTGTTCACACAGTATAACTTTTGCTCCAGGGAACTCTGGCTTCATAAATTGAGCTCACTTGGCCTTTTGATTTTATCAATTAATCTGCACTGGCAGTGCTTGATGAAGGACACACGGGGCAAAGCTAATTGTGCCTTTTTTAAAACCAGTCTCGTCCAAAGAATTTCCATGTCATTAGTCACTCTGCAACCAATCTGAGAGGGGCTTTCCTGCTCCTCTCTCTCTAAAACTTCTTCAATGCGTTTTTGTTGTTTTGTATTGTTTTCTCTGTTGTCTCCATTTGTCCTTCAACACCCCGAGAAGCCTCCCAATAGTATTTCATCTATGGTTACACTGGCTTTTGAACATTTTGAGTTTTAAATATCCTCATTGATGAGCTACTTTGATACCCTTTGCTAGAGAGAGCCGACGGCTCCGCCATCGGGGGAATTAAGGCCGCTTTTGTACGCTGCCGCTCCTCGGTGCGACGCCGAGCCGTTATCGTGCCTCCTCTCAGAGAAATGGAGGAACAGGGACAGAGAGGTGGGAGGCAGCGTCTCTCTGATCTCCTGCCTCTCTCAGAACCATCTGTCTGCTGCCGGCCCCGGCATTCTGCGCCGCTTAGCATTAGCATTTACAAATATATACATTTCTCACGTCTAGCTTTTTGAGAGGAGTTCGTACCCCCCTCGCTGAGTTATGCTCGGAGATGGGGAAGCGAGAGCAGATTGGGAGCCGGGCAGAGTTGCGGGAGCGATGGCTGCCAACGCTTCGTCGACGGGGAGGGAGGGAGGCTCAGGGCCGCACTTGATTGGTTGGCTAACGGAAGGAGCGCTGCGGATTGGCCGCATGATCACACGTTTGTAATATATATCCCAGAGTGGCTAATGGAATATGTTTGTTTCCAGCAGCTTGATAGCATAGCAAGCAACATTAACTCTGAATACCGCCTGGCGTCTGGGCACATCCATCACTCCCCATTCGTACGCCGATGGAACGTGCGTCGGCAACAGGTTTTACACGCCAACATTGTAAAATTGCTAACTCGCGTGATGAAAAGCCTCACTGATACCCGCACGGCACGTGTAAAAACGCACGTTAAAACTTTTATTCACGCTGCGTTTGCCAAATAATGTCTGCTGGTAAAGATGGCGCCGCTCCGTTAGTCACAGATGGAGGGTTTTAAGAAGTTTGGGGGGCACAAGCAAAATGATATTCACAGATGCTAATAAGCTACACACAGCATAGCACTCCTCCTGTCAGCTGTCAGCGCTAGGTAAGCTTCTGAGTCGTACAGCAGGATGATTTGGTGTTAAGTCTGTCTGCGCCTCTTTTTTTTTTTTTTCAGGGGGGAGATATCTCGGGGTGAGCAGCTTTTATCCAAGGCTTCCATTTCTCTTTAGAGGCTGGTGACTGACTCTCCCGCCCCTCCTCTTCGGTTCCTCGCTGCTGTGAAATGGAATTGCTTTCTCGTTCGTTAAAGATTTTCTTGTCGCTGCCTCGTACTTCTCCGGGAGTGAGATCACTTGAAATGGCTGAAAGTTCTCAAAAACCACTGGAGTATTATGGGGTGGCGGTGGGGGCGGGTTGGTGAGCCAAGATAAATAAATAAAATTGCTTTCTCCCCCCTCCCCCTCTCTTGTTTTTCCAAATTAAATCTGTTTTGGGTGGACTTTTTCCTTTTCTTGACAACACACAAATTAATGCCGGCAAGTTGTCGCTTTGCATTAAAGCATGACGCGGCCTGCTGGTGTAAGGCACAGCAATCCCTCTCCTGGTTGCCATGGAAGCAGATGCGTCGTAGCATCGGGCACCAGGCGCGTTGGTCCTGCCAAAACCGCTGCCCACCTATATCCTATAGGCTTTTCCGGTGGGTTCACACCGGCCAGTTTTCCATGTGAGAACGTGTGCTGGCGTTTTTTAAACCCCAGTTCCCATGTGTGGCTTACCCTCCGATCCCTTCACGTGATCGCTCCCTCGCTCTTTAAGAATCAAACAGCAGAGGATAATCTGCATGCGCTCCGAATAATCCCACTTTTCTTGAATTGTGTTTCGCCAAACACTTGTTTGCAGCGAATATGCCCAATGACCTTTTCTCAAAAGAAGCCACGCCCACCCTCCTCCTTCTCCTCCTCCTCCATCCCTTCCCATTTCTGCTCCACTTGCTCCCTCCTCATTCAGTCAAACTCCCATCATCGGTTCCATCTTCCCCCACCCAAAACAACACAACTGCTCCACGCATCTCCCACCCATGCCCCGGCACCCACAGCGTTGGCGTAGCGGCGCAGCGTTGCTCGGAGTGTGTGCAGCGCCAATCTTAATCACATTGGGTGAGCACACCTGTGAAAACAGATGTCCACCGGGGCTGGCATGCTGTTCCTCTTTAGGGTGGAACGTCTGCGGATGGCTCTCCGCCACCCCTCCTCCTCCTCTTCCTCCTCCCACTCCTCTGCACAGTTTCTCAGGTTACCCAGCAGGCGTTCTTGGCCCCGACACCCAGACAGGAAGGGCACACGACGGCATCGGGCCGGGTGGAGGAAGCGCCGCTTCCCAGGCTTCACCCCCCACTCTGTTTACTTTAATATTAGTCCTGCTCACAGATGATAATGAGAAAGTACGATCAAAGACACGGAGCTGCTCTTGCTCCCAAACGGGCAGACATGTTGATATATTACGAAGTACAAGATCAATTATAAAGGAATTTGAAGCCGCTATCACCCAAGATCAATTTTATTTTTTATGAGCGAATTTGATAAACACCAGGTGTTGACCTTTTCAAATTAACCTCTCCGATTGCGAATGGATCGCAGTCATAAGAACGGGCTTACACTGTTATTTTCCGTTGAGGGGTATTAGTGCAGGCATGCTAATTCCTCTATACGATTAAGTGCTTTATGGTGGCATTAGCCAACACAATGTTGTGTTTTGTATAATTATGCCCTTATCTGAGGGAAGCCATCTTCCGAAGCCGGTGCCACAGTGCTGCGCTTTTGTCTCGAGGCGCTGGGAATAATGTACGGCAATAAATTGGTTCGCCAGATAACTACCGATGGTAATGAGTGAACCCGACGGAATGATCTGTATTAGTGACCTTTTAAAAAGGCAATAAACGCATCACTAGAATAAGTAGAAAAGGATTATGGGATTTCTATCCAGCTGCGCTTTCCCATTCGCCGGTCTACCACCTCTGCCATTTTAATATTGCCGAAAACCTCCCGGTTGCCCAATTTCATAAAACTACCCAAGTGCCCAATCTACGGCGACACGGAGGTGGCCAAAACCAGGCAGAGCCTCCACCCATGCTCACATGTGCTGATGCTTTTCGAGGTCGATTCACCCAAATTGCAAAAAAAAAGTACTTTCTCACTTCCATTTTCTAGATTTCTAGCCATGCAGATATTTTCTATGTTAGTGTGTTAAAGTCTTCCGAGACATCTGCTGCCGTTCAGGCACAGTTTAGGTGAAGGGGATTTTGTGTGTGGCGCTCACAGCAGTGAAGAAATTACATTTAAAAGAAAAATGAAACCGCAGTGTCTCTTTCCAGAAACGGAGTCTCCATTATGATGGATAATCCATCCCATTTGAACTACTTTCTATTAAAGAAGTAGTCCCTGTAGCCCAATTTGGATGGGATTTATATCTCTGAGTGTCCGTGGTGGGGTGATTTCATTTTTTACCTGCGCCAGTGATTTTAATCTGGTCTGGAGCGCATATGTCTGATTTTTCACCTCTGGCCCAGTCATCATCACGGCCCCAACTCTCTACTATATATTGGCAAACTTGCTGGTCCTGTCTGGAGAAAAGGTTTGCATTTTAAAAGTTTACCTCTGCATTTCTAAACATTAAGCAACTAAAGAAGACAATTATTTCCTTACATGACTAATACTAGTACTCTTCTTTTATTTTACCCTATAGAACTTCTCATAAAACTATAAACAGGTATCATGGGGGGACCCTAAAAAAAGGCTCAAAATTGGGTGAAAAATGAGAAAATCGTCAATAAAACGTTAAATATTAATAATGGAGCTATGAACTTGTTCTTTGGGGGCACATGTTCCTGGGACATGTGAGCCTTGTTCTGTAAAGGAAAAGTCACATGTCAATGTAAAAACCCATCCAAAATTGTTCTATTTCATCCTTACTGACCGCCAGAGGCAGTGTTTCACACTGGATATCTTCCGTCTCGCGCATGCGCAGTTCGAGTACTTATAACAACGTCACCTGTGACCTCGGATGACCCCCGGCCGGGTATAACTTCCGGCGTCATCCTGAGATCAGTCCTTTTTCATCTTCTCGCTGCGCAGGCTAACTACTATGTTGGCGTCAGCTAAAGCTGAATTTGTTTAAAGAAAAGAGCTCGTCGCTTGTAGCCTTGTGACCACCGGTCGGAGTCGCAGGTCTCTCGCCCTCCAAAGGCTGCGACAGGCTATACCCTCTAGGAGGAAACGGTGCGCTCTACGCCGGCCCGTCGAGCCGGACGGCGCACCCATCTGCGAATCATCACCAGGTTGGCCACCTCGACAACGAGTGAAGCACCGGGTGAGATCGACTAACATTGTTTGCCTACAGCCGCGTATCCACGATTGGCTAAGGTGCGCTCCTGCTAATTAGGTGGAGCGCTAACGGGAGCGCGCCGCTCGGTGTGGCTAGGCTGCTACACCGTCGCGGCCGGCTCTCAGTGAACGGCGTGTACACCAACGTCGGTGAGTATTGCGGCTATTATAGGTAGCGGAGTGTACCTACTCAGGCTAACCAAGACCACGCTAATTAGCTACTAGACTAGCACAGCTACTGGACTAGCGAAGAGAGTGCTCCCGCTCCCCTCTCCTAGACAGACTGTGCCTGACCTGTTTCCACAGTATCGGTCTCCCCACTAGCTCAGTGCTCTCGCTGAAGCTTACTGGTAGGACACCAAGAAACACAGCTACTGGACTAGTGAAGAGAGTGCTCTCGCTCCTCTCTCCTAGACAGACTGTGCCTGACCTGTTTCCACAGTATCGGTTCCCCCGTCTCAGGGTGGGGCGCAGTGTGGCAGAACAGGACTGCTCAGGGGCAGTGGTCAGCTCAAGACCACAGGGAGCATATCAATGTTCTGGAGCTACAGGCCGTGCACCTAGCACTCAAACATTTCCTGCCACACCTGAGTGGGAAACATGTACTTGTTCGGTCGGACAACACCTCGACCGTGTTCCACATAAACCGCCAGGGGGGCACCAGGTCTGCAAGACTGCTACGGGTGTCCCGTGCCCTTCTGATTTGGGCAGCCCCTCGCCTGGCCAGCCTTCGGGCGATGTATTTACCAGGGGAACAGAACCAGGTCGCGGACTCCCTCTCCCGTCACATGCCCCCACCAGGGGAGTGGCGGCTTCACCCAGAGGTCGTGCACAGTATCTGGGGCCTCTTCGGCAGAGCAGAGGTGGATCTCTTCGCCTCAGAGACGACGACCCACTGCCCCCGCTGGTTCTCGTTGATGGAAGGGACCAGCCCTCTGGGTCAAGATGCCCTGGCTCATGCGTGGCCAGAGGGCCTTCTTTATGCTTTCCCCCCATTTCCATTGATCTTGCCAACGCTCCTCAGGGTTCTTCAGCAGGGCCACAGTCTGGTACTGGTGGCCCCCCTATGGCCCGCCAGGACTTGGTTTCCCCTGCTGCACAGACTCTGTTGCGGGACGCCATGGCGCCTCCCCGACAGGCGGGATCTCCTTTCCCAGCTAGGGGGCCGGATCTGGCATCCCGACCCCAGCCGCTTTCAGCTATGGGCCTGGCCGCTGCAGGGCCCGACCAACTGCTGAGAGACTGCACAGAATCAGTCAGGAGGACTATTCTGAATGCCAGAGCGCCATCTACCCGTCTACAGTACGGATGTAAGTGGAGGCTGTTCTCTGACTGGTGTGCGGTTCACAACGAGGACCCAGTCCAGTGCCCCGTGCCAACTATACTCGGGTTTCTGCAATCCCTCTTAGATAAGGGCCGGTCCCTCTCTACCCTAAGAGTGTACGTAGCAGCTATCTCATGGCAGCATGCTAAGGTCGACAATGACACCGTAGGGAGCCACAGGCTGGTGTCCTCCTTCTTGAGTGGGGCTCGGCGACTGTGCCCCCCAAGCACCCCGAGAGCTCCTCCATGGGACTTGTCCGTGGTACTGGACACCCTATGCTCGCCTCCCTTTGAACCCCTGGCGGAGGCAGAGCTGCGATGGCTGTTGGCAAAGACTGCCTTTCTCCTTGCCATCACCTCGGCAAAGCAGGTAGGCGAGCTACACGCCCTGTCGGTGAGTGAATCCTGTCTGAGGTGGAACTCAGATGGCTCAGGTGTCACACTGTGGCCTAATGCAGCGTTTCTTCCAAAGGTGCTAACGCGCTCATATCTCAACCAGCCTATCCAGCTCGCACAGTTTGACCCCCCCATTGAGCGAGGGGAGGTCAGAGCTTCTGTGCCCGGTGCGGGCCCTCAGAACCTATGTTGAGGCCACCGCAGGCATACGGCGGTCGGAGCAGCTTTTCGTCTGCTATGGCGGACCTAGAAAAGGCTACGCCCTATCCAAACAGCGCCTGTCCCACTGGATAGTGGAGGCCATCGCCTGTGCATACAGAGCGAACGGCCGTGCTCTGCCATCCGGCGTAAAGTGCCATTCTACCAGGAGTGTCTCCACGTCATGGGCAACCCTGAGAGGTGTGCCTGTGGAGGATATATGTGCGGCAGCCTCATGGGCATCACCAAGCACATTCACCAGGTACTACAGAGTAAACGTTGCCACCCCTCACCCACTGGGGGTGGTTTTTCGTTGAAACTCCTCGGCCTGAGTCAGACGAGGTAGGTTTCTTGGCATTCCTTGTGACTCTGTTGATATAAGTCATCCAGTGTGAAACACTGCCTCTGGCGGTCAGTAAGGATGAAATAGAACGAAAGTTACAACGGTAACTACGGTTCTATGAATCCTGGATGACCGCCAGAGTTCTTGGTCACTCGGAATCTTGTGAGCTCCCGAGAAGATTCCGCAGGACTCAGGATGACGCCGGAAGTTATACCCGGCCGGGGGTCATCCGAGGTCACAGGTGACTTTGTTGTTATAAGTACTCGAACTGCGCATGCGCGAGACGGAAGATATCCAGTGTGAAACACTGCCTCTGGCGGTCATCCAGGATTCATAGAACCGTAGTTACCGTCGTAACTTTCGTTTTACCCTCTAACACTAACGTCGGGTGAAAATCACCCGAACACGTGTCTGTTGAAAGAACCAGGAATTGGAGCAGAGAGACACGCCCACCATCACTAAAGACACGCCCACCTCCAATAACGTCAGTGAGAAGCAGGAAGCTACACAAGGACCCACGCAACTCAGATAAAAGTAACACAATGAAGATAACGTAACCACAATTGCTTGGGTGAAAATCACCCAACATTAGCGTTCAAGGGTTAAATGAACCGTAGTAATGCCATGTTACAGGTGATTCTGTCTTTGCTGGTCTACCTTTCACACTATTGCATGTGTCAGTCCCTTTCTTACTGTAAAAACAGTCTGCTAAAATGTCTCATTCTGAATGTCAACCAGTTTGCAACTGTTTGTGTTGAAAACTAAATCACAACTAAACAATGACTGGTGAGAAATTATAATATATTAAATAACTCGAAGCTCGTAGGTGATGACAGTTATTTTCCTGCAGCTGCCTCTCATAAAACCAGCTCTTGCAGTTGGTTCTGAAACTGCGACATGGTAAAAAGGAGAAGTATTCAATTACCCACCCCTCACAGACTCGTATTAACACTTGTATTAATACACCACAAAGGAAATCCTTTTACCTCTTTTCTATTATGTTGGCTAAAATGAAAGCTAAGTGCATATCTGGCACCACCAGAACTAAGTGAGAATTTTATTTTTTTGGATTTGCGTGAACCGACCCTTTTTAATACTTCTTACATTAAGACAAGTGACAGACCCGGACCCATCCATCCCTGCTCCGGCCTCCGTCCGCTGCTCCATTCTCTCGTCCATCCGGCATCGACCCGGGCTCTTATCTCCACTCTGATCCCCGTGTTATTTTGGGAGCATAGGGATTGCTTAATGATCTATTGACCTGATCTACCGATCTGTACAGTCCACCACAATGGACCATCTACTACTGTGTGTGTGTGTGTGTGTGTGTGTGTGTGTGTGTGTGTGTGTGTGTGTGTGTGTGTGTGTGTGTGTGTGTGTGTGTGTGTGTGTGTGTGTGTGTGTGTGTGTGTGTGTGTGTGTGTGTGTGTGTGTGTGTGTGTGTGTGTGTGTGTGTGTGTGTGTGTGTGTGTGTGTGTGTGTGTGTGTGTGTGTGTGTGTGTGTGTGTGTGTGTGTGTGTGTGTGTGTGTGCGTGCGCCGGACGCAGGTATAGCCCAACATATGTGAACACACCATTTAAACACCACCGACACGTTTGATTGGATCTCGCCCGGCGTCTGCCGCGGCGCCCCGGGCCGCGCGCCGACAGTTGTCGCGACACGTCGAGCCCGTCGTCCTGGGCGAGACCCTCAGGGATCTGCAAGATACTAATAAATGACTCCTCTGTGTTTGGTGTATTTGTGGGTGTTTTTTTCTTGTGATTGTCTGTCATGCTCGCAGCACAGCTTTGAGATGGCGAGGCTGGACGGGCAGTCCGTGACAGCTCTGGCCAGATTTCCATTAAGTTTGTTATGGATTTTCACAGCCCCAAGAGAATGACGTATAATCATATTCGCTAACTTCTCATCTTCGGCCACAATCTGGTGCACATTTAAACAAACGATACCTCCAATATCGATTTTGCGACGATATCGTAAGGTTGACCAGTGGTGCTTTAACAACATATTTACACCATAAGACTTTTGATAAATAATCATCAGCAATGTGGCTGTAATGTAAAAGTAAAATAGTAGAACACTCTTGTAAGTTTATAGATGACATCACCAACGTGTGTCAGTTCAGGCCGCTCTCCAGTGGAGTCACAGCGCATGCTTTCACCTGAGGTCAGTTGTTCTCTCACGTGGGAAATATCTATTAAAGTGAAGTACCGGATGTGTTGAAGAACAAGGCGGCTGGTGAATTATATTTGTGTTGTTCGGTGCACTTCTTTCCCGTCCTGATGAGTAATTAACTCCGCGGCTGTGGTTTAGTTGCGGGGATTTATCTCATCGTTTATTAATATGACCCGAACGTGTCACTTATCACATCCATTAGCAGTTAAGTGAAGGCATTTACACCTTTTGCACAAAGCCATGTTAATTATGGCTGAAATTAAACTTCAGGTCTTTGTGAGCAGTATGAAGTGGTGTAGCGGATATTATTATGAGAAGTTTAGATATTACAAATATGAATCAGAACCATCTACTGCCATGTTTGTTTTCACATTCTAGGAATTTGTCCTGGAGGATGAACATTCACAATTGAACAGTAGAATATAAAATTAAAGTTAAAATAAGATAAAGTGCATGGAATGTGTTATGTGACAGGTGTAATGATAAAGTGGTGATAAATGAGCCGTCATCCTGCAGTTATTAACTGTATGACGTTAAAACCACAATATATTGTGTACACCATCAGTCCTCTAGCTTTGACATCAGAGCTACACGTCCTGCAGTGCAGACGCACTCGATGCAGATTGGGAGCAGTGTCATTTGTCCGGTCGCAGAGATTCCATCATGTGATTGCACATGGTGACACACGCACACACACACACACACTACTGCATGTGACGTTATGAAATTAATGTGGCTGCGATCGATATCGGACAACTTTCAAGCAGCTCAATTTTACACTTGCTGCAGGGAACAGATGGTGCTCACTGATAGTGTTGCTGGAGGTGGATCCATGGCAGAGGAGGAGATACAGTGAGGGGAGACCAGATCCTCCGGAGCAGAGGAGGAAGGGGGGAAAAAGAGGTTAAGGAGCTATGCAATACTTATTCACATAACCTGCACGGGTGAACAATTCCCTAATCGGTTTTACGTAATGAATAGTTAATTGCACATCAGCTCCGACTGCCTACATACACGACACGTGACCCGCACTGAGCTCTAGATTCATTTATACACATACAGCTGCAGCGCAGTCGCCGTGTACACTGATCTCTGCGCTCCTGCACTGTTATCATTAACATCAATGCTTTATGTAGCTGGAGGGTGAACATTTGTGTTCGCACTGTGTTTTGAAGGAAAAACATTCCTGCGGCACTCGAATATTGAAATACACCCACAAGCGCACTAATACCTCAGCCGCCCGAGTGCGTTGCGTTGCATCGCTGCCGTCTAAAGGCTGAGAGGATACCTGTTGAGGAATATTCAGGTTGCAGAAACCTGTCTGGCCTGTAATTGATAGTACTTGGCATGGCATTGATAGGACCGGGGATCTATATGAAAATAGGCCCTCTATATACGCCTCGTAAATCTCTCACCCACGTCAGGTTGAATCTCCTCAAACTACATGTCCCGGGGGAACGGGGGAATGAGACAAGCGCCCCAGTGTTGAAAAGCATGTTATTGGAGCCCATTCCTGCTTTGGGATTCCTTCTGGGCCCCTGTGATTACAGTGCCTCAGCCAGGCGGTGTTTTGGTGCATGTCTCTTACCGAGTGTGTGTGTGTGTGTGTGTCAGTATGTGCTCCACCAAGTTTTGCTGTGTGTGTGTGTGTGTATGTGTGTAGTTTCTCGAAACAACTTGCTTAGAGCTGAAAGCAAGACTGAGTGAGCGATCAGGATTCTTAAAACAAGTCTGTGCACATCTGGTTGTGATTGGCATGAGAAAAAAGGGTGCTTGTGTTTTGGGAACTGGCAGCAACAGCCTGACCCAGCCCAGTACAGCCCAGCCCAGTACAGTACAGAACCAGCCAACATCGGGGGGGGGAAATACCAACAGCAGGACTGCTCCCCTTCACCCTCCCTACTTATCCTGACTCTTGGCCAATTCTCATAATCCCACAGCAAAGCCCTCTGGTAGCGTGTTTTTTTTTTTTCTCCTTATATAAACACTGTTCTGACTTCTCCCATTCCTTCCATTTCATTATGAGAGAGTAAGGGCTGCCATGAGCCAGGTAGACCCAGAGCTCTATTACGTTTGGCTGCAACTCTTGTGTCTGGGATAATGATGCCCCGGGGGGCGAGTGTGGGCCTGAATGTCTCTTTGCTCATCTTGCCACCTTTAGTGGAAGTGGGAGGGGAAAATTGCTATGGGCAGGCGGTGTATTGAGAGGCATTTCATGGCGGCTGCTAAAGTGGGTTATTCTTCCATCTGTTTGATTTTCAAGTTAAAGGTTTGGGAGGGCTGGACACGGTTTGCATGCCGCAGATTGAGCGCGACAAGACAAGGCCCCTCCTGTGGCAATTAAAAAAAGCGATGCCAGCGTTTATAGCCCCCGAGCCATTGTTTACCCTGCCTGGTCTCATTGCGCTCATTATTTGGACCGGCCTTTTATTTTTTATTATTATTTTTTTTTTTACCTGCGACGCGTCAACGCAGTGCTGGTTTAGGAGATAGGCTGGCCGGCTGCTCCCCGGTGGCCACAGCTGAAAACGAGCCCTGTCACCTCGGTGGCTCCGGCTCTAATTCAAATGGAGCGAGTGCGTTTAGCCTTCTGAACCTCCAGCCCTCTGCTTGGACACAGAGGCAGTTAAACTCCAGCTACAGAGAGAATATCATGGCTTCTGTTGTCGTGCCTTCAGTGCTGCAGGGACTATTGGCCGTCCTTATTAAGCAAGCTGACTGGTGGCTGGTCAACAAGTCTGGGTGTGTGTATTCGCCATGTACGAGAGACTGTGTGTGTGTGTGTGTGTGTGTGTGTGTGTGTGTGTGTGTGTGTGTGTGTGTGTGTGTGTGTGTGTGTGTGTGTGTGTGTGTGTGTGTGTGTGTGTGTGTGTGTGTGTGTGTGTGTGTGTGTGTGTGTGTGTGTGTGTGTGTGTGTGTGTGTGTGTGTGTGTGTGTGTGTGTGTGTGTGTGTGTGTGTGTGTGTGTGTGTGTGTGTGTGTGTGTGTGTGTGTGTGTGCAGGACGCCTGAGGCCGAGCACTGAAGCCAGAGCACTACTGGTGTTTCCACACATGCCACAGATCCAGTGACCCTCACCAGCATAATGACTGCGGGGTTAATTCCCCAGGAGTGGCCCGGCGCTCGGAGAGGAGAGATGAGAAGGATCGTGGCGGGGAGGGCAACACAGAAGGCCATGACTATACAATGTGCCGGCGCTCTTATTCTTCCACGTTACACAGACTGATCTGGTTCTACCCCATCCTTTTTCTGATGGGATTTTGCAAGCTGCCAATAATCCAGCGGCATTGTGAGAAGCGTCGCTCTCTCCCTCCCTCTTGCTGTCTCTTATTCTCGTGGATTTCTAAAGCTAAAAATAATTTCACAATAAACGGGTAGAAAGCTGAGAGGAAGGGGGGGGAAGGTTTGTTTTTCTTTCTTTCTTTTTTTTTCTCCCCATCCCTGAATCATGGCTGAAGCGTTGGAGAGAGGGTTTTACTGGCACGGAGCAAGAAGTGGAATTACACAGTGACAATCTCCTACTCCATCTTTGAGGCTCCGTAAGGCAAGGCAGAAATGCCCATTTCCCCGGCGCATTAAGTGATTTGCAGGGCGGCATTTGGGTAGGATTCTTTACGGGGAGCACATGAGAAACCATCCATTTGCATGACATTTTCTTTGTAAAGACCGAGGGGAGATGTTAACTGTAAGTTTCCGTTTTCCTCTCGACACCGTCTGGGAAATTGTTCTCATAAATAATGTTTTTAAATGAAACGGTGTACGCGGGAATGGCCCTGAATGATACCTCCCTGTTTGTATCTTTTAGAGTATTTACTTTTCGCTGCTGCAAATCAGTTGTGCGTTCACGGCTGTGCAAACCCCGACCATTTAGTATTCAAAGTGCACTGTAATGACACGGAGAGAGGAAAAAAAAAAAGTAGACGTAGAAGCCCGTGTGACAATTCTCCGCTGGATTTAAATCTTTTTGATTTTTTTTTTTCAGCGAGTCTCTCCCGATCCTAATTTCTCTCTGCCGCGGCCGCGGTTTGTGTTTTTGTGTGCGTCTGTGTCGTAAATTGATGGGAATGCTGCCAGTTAGATCCTAAGGGAGAGAGAGGGAGCATGCGCGTGGAGAGCGGCGGCCGCACCGCACACCCCGTTGTTACATAATGATGAGATATTGAGTGTGTGACCCGCTACCACTTTATCTTGCCCTGCACAGATTGCATTCCATAATGTAATGAGACAGATATTCTTTAATGGAAATCCCGGACAGGGTCATGATTGCTGTGATAAAACTTAAGGTCACACTCCACATTACACAAGGCGGACTCGAATATGCTTATTAAGCAGGGTTGTTATTGCTATGGAGAACATAGTGTAATCATATGCCTCAGCATATTATTCCCTTCCTTATTAATAAACAAGCTGAGAATTGTTGTGGTGCAATGACAAAGACCCCGTCGCCAGGTAATGACTAATAAATCAGCGCGTTGCGGATGCACGTTGGACCGAGAGGCACGGATCAGCGTAAACATGTACGATGTGCACAAAGTGACTGCTTCAGAATGGGACTAATTTATTTAAATTGGTCATACAAATGAGGTTAGAACAATTCCTGGCACTGTCTGGGTGTTGGCTCTTGAAATATGGGCTTCAAGTAATTCAGACTTCACATAGACATTAAACGCAAGCTGTGTTTGTGCAGTTTTTCATAACATGGACGTGCAGAAAACAACCTTATGGAAAGTCTCACCAGACTTTGCTGCAGCTGCCTGAAGATTAGATTATAAGCCTTATTGCAATAAGCAAGTCTTGGACATTTGGCCTGGGCCTCTGTTGGCTTTGGCACCATGTGACCCTACAAATAAAGAAAAAGGAAAGAGAAAGAAAGATAAAGTAAATATTTTTTTCTTAAAAGAAAAAAAAAACGGTGAGCTGGAAACCTAGCAGTTTAGCTTTTATGTTTAATGCATTGTTTTGGGGCGCTACATTGTGCTACATTTCCGAAAGAGGCTCGACGACAACAGAATGCAAGTGTCACTTGCGAAGCAGAGACGAACGTGGTCGGAGAAAAAGAGAGGAGGCAAACAACATCCTAAGTAAAGCAAATGTCATTCCAAAGCGCCGCTTCGGTTTCAGAATAGATTCCTCATATGGAACAACAGCGGGGCAGAGAGGCTGCGACAACAATACCATCAAGCGGAAGAAAGAAAGAAAAAAGAAATTCTCGCCGGCAGACGGTGAATCATCTTAATTGACGATCAACAATATAAACAGTAGGCCTTAATTATGTCTGAATGAGAATAGATAGAGACAAACCGCGTGAGCGATACAGCTGGAGAGAGAGACAAGAAGAATGATTGCGGAGGGAGAATTACCATGGAGATTTGCCTCGCATTCGTTTGGCGCCTCCGCCAGCTGACGTTGACTCCAAAACGCTGAAACCAAAACTTTCTCTCCCCCCGAAACCAGACGCCTCACACATACTTTCCTTTCGGTTTCTGTCGGTGTTGTTTTCCCTCTGAATTCTCCCTCTCTCTGTCCCCGACTCGCATGCCTCTACTTGCTGGAGGGTTTTGTGCGCTTCGTGCCACGGAGGGAACCCAGCTGCACAGATGTGTTTCCTGGCTTGCAGTTTTTAGCGTTCGCCTGGAGCAGCCGCCCCCTCCAGGACCACCGGCCCTGATGAAGAGCTGTGGAGGCTCCATTTGGCAGCTTCTCATTCGGCATGGGGCTTCTTTCCCCAGACATCCACCCCGCTCCCCTCCCCTTCTCTCATCCTGAGTTCTCCTTTGAAACAAGGGAAGCTGCCAGGAGGGGGAATCCATCATCGCTTTTGCCCCAGGCGCTACGTTTAACGTTAGCGCCCAAATGGAAAAACGTGCACTGCACAACAAGAGCGGGGTGATGAAGGGACCTTCCCCTCCGCCGTCCATTGGAAAACAAGGAGAGGTGTACGCGGCCCACCATTTCATTCTGATTATCCATCACCCTGGAGCTTGTTGAAAAATCATTTACTGTACGCGAAGGTGATTGACGACACAAGAACGGAGTCTGCATGCCTGTCTCATCGGTCCACCCCTACAGACATAATACTCTCCCTCAGAGGACGAACGCACAAACCACACACAAAAGCACACACTCCCAACACAATCTCCAATTGTTTCTAGAGATGTGACACTTAAAGTTCAAAAGAGGCTGGCGGGTGGTTGTAGGCAGAAAACATCACAGTTCTCAATAGTTAACACGCCCGGAGAAATGTTTCTGTTGTCACTCCGCCTGATTCTCTCTGAGAAACCCTCACCTAACACGCGATGGAAAAGCTGACCTGCTTGGTTCAGAGCAGTGGCATCCATCACAAGAAAAAAAGAATGAAACCACAGCTAAAGATAAATGGTTTATTTTTTTCATTTTTTTTCATTTTTGAGCCAGCTGTTGTGGACCTAATATTGTGGAGAAATTGAGTCCCAGGCAAAACGGGAAAGATGCCGGAGTGGGGGCATGCAGTCTAATCTGACCTTGGGAGTAGGCTCGCTGTAACGTTTACTGGTGGGTTTATAAAAATGCGACGCGAATTAAGTGGAAACCTTTGGAGAATCCTTTCTAATCCACCGTTCCTCCTGATCAAAGGGAGCGAGATAGCTCAGAGTTGAACTTACTTTTCCTCCCCACTGTGTCTTTTTCTCATCACAGCACACACTCTAGATCCTTTCAAATATGCACTTTGCCCCGGCCTTGTCTGACGGCTTGAAATTCATCGTAGTGAGAGAGTGTGGGGGTGGGGGGTGGAGGGGTGGGGAGGGAGTAAGATTGGGCGAGAGAAATTGGACTTGGACTATCTTCTTTCGCTGCAAGTGTAATTGGCTGGAATGGTGAATTGGAAAAAAAAAACATGGATGGTCATGTGTGGGGGTTAGAACTGTGCGGGGTCAATTGGCTTCAAGACTATTTCTATATCTGTTCCCCTCGCTGTGATGATGTCTCCCCACATTTCCAAGAACTATCTCCTCATTAAGCGCAGACACGCAATTTGCTATACTTTGCAAGAATTACCAATTATTCCAGCTAATCTTGCTCTCACGACTTGTAATTTGTGGTCGTCATTTGCGCTTCTTCAGTTCTGTTTATAAGAAGGGAGGGCGGAGGAGGGCGGAGTGTCGAGAGCAGGTCGTCCTTTGATCACAAGGTTGGGGGTTTGGCTGAAGTGTCCTTGAGTGAGACTTTAACCCCAAGTTGCTTCCTTCCTTCCTTCCTTCCTTCCTTCCTGCATGTTTACTTCATGCATGTTTACTATGTAATAAGTTACTATTAAAATATAGTTAATTCTTTTGTTTAAGTTTAAGAAGCTCTGCTTCTGGCCAAAAGGTCATGTGGCCATTTATTTTATGTCATCTAGATTTAATTAATAAGGTATATGACACGCTGTTTGCAAAGGGGCATTACCACTTTTGGCCACAGGGGCCGCCAGAATCAACACAAAATGAAAGTTCCTCGTAGCTTTTAGTAGGGTTTTAATTGTAGATACTTGCAGTGGGGTATTTTTGCACTGTGGTATTAGTACTTTAACTTAAGTAAAAGATCAGAACACTTCTTCCGACACTGACAACACATCCTAATCAAAAGTCAACACGAGGAAGTCCATTTTTTATTTAATATTTTGCAAACAAAGCTAAACAACACACACAGTCACACTCAAAACCAGCCTTTTTCTGTGTGACGTGTTTGTAGCTGGCCAACCATCTGTTTGAGCTTATAAAAAAAACTATTGACATGAGCATTTTCACTGTGATGTTTTAGTTAGCGGCCTCGGTCTCAGCGGATTACATAAGCAGAAGGCAACAGCGTCGCAATCAACGATCTCAAAAAGCTCCGACTTGCTTGATGCAAACTTGGAATGCGCCCCTCTGTCACTGCTAGGAAAAACAACAACAGTAGTATCTGTTGTGGATAAGGGAGGCCCCGCAGCCCACTCATCGTGATATGCTATCTTAGATGTGATATGAGGCACGCATGGCTTTATTGAGACTGTGTGGAAGCTCCACAGAAAAAACAAGATCCAAGTTGACGCAATATTTGATTAGAGGGATTGGAAATGTGACAGACTCCAAATAAAGGGCTTGGTCGCTAAGAAATGAAGATGTTTGATCGTGTTTTTAATTTAAATAACAGCGACAGAGGGGATTTTGAAAGCATGGGAGTGTGTGGTGACTCAAGTGTGGACTTGCAAGGTAATAAAAGTTGGCTTTGTGTCGGTGCCTCTCTCTGTTTTGATTTTGAAACTATGGTACATATATATATATATATATATATATATATATATATATATATATATATATATATATTTCCGTTCCATCAGAACTGTCTTGAGTTGCCCTGGAACACCTCTTAATGCATTTTTGATGATGTAGAGCTAATGGCCGATACTTTACCTTAAAACACTACTCCCTTTACAAGTCACAGGAGACGAGAAGTAATTGATATGGATTTTAATTTTCCAGAACCCATCCTCTTAACATGCATTAAAAGTGCTGAAGTGGAATGGCCTATGAAAGCTGTCATTGCCCTTTTCACAGCGATGACGATGCGCCTAGGTCCGCTGGACAATTTATTTGCACTATAGGAGAATTTCCTCTACGCTATCTGCACTAGCAGGTCAGCTCGAGCCTCCATGCATCAAATTAAACGATGGGGAAGTGGACCTCTGCAGAATAAATGTGAGGCTTCTTGTAGCAGGTTCTGTCTGGAGTGATTAGTTTGAAAGACAAAATCCGGGTGATGAAAATCTGCTCGGCTGTAAAACCCTGTAGACTTTGAACAATGTACTCCTCCTTGAGCTGTTTATACCAAAACAGAGGTGATTAATTATACCTAATTCTTGCGTGTAACCTTTCAATTTCCGACCTCAGACTTGTTTGTGGGGTTTCGGGCCTCTGAGGACCATTTTGCCGTCTTTAGCTCTTTGTCTTTGAATAACACGAGGAGGCCTGCACTAAGCCCTGTGGAGCTCCCAAAAAACACAACATGCAGTAAGCATTCCTCTCTCTGATTATTCCATCCGCAATGGTCCACTGACATTGATTATTTCACAGCTTATCGCTCCGGTATCTAACTGGGAGTCAAGTAAACTTTTCCCCAGCTGTTTTCCAGCATGAATGAATAGGAAGTAAACTTGTCCGCCTTGTGTTATCTCCGCATTTCTGTCGCAATAGCTCTCCCAGGCAGCCATGACAGGATATTGATGTGTTGCTTTTCTCCAGTCCTCTTTATTCCCCCTTTTTTTTCTCGCAAAACCATCATTCCCTCCAAAGCCAGCACCCACAGTACCCCATCCCGGGCCTGCACACCCATGCCGTCTCTGCAGGACAAAGAGTTGAAGCCCCTGGTGGAGGGGAGCTGTCTGGCTCACTGTCAACTGTCCTCCAGCACCCTCCCCTCGAGACTGCAAAGTTCAGATGTTAGGAAGGGTGTGATTGAAAAAAATAAAACCAAACTCAAACAGAAGGATGCGGCGCTTTTCATGCGTTTTGTTAGCATCAACACTTTTCTTAGGGCAGCCCTGCGGAAACGGATTGCTTGTCGCGGGGAGGAGATGGTTGTCAGGGCTGTGTGTTCTTGCCCCGAAGATGGAGACTAACAGGAGCCCCTCTGCCTGCCTGCTTCATCTCTAAAAGATGGGTGGAGGGCTGTGGTTTGGTGGAGGGGGGTGGGGGGTGGCAGCGTGAGTGCGGTGGCAGCATCTGGAGCAGACTGCTTCCTGCAGATCTGAGCGGCGAAGTGGAAAAAAGGCACTCTTTATCAAAGCTTCACTTCAGACGGCACTCGGGGACTAGTCATTTTTACAGAGGACCCCGTGGCCTGCACAGGAAAAAAAAATGGCCACATCAATGCTCAGGGGGCAGCAGCGTTAAAGAAGGAAAAAAGAAAAAGATGGAGTTCAGTCCGTCAATGCAAAGAGGAGATGTCATGCTCAGCAGGTGCGACTGATGGTAAATCTGTCTCTTAATCACCTAATGCAAAGAGGAAACCATCAGCATTAGGACCTCGTAGACCAGAACATTGTTACATTGACTTCTCACTTAAAGAGTCCCGACACACAAATTCACTTTTGGTGTGCCTGAATATGGGTCCCTATGGGTCACTTTACTACAGTCACTATGAATGGCTGCTGATCCCATTCTGTAGTCTTTATTACAACGCAAGTTATAATTCTGGATTTGGTGTGATTGCATATTTTTAATTCGACAAGGGGGCGTGCTCAAGCTAACGCAAGGTGTTAAATCGCTCCATGATAACCTGCTTTCTTAATGTGTTTCTTATTATTTGCTATGACGTTATTCATTAACACACTTTTTTTATACCTTTTTCTTTCACAATCTTCAACGTTGATGATTATTTAAATATGAATATAGATAATGACTCGATATACTTTTGAACCGAGTTTTCAGGGGTTTTAAGATCTCAGAACTCACTAGTTTGTATGACTAAAGTGATTATAGCTGCTATGAACATTCAATGACAGATTGAAAAAACCTGCCATCACAGAAAGGGGTATGGTGTGATAATCTTTCAAACGGATCACACTTTCAGGCAATCTGTCGTCGGAGGCATTCATAGCGTTGAATTAATTTCTGCACATAGTGACAGAAGTCGTGTGAAGAATGGGGAAAGAAAAAAAACGAGATCTTGGGAGAGAAGTCCAAATCCTGCGTTCAGTTCTCACCTCGGCTCACCTGGCCAACCGCTGCTGATGTCATCGTGGAAGTCAGATTTTTCTTTTGTTTTTTTTCCCAATACCGACATCAGAAAGGTAATAGGGGGGAGGGGAGGGAATTTCAGACACAGTTCGACCATCCGGTAAGCACTTTGTGTGAAGCGTGACGCTCTTAATCTCCCTTAGCTTTCCTCTGATTGTCTCCGTACCAGTCGCTCATCCCCCCCCCCCCCCCCCCACCCACCCCACCCCCTTTTATTTTACACATTTCTGTCTCGCCACCCTGCCCTGTCTTCCACCCCCTCCTTGCTTTGATGCTCTTCACCATTTTTATCTCCCTTCCCTGCCTCATTCCCTCGGGCCCCATATGTCTGAACTCTGTCCATTTCCACTGCTGACCTCATAAAGACGAAAGTAAGAGGATTCCACTCTCTACGGTGTCAAACGAAATCACGCTGCATCCGTATATAGGATAAAGAGCTTAGATATTAAACATATTACAGCTTTAAAAAAAAAAAAACACATACTGTAATGTCCACCCTGTGGTTGTAAGCTGTTTTCTTGATTTATGCTTTCCTCCAGTGTCAATGTGACTCTCATCTAAAAAAATACAAAAGCTCATGTGTCTCTGTCACAGCAGTCTGTCAGACCATTTATTTATTCATGAGGATGTGCGTAGCCTTTTAGATGGAATAGGAGAAAAAATCCTAGTACGAATACATGTGTATCCTGCAAATGTATGTGTGAGCCGGTCTTTTCTGCCAAGAAACCGATGGCAGGTTGGGGCTTTATTATTTTTTTTTTTGTTGGTTTGTTTGTTTTCCGATACAGCAATTTAATGAAAAACTCAAAGACCAGACTGGTAATCCCTGACAACAGCCACGCAATCCCTGATTTGTGATGTTGAGCATGCTGCATTGTAAACAAATCCAGGCAGTATACGGCGGCAGCAAACATGGAAGAGATCTATTGAGCTGTGCAAGGTCATTGCCCTTGAGAACATGGCTGTTTCCCCCCCGCTTGTACACAACTGTCCACTTAAAACGCAATGAGATAGAGGGCGATCCTTTTGTTCACTGGGAACAGATACACTTGGATGAGAGAGGGCTGTACTAACATAGGTCACATATATAATATATATATATATATATATATATTACAGTTTTTATGGACTGAGAAGTACAAATAAACATCAAGAGCAGAATTCTGCCACTTTCCCCGCTGTCAAGAACTTATTACAGCAGAGCAGGATTGGATTTAACTGAAAACAATTCTTCTTCTTTCCGCTGTGACCCGCGGGTGAACCTCGTATTTTTTGCAGAGAAAACGCTTCTTCACCCAAAGTGTGCCGCGCGGATTATTTTCCGCGGTGGCGATGTCATAATGGGGTTTGGTTTGATTTGTTTGGTTAATGGCGTCCTCAGCCAAGGAAACACGAGCCAGCGCCTGTTTCTCCCCCCATATGTTAAAGACTCTTGAGTGCATGTGTTTTCCCGCCAGAGACGCCCAGTGTGTCTGTTAGTGGTCTGACACTCGGGGCTCACAGGGAATCAGATACTCCTGCAGGAATGACTGTGGTTACCCTGACTGGTTTCCGGGCCCCGCATTCACACAAACAGACGTACTATCAATCTCTCACGGCCTCGCCTACCAATCTGCCTCTATTCATCTCCGCCGCTCGTTTCACGTCAACTCCTTTGCACTTTCATTTGAACACCCCTTCCCCTTCCATTCGGCGCTTGTAATCAATGTTATTTATTGTGATGGAGATTAACTCGACTCCTAATCGACACGACCCACCTACCCGGAGAGAGCTTCTGAACGTGCCCGTCTCTATTAAATGCCTCCTAATGAAAATTCGGAGTGTAAGTTGATGATTGGAGCGACTCCATGGGCGTGCCGCGGAGAAACGTTGATGAGTTTTCTTTTTTTTTTTAAAGCAGGCTGGCATTGATTTGATCCAAGACGCAGGGTTGCACAACTGGGGTACGTACTAGTTATGGATCGCGATATGAGATAACGGGTTGACGTTCGGGCTCCTGCGCTTCAGCATAGATGATCTCGTGTTAGAATCACACATGCTGCTTTCTTACGAATGCTTTTTTTTTTTTCTTTCTTTCAAAAATAAGAACCCACAAGGGCGAGAAAGCTGGTAGGTAGGATTTTAGGATTTTCGCTGCCAATTGGAAGCTTAGGCCAGATGAGTTTCCCAGGAAGATTGGGACACACTTGCACACTGACACGTACACACAAATACTCGAACATAAATACACGTGTGTGTGCGCGCACGGACCACTTGAGCTGCCGGCTCACAGTGATTATAAACCTTGGCAATATCTACCACGTGCGGCCTCACGCAGCTATCACGCAGCACGCCATGCGATCTCACCCCCTGATCCTCGGTCTACCATTGCTATGGTAACAATCAGTAGTTGCACACCACTACTCCACTGCCACAACATGCCAACCCCCCTTCGCTCACTCCCACCACTTAGATGTGAAATGCCATAAGGCCATAAGCCCGGCACTTCCCCTGCAGAGGTAGACTAGAACCAATCAAGGAAATGGACCAGCTCCGCCAGATCCCATTTATTATTTGCATAACCCGCTTTTGCTCTCTCCACATGTGCATCTGTGCCGCCGCTTATTTATGTGCATACCTCCTTGATAACGCCGCATACTACACCGCACCTCAACGAACGCGGCTGAAGAGGTCAGACAAGCCGTCTCTACGGCCCAGCGGCATCGACATGCGCTTTGGGTGATCCGATCACATGCGGACAGCTAGTATGTCAGTTCACACTTGACATGATGAATGCATCTACACAAGCGTCCCGAGTGGCTTCTTGTCCCTCTCCGAACACGGTCTGAGCGATCGGCTCTCAGTGCGTCTTTGGCCGCGTTCACACCTGTACTTAGCGTTGTCCACTTGGGATCGGATCGCCCCCGAAGGTGCACGCTAATGGCGGCGTGAACGAGGCCCGTGTTTGGAAACCCGGAGAAAACATTCCTAGCTTGATGTGCTTTCTGGCTGTAATCGTGGCGGGAGGGGAAAAAAGCTTCCAGCACTCTGGTTTTGCCTCGGCTAATTCTGCGACGCACTCTAGGTGCTTCCCATTGACTGATGGGATTGATTGTAGTACACCTACACAGTTGTTAACATCTAACAGGGTAACATGCAGAGATGAAACGCTACATGCCCTGAAAAGCCATCTCCCTCCAACTCCGCTCTAGTGCTTCCCCAGGAGACCATTATGTGCTCTCTGAAATGCGGTAACAGACGCACGAGGGAGGAGGTAAAAAGCTTTCCGTGCGGGAAGTTGTTTTTTTTTGCGAGAACCTGCGATAGATGTGGTAGTTTCCTGGCTCGTTTTTCCTCGGTGTGTGTGTGTGGAGGGAAGGAGGTGTTCATCTGGGGGTTGTTGAGAAGGCTTTGATGTAGTTGTTTCCAAAGTGGTGGATCTGCCACCTCTGTTTTTACCCATGGTGTTCACTAGGGGAATCGTTTGCGGATGATCTGTCGAATAATTTTAGCTTTCAGCTCCCATGTCAGATGTTTCCTTGCTAGGCGATATCTCATCTCCCCTGAGGGCCCGATTAACAATTAGTATCCATAGTACAAGAGTACCAAGACTCCTCCATTGAAATATGACTGAGCATCACCCCTTCCCTTACAGGAAAAGCAGTATTTGTGCGATCATTACCGCACTTCAGACGTCTCTTTATTTTAATGTTCTTCATGGCAACCAGCTGGTGGATCTGACTCTGAAAGATTGTACTTTGCCCGTGTTAATCCACAAACTGTTGCACAAATGCCACAATAACGAGCCGTGTTGTTTTAGCCTTTATCATGGAACAAATGATTTTTCCACTCCGGCGATTATCATCATCATCATCAGCGAGCCAGACAAAGAGATGGAGACACTGACGAGCGTGAGGCAGCCACGCGCTCAAGCTCTCGCACAAGAAAATGTATTTAATTAGTATAAAGATAGCGGGGGTGATCATGACATCAGCAACCTGGGAAGTTAAGTGCTGTCTTTACTTCCCTCTGTTATTTGATGAATACCGCGCAAGAACAAAGAGCCGCACATTTCCCCCCGTCTGACTGTACCATCCTTTTGATTTTGGTCTAATTGGGTGCGCGTTAGCCTCTGGTACAACAGATACAACTAATTAGGCTCTTGTGCGTGTAATTAAAACAATGTACCATGGCCGAGCTTCCAGCAGGGTATGTGTTTAACAAAAGCAATTAAGAGATTTATCACCTGGAAAGATCCTTTATCCATTTTTATCTCTCTGTTTGTTTTTGAAGACAAAGGCAAGCCTGTCCTTTGCCACCGTCTTCTGATAGGGACTCTGCGGTGCCGTCGGCGCTGTGGACAATCAGGGTTGATCCTGGGAGGCTGGCACTTATCGGGAGTGTTGTGATACGCAAGGTTCGGTAACCTCCTCGGAGATTCCTCTCCCTTTTTCCCTCGCTCTCTTAATATTCTCCGCTCCTCCCTCCTTCCCTCCCTCACCATTAAGCCCGGTATTAAAGATTCATATGGCACCTACAGTGTATTTAGAATACATAACGCCCCTCCTGCTGCTCTCCACTTCCTCCTTGCTCATTCTGCCCTCTACCTTCTTCCCTCATCCGTTACCCCCCGTCACCCCCCACCCCCACACCCTCCCGTCCTCATCCCGATATCAGTGAATTCCCACTAATAAGGATACTTAGAGTAAATCCGTCCAACTCCTCTTTCCACAGCGGATTAGCGTCCCCACCCTCGGCGAAGAGAACAATCGGTTGAGTGGGGCAAAACAAAAGGCCTCCGTGTTGGTGATGTGCTGTTTTGGATCCTGGAGCTTGTTTTCTCAATAGCACTCTTTCACTCCTTTTTCTTTTTTTCTTCCTCTTCTGGCTGAGACAGACGGTTACTCATGCTCTCTGTCTCCCTTACCACTTACGTCACTCTTTTCTCTCCATACTCTCTGCCTCAAGCTCTCATTTCTCTTGACCAGATATGCCATCCATGCACAAATGCCCCGCTGACCACTTCCTAAATCCTGACTAAAATGAATGCTGTCCTTCGGATTTGAACTCAATCTAACAACTGATGCTAGTAATTTCTGTTGAAGTAGATGCAAGTTCCCAGAGGGCAAAATATCTTTCCCCATCACATTCATCATGCATTGCCCTCAATAAAACCCCATGGTCGAGACAACAAAGTTCATATAAATGATAAATAGAGTTGATGCACGCGTTTATCCCTTTCTGTCTTAACTCACTCGATCACATGTAGAAATGAGGCAGCTCACAGTAGCCCCACCGGAGTCTTCTAGCAATTAGGCAAGTGCCAGAAAAACACATTAATCTAGCTATTATATCTAGCCTTGTTAATTTATAGTTGGGTTGGAGAAGCTCACTCATTAATTGGCTGTGTTGGATGACACACAGCGAAATTACATTTGCATAGATCATTTTTAAATTGCCACCCAACATCCAGCTGGGAGCAATGCTGAGAATACACCCTTTGGTGTAAAGTGTTTGCTTGTTTGACGGCAGTTTAGTGACGAGAGAGAGAGCAGGCTCGAAGAAAAGGTGTCTGAGGGAAGTCGGTGGGAGCCGGGGGCTGCAGGGCGTTTTTAAGCGGCGCTTTGCGCTCGCCATCTCGCCCACGTCTCCGTACAAGCAGAGAAATTGGCTGTACTCATCGGACCAGGACGGAGATAGCGAGTGGCGGCAGGGCAGAGGGGGGGGTGACGGAACGGGCCCCCTAAGCCGGAGGGGAGGGGAGGGGAGGGCAGGAGGGGAGAGTCGGTTCCAATAGGACTCTTGAGTTTCATTCCAAAAATTGAATCGTCAATTTCCATTCAGCCGACCACTCTGCAGGATTGGAAATGAATGAGTGTCAAGGCGCTGGTTGTCCTGGAAATAGAGGTGAGCCCCGGAGTGAAATTCAACAGCGCACGGTGTGGGTGGGCCGGGAGGGCGGAGTGGATAAGAGGTAGAGGAGAAAGAAAGGTGGACTGGAATCCAGAGTGAAATTGAACACAGGGCCTGACCTTGGCGCCCTCCGGTTTTTCGCGATGGCCCCGGCGATAATTCCTCCGGCTCGAGCAGCGCAGACTGGCAGCTTTTGGTGTGACCGAGCGCGGGGCGAAGGGACGGCTGTAATTATCAGCAGAAGGCTCAGGAGATAAAGAGACCGAATTGTGGGGCTTCGCTGGCAGACACCAGCGCTATCTCGCACTCAAACTTAACGCTCGTTCACGGACGAGCGTGTGCACGAGGGCGCCCGGGCGTCGACTTACTGTGTTGGGCCTACCGCTGCCGGCATGAACCCAGACTTTGATGTTTGAGCCCTCCCCCGCCCCACCGCATCGGAAGTCTGGATGTGGCAGAATGTCAGCGCACTCACCTGACATGAAAGACACAGTGGCACCTTCAGCGACACGGTGCAGATGCTATCGCTAGGCCGCGCGAGCGGCCGTAATGCCACTCCGCTGCTTATCGGGCCATCTGCAGCCTGATTAAAGCAGCTTATTTGTCGGCAGCGGGGGGCTAATTCCCCCTGACCTTTGTTTGTCTGCATTTGATTAGAAACGGAGATCACATGAGCGCTCGGCAATTAATCAAAACCTAATCCAACATATAATATGATCTTAGCCATTCATCAGATGAGGGATGTTTGTTTAGGTCTGCATCACGTCATGCTTGCACCTCATCATGGCTGGAAGAGGTACGTTCCTTAACTTAAGCTGCGACGAGGAAGTTTCATTTTGTGTAGATTTTGGTGGTCTTTGTCTACAAAAAGCGGTTGTGTTTCCCAGCACTAGTCTTTTTAGAAAAGCCTCTTTATTTCATTGCAGCAGGTGGTTCGACAGTCTGCCTCGCGGAGTCATAGGGTGGCCTCCCGCGTGGTGTCAGGGTTGACTCCCGGTGGGGACCGGCGGTGCAGCAAGGCGGAGCTCTGGAGAAGGAGACTCTGCAGCCGGGTGCAGAACCCAACAAAAGACATTTCATAAAACTAAAACATAACTTTTCTTATCCATATGAATCAGTTTTAAGGACCTGACTTTATCTTGGAAAAAGAAACTATGAGGTGCATCACTGCTCTAAAATATACATTAATTGTTTGCTTGGTTTGTTAAAATTAAGACAGTAGTCAGATATGACGTCACAATTACTCAGAGCCCACAGTGATACCTTCACGATGCTCGTTCCGTCTAACCAATCGTCCGAACCTCAAAATGATTAACAATTCATGAAATTCATTAGTAAGAAGAAAAGCAGCAAATCCTCACATTTGAGATTCTATGAAGTATGAGACATTTGGCATTTTCTACATGAACAAGGACTTTATCAAAGTAGTTTCCAATTAATTATCTGTCAATCATCTACATGGTTCAACTCGTATCCTTGGCTAGTTCATTTTTTAATAAAGCATCATGTTTCATTAGCTCTGGTTGTGTCTTTAAAAAAAAAAAATGTATAATGTTATAAATGTTGAGCAGTAAAAAGTGCAATGTTTCCTTCCAAATGTAAAATTTGAGGTAGTTGTTTTTTACGTTGCATTTACTCAAGTACCATAATTTAGTTGCCTTCCACCACTGTTTTGACACAACCCCTCAGCTCTAAAGGTTTTGATACCGAGCCAGGGGAATAATACACCTCAGCCCCTATAAGTGTACTACAGGGAGCCATAATGTGTGTGTGTGTGACTGTGTGAAATGGCTCCTGCCTTTTTAAGCGGCTCACTAATGCGTAGAGTCCATTTTTCCAGGATTACAGGTGGTGGTGGTGGTGGTGGTGGGGGGGGGGAGGGGTGCTCTACGTGCTGCTCTACGTGCTGCTCTACGTGCTGCTCATTTCAAAAGGAATCCATCAACAATCACTGTGGCTCCAGCTCCTTATAGCAGCCCCATGGGGAACACAGCAATCATGGCACAGAAAAGGCTATATATTCTGCACAGGATTTTGGTACTCTGGGATTTATTTATTTATTTTTCTAACACTGATCACTTTGGCCAGAGTGTGTTTGTGTGAGATTTCTGGGAATGAAGTTCTGTACGGGAATTTGTGAGCAGAGCTGAAACGATAAAGTCGAGCAACATTCAATTAACCAACAGTCATTGAGGATTTCATTCATTATTTCTTTTAACAAACCTTTTTGTCAAACGTTCTGTTGGTTTCAGCTCCTCGAATGTGTGGATTTGCTCCTTTTCTCTGTGTTATTTAATCAGAGTTTTGGACAGTTGGCTTCACAAAGTCCTTTTTGAAGACGTCACCTTGGCCTCTGGGAAGTTGTAATGACAATTATTTTCACATTTCACAGAGTAATTACCTAATGGAGAAGATATTCGGTCGATTAAGTGATTATCCAACGTTGGTGGGCACAGTACGAGTGTATAAAAAGCAATATACAGTATATAAAGTATCTGAATACCCACCATCACGTTCCTCAGAGCCCAAGGTCGAATTCCTGGTCTAAAACCAAATTCTCACATTTGAACTAGCAAGCGTTTGACTGATGTTTAAGTGTCTTAAATGAATAATTGATTATTGAAATCATTCATTTTCCTGTCAAGTAAAGTCTCAATATGTTATATAGAGCCCAAAAATCCTGAAAGACCTTTACAGGCGGTGTTGCATACTGTACGACACCTTCAATCCAGGATTTAAAAAAAAGGAAGGAATCAAAATGTTCTGCCTAAACTATCAATTGACTAATAGTTCCACATTCCTTTCCTGCTTCTCTTCCCTTTCAGAGTCTCAGACTAAATAACACACACTCTTTCCACCTCCCTACCTGTCAGACAGCCTGAACACTCTGGTAGTAGCAGGGCGAGGGAGTGGAGGGAGGCTGGCGGTCTTGAGTGGCAGCACCACTGATCATCTCTCCGATTTCAAACTTAATTAACCTGGGCGCCGCGCCACACGTCCTCCGGCCCGTCAGCGGTGAGTGCCGGTTCACTATCTCCTCTGAGATCTGCGGCGATGACAGCGGAAGAGAGAGACGGCGGGAAAAGGGGGCGAGGCGAGACAGATGGGAAGCAGTCCCACCAGCATTACATAATACGTAACTTAACCTGCTGTTTAAAGGATAATTGCAGTTTGCCAGTTTTACTTTCACAGACTTTGTCGTCTTTTCTATCGGATATGACAACGCTGTGCTCACCAAAGATGAGATCTGTGAAGATGACATCATCGCGACACCAAAGTCACACGGTGTGAAAAGCAAGTCAAAAGGTCCGACGGGTTGTAAACAGTCACCAAAGCAGCCTCAATTGGAGGGAGAACTTAAAGTGGCTCGTAATGTGTTCGTAATGATCAGTCTTTGCACTGGAAGAACTATGGGAAACATATTTGGTTGGTCAAAGATGAAACATGGAGTTGGATTATAACCTGCGATGGCTGTTTACAACAGAAATGGTTTTAATGTTCAACTTTTCTTTCTCTTCCAAATAAGTTTGGCTAACCTGGGGATGGTTTTACCGGCCTGATTGGAGCTTTTTGCGTCAATTAACTTCCTTTTAGCGACGTTCAACTAATACATATTCATTTTTTCTTATGTGACCTGCTAGTTGTGATTCATTGTTTGGTCTTTATTATGTTAGAAAATAGTAAAAAAGTATATTTTCATCTCATCGTTTTATTGACATCTTCAAATTGCATGTTTTGTCTGACCAACAGTCAAAATGATCAATCAGTAATGAATCAGTTTACTTTCATGGAGGGAAAAACTAAATAATGAATTATCAAAATAAGTTTCTGTTGTTTTATTAATCAACTAACAATTTCAGCTGAAGTGTCACATTTTATACTTAAACCTGCTGATTGCTATTGTGACTAAGAAATATGACCCAAGTTGTATTAAACCCTAATTGGCCTTCAGGAGTTAAAACGTGGACCAAAACATCTTTACACAAATACCAAGCTCTGTGTAATTTAAAAAAAAAAAAAAATAAATATCCCATGGCTGCTAACGAACTCTCAGCATTCAGTAGCTCAACAAGCCTTCAGACTAAACCTCGGTTGCCCCCTGCTCGCTTGCTCGCTCCTCGGAGGCCTGACTCAGACTCGCCTCTCCGTCCGCCAGAGCTCAGAGAACACGGAAGTGCAGACTCAACCATGTCGACAGCAGCAGGGGGAGGTTGGTGCACCCACGGGGGCCTGCGCCGCATTCCCACAACCACCAACAAATTTAAAAATACCTCGGCTTTTCTGTTTGTCATGCAAAGAGGGAGAGAGCCAAGACAGAAGATTGATCTGTGGCAGCTCTCTCTCTCTCGTTTTCCATCTTTCTCTCTTTTCTTTTTTAAAGTTCAGACTTCAGAGGCTCTGGCCCTAGAAGGAGAGCAGCATCGCCTCCTCTTCTGGCCCCTGCTAACAGTCAACACCACCATTTTTCTTTTTCTTGTGGCCTTCTGTAAACATAATCCCCTCTCTTTCTCACGTGTCTTCCCTTCTCTCATCCCATACATCCCTCCTTCTGCCTCCTCCTCGCCTCCTTTCCCCCCTCCTCCATCGCGCTGTCTGTCTGGCCATCTCATTTAAGTCAGTGACATTTGATGTGAAGTGGTGCGGGCCCGAGAGCTTACCGACACTGACTCATAAAAACACACATGCGCAGGGAGGACTTGATGTGGAGGGAAAGGTCAGGGCTACTCTCCGAGGGCCTAATCACCCACTCTCATTGAGTGGCTTTCTCACTCAGTCACACTTGAGTGTGTGTGTGTGTGTGTGTGTGCGTGCGTGCCTGATGAATGTGATCACTGCTGCGACTTAGTCGGTGAATGTAGGAGAGCGAGCGGGTGTGAGAGGCATCGACTGCGCCCCCGAGAGATGATCGCTGTGTGAAATGTGCGTTTATTGGAAAAGCGTGCATTCCCGACTCGTAGAAAAAGCAGATGACGGGTGAGGTGACATATACAAATGCGAGCGCAAACGCACACGCACAGTCCTCTTGCCCGAACATGTGGTCGTAATCAGCGGCCTTATCACGGGAACTGTGGGGCTGTAACGGGCTCATTAACTTCTCCCTGAGCATTTTATTTTAGAGAGGGAATTGGCCGAGGCGAGTGGGCCACACTTCTGTCTCGCCCCTCTTAATACAGTCTATTCTCCACTCAGCTTTTGATTCAAGTGATTGTGCTTGTGTGTGTGCGCATGTATGTGTGATGATCCTCTCTACCTCAGACCTCCTCCTCCTCCTCTCTGATGTTGCTGTGCTTATTCCCTCATTAGTTGACCTTCACCGCCGCCCCCCCCCCTTCCTGGTTTAGTTTTAGCAGCCGCTAGCGGAGCAGGGCAGCGGGGATTAAGTATTAAAGAGCCTCAGCTGCTCCGCAGCTCTTGCAGCTCAGCGTCCGGCCACCGAGGCCTGATAATGGTGTTTGTTTAGCCATTAGTCAGGCCCTGCTTAGCAGCTCTCTCCCCTCTGGCTGCTGAAACACTGCTAGGTGATGGATGGAGATTGCAGGGGTCGGCGGACGGAGGGACGAGTGTTGTGGAGTGGTTTCAATAGCATCAAGAACATTTCAGGGTATGGCGCCGAGGAGTGTTGGAGGTAGCCGCAGCAAATGTGGATTTTCATTCATTATTGTGAGGAGGAAGTGAGAAGGTGTTATGAGTCCAGGTTTTGTGTCGAGGCATACACACATTTTTATCAGACTCTTCCCTTCCTGTGATTCGTTTTTTTTTTTCATCCTCTGATTAATAAAAAAATAGCCAAGTATATTTCCTTCTGCACGGCCAGCGGAAAGCACTCCTTCTCGCTGCCAGCTATTTAATTTTTATGAGGTATTTTTTGCAGCTAATTTAGCCATTACCTTTTAAGCTCCAAACGTGACCTTTTCTCCATATGGCGAGGAGAGCTGGATAATCTTTGGGCTATTACCTGATAGCTGTTAGTCATTACCAAGAGCTGGAATCTTTCTGGGCCTCCACTATTACAGTAATCGCTATTTACACGCTGACTCATCTTGACAAGTGACAGGCACCTGCCAGCCCGACAAAGGAACTATGGAGACTCAGCCGGTTGTGTGTGTGTGTGTGTGTGTGTGTGTGTGTGTGTGTGTGTGTGTGTGTGTGTGTGTGTGTGTGTGTGTGTGTGTGTGTGTGTGTGTGTGTGAGATCGTCCTCCCTCTGGTCCTGTCTTCCTGTCTCTCGATCATCTCTTCATCCCTCCTGCCTTCCATTCAGCCCTCACGCCTCCAGACAGAACCAGAGAGATTTCATCTCTCACAGCGTGTGCTCTATTCACACCGGCTCATACCTGCGAACAGCTCAACAATATTTGCTTTCTCTCCGAGAGTGAGACGAGTGAGCGTTAGGGCCGGCTCTGTCCAAGCGGGGGGAAGAAAATACACTTAACAACTGTAGAGCTCACCGCGTTGTTTAATAAGCACACAAAAAGTTATGGGGAAAAAAATAAACCCGCACTGGTGGTTCAGCTCTTGCTGTAATTAGTTCTTGGCGAGCAACAGATGGGTGCAGTGACCGTGGATTTCTTCCACGTCATTTAATCGCGTTAGAGTATTGAGGAAACCGGATACCCCCAGCTGGATGAGTATCTCCTGGAGAACATCAATTGCTTGTGACCAGGTTTCTAATCGGCTTCTTAAGAGCGTGCACGTGCAGGAGAAAGTTTTCAAACGAGTAAAAGCAGAGCCGGTGGGTTAAAGGCCAGGTAATTACACGTAATAATTGCAAGTAATGCTTCCTAGTATTTAAAGTAATTCCATCCAATATCAGACTAAAACTGAAACTAACACAAAGAATCCGCTAGAAGTCTTAAGTCTGTTTAAGTCCCCCAACGCTCAACATTTATTTGATAAATAAACGCTTTCACTTTCTCAAACATGCAAAAAGTCAGCTGTAAGCAGTTAGATTAAGGAAGAAATGCAATATAAGGTGTCTTATAATAATAATAATAATAATAATAATAATAATACAAATATTTTAATTGTCTATAGCGCTTTTCAAGCCACTCAAAGACGCTTTACATACAACAAAATGAAAAAGGGAATGATTAGAAAAACATCGAGACATCAATTAAAAACAGAATATTTAAAAGACATGTGATTACTTACCTGCTGCACGTATACAGCAGCCACTCACAGGGAGGTTACCAGGCTGGGTAGCGTGCACGGAGACCACACCTATGCCCACCAACCGCGTCTGGTAACCAAAGATGCTGCACAGAAGTACATGACAGATGGATAGACAAATTGTAAACCAGATAAGTTTTTTTTCCCCGTGATTAAACTAATGAGATCCAACGTGTTGATTACTGAGCTTCGGAGGTGTTGGAAGCTGTATATTTCCACATTGAACAGATCCAGGCTCGCCGCCTCTCTCTGCTTCCAGTGTTTATTTTAAGCTGGGCTAAACACGTCCCTGGCTGCACCTCTGCTCCTACCACGCAAACACGGAACCGATATCAATCTTCTCATCTCGCTCTTGGACAGAAAGCAAATAGGCATGTTTCCCAAAACTTGTCTTCTAAGGCCAAAGCGACTATAAACGGACACCGGCCCTCCTCGTGCTCTGGCACCGACTTTTCGTCTGAATTCTTCTAAGCGGCCAGGCGCGCAATCAGTGGCCATGCGATCAGTATTCCCCTTGAAAGCAAACTAAAGCCGGGCACTGAGACTAAACCACATTACAAGATACCTTCATGGCTCATTGGCGTTTATGCTGGTGAAGTGAAATCATTATAACCAATAAGGTGTGTAATGGATTCCTTCCCAGCAGTCAGTCTGCCCGCCTGGCTTCTTAATTGCAGCGGCGTGTGTGTTGCGTACGCCGTATGTGAGCGGAGGGTGAGTGTGCATCGGGCGCAGAGGATCGCCTCAGGGTGCTGTACAGATTAGAGCGGCTGCCCTCCAACCACAGGAAGCTGGGTTTAAGTCTCTGTCAGACCTGCTGAAGTGCCCTTGAGCAAAACAATGAGTCATTACCTGTTCTTTAGGGAGTCTGATCCCTGACAGGAGCGAGGGAGAGAAAAAAGAAAGCCCCTGCAGCCATCAAAGCAACGTGTCACAAGGAAAATTAGTTTCTGAGACGCAAGTTGACTAAGCGATTGCCTGATGGACAGAAAATTACCCAGTGACAATTTTCATAATCAATTAATCCTTTGAGTCATTTATTAAGCAACATGTGTCAAACTTGTGCCAGATCCAGTTTCTTAAATGTAAAGATTTGCATTTTTCAGTGATTTGAGGTTTAGACTCATTTGAGCTTTTTTTCTTTTCTTTTTCTGACATGTTATAGGATATTCACCCATTAAAATCCCCCAAAAACCTGCAGATTAATTGCTAAGGAAAACCTTTCATTTGCCACCCGAGTTGTGGAATATTATGGGCAGCGTTTGTCATACGCCCCAACAGTGTTGGCTCCCGGATGTGTATCCGAGAGTGATTGCAGTTGATTAGTGAGCTTGTGCATGCATGCCTGCCCCGACACCTTTTTGTGTGTATTAGCGACCGTCTGGACGTGGCGGCGATGCCGGAGAAGCCATTGGCTCCTGAAAGTAGCTCTTCTCCGGCAGGCCAGGCCGTTTAATCAGGTTCCCCACATCCGCCAGCTGTGTCCACACAGCAAACAGTCGCTCTGTCCCGCTGGATAGCTGCAACATCCAGCCGGGGGCGGGGAGGGCCAGTTAGCATCGGGAGATCAGGCCAAGCTGCTGCTGCCGCTGCCCAGACATGGAGAGGTTGCGTTTGTGTGTTTGTCTGAGAGACTAACAGAGATTGAAAGATTACGAGAGACATCGAGGTCGGCAGCCGAGGAAGGAACGAAGCATCCCTGCACGCGTGCACATTTAAATGTGCCCGTGCTCTCGTCGCTCGAGTGTCCAGCTGGCGGAGGGGAGATAGCGGGAGCCTTGAAAATGGTGACGGAGCGGTAAACAGACACACAGGCAGCCTATCAGTCCTAATGAGCAAAAGCGCCGCGCCCGGCGAGGACGGCGTGGGTGTGTGCGGCTCACCCGTGTCTCCTGGTCATACATCAAGACAGACAAACATACACGAGAGGGCATGTCAACACAGGAGGAACACGAGCACACAGGCGTGAGAATGGGACACACACACACACACACACACACACACACACACACACACACACACACTATTAGGAGAGCAAAGTGGGATTCACACACTCCTTGGGTCACGGGCCAACCTTAAAGGTGTTAGCATATTTAGGCCAGAGCAGCTGGATCCCACTGAAATGGACCTGGCCCATCAATCCCCCGCCCGGTGCCATGGATACAATGGCTGTGCCGGCTGCTTTGGTGAGCGTGGGTCTCCCAGTCAGTCAAATTGAAATAAATGAACTGCCAACCCTGACGGCGGGGTAATTGTTCATATGGAAATTGGATTGCCGTCGTCACAACAGCCTCCCCGTTTGCAACTCGCCAAACAATTTTCCCTGTAAGGACGGGACAAGAGCGGTTTGGGTGTCAAAAGAAGCGGCGGAGAGAGATGGGAGACGTGCAGAGAAAGAGCGAGTTCTCCACACTCTCCCACTTCATGTTTCATCTTCAACAATGCCGCTTGTTCCTGCCTGTCCTTCCCCCTTGGACGGCGGCGGGGAAAATAAAGGATGGAGATCCGCCCCCCTCATTTCCGGCTCCTCGTACGGCTCCTAACCCACGTTGTCATGTTGCCTTGCACACACACACACACACACTTTATCAGGCCTGCTCAGAAGCCTGCACGCTGCGAGAGGCATGGCGCGATTCACTTCAGAGCATTAACCCCACCCCCCACCCCCTCGCCCCGCCCCAAGGGGCCTCTGGGGACATGCAAGTAATTTAATAGCAGTTGGCTTTTATCAGCGTGTAACACCGAAAGCGGCTTCATCGTGAAGACACCCCCCCACCCCCCTCCGCCCCCCCACATCAATGTCAGACCCTGGCATCTGTCAAAGCCAGCTCTCCGATAAAGAAAGTGCTGAATATGAATGATCGCAGTATGGGGTGATATCCTATTATGTTTTTCGGGGGCAAGGCGCCTGTTTTTTATTTATTATATCAGTTTCCTTTCCGTATCTGTATTAATGAGTGAAAGAGGTTCTCATGCTGGTTCAAAACTTGCCAGGTCAGCGGTTGCGCAAGTGTCTGTGATCTAATCATGGCACACACACACACACACACATTCTTGTTTTTCCCCTCTCTCCTTCCTGATCTCTTGCTCCTTTGCTCAGGCATGCTCGTAGACTTCCTCCCGGTCCTGGTGGGTGTCGTCCCAGAACGGGGACGGCGGGTGTTGGCCCAGAGGCCTGTGGACTGCCATGCTGGGCTTTAGTGGCCCTGTGTCAAAGAAACACAGCGTGGCTGTTTGAAGAGAAGAGTGTCTCTGTGTGGTCGGAGTGGGATTACCTTGTCAGCACTTCAAGCTGCGCCGGTGCACGTATCGGTGCATGCACATGTATCCCTAAGCCTGCGAGTGTGTGTGTGTGTGTGTGTGTGTGTGTGTGTGTGTGTGTGTGTGTGTGTGTGCATGTGTGTGTGTGTCTGTGTTTGTGTGCACACCTGCCATTTTTCAATTATCTTTAATTTTCCTCTGCTGAGAGCTTCTTTTCCTGTCCAGACGTGTCCTAACTTGTCGAGGGAGGTTGAAAGAGATGGCTCTAAAGTTGTCATAAAATAAAAAGGTGTGTGTGTGTGTGTGTGTGTGTGTGTGTAATGACCAGCAAGCCAACAAAGAAACACATCTTCAGGTGCTATTTTCAAGCCTGCTCATGCAGTACCTCAGCAGTTTTTTTTCTCTGAATATTTATGTTCCCCTTCAACAATAGAAATAAACTGTAGCTCGAGAATTATGACTCACTTTGCCGAATCAAATCGCGTCTCTCAAGTTTATTCACTAAGCGATCGTGTCTCTATTTACAGTGTTTATAGTGTAGCCCACTGATCTACAACCAAATACACACTGTTTACACAGTTTTTCCTCGTTTGGCAAGCTATTTCAGATATATCTCTAAAAATACAACATAGAAGTTTCTTTATGAAACTGGCTGCTGGACTTATTGTTGTCATTGGGGTTACCAACCTTTAGCATTCTGGCTTATATGATAACAATAAAAAAAGAACAAAGAACTGATCAAACGGAATGAATAATCGATACATTGTTTTCAGGTTGTTGGCTCAAGAACCACCTATTGGCTTCAGAGTTATCGCATCATTATTGTTCACGTGGCTTTTTTGGTCTTTTAAAAAGCTTTTGATGATGAGGTAACATGCTTCGACCATGAGGATTCAGTATAGTCTACTCAGTTTAATGATTCCATGTAAACATTTTTTCTTTTCCTGTACCTCCTAAAGTGAAAAATGTGCGAGATGTCCAAAAGTCGGACGGATTTAATTGATCAATTAAATGATCAGATGTGCCAGCTTCATTAGCACATGATGTGTTTCATTATTATTTATCCCAAGCCATTGGAGGCTTCATTAGCTGCAGGCTGAGGCAGCACGCAGCCTCTAAATTTAGCAGCTTTTTATTTATTCAGGATGGCCACGTGTTGGATGCTATGCCCACTCGCCATGTTCTCTCACCGCGGCTTAGAGACATGTTGAGGAGAAGAGAGGTGGGCTGGCCTGTGGAGAAATGGGCCCCATTCCACCTGTGTCACCCCCACCAGACGTCTGCCTCTCCTCAGCTCTTTGAAGCCTCTTTAATTCCAGCGTTCAGGATTAAGCCCATGAAAAAAAAAAAAGTGATAGAGCGACAGGAGGAGACATCCTCGGAGAGAACGGGCTCCTTTGAAATATGTTAAGAATTTGGTTTTGCACTGACCCACAATGAAGCATCTGAGGGATTTTATTTCTTCTTCTGATCGAGGGCTGGCTATAGGATTTGCATGAGTAGGAAAAGGAGGCTTTGAAGTCATGGATGTAAGTGGAACTGGAGCTTTCTGAAACCTAAATGAGCGCCTCGAGACATTGTCCTTGCATTGTACATGACAAACGGAGAGGGTTGCTTTGTCACAAAGTGTTTGATTGGAAGTCACAGGAATGTCTTTCACAGACGCTGTTGACATAATTCACCTTTCGTGGACCCTCTCTGTGTGCGGTCTGTATCGCGGCCAAGCGAAATTGATAGAAATATGGATATTACAGTTTCTGGCCGAGGCAGACGCGCTTCAATTACTGTCCTTATTTACAATAACAGCCAATATTTAGAATTAAGCAAACAGCTGTTGTTGTTTTTTCTCTACAATAGGTTTAATTTATATCTACAGGAGCTGCTGATGAAGTTGCAAAACACTGGATTTTCCCGCCAGGTGTTTCCACAAACTAAACAAAAAAGCACATTAAAGGTCATGTGGCATGTCAGACTACCTGAACCTGTCTAGTCCAAACTGTTTAACCATCAACAGACTGTCAAAAGGTGACACCACTCTTTGGCTGGTGGAGAATATGAAGGTTATGACTACAAAATAAGAAGTAATTATGATTAAAATTACATTATTACATTACATTTCATTGACGCTTTTATCCAAAGCGACTTACATGCTATACAGTAGACACATCAACGGTGAGCAATTAGGGTTAAGAGTCTTGCTCAAGGACCCATCGACATGGACTAGCGGAGCCGGGGATCGAACCACCGATCCTCGGATTGAAAGACAGACCTGCTAACCACTGACCCACAGTCGCTCCTAAAAAAATCTTTGATAAAAATGAATGAAAATTAAAATGAGACGACAGAGAGGGGAAGAAAAAAGAGAATTATCGAAAAAAGAAGGTTTAATTGTGGAAGAGGTTGGAAGCATGTGGGTCTGACACGTTATTGACGCCTCACATTTCACACCTCGAGCACATTTGAAGTATTGAGCCCAGAAACGGCACCTCAGTTATCACTAGTGGTGGATTCATGTTTTGACTTTATTGTGGCGTAAATAATTTTTTGTGTTTTTTTTGTCATTCTATGTAAGCATAAAGCCACCCGCATCCTCGCTCTAACGTCTTGTACGTGATCGCCAGAAGGCGGCCCTGCCCTAAATACGCCCTAAGTAAGGCTTTGTGAGGCTCACTTTTACAGAGGGAACTTTATTGCCTATAAATTGCCTCACAGAGGGGTTCATTTGAGGCTCTGATCATTTTTAAGGCAATTTCTTCTGACTTTCTGTGAACATTTTTGCAATTTCCCACCACTCTTTGTCAGTGCAGCTCCACTGCGTTTGTTTACGTTGTCAACATTTTCCAGCCGCGAGAACGTTTTTGCAGTTTATGCAGTTTTTGTAACGCTTCCCTGAAAGCTCAGACATAAAAGTGAGTTATTGTCGAGACTCTTAAAGCTGACACACGTTTGTAATTGTCATTCAACCTAGCCAGCGGATCCGTCTCCGTAATTGAAGTTTGTTACCTCCGAGCTTGGTCGTTCTGAAACCACAAAGTCGCCGGTTCGATCCCCGGTCTCCCCATAGTTCGCATGTCGAAGTGTCGCTCTCCGGGCGCTGCACAGGGCAGCCCACTGCTCCTTAATGGGTGGGTTAAACGCAGAGAGCAATTTCCCCAAGGGGATCAATAAAGGATACTTTCTTTCTTTCTTTCTTTCTGTTTCCTTCTGTCTTTCAGTCTTTCTTTCTGTCTTTCTTTCAGTCTTTCTTTCTGTCTTTCAGTCTTTCTTTCTATCTTTCTTTCAGTCTTTCTTTCTTTCTTCTTTTTTGCCTTTTACCTTTTTTAAATTTTAATTTAAACAATTTTTTTCTTTTGTCTGCTCTTCTTAGTAAAAAAAAAGACCCTAACCAGCCCCTTCCTCACGATAAAAGCTTTTCATCACACCATTTCAATTGCAATTGAAACATTTAAGGCTATGAATTGAAAAGGCCACGGCACATTTAAGCAGTTAAACTGGTTGTGGGTCGTAAGAAGGACTAAAGCATTAAATAGGAAGAAAAATTAAATCAGCAAATCGAGTAGTCGGCACTTAAAAGCTGATGGGAGAGAAACGAGCAGGTCCCCCTCTGGGGTGGAGGTCTAATCAGCGGCCTCCCCGCTTGGTCCGGCGAGGAAAGGCAGGTTAACATAATGAAACATAACTTGGGCGCGCGACCCCCCCTCGACGTGTCAACGGGGGGGTTTCTGTTTGACAAGTTTGCCTGTAGACCTGACCGGCAAGGTGTAATAATGAGGCTACCGTTCAAGCTGGAAAGCACACGCAAACGCAGGCGCACATTTGCTGTGTGGGCAATAGCTGCGTCGAGGCCACCTGCAGCTCCATATTTACCACCAGCCTGGGCAAACAGCAGCGAGCGAGGGCTCCACAGGCACCTGCTGCTAGCCGGTACACGATGCTGTCTGTATTTTACAGGGGGATGTTGTGTGATCATGTTTTCTGAGACAAAACGGTGTACTTCCTGAGAACACGGTGCTCGGAGGTGTTGTTTGCTGTGAAAAAAAGAAAAAGGGAAGTGCAAATGAAGTTGGAACAGATCCACGGTTTTTAAAATAGGCTTTTATAGTGATGTGGTGTGAGATAGCTCTCCGCCGTAATCGTTCCTTACCCTCGCAACGGGGCAGTTGTATTTCTTCACCAGCGATCATTTCTGATGCTAAGTGAATTAAATCCAAATTAACACACCCTCAGAACTGGAGCAGTACGTCGAGTCTCACCTCAGAGCTCAACCGCGACGCAACCATACAAAATGCCAATTACTCTGCGAGCTGTGAGCAGTTTTCATGGGAAGTACTTGTTGCCAAATAAATAGTCCCAAAATAAGCAGTTCAGCGTTTTTTGGAGCAGCTTCAGAAAATTCAGAGACGGATATCTCAAATTCCTTCCAAATGCGATACAATGATCTGCATGGCTCTAGATAGGCGAGCATTGATACTTCAACATTTTTGGGAAATAAACGTGTCTGCTTACTCACTTGGAGTCGGATGAGAAGATCACTCTCATACCTGGATGGTAAAAAAAAGTTGGAGTTAACTTCTGTATAAAAAGTGAAAAGGCCTCTATGTCAAGGTCTCCTGGCTCCAATTGCTCACGTAACTCTGCAAGAAAACTAATAACCGTATTTATCAAATCTTTCTTTTAACCCCCTTGATTGGGCCACATGATTATTACTTTGCATGTCTGAGTGTGTGTTAAGTGTTGTATGTTAACCACGCGCCCCCCTCCACTCTGCCGTTTTCAATGGTTAATGTACATTTTACGAGTGTGCATTTAACTGCATTAATAATGAAACACCTCGCTCTTTCTTTTTTCTCTAGAGATGGCCAGCTGGGTCTCCCTCCTCCTCTTTCTCTTCTGCCAGCCAGTCTCACAAGCCCAGGAGGAGAGCAGCACCATCCCCATCCTGGATTTCACCTCCAAGACCTCCATCAACAATGTGGTCCAGGACCCCCAGACCGGCCGGATCTACCTGGGGGCGGTCAACGCCATCTACCAGCTGGGGCCGTCGCTCCAGCGGCAGGCCCATTATGAGACGGGCCCCAAGGAGGACGCCCGGACCTGCACGCCCCCTTCCTCCACCTGCCAGGACACGAAGCCCATGCCCAACCTCAACAAGCTCCTGCTGGTCCACCCGTCCAACGGGTCGCTCATCGTCTGCGGCAGCCGCTACCGGGGAATCTGCTCCCTCCTCAACCTGACCAACGTGGCGGAGCAGCTGTACTACAGCGACAACAAAGGAGAGAGGACTTACGTGGCGAGCATAGAGGATAGCGTGAACGTGGTGGGCGTCATGTCCACCTACACCAAAGAGAGTCACAATTTCAGTGTGTTCCTTGTCGGTAAGGGCTACGGAAGCCTGGACAGCACAAAGCTCATCAGCACGCGAATCCTTCAGGACTTCCGCGACTGGGTCGTGTTCGAGAGCATCATCGAGGCGTCCACCGTGCAGACAACACCGTTTGTTCCCAAGTACCTGCACGACTTCCGCCACGCCTTCAAAGAGGACGGTTTTGTTTATTTCCTCTTTTCGCGGACACTGGATGGTACGGATAACAAAAACCTCACCTTTGTGTCTCGTCTTTGCGAAGATGACCACCATTACTACTCCCACACGGAGCTCCAGCTGAACTGCGGCCAAAACCAAGATAACAACAAGTACAACAAAGTTCAAGCCGCGTACGTGGCTTCTCCGGGAAAAGAGCTGGCACGGATCATGACTGATTCGGGTTTGTATGGGAACGTCGTCTCGTGGAGCAAAGTTCTCTTCGTGGTGGCGAGTCCCGATGATGACGTCAGCGAATCGGCTCTCTGCATGTACCCGCTCAATTCCATCAATGAGCGCCTGGTGGACCTCATCAGCGCCTGCTACAGCGACTCGGGGAAAATATCCGGGTTTCCCGCTGTGGACATTCCTTACTCATCTAAAACTGACTGCACATCAACAATATCGGTAAGTGCTTATTTTGTGTCCGCAAAAAAAAGTTTGGAGCAACAGATGTGAGTGGGATATGTTTTGGAGAATCCCCTTAGCGTGATCAATAATTTATGGATGTGTCACTGTTTACTTTATCGTCTCAATGTTTACTTTGTTCTGCGGATCTTCTTTTTTTTTCATTGTTCTCTTTCAAGCTCTCGTTCTGTCTCGCACATCTTCCCTCCTTACATGTGTCTGTTCCCAATATGGACATAATAGCGTCATAAGAGTAGTAACATGCAATTATGCACAAAAACTAGATGCACTGTGTTTTGTGTTTGTAGCGAAAAAAATACAATAACATTAAAAAAAATAAAAAAACAGAGCAAGAGGTTACATTAATAAATACACGTATAGATACATGCACACAGTACCAGTGCATCTCCAGGATTCCTAGGTGCACCGCAGGTGATTCCCCCTCATAGTCTTTGGATTGAAGCGTTCGCGATGTCTCATCCTCCTTTTTTGTTTTCCATTTTCTTTTATAGAAAGAAACGTTGGGAAACTACAAGTGTGGTGGAGACTTTCTGCCTTCCCCTCTGGCCAGCAATCCGAGATACGCCTTAAAGGCGAACGCGGTTTGGACCCATCCGGACTTGCTGACTGCTGTAGCCGTCGCCGTGGAGAATGATCACACCATCGCCTTCTTGGGAAACACCCAGGGGGAGGTCTTCAAGGTAGAGTTGTACTCTTCTCCGCTCGACTGGATGTTTATCTTCCTTTTAAACATTTAGCCTCACCCGAGGGAAGCAGGATGAGGGGATTAAAGACTTCATGTCCGATGGCGTTACCTTTGTTTTCCATCCAGGTGCACCTGACCGAGAAGGGCCACTCGTACAGTAAGGCTCCTGGCGACACCGTGGGAGAGAAGGTCAACAAGAACCTTTTCTTTGATCTCAGTCAAAGCCACCTCTACATTACCACAGAGAAAAAGGTGTGTATGTCAGGGCCCTTTTGAGGCCCACATCATATATAACATTTGTCTACGCAGGATGTAGGTTACCCCACGGTTTGGATGGATGGATGGATGGATGTATACTTTATTCATCCCCAAGGGGAAATGTGTTGGTCACAGTAGCAGACACAAAATAAAATAACAGGAATAAACTAAAAAGATACTCAATATATACAATATAACAAAAACTCAAAATATACAACAAAACAGCAGTGTGTTAATTTAGGAATGAAATGTAATTAAGTGTAAACAATAAAGAAAGTGCAAAAATGCAAAGTATATGTAGTGAATGAGGTGTATACAGACATGGATAGTGCAGAAACAAACAGAGTGCAGCGAAGGACAAACAGATAAGGGAGGGGTTCAGCGAGGGGAGATTGCCGATAATTGGTGACGGGTGGCATTGTTCTCTTGGACAGATGAAAAAAAGTTTATATAAAAAGTGCTAAAATGGGTCACCAAATATTTTATGTGTATAGTCTATGTCTGGGCACTGGGGTAAAATCAGTGGAGTAAAAGTAGTAATACCAAAATGTAAAAGTGAAATTTTCAGAACTATTAAAAGTAAGAACTGTCCCCTTTCCGAATTATATTTTTATGTTACAATACTGGATGTGTATTACAGATGCAGTAAAGTGTAAGCAGCAGTTTAATGGTGTAGGTAGTAGAGCCAAGTCTGCAAACCTAATACTGTTGGGCACTTCAATCTATAACGCCGTCTCATATTTTACTAGATGATTGCACTATATGTAACCTGATAATAAGACCGAGTTGCAATTTAATTCCCCCTTCTTTCAGTCTGTTTGAATCGCTGAAGAACTCTGAGATGTGATTAAGGGCTCTAGAACGAGGCTAGATGATGATTTATAAAAGTTAGAATCCCGCCTGCATACCTGGCATAGCACATGTAAAGTAATTGAACTTGGATGCTTTCCACCACTGGGTACAATAAACATTTAGCATGCAGAGAGAGGCAATTGTTTCAGTAATTGAACATGTGGAGCCGACATGAGACAGGAAATCTCTTTGCTTTGACAGGACGTGTTTCACTCCCACTCTGCACACCTGCGACAAACCGAGGAGCGCTTCTATCCGTATTTTTAAATGCCCCATATTTCGAGCGGTGTCTCCCCTAAGGTGCACGGTTTGATCATATTTCATGTCGCTACGCTCCAGATCACCAAGGTGCCGGTGCAGACGTGCCTCCAAAAGAAGGACTGCCAATCATGTGTGGAACTGAGGGACCCTTACTGTGGCTGGTGTGTCCTGGAGGGCAGGTGAGGATCACACACACACTTTAAAAATGCATGCACACAGCGACCGACCAACACAAACACCCACGCATGCAATTCCATCTGTAAAACACAGCAGGGTGTTTGTTCTGTGTTTTATTGCAGACGCTTTCAGTATCCCTTTGTGTGTATATTCCATCTCCTCTTGTCCGTGCAGCCGTAAGGAATTAAAGCTGTTTGTCAGCCTCATGCAGCGAAGGCAGTCTGTGCAATTTACTCTCATCGGGCCAATATTTATCAGGGTCTGGAGGGTAGAAGGGGCGGTATGTATCATGTTTTTACAAGGATGAGAGCAGGGAAGGGAAAAGATATCCGAAAAACAGTTGTGTTCCTCTGGAAGGTGTTGATAATTTTATTCAGAAACAATGCACGCTCTTTGCTCAGCTTTAAAGCCGCAGCGTTTAACAGATTTATTGATCAGTCGATCAGAAATTATTTTGATTATCGTTTCACTCGTCGTTCAAACAAAACATCAGATGATTCCAGGTTGGTGTTTCTGCTTGTAAGACATTCAATAACAATAACTTGAGCTCTTGGACACTGACAGCTATTTTTCTCTGTTTTCAGATGTTTCATTGACAAAATGATTAATTGATGAAGAAATAATGATTAGAGATATAGATAATAAAATAATCCTTAGTAGCGGCCCAGTAGTAGTGTTTGCTTTTCTCTCTTCACTTCTACATCTTGAAAACTAATGAACATTCATTTATTATAATGTGTGCTCCTGTTGGTTTTCACATTATTGACATCATCTCTGTCTCTGTTACTTTTTATTCCCTTTCTAGTGTTTTTTGTTATTCAAAATTATGTATTATACTTTTTTCCCTCTCCTCTGCAATATACCATTATCAAATCATATTGTACTTAGTCAAATGTTTATACCAATGAGGGCCTTTAGTGTTTTTTATATAACTATTACCATATCCATAACTAATATTGGAAGTCTGCACGGACACCGCTTGAAGTCACTCGGGCATGAGGTGGCTATTGACAGAAGCACATTGAAAATCAGTTGGAGTCCATAGGCTTTGTTTTTGTGAGGCCTTGTACTGTAAAAGCATTGAGGGGGAGTGGTGGGGGGGGTTGTGGAGCCGAGGCTGACGGGAGTTCGTTCATCCTCCGTCTGAAGGTGTACCAGGAGGTCTGAGTGCCGGCGGGCGGAGGAGAAGAATGGCTGGCTGTGGAGCCCCAGGCAGCAGTGTGTCAAGATCGTCTCCTTCTATCCGCCGAACCTTTCTTGTAAAAAGACTCAGAAGGTACTGCGCCGCTTCTCCACTTTCTCTCTCTTTGTTCTCTGCCTCTCTTTCCGTCTCCCTCACTCCGCGGTACGCTCGTACGTGTCCGTCACACAAACATGCACCGCCTGAGAAATAATCTGTTTCCATTGTGAATCAGAGACCTCGGGCTCGAGGTCTTCCTGCCTCACTATCGATCCATCCAGAAAACTCCAAAACTGGCTTATTATAACCGACCTGGTTGATTGTGCTCACAGCCTGAAGATGGAGAGCCTCTCCTGTATACCTTTTTTCATTCCTTCTATATCTCTGTCCCTCCCTTTTCTGACTCACACTTGTACATCCACAAACGGCAACCAATCAATCTCCCGGCTTTGAAAGGAAACGGTTACACAGAGATCAGAATCGCGCGCCGAGCAGCGAAATGAATTTCATGTGAAGTGATATTAAAGTATATTAAATTCTGTGTCCAGGTGAAGATCAACATCCCCTCCCTTCCTGCGATCGGTCCTTCCGACCGTTTGCTCTGCTCCATTAAGTCGTTCAACAGTGACGGCACCATGTCTGACTCTGGCCAGGTCTCCTGCGATCTACCCCACCCTGCGCTTATACCACACACACCTGAGGACCAAGGTAGGGCCTTTGTAATTAACATTCTCTCTCTTTAATACAGCCCTTTTTCAAGGCAAATGTCTGTTGTTATCCGTTAGAACCAAGGTTGGATCATCAATGGGCAAAGCAGGTAAAGCGAGCAAACAGCCTCAGGGTCTGGGGACCCGGAGGGGCCCAAAACGCCTCAGGTTTACAGCGTGTCAGCTGGTTTTGGTCATTTAATTAATTGTGTTTTGTCTGCCACTCGCTAATTTGGGTTATTAGTGAATCTTGTGGCCTTGACTTATAGAGGTTTATTTTATTATTTTCCAAAGTTTGTTTTTATGAGATTTATTATTTTAGTTTATGCGGTTTGGTACACACATGCATGTCCCTCATAGGATTAATTGTAAAACGAATGACATTGAAGAAGATTAATTATTTGCACATCAGGTAGTTTAAGGCTATCAGAAAAAGGTAACGCTTGCACACTTATTTCATGCCTAAAAGTTTTTTGTATTCTTTTGTGTACTCTTTTGTAGTACTTCATTGAATTCAAAGTTGTGTATGTTTTCTCCTCCAGTGTTTTGGGCTAAACCACACCTGCCATTATAGAGCGTGTTTGCCCGTTGGTGTGCATAATGAATGACTGCGGGTGCGGTTTCCCCTTTTCAAACATTCCGACCTGACGAAAATCCAAGTCGGAAACAGTCATTCATTCGTGGCGCGGAGTGAATGTGAAAAAGAATGACATTCCCATCAGCCTCGGCTGTACTTTGTGTGTTTTGCTAATTAGCAAATGTATTCATGCTAACATGCTGAACTGAAATGAACTGGTGAGCATGTTTGCATCGACATTGTGAGCATTCTCAAAGTACTCCTGTGCATAAGTACAGCTTTACATGGCCACAAGCATGGCTGTAGACTCTAAGTCTGGTTACACAAATGCATTAATACATAATTAATATCAAGGAAGTTGAGGCCAGGCTCTGCCAAAAATTCTTTGAGGATCATGTCTTATGTGTCAGAATATGTCGTTCTTACTCTGCAGTTTTTCTTGTCTTGAACAATGGAAGTCTTGAATATTCCGAATTATTCCAAATGACACCATCCTCCATTCATTAATGTGTAAAACTCATATCTCACCAAAAGCGAGTAAAGCACATTTTAACCTTCCCCTTTTGCTTTGTCCTCAGACTTCGTGGCCGTGGCCATCAGGCTCTTTGTCAACGAGACCGTGGAGCTGGCGACGCGGGAGTTCAAGTTCTATAACTGTGCCGCCACAGTGAGGAAATCTGAAAACACACCGTGAGTCAGACTCCTAATCCATCAGTTCTGCTCTGTCACTCACTGAAAATACAGTGACACTGAACACAGCATCAACTGACAACCTTGATGTAAATGCATCACCGTGCATGAACAGATGAGAGATCAAGGCTGTGTTTGTAAATTGTGATGCATGGTAATTTTGAATGCACCTCGTGCATTTTTTTTTCTCTCCTCCTTTTATTACCAAGCCGAGGAAATTGCCTCAGTTTCCTTTTCATTAATCAAAAAATGAAAGTCGATTTCGGCATTATTTTTTTTCCCCTTCCCCGTCCTTATTTCTTTCATGCCAAGGAATGTGTGATGAACGAGCTTTGCTTATGTGAAGTCGCAGAGATCCATTTCATTGTCAGCAACATGGATTTTTTTTGCCGAAGGCTCTTTGATGAGTTTGCATGTTTTAATATTTTGTTTGTGTGTGTGTGATTTAACGTGTGCATGCGACGTGCCTAATTATATGCCCGTGGAAGCATTTTTCTCATCTTTCCTTTTAATTTGTCTATTTTTCTGTGCGTGTCATCAGGTGCGGGTCATGTGTGGCCAGTTTGTGGGGCTGCCAGTGGAACACGCGCGACCACACCTGCAGCGACATGGACGAAAATGATAAGGGTCCCAACGTCATCAAGCAACGTCAGGTGAGTCTTCTCAACGGCACGTGAAGGAGCTTCATCTCCGATAGTATGTGTTGGAAAAAGTGAAGCAGAAGTTTTAAAAGACATATCTAATCGCCGCACGTGACGGGTCGCATGAGTGCTCCAAATTTCCCCTGGAAATTAATAAAAAAAACAAATCTCGGTATCAGCTGGCACCATCTTGCATGACAAATACTGTAGGGTGGAGGATATCAATTTATAAGTGAGCAGATGTTTCAGCGATACACTTATCTGTAACCGCAGATGAGGGTGTCCTTTTTAAGTGGTTGGCATATTTAAAATGTAAATTATTGAAAGTGAGAGTATCGGATCTTGTTTTGATGCTTTTCTCAGGGAGCGACGTGTCCTCAGTTTGAGAATCCCGACCCTGTGCTGATCCCCGTGGGCTACAAGACTCGCATCAGCTTCGAGGGGATCAATTTGGACCTCTACGAGGTAAAGTGAAACAGAGTTTAAAACATTCCTGGAGAACTATCTGGCTCTTTTTAAACATTTATTCAGAATGCCATAAGGCCCGGTGAGCCGGGTTGATCCCAATTTTTAACCAGTGCACGAGGTGAGATAGTACAACCAAAAAGTACACATTTTGGGCAACTCCCCTTTAATATGATCACAATATATCACGAATTGGGTGAGCTATTGTTTTTATACAACAAGGAAAGATGCCATCTCAGCTAAGGGCTTAAAGAGCCTACAATACAATATAGTCTTTTACATTTGTTGCTCAACAGTGGGGAAAAAAAATTAGCCAGATTATAGAACAAGAATTATCAAATAAGATCCACATATATTAATCCGCCATGTTTTTTTTTTTTCTTTGGTTCTCCAGGGTCGTGTTTTCACGATCGGCACTCAACTGATGAGAAACACGGAAGAGGAGGTCAAATTTGAGGACGGCCCGTTCTACACTTTCAGCGGCTTCAATGTGAGTGCGATCCTCAACTGTATCTGTTCCTCGACTGAGATAGTTCAGATGGCTTCTGGCCAATTTGTCCTCCAATTTATTTTAGATTTTTAAGTTCCAAACTTTCTATGAACTGAGTTTGTTCTTCAGGGTTAAAAATCAAGGCAGTCCCTTTAATATTCTCTAGCTCCCTCTAATGGACAGACTCTCCTTCCTGGAGTTATTTTAACTGCATCTCCACATTGTGAATTTCTGTGATTTGGAGGCTCAAACAGTACCTAGCCCCCAGCTATGTTCTTTCCCAACATTGATTTCTTCAGCTGAAAATCTGCCAGTCGGGGTGTAATTTTTTTTTTCTTTCTTTTCTTCCCTTGGCATGAGGGAGCGGCAGCCCACACTGTTTGCCGAGAAGAGCTTAAGTGCCATTAATCACTGGATTCTGTATTAATAATTCATTTTTTCTTCCAATTTCTTAGTTTTCTTACGACAAGTCACCGGAGACCAATGTTCTCTTCTACGTGAAGGACAAAGAGTCGGGCAAGAAGATGGACAGCACGCTGAACGGTACACTCTCTCACATTTTAATGTGGAGACCTTCAAGTATTTTTAATGCCGCGTGTGTGTACTGCTAGTCCCAGTGTGTGGCCTCCATTAGATCTGAGAAAGTCTTTATTTAGTCTTTAATTGGAAATGAATTAGAAACTTATGTGGTTATTTGGTAATGACTGTATCACCAAACAGGTTTTGACAGAATATGAAGGATTCAGGCACAAGTGTGAATTTTCTTCATCATGTAGATCTTGCTATTTATTCATGAAAAGTGAGGCCTTTTAAGTATGATAAAAATGGCATAATTCAAAATGTGCTAATTGTTTTTCCCCTCACTACTTCTCCCATAGTCACCCTGTACAATTGCTCCATGGGGAGGGAGGACTGTAGTCTCTGTAAGAATGCAGATCCAAAGTACAGGTGTGTGTGGTGCGCCAAGCAGAGGGCGTGTGTGTACGAGAAGCTGTGCAATCCGGACCAACAAGGGGCCGAGGAGTCTCACAACACCGAGTGCCCCGACCCCCAGATCACTGATGTGAGTAGTTACCATGGCGTCCTCTCTTCTTGTTGACCTTTGACCTGGAGGCAGTGCGTGCATGAAAGGCTTGTGACTAGCAGAGAAAAGGCAGCGACTTTGGTGATTGGATTATTGATTGGACCACTTAATTGGCCTCTCCACTGTCCCCCGACGGAGGAGTTGCTTCTCCTTGAGCTGATCTGCAGCTCATCCTGATTGGATCAATTCTTATGTAGCTCACTTAATTGTTGCCGTCTCATTGTCATTGACAAAAATCGTTGATGTCAATGTGACGGGTTATGACCATGAATACAACAGCCTGACCGACACACAGGTGTGTGTGTGTGTGTGTGTGTGTGTGTGTGTGTGTGTGTGTGTGTGTGTGTGTGTGTGTGTGTGTGTGTGTGTGTGTGTGTGTGTGTGTGTGTGTGTGTGTGTGTGTGTGTGTGTGTGTGTGTGTGTGTGTGTGTGTGTGTGTGTGTGTGTGTGTGTGTGTGTGTGTGTGTGTGTGTGTGTGTGTGTGTGTGTGTGTGTGTGTGTGTGTGTCAACTATTGGATGGATTGCCCTGAATTTTTTTGTCCAGACATTCATCGTCCCCAGAGGATGAATCCTGCGGGCTTTACTGGTCCCCTGACTTCCTCTAGTCCCATGCCCTGTCTTCTACTGTCTTTCTACGACACATACAATATCAGCGTATATGTTATGATGTGAATTGTCATTATCCTCAAGTATGTTTTGAATCCTCTTTAGGGTCGCGGGGCGCTGGAGCCGATCCCAGCTGTCATTGGGCGAAGGCAGGGTACACCCTGGATAAGTCGCCAGTCTATCCAGGGCTCACATATAGACAGACAATCATTCACACCTATGGGCAATTTAGAGTCCAATTAACCTAACATGCATGTCTTTGGACTGTGGGAATCCAGCGGTTCAGATAATGGATGGATGGATGTTTTGAATCCACATCCAAAATGCAGCAGCAGTTTGGCTCTACTACACACACATATATGCAAACTAGGCTCACATCGTATGAATGTGACTCTCAACCATGGTCTTGAATATTAAACACTTAAACCATTCAGTTGACTTAAACAGGCTGTGTAAATCTCTTGTACATTCTTATTGCACAACTAATCTGTTTAAATCCATTTCAAATCCCTTCTTCCCTCAAAAAAAACCATACCCCACCCCCACCGCTGTATCTCCCCATCCAGATCATCCCTCGTTTTGGCCCCCTGCGGGGAGGGATCTCCATCACCATCCGGGGCTCCAACCTCGGCATCCACAAGGAAGACATTATAAGCATCAGCGTGGTCGGGGAGCCCTGTATCCACCAGAAGGAGAAGTACTCTGTTTCCACGAGGTAATACTCACTTTGATGTATTTATGCAAATGTAGGAGCAGGAGCAGCACACACACACACACACTGTCTCCATATTGTTTGCATTTGGTCAAACTGTGTTTGGCAGGTTTGCAAAAAGGAAAGTAACCAGGGTGCACTTTTTAATTAGTGTATTCATCTAAAGGGCAGTGGTGGAAGAAGTAGTCGGATCCCTTTTTTAAGTACAAACAACAAAAGTACTAGTTTCGAAGATAAATGGCCGCTGTGACTGATGTATTATTTATTACATTTTTCCTGCTGATGCATCAACGTGCAAGTAGCTTTTTACTGTAGCTGGTTGAGGTGAAGCCAGTTTCAACTTTATATACAGTTTGGGTTGTGAGATGATTAATGGTGCAGGAAAGAAGAAGAAAAACTAACTTCTGTAGTATATATTTGTTTTAAATATTGAATACTTTCACCTCTCTGGGCTTTTTGGGCACCAGTTATTTAATTTAAATGAAACTAGAGGTTTTTGGGGGCGGGGCTTACCTCTTTAGTGAACTCATAGTCATCTGAAACATGACTGTAAACTAGACTCTGCTCTCTCACAGAGTCAAAACAGTTGTATAACCACTAGTTTATTCTTTAGCAATGAATTCTGACACCAGTCAGATAAATGTAATAAAAAGTACAATATCTTCCTCTGAAATGAATTGTAGTAGGATGACTTGTCAGAAAGTACAGTACTTGAGTAAATGTACTTTCTACCTCAGAGGTATACTGTTGAATAGCAGTCTTTTAAGTACTGTCTGCGGCCACAAATTCTTCAAATTCTTTCAGTTATGAATTCACCAAAGTCCTGTTTTTATAACATCACACATTTGCCAGCGCTTTCTGTTGACCTCTTCATGCTGCAGACACTCTGTTCCTCCAAAACAAACATTGGAATAAACTTAAAGTCTGTCTCAAATGCACTTCAGTCACAGCGGCGTTCACTTCATGCAACCGCTTAATGAAAAAGAAAACATCCACGTCGTCACCCCGCAGCCACGAACTGTTGACACCAGGCAGGCTGTTGCATGATGAGGCATAAACCAGAATTTATGAGACCAGATGGAATATTTTCCACCCTTAATCATCCACTTCTGGATCGCCGGCTGTAGACTCCATCTTGTTGTTAGTTGTCCTCCATGGTCTACAGCATGTTGGCGCTCACTTTAAGACTTGACAGGTTTTCTGTAATATTTCATTCCCTCACACATCACTGTCGTAGCTGTTAATTGTCTACTCGTGGCCCACCTGTTAGCCCGAACGATGCTTGCCATTTTACGCTGACCTGTTTCATCAGCAACACATATTCCTTGTGGACGTGTTTGGTTTATCACACTTTTCACAGACTCTGCGCAGTGCTAAAATTCCCAAAGGACTACATTTCTAACATGCTAGAAGCAGCCAATCTGGCATTAAAAAAAAACATATTGCTCTCATATCCGCTTCGTCGTCAGAAATTGAACTTCTTTTTTTTTTAATACATTTTTTCAATTACATTATTATTTTTACCATTTCCTCCAATTAACGAAAACAAGACGGTACTTATTTGTCTGCAACATTCAGGAGGTAATTTAGATGGTACATTTGGGGAAAATTGCATGAGGCTATCTGTTTGTTTTCAATAGTAGTGACAAGAGTTTTTATCTGAGGTTGTTTTTCAGAATTAAAACAAGTCGGTTAATCGCTTAGTCGATGGACAAAAACAGCAACATGTCAGGATTCTCTGTCTCTTCCAAGATATTATGTTTTTTCATAATCTTTCTATATAAAAATCATCAATTAATTAAGAAAATATCTGGTAGATTAATTGATAATGAAAATGATTGTTGCTTGCAGCCCGACTCTTAAATATCTTTTCCTGTTGTCCCGTCCAGCATGGTGTGTGAGATCGGCCCTGTTGACCCAAACAATGCTCTCTGGGGCCAGGTGGAGGTGGAGGTGAAGGGAGACAAGAAAGGAACATCTTCCCTTTATTTCACCTACAGGGTAAATACTCACCACTACTACTACTACTACTACTACTACTACTCTCCCTCTTCTCTGCTGACCGTTCAATATGGAGGCATACATTCTTTTGACCCAGAAAATAAACTCATCCAAAAGCCTTCAGCTGATTTTGTTATTTGATTTCCTCTGTTATGTTTCCTGTTCCTAACTGATGAGAGCTCCTTGTCAGAACATACCAAAAGCATGTAATTTATGCGGAATATACATCCCATTGTTTTGGTAAATGCCCTGCCTGGATGCTGTCACATTACAATGATAACGCACTGTGTGAAAAGCCACAATGTGTGTGCGTTCCTCTTTAACCAGATGCTGTGCAGCAGGCCCCCCTTTTCTCTCAAATAGCTACGCTGTAGCCTGTTAAAGTATTAAACTGGCTTTTCATATCTCTGGCTCCGCTAAAGCTTCCCCACAGGGGAGTGCTCCTCCTAACTGTTTGCTCAGCAAATTGAGGCAGATGTGGTGCTTGTATGAGTGTGTGTGTGTGTGTGTGTGTGTGTGTGTGTGAATGTGAATGTTTATAATATAGAGCTGGAGATCAAGGAGGTGGAGAAGAAATGTGTGGGACTGTATGACAAAGCATTGTGTGTGTGTGTGTGTGCGCGTGTGTGTTGTTGTTGTTATGAGCGAGCATGTGGGTTGGAGCTTGTGTGTGCATGTAAATCCTTCCTGGGGAAAGATGAGTATGTATTAACGCTGTATCTTGCGACCTCGCACCCCGTCTCCACCCCCACCAGGACCCGATCCCAGAGGCGGTGAAACCCTCCAAAGGTCCCAAAGTCGGGGGCACCCTCATCACCATTTCTGGACGCTTTCTGGACACCGGCAGTAAGGAGGATGTCCAGGTTTCCGTGGGAGACGTGGACTGCGCTGTGTAAGAGCTTCTTTCCTCAATAATTGCCATTCATGCCGAAAGCCCGATTCTCTTTCAATTCAGTCTCGTAAATTGATAATGCTACTTGTTATTCAGACATTGTATTCTATGCAAATTATACAGTATGCACACTTTAAAGCCCATAAATTGATTATTTTTTTCCACATTTCTGAAGCAAAAATGGAATTGACCTTAACTTTGGTGTCATAAGCAGGATTTTTTCCCACCATTTGCCTTTGCTGTTGTGACCAACAGTGTTCTGTCAAACCCGGTCCATGGTGACATTTTAGGCAAAGGTAACGGGAAAAATAACGAGCTAGAGGAGCAGCAAAGCCAGGATTTAACAAGCTGTCAGACGGCTGCCATGTTGGCTTCCACTGCACGGTGACCTTGCGCGACTCCCACTCCTGCAGCCCGTTAGTGTTGTGTCCTTGTCTTCGCAGGGAGCACTTCGGAGCAGAGATCACCTGCAGGACAGGAGAATACCGAACAGATAAGGTGTCCACTGACCCCCTCACCGTCACCGTGAGGTATGGAAAAAGTACCACAACAACCATCCCAAGTGCCTTCCAATTCTTGGAAAACCCCATCGTGCTGGAGCACAAGCCCACAACAAGCTTTGTCTGGTCAGTATAAAGTATACTAGCGCTCTACCTTGAATTAAAGGGTTTCATGTAGAACGAAATTTCAAGGGATATGGTTTTTGGCGTGTGTGTAGTTTTATATACGTTGTGTTTTACCCTTTCACCTTCTTTGTAGAGATTTGGGAAGTCTGCTAACACAGCTACAGCGATTTTAAGGGTCCGATTTGTTTTTTACGGGTTTTCCAATGTATTTCTGTTAGATTTAAGTTTTTAGCCAACCCTGGCTCTCAGGCTGGCAATGTTAGTCGGTCCAGACTGAAATATCTCAACAACTATCAGATGGATCAAATTTGTTACCGATATCCACGGAGCTAAGGAAATTACCAACTGTGACGATCCCTTGACATTTCCTCTAGCTCCACCTCAAGGTTCTTATTTGGCAGTTTCAAGGTCTCGGCGACTATCTGGTGGATTGTCGTGAAATTTGGAACAAATTCGTGCTCCCCGTCGACGCCCCCCATCAACAGGTCAATTAGCACGGCAGTACAGTTGACTGCTTTGCTTGGAAAGCTGCAGGAGGCCCGCTCTCCTTGTCCTTACTGATGTAATTCTTGCCTGAGTCTGCAGATACAGATGTGGTGTGGAATATCTGATATTGATTAGTTGTCCAGGTTGACGGGGAAAACAAAATAATTCCCCAAAGCAGAAGAGGAAAAAGGCGCCTTTATCGACATTGGTGACAAGGTTGCACAGAAAAGTATTGTTATGGAAAATTGAACACCGAGAAAGGCACCTGCCTTGCTCTCTGCCCCGCACGCTTCTATCTGTCTGGAACCTTGGTAAAGGTTATTAATGCCAAGAACCTTTTAGTTTTTTTTTTAAAGTGTGATTTGTCCTCCGAGAGCATCCCTGGTGTTTGTGTATGTGTGCAGAATACGTCCCGTACTTACTTCTGGTTCTCTGAAGGGGATACAAAATGCTTTGATGTCGTACCAAACTGCTTGATGATCTCTAAAAATGGATGCATTAGACAGTTACCTTGCTTTTTGTCTGTGCAAGAGAAAGCACTAGTGCGCGTGTGATTAGGCACGCAGCCTGGAACAACAAACAGATATACGCCGCTCGCAGGCTAAACTAATTTGTTTTCATCTCCGGTGAAAAATGACCCCAGGTGCAATTTAAGAAGTGTGTCTGTCTTCCCGTAACTCCCCATGAGCTTGTCTTTATGTGGCTGGCGGGGATATCTGTTTTTAAATCTAATTTGTGTGTGTGTGTGTGTTTAGTGGAGGGAGGAACATTGTGGTGACCGGCTCTGGCTTCGACCTGATCCAGACTGCAGTCCTGAAGGTCCAAGGACAAGATTCAATAGCCTTTGAGGTGTGTCTTCCATTTCTGTTTTCTCTTTCCTTTATTTCTCAGCGGCTCCCCATCATCCCGGTGATTATCCTCCTCTAAAAGTCATAATTTCTTTGCTCTCTTCACACTTTGTCTTAACTCTCAGTCCTACGATTGTCTACTTTTCCATCTGTCCCCCTCTAACAGTAGCAGCACTGTCCATCGATCTCCACACATCTCATGAGCCCACGACTTTGGTGGAGATTTATTCAAACTCTGTAAAGCATGCGCACACACACACACGCCAACAAGCACCCATCTGCACTCCTCCATGCTTCCACTGATCAGAGAGAGTCCATAAGCCAGCATTACTTCATCTCAACTTCTTAGGCTATAAATCCTTAAAACCTGTAAGATTGCAGATAGCGGCGCAACTGTTTCACACTCGGCGAGATGCAACTCTGTTCCCCGTTCAGCTTAATCAGGTGGATCGACTCTGCCCGGGAACTTGAATGAGTTGCACTCAGCGTGCTTCTGCCTGCCCTCCAGTTTACAGTGTTAAGCAGCTGCAATTTTGTTCATTTTCATTTAAAGGGCTGAATTTAATACTGGCATTAAAGTTTTTTTCCCCCCTGCTACCCGGGGGACAGGCGAGATTCGAAAAGACTCCTGGCTGCCACGAACTAGCAGCGAATGTAAAGCGTTATCTCAAAGGCCTTGGCTGGTCAACTTCATAAGCTTCTCTTGGTTTAAGTCTATCCACTGAACTGCGCCCAAATATTTTTGGCGGCCGGCTTGTGGTGAAAACATGTTGATTACATTGTGGGTCAGGTCAGCGGCTCAAAGAAGTGAGGTTTTTTTTTTGGCTGTAAAGACCCTGCAATTCTTGTTTGTAATTGTAAACAGGGACTTCTGGAGCTGGTAGCGCCAGCTGCTCGTAACTTCAAACTTAGCCTAGTTACAAGAGGAATTCCTGCTAAATGTAGATGTAAAAATCACCAAATTAAAAATGGGCAGTGCCACCCAAAGTAGCTCTTATGAGGACATTTGGACCCCTCGTTTTTCCTATAGCGCCACCATGAGGTTCAGATTGGTGCTTTTTGTAATAACTTTTGGGATCCTCTGATTTTTTTTTTTATTCAGTTCTATCATCAAGTCAAATTGTAATTTATTCATGGATGGAGCCAAGCAAGCCTTTATACCCGTATCCAGTCTTAACTCACTGGCTGCTGGCTATTGCTTCATACATATCCACCATTTCCCAAAATGTTTGATCATTCATTTTACCACAGAGTAACATATTGTATGGTCAGAGGAGACCGTCACAGAGCTACTTTAAGGTAACATTTTAAAGGAGCAGAGCGTAGGAGTTAGTGAAATCTAGTCGTGATTTAACTGAATACCTTTCCGTCACCCCTCTCTTTCCAAACGTGTTGGAGATGTTCGGTGGCCTTGAGGTAACGTAAAAACACAAAAGTCCACAGAAGCTAGTGTTTGGTTTGTCCATTCTTGGCTACTGAAGAAACATGGCGGTAGATATGAACGGGGTCATTCTAAGCGAACAAAAACACAACGATCATCCTTCACACTGTTCCCTTTAGAGACATTTTTCAGGACAAATTCACTTTTGAGCTAAACAAGGAGAAAACCTTCAACTTTTACAGTAGGTCGGTGAGACTTTTTCAAAGCATTATCTGATGTAGCCTACGTTTTTCGCCTCATCCTTTTATTAAAAGCTTAGCTGTGTGTACTGTAGGGTTTAGCTGTCACACACAGCGTCGTCAGCCCTGCATCGAAACAATCAGTGACAGAAATATCACCATCGGTCTAGTTCATCAAAACCAAATGAACAAAGCCAGAGGAGGAATGACTCAGAGTGAGTTGTGATTCATTGGAGGCTGTTCTACGATGGCAGATCGGGATTTTAGTAGAGTGACTGAAAAGAGACGCGTACTTTTACCTTACAAATTTTACCAAACCAGACTTTGTTCCCCCCTCCGGCGCTGAAACGCTCGTCCCTCACACAACAAAAGAATTAATTCACAGCCTCGTTGAAAACACCCACTGTTTGCTTTTCTCTCTCTCACCATATTTTCTGTTTTTTTCTTTTTTAATGTGTGTTACGTGTCAACATAGAGCTTTGCATTATTGTTAAACTCCACTTGTGTTTTACTCCCCTCCTGATGCCTTCAGAACGCCCACGAGAAGAACGACACGGTCATCCAGTTTCGGTCTCCAACGGTAAACAACTCCCTGAACCAGCCTTTTAAAATCTTCATCCAGCTTGACAACCTGAAGAAGGACCTAAAGCCCTTCGACTACTACCCTGACCCCACTTTCAACGAGCTGACCAAGAAGGTCATCACTGAGGCCAGCATCATCATCGTCACTGTAAGTGCAGGCTGCTCTTTTTAATGCTGCAGTTTTAGTATGACAGCACGGTGTTTCTGAGAAATATGCCTCTTTGTCTGAAGGAATTAAGATAAATGGTGTTATTATCTGACTTGGGGATAAAAATAGAAAAGATGCTGAATTGCAGTTGCTGCACCACATTTTCGCTCTTTAGCTGCTTTTGTTATAGATGGGCATATAAATGTTATGCAAATAGCAGAACATTTGACATTTTAGCACAGTGGGGTTATTCTGAGACAAATGTATATTAGTACTTGCATTTATTCTAAACCTTTTAAACAATAAAAATACTTAATATTGAAATATTCTTAATGCAAATGTATTTTTCTCCAACTCTGGTTTGGTGAGGTATATCCCATGGGTCATGGGAGGATTACCCGGGAAAAACACGAAAAACTCTTCACACACAATCAATATCAATCCAGGAATGAAGAATGCAATTTCTGGTTACAACCAATAAACATAACTTTGTTTTTAAGTGGTCAGAGGCCCAAATTATTAAAAACCTTAAAGGGAACTTTGCAGATTTTCAACCGGCTTTGTATCGTTGCGATGTGAGTGGTGTGTGCAAATGAAATGTATTCGGCTTCCCTCCGTGTGACCGGCGGTGGCATCGCTCTTTAAGTTTCCCTTTGAGTATGTATACGTACTTATACATTCAAATATATGGAGAATTAAATATTCTCTTTTGACAACTAAATCATTTTATGAACATGATTGAGCATGTTGCATTTCCAATATTGGACCAAATCTTTGAATACCAAAAAAATAAAATTGTAGAGAACATTTAAGTAATTAATTCCATCAACTGATGACCAGCGAGCTAGCCAAGTAGCCAGCTGCTAATTCCACTATGCTTTACTGGTGACAGAAAAAGGGTCCAATGGAGGACCATCTCTTCATCTCTGTAATAGTTTAGCCTATTGGCAACATTTCTCTCATCTCTACTCTACATCTGCATCTGTCATCAATACTCTGTGTTTGCCTCGCTTTGTTTGGCCTCCAGCTAACATGTTGGCGTAATCATGACGTCGGCTGTAAAAGGGTCTATACGTCAGCTGCTTCCAAATCAGACTCCAGATCAGCCAATAGCAAGAATCATTGCAATTGGCAGCAGAAGGCAGTCGCCATGTAAGAGATGATGTACAGCGACCCAGTCACTGTTGTTAAAAGAAAACAGTTGGTTTATTTTTACACGCTATCTTATTCACAGATACACCTTCAACTTGTATGTTTCATTAGTGTTTCTAAATACTCAAAGCGTCTTTGAGTATTTAGAAAAGCGCAATATAAAATGTAAGTATTATTATTATAATGTCCATCACAAGCTCCAAGGCGCTTGCTTTGTGCAGACACTTAGTAAGTACTGCAGTACATTAGTCAGGAAAGGCATATGCAAAAGAAAAGAAAATGCCTTTTCAATTACTCTGACGCTGGTTTACTTAAGCTGATTTCACCTTTCTTATAATGCAGACTGCATTAGAATAATCGGTAGCATGTCTGTAGATGCCAAAGTGTGTTGCAGAATCTCAAAGTGTATATTGCAATGCCAGAAGTGTGTGATTGACTGGAGCTGTGCCTACAGTGTCTTAACCAAGACATTACTTAGAAATGTGCTTACAAAGAATATAATCTTAATCTTTCTAATTACTTTTGGCACGCATAGTGGAGCAGTGAAGAGCTGTTATAAACTTTCCATCCATTAATAATGAATATGTTTTTAATACTCATATGAGGAGTCTACTTGATGGTGTATAAATGCAGTAATTAATTTCTCTTCTCCCCCCCCCCCACCCCCCCTCCTGCAGGGTCGGGGATTCGCCAAAGCCATGACGTCCAAAGAGGCTCAAGCGTTTGTGGGCGACGTTCCTTGTCTGGTCAACACGCTTCAGGATGAAAAGCTGTTCCTGGACCCACCTTCCACCACACCGAGTGCTCGCTCCAGACGGCACCGCAGAGACACTCGGCCGGAGCTGCTGGACTTAACGGTCAGATCAACACACACACAGTAGAAAGACATTACCAATACCACACTGTACAAATACTCCATTACTTGTACAAATATGTACATAAAGCAGAAATGGCAATTGTTATATTAATATGTTATATCATTGAAGAGATACATTATATAACTTCCCCTCTAATATGTAGTAAAATAGATGTATACAGTGGCATGAAAAGGAAATACTCAAGTTAAAATATGTCACATTTAAATGTACTGCTTGAGTAAATGTATTGACATAGATTAGCAAATTGGAGCACACATGTATTATGAATCTTTACTGTACTTTTCTCGGCGTGTCCTCTGTTCATCTGGGGACCCCATTTTTTTCCACCGGTTGAACAGTTTCCACGTAGCTAAAGGCCTTTTTATAATTACATTTAATTATAGCCGAGCCACAATTGTGATGAATACTGTAACCTCTCCTCTAGGTAATTCCAGACGCGAGCTATTGTTTCACTTCTGTGGCTGCGTGCTGCAGAAAGAAGTGACACCAAGGAACTATCAAGAGGTGCAGAATACCTACATGGAAAGAAAGATTGATTATAAAGTGTCAAACTCAATGCACATGCGTTTGTTCAGTTAATGTCGGCCCACCGACTTGCACATAGCCCCGTATATTAGAAATACGGAAAAGGTCCTGCAGTTGATTTTGCAGAACTGTGGGCAATTATGTAGATCCATCTGTCCCAGTTTCCTCTCCAATGCTGTTGAATCTTTACCATCGACACCTACCTGAATAACTCTTGGGCTGAAATGTCAAGAGCTTGTGCGGATAATAAGATTCCCCCTCTCGATCTCCGTGTTCATCCACAGATCAAGTTCGGGAAAGGGGAGTGGCTGGTCGGCTCGGTGCAATACGAGAAGAAGAATGATTTGTCGCTCTACATCATCATCCCTGCTGTCATTGTGCCCATGCTGCTCATCATCGCTGTCTCCGTCTACTGCTACAGGTGTGTTGAGCTATTTTTGGGTTAAGCGGATATTATCTTACTATTTCAGCTACTTTTTAGATTAGATTGGTAGAAACGTTTATTATCTGATCCTCTTGATCCGACTGGTAAATGTCACATTTATATGATTGTATTACACAGTTTTTAGATGCCACCAGGTGTGTGTGTGTGTGTGTGTGTGTGTGTGTGTGTGTGTGTGTGTGTGTGTGTGTGTGTGTGTGTGTGTGTGTGTGTGTGTGTGCGCTAACAGTAAACTTACAAACCCACATTAATGCCTGTCATTCATAACTCCTGCCCTGTGACCCCTTTTCCCTTATGCTTTGTTAAAATTGGCTTTATGTCCCACTGCTGTTGAAGTACAAATAATAAAAATAATTGCAAAATAATTTTTTTCTTTAAACACTTTTTTACTTGTGACCTTTCAAAACCCAGTTTGTAGAAAAGTATTGATGTGTCAAAAACTGGGCTCGCACATTTGATGAACGTACTTAAGTTCAGGGTCAATTAAATGTCAGAGGTGTACAGTTACACCCTGTTTGACCACAAACACATACACCTAAACCTAAACGACTACAATGACACACTTTCTGTTCTGCTCGGCACATATTAATGCAAATATGGTATTTTTCTCAAACTGCATTGTCATAATATGACATTGGTTTTAATTGGACCTCATCAGTCTATGCCTCCTCGAGGCTCTCCAAAAAAAAAACACAGGCGGCCACGGGTCAATTAAACTTGCAAATTTCCTGCTGAATATTTATAAAACACCTACATCAGTGGCAGAGTAATACCAGCGCTGATAATATATTTTTGGGAGCCTCAAAATTAACACTGCGGCTAGGTTATCAGCCGACTGTCTTTAAACACTTTGACATAAATCCTTTAAGTTTTGTCTTTTTTTTAACGACACACGTGTTGTGTTTGTTTCATGTGTTCAGGAGAAAGAGTCAGCAGGCAGAGAGGGAGTACGAGAAGGTGAAACATCAGCTTGAGAATCTGGAGGAGAGCGTCCGGGACCGCTGCAAGAAAGAGTTCACAGGTACCAACAGGGCAGCTGTGCAAAACCTGGGCAATATCGCTAATGTGCCTCAAAGGATCCGTGCTTCTAAGAAGCTATAAAGTAATGAAGTGCTTCATAGCTCTGATTACATTTCTTTGATGTATTGTACTGCAGTGAATTAAATAAATCCTCCTGCTTAACATCGTGTTATCGTCATTATGAGGATCGGTTTTGCAGTAACAGTAATAGAAAACAATCTTTCATGGCTGAAATTATTTTCCTGGCAAAGCTCTGCCTCTCGCAACGTAATGATTGAGGCAGACGAGCAGCCCGCAAATGAGAAAAGCTGCTTATTAGAAAGCGACGAAGTACTATTTTCTCGTTTTTTTTATCTCGCAGACTTGATGATCGAGATGGAGGACCACACCAACGAACTGAGCGAGGGGCGAATCCCCTTCCTGGACTACAAAACCTACACCGAGCGCGTCTTCTTCCTGCCCTCCAAGGACGGCGCCAACGACGTGATGATCACGGGGAAGCTCGACATCCCAGAGGCCCGCCGGGCCATTGTGACTCAGGCCCTCAACCAGTTCTCCAACCTCCTGAACTCCAAGACCTTCCTCATTAATGTAATTACACTGCATGTGAAGATGTGAAATATATAAATCAACGTTTGGTATGAGGGGCAGTGGGCAGCTGCTACACAGGACCCAGGGACCAGTCTGGTTCTCAGATGTGTCTTAATGACTTTGGTAACCCCCTCGTTTCCTCTAATGTCATCAGCAGGATGACTTTTCTGCTTCTGAGTGACATTTTTAATATTTAATTAAATGTAAATGCTTAGTGATCCCCTATAAAATCGAGCCATAATCGGGTAAAAATGACCAAATACCTCCCAAAGACCAAATACCTCTAAAAGCCTTTATCGTGTTTCGGGCTAATTAGCCAATGCTAGCATTCTAACATGCTTTGCTAAATGGGGCACATAATGGATCAAGATGTTAGCATTCATCAGGATGATTAACGTAGGTTGTCTTCCGCCTGTTTCTTTGTGTGTGTGTGTGTGTGTGTGTGTGTGTGTGTGTTTGTAGTTTATCCGCACCCTGGAGCGCAGTCCGGACTTCAACGCCAGGGCCAAGGTGTACTTTGCGTCCCTGCTGACGGTGGCTCTGCACGGGAAACTGGAATACTACACCGACATCATGAGAACACTGCTGCTGGAGCTGATGGAGGAATACGTCCACAGCAAGAACCCTAAACTCATGTTGCGCAGGTGAGAGAGGAGTCGCTCGGTGCTGCCGCTCGGCACAGACTGGAGCAGTTTGATACCAAAAGTTTAGTATCGAGGAAGTCTTGTTCGGCTAAAAATATCCATGTCCAGATTGACTCAAAAACTATTGAATGGATCGCCATGAAACTTTATAAAGACATGCATATAACCCCACTGACCATAATGAACATCTGACTTTTAACGATGAACCATCAGCAGGTCAAAGTCTTCACTTCGCCAATGAAATGTCAACATTTACAGGATGGATTAGCACTAAATTCATGGCTCCCATAGTATATATCCTAATAACTTCAATAATCCCTGACTTTCTCTCTCTAGTGCCACCATGAGGTTGGCATTTTACAGTTCTGTGTAAAATATCTTGTCAGGGCATGCGTTAAGTTTCTGGCTTTCATGTCACCCTCAGAATAAATTGTAATAACTTTGGTGATCCTCGAGCTTCCCACTGAGCACTATTATATTTTGGTTAACGACCAAATATCAGCCTCAGCTGTACTTTATGTTTATTGCTCATTAGCAAACGTTTGGCGTGAAACGAAGATGTCCATCATGATCACACGGCTACATCTCAGCATGTCAGCTTAGCGATTGTGAGCCTGTTAGCATGCTGAGGTTGGCGGTCCCCGCTGTAAACCCTCAGAACAGCTAGCATGGCCGCTGAGTGTTTTGCCCTGATATCATTAATATCCTTATTTCGAAGCTCTGTATTCAGAATCACTACATCTCTCAACCCTGGCAGCAGTATAAATAACCATTTTAGAAGGACTGGGATTCACTTCAAGAGCCAGTTGACTGTTTCATTCTGTTGCCATGTTGTCTGTTGAATTGTGCACTGACTACTGTAGTCCACTATCAAGAGCCAGACTGTTGCTTGATCTATTCCAGTCCTCATCCTTCTGTTTCTCCGTCTGTGTTTTTTTTCCAACCACAAAGTACTGTGTGATTCTTCTTTTGCTGTTCCCAATCATCATCCTCTTCATCTTCTTAACCTATAGCTCTTGACCAATTGGGAATACAGTTTTTGATTGCTTTAAATACATAAATCCAATTATATCAGCTTTATGCAAGTTGCATTATGGCTTAGTCTTGCACCGGAGGATTGTTCAATGGATACTGTATCTCTTAAAAAAAAAATGCTGAGCCTGTTTTATTGTGTGAATAAGCTGCAGCTCTCAATCCTGATCAGAACAAACTCATCACCTGCACCCAACAGCTCATCTGACCTGAATTTTATTTTAAGAATTGAGAGATCAATTGTTGTATTACAAAAAAATAGCAATGCATGAGTCAGAAATGCTTTCAAAAATAATGTTGTGTTTGGCGTGACATAACACTATTTATTATAACAAATTAATTGGTATTTTTAGCATATGTTTTTCACTGATATTACGCAATACTAATTGCTCGGTGTTGTCTCCCTTTGGCTCATAATGCCTTTTGTAGAATTGGAGTCTGTAAACATTCAGCCGACTAATTTGATTGACGTGAATAGCCCTCGGAAAATAATCTCCAATTCTTCACCCTCTCCACCGAGGTCAAATCATCCACTGACAGCGCCCCTCCCCCCCCAGCAGGACCCACTTGTCTGAGCGTACAGTCGCTCATCACTGCTGGGAGGGGGTTATGTGAATTGAACTGTCTGCTGTGGCTAGGCACGCTGTGACTAGCTGTTGTGCAAGTACACAATCTTAATTATCCCCCAATGGAGAGGCTCATTATGCTGATTAGGCCATTGTGCCAACACAAGTCCCCTTATATACAAGACATCTAATTAGGCATGCTAGCAGCTAACGATGGGCGCCACCATGTGAGTATGTGACATTAGCATTGGCGGTCTGTCAAGTGACCACTGACATGATTTTTGAATTAAAATATCCGGATACTGACATGCTGTGCAGGCATTTTCCTTGTTGACATTTTGGGAGATGCAAATTTTTTTAAGAAAGCAGTATTGCAAAACTTTCAAGAGAGAGCAGTGAACATCAAAGAAGTCTTTCGACTTTTTCCAGGTAAAACACAGGAAACATACATAAAACAAAATAAACGCAATAAAAATAGTACAATTATGTAAAGACAAATGCTAAAAATCCTGATATGGTGCTCACATTAATCTGTGACAGCATAACATCCAGTATGGACAAGTCATTCATATTCATCAAGGTTTCTTAAATGTCATGATTTGAAAATACTAATTAGACATTTCACTCTTTTTCTTGAATTTTCTCATCAAATGTTATGTTCGCACAGCTCATTAACATTCATCATCTATACACTAGAGTTGTATTCTGACAATGAAATTAAAAAATGTCCATCTCATGTGTCTTTCCAGGTCGGAGACGGTGGTGGAAAGGATGCTATGTAACTGGATGTCCATCTGCCTTTACCAGTTTTTAAAGGTAACAAGAGTTTGCGGTCACTAACAACGTATCATATATAATCAGGGGTGCACATAACTGGTACGCAGGTACGCATGCGCGACAAAAATCAGGAATGCGTAATGCCACTTGTGTTACTACGCGCCTTTGCGTACTTGACCGATATTCTCATCTAACCTTACACATGACATGTTGGTTGTCAACTACTGTCAGATATGTCCAGAAAGCAACAGACATTAAGCAGCTTCTTTGGCGTTTCGCCACCAACAAAGAAAAGCCAACTGGAGCCAGAGCCGAAGAAAAGACTTTTTTCGGAAAAATGGCTCCAAGATGTGCAGTGGCTTGAAGCTAACGATGAGCGCACTGAAATGTGGTGCAAGATTTGCCGCTCAAATCCACATCTAGCAGACAAAACAGGTGCGTTTTATAAAGGCTCAAAGAATTTCAACCATCCTTTATTTGACAAACATGAAAAGAGCAAGGAGGAGGCAAAGTTCACACCAAGAACAACGTTTAGTGAATTTGCAGTGAAGCACGGTCGAGACCCACGATTTAAGACCATTAACGCGGTGAAGGAGTTTGAGTGGCTCAATGATCCTGGGAGCTATGTTGTCCGGGGCATCTGCCCCTGGTAGGGTCTCCCAAGGCAAACAGGTCTCGGGGGAGAGCCCAGACTAAGAGCGGTTCAAAAAACCTCGATGATAAGCAGCCCAAAGACTGTAGCTACCTCGCCCGGACCAGGGAAACCGGGGCACCCTCCCGGAGCCAGACCCGGGAGGCGAGCTCGTCGGCGAGCGTCTGGTGGCCGGGCTTTCGCCCATGGGGCCCGGTCGGGCTCAGCCCGAAGAAACATCATGGTGCAGCCACCCTGTGGACCCACCACCCGCAGGGATAGACATCGGGGTCGGGTGCTATGTAGACCGGGCGGTGGGCCGGGCAGGGGGCCTGGGCGAGCCGATCGCCGGCGACATAGACTAGCTCTAGGGACGTGGAACGTCACCTCGCTAGCGGGGAAGGAGCCGGAGCTGGTGAGGGAGGTGGAGCGTTACCAGCTAGATATAGTTGGGCTCACCTCCACGCACAGCGCTGGCTCTGGAACCAAACTCCTGGAGAAGGGTTGGACTTTGTTCTTTTCTGGAGTCGCCCAGGGTGTGAGGCGCCGGGCGGGAGTGGGGATACTCACGAGTCCCCGGCTGAGCGCCGCCGTGTTGGAGTTTTCCCCGGAGAACGAGAGGGTCGCCTCCCTGCGCCTACGGGTTGCTGGGAGTAAGGCTCTGACTGTTGTTTGTGCTTATGCACCAAACAGCATTTCGGAGTATCCGGCCTTCTTGGAGTTGGTGGGAGGGGTCCTGGAAAGGGCGCCGCCTGCCGACTCCATAGTTCTCCTGGGAGACTTCAACGCTCACGTGGGCGACGACAGAGAAACCTGGCGGGGAGTGATTGGGAGGAACGGCTTGCCTGATCTGAACCCGAGTGGTGTTTCGTTGTTGGACTTCTGTGCTAGCCACAGTTTGTCCATAACAAACACCATGTTTGAACATAAGGTGGCTCATAAGTGTACCTGGTACCAGAACACCTTAGGCCGGAGATCAATGATCGACTTCGTAATCGTATCATCTGATCTGCGGCCGTATGTTTTGGACACTCGGGTGAAGAGAGGAGCAGAGCTGTCAACTGATCACCACCTGGTGGTGAGTTGGATCAGATGGCGGGGGAGTCGGCCAGAAAGACCTGGCAAGCCCAAACGTGTAGTGAGGGTGAACTGGGAACGTCTGGCGGAGGATCCTGTCCGGGAGGTCTTCAACTCCCACCTCCGGAAGGACTTCTCACACATCCCGAGGGAGGTTGGGGACATGGAATCCGAGTGGATCATGTTCAAAGCCTCTATTGTGGACGCGGCCGCTAGGAGCTGTGGTCGGAAGGTCATCGGTGCCTGTCGTGGCGGCAACCCGAGAACCCGGTGGTGGACACCGGGGGTGAGGGAAGCCGTCAAGCTGAAGAAGGAGGCCTTTCGGGCTTGGTTGGCCCAGGGGTCTCCTGAAGCAGCTGACAGGTACAGACAGGCCAGAAGGACTGCAGCTGTCCCCTGAACAGGGGGCAGCGCCTGAAGACTTGGGGTTGGATGAACCCATATCCCTGGCAGAGGCCACTAAGGTAGTCAAAAAGCTCCTTGGTGGCAAGGCGCCGGGGGTGGATGAAATCCGCCCTGAGATGCTGAAGGCGCTGGACTTTGTTGGGCTGTCTTGGCTGACACGCCTCTTCAATGTCGCATGGGGGTCGGGCACAGTGCCCATGGACTGGCAGACCGGGGTGGTGGTTCCCATCTTCAAGAAGGGGGACCGGAGAGTGTGCTCGAATTATCGGGGTATCACACTACTCAGCCTCCCGGGAAAAGCTTATGCCAGGGTGCTGGAACGGAGGCTCCGACCGTTTGTCGAACCTCGGATTCAAGAAGAACAGTGCGGGTTTCGTCCTGGTCGTGGAACAGTGGACCAGCTCTTTACCCTTGCAAGGATACTGGAGGGGTCCTGGGAGTTTGCCCAACCAGTCTACATGTGCTTTGTGGACTTGGAGAAGGCTTTCGACCGGGTCCCTCGGGGCTTTTTGTGGGGGGTGCTGCGGGAGTATGGTGTGCCGGACCCGTTGCAACGGGCCATCCGGTCTCTGTACGCCTGCAGTAGGAGCTGTGTTCGTATCCTCGGCAGTAAGTCAGATACGTTCCCGGTGGGTGTTGGCCTCCGCCAGGGCTGCCCTTTATCACCGGTCCTGTTTGTGACTTTCATGGACAGGATATCTAGGCGCAGCCGTGGGGCGGAGAATGTCAGGTTCGGGGATCTCAGGATAGCCTCTCTGCTGTTTGCAGATGATGTGGTCCTGTTTGCCTCCTCGGACCATGACCTCCAGCATTCACTGGGGCGTTTTGCAGCCGAGTGTGAAGCGGCGGGGATGAGAGTCAGCACCACGAAATCTGAGGCCATGGTGCTCTGCCGGAAACCGGTGGATTGCTCCCTCCGGGTGGGGACAGAGTGCCTACCACAAGCGAAGGAGTTCAAGTATCTCGGGGTCTTGTTCACGAGTGAGGGTAAAATGGAGCGGGAGATCGACAGGCGTATCGGTGCGGCTGCAGCAGTAAAACAGGCGTTGCACCGGGCCGTCTTGGTGAAGAAGGAGCTGAGCCGAAAGGCAAAGCTCTCAATTTACTGGTCGGTCTACGTCCCAACCCTCACCTATGGTCACGAGCTTTGGATCGTGTCCGAAAGAACGAGGTCGCGGATACAAGCGGCCGAAATGAGTTTCCTCCGTAGAGTGGCCGGGCTCAGCCTTAGAGATAGGGTAAGGAGCTCGGACATCAGGAGGGAGCTTGAAGTCGAGCCGCTACTCCTTCGTGTCGAAAGGAGTCAGCTGAGGTGGTTCGGGCATCTAATTAGGATGCCTCCAGGACGCCTCCCTTTAGAGGTTTTCCAGGCACGTCCATCTGGTAGGAGGCCCCGGGGAAGACCCAGGACACGCTGGAGGGATTATATCTCCCAGCTGGCCTGGGAACGCCTCGGGATCCCCCAGAATGAGCTGGTAGATGTTGCGGGTGAGAGAGAAGTCTGGGTCAGCCTGCTTGACCTGCTGCCTCCGCGACCCGACCCCGGATAAGCGGTGGAAAATGGATGGATGGATGGAAAAGAGCAAGGAGCACACGAATGTGGCGCAAGCCATTGCTAATAAACAAGCTAGCCGAGAAGAAATGTCCAGTCGCCCACTTGCCAGATGGCGAGACAAGCTGAATGAAGAACAGCGGCAAGCTCTGTTTAATATTTTTCTCCTCGCCTTCCATAAAGCTAAACACGCACGTCCCATGTCTTCCTATTCTGAGGATGTTCCTTTACTGAAGCGGCTAGGAGTAAATGTCGGAGGTGCATATCATTCACGTGAAGGGGGCACACGGATCATGCAGAGCATCGCTCACACCATCAGCGGGGAGTTACGAGCCAAGTTGCAGACTGCTGAATTTTGGGGGCTGCTTTTTGATGGATCCGAGGACATCACAAAAACTGAGCAGGAAATCGTTTACATTGTGTCTGTGTCCAGCAACGGAGAGTTTACTTCGGACTTTATTGGACTGATTGAATTGGGTGCTGAGCGAACCGCGCAGGCCATAACAGACGGACTTGTGAAGCTTTTCCAGGACACAGGCTTGGATGACTGGACAACAAAGTTGGTCGCTGTGTGCACAGACGGGGCTGCTGTCAACGTCGGTATATACAACGGCGTTGTGCCAAAGCTCCGGCAACTTGCTGCGGTTGGAGACTCCCTTGTACACATTCTGTGCACCGCACACACACTGGAGAATTGCGCAAAATCAGCTGATCGCAATGTTCCCTACTGTGAGACATTTAATCGCTCTGTGGTCAAGCTGCTGCAGTTTTATTTACAAAAAGGTGGAGCAAAAAAAACTGCTGCACTGAAGAAGCTATGTGAAGAAAATGGGATCTCCTTTGTGAAACTGGGTAAGTTTCATAATATCAGATGGTCTGCATGGAGGCATGAAACACTGTTAAAAATATCAAGACTGTTGCCAGCCATTAAAATGCAACTGGCTACGAGTGATAACAGTGACTTGCAGCATATCTGCACAGAGCGTTTTCGGTGCTTTCTGTCAGACATGCTTGACATTGGAAACATTTTGAAGACCACATCCATTAGGTTTCAGAAGGAAAAGCTGACCATTGGAGAATGTAAGGATGAACTCATGGTGGCCATTGGACAGTTCACACTTCTGCTTGATGGTGAAAGCCACAGGGCACACACTGTTTCTAATGCGGATGCGGACAGAGACAAGACACACTTACTCAGGGGGTTAATTGAAGAGTTTGAAATCAGATATGACTCCCTCAAGTCATGTGATCATTTCTTAGTATTTGATCCTTCAACATGGCCTCAGGAAATGCAAGACCTCCACAGTTTTGGAAACACAACAGTTTGCAGCATTCTCAAGAAATATGAGGCCACCTTGCAACTTGACAAACATACCACTGTGACAGAATGGATGCGCTTAAAGCAGGCAGGAAAACGCCTGGGAGCCTCTTCTGTGTATGACTTGGTCCAAATAGTAAATACAAGTAACCCAGATGCTTACTCCAACATCAACACGGTGGTTAAGCTGTCTCTTACACTGCCTTTAAGCAGTGCAGCTTGTGAGAGGGGATTCTCACATCTCAACATAATAAAAACCAAGTACAGATCTCGTCTGTCACATGCTCGTCTCTCAGCCCTAATGCACATTCACCTGTCAAAGCAGACCACAGAGACATTTGACCCAAAGCCTGCTGTTGACCTGTGGATGGAGACAGCTAATAGGAGGCTCAATCAAGGACAGAGAGGTGCATCTGCAGCATCTTCATCATCTACCATGCAGGAAGCTGAAGCAGAGGACAGTAGGGGCGACACTGAAGAGGACAGTGGTGCCAGCACTGAGGAGGACAGTGAGGAAGACTGCACTTATTAAGACCACGCTACATATGGGGTGAGTACCAGACACCATCTGCTGGTACTCACCTGAGTAACTCACTGAAAAAGTTATGTGCACCCCTGTATATAATCTCTTATCTTAACTATTTGATCCCTGATGCAGGACATGTGTATAATGACTTGCTCCAGCTTTAAACTGTGGGCTAAGTGCATGGATTTCTCCATTTCTTTCATTAGGGCTCTGTATTGATAATGTGCATTTTATCTGTCTTCTAAACTGCTAATCACAACAATTAGCTCCTTGACAACATCTGAGATGTCTAAAGTGCTTTGTGTGTGTGTGTGCTTTGTGTGTGTGTGTGTGTGTGTGTGTGTGTCAGGACTCTGCAGGAGAGCCCTTGTACAAGCTGTTCCGAGCCATCAAGCACCAGATTGAGAAAGGGCCCGTGGACGCCAGAGTGAAGAAAGCCAAATACACCCTGAACGACACGGGCCTGTTGGGCGACGATGTAGAGTACTCCGTCCTGGTGAGATGGACAGACACACACACAAAACCCCCGCACTCACACACACAAATTGGTAAACTCAGTGTAAGAAAAACTGCACACACAGCTTTGAGATTACATGGTGTTTTGTGCCTTCTGAGCAACACAACCGTGTGCGTGCACACACACACACACACACACACACACACACACACACACACACACACACACACACACAGAGTTCAGTTGCTATGGCAACCGCCAAAAAGCCCCCCAGGGCGACTGCCCGCTTTTGTGTGACATCCATTTTCAGTGTCAATGTTCTCTGCTTGAAAACGACACGGGCAACACATTCCGATATGGCGGTGAAATGCACTAAGTACTCAACTTCTCAATCTTCCAAGCTGCACCTGCACCTGTGTCCATTTGGGCAGTTCACGGAAGTCGGGAAAAGGCCTCGTGCGCGTCTCGCTTTGGCGTCGCGTTGCAGTAATGGAAGCTAATGTGAACACAGCTGTTTTCTGTTGAAGTCGGCACAAATACAAAGACCCTCGGGTAATAGCGTTGTCGAGGACAATTACCAAATTAGCCTGAATTACACGTCTCGTGCCGTGATGGATCGCCTTCTGTGATTGAATTACAGGAGGAGGGGGAAAAAAAAAAACTTGACGGGCTGGATTGTACAGGCAGAGACTGTCTCTCCTGTCGGCTTTAAGTCACAGCGCCGCTCGTTGCCCGCAAAGACAAAGTCCGGCTGACGAGATTGCTGCAGCGAGCGTCCGACGAGCGGTCAGTTAGTTGTGTCAGAGTGTGGGAGGCGAGGTGGGTCAGAGTTTGCACCCGCTGAGCCTCGGCCATTAGCCGGCCAAGGTGACGGGAGTCCTTTTCAGGTGTCACCACAGAGAGCGAGTGTGCTAACAGAAGCCTGGTTGCCATGACGACAACTTCCCTACAGAGGGGACTCTGCGGTGTGTCTGTGTAGGAGGGTGGCTGAGTGCGCTGGCCATGTTTTAATAGCTGCATATATACATCTATATGCACATGTTGATATATTGTATTGGAGCTTACAATGTGTCTATCTGTGTGTTCGCCAGACCCTGCAAGTTCTGGTGCAGGGCGAGGGCCCGGATGTGACACCCGTCAAGGTGCTGAGCTGTGACACCATCTCGCAGGTGAAAGAGAAGATCATAGAGCAGGTGTACAGGAACCTGCCGTACTCCCAGCGGCCCAAGGTCGACAACGTCACACTGGGTGAGTAAATGAGGCCCACGAGAGGATGAAGCGATAAATGTCTAACAATGATGAATAATGTACGCCTTACGGGGAGGGAGGAGGGCAGCAAAATGGAGACGCTATTTCAGTCCTGCCTGAAACGCCTTTTTAATGAAATCAGAATGCATTTGTCTAAATAGATGATTGATTTTTTATTTAATTTGAACTTAATTTGATGGATCGGTTCGAAGACGATCTTTCTTTCCATTTTCTGTTTGTGGAATAAACAGACATCGCCAAGGATGAGAAGTTATTCAGCGTTAGCAGCATGAAGATAGCCTTCATCCCTAAACAAAGTTTGTGCTCGCTACTGTAGTCGGGAACCTTGGGGACTGACTTGAAAGGCAAATGCTCTATAGACATCTTTCAACATCAAAGCCATTTTTATACCCACGCAGGCTGTATATCTCATTCCTTTATACATTTTAGATAAGCAGAGATCCGTGATCTTTCATGGTGAATCGGTAAATTAATCATATGTCACAGATGGCGTTGAGTTGAGGGAGAGAGAAAGTGGAGAGAGAGAGAAAGAAAGAGAGAGAGAGGCAGACAATAGGATGGGTAGCTTTATTCCACCACATCATTAATGGCTGACCTCAGGGTAACAATGACCGATGATGAAATAAATGCAAACCGCATTGAAAGAAAGAACAAAGAGCGCGTTGCCGTGCGGCGACACGTTGCCCTAACATGACAGAACACCTCCACCTGCAGGAGCAGAGATCAGCGACTGACTTTCTCTCTGCCTTCATCACAGAGTGGCGCCCGGGCTCAACGGGGCAGATTCTGTCGGATCTGGACCTGACTTCCCAGAAAGAGGGCAGGTGGAAACGCTTCAACACTCTGGCACACTACAACGTGAGTCCCGACAACATTTTAGTGCCGCGCTGAAACGTATTTAAAATAGAAGGGATGTGAGGAGGCAGGCGGGGAAGTAAATAGCTCCAAGTGGGCGTGTGGATGTGAATGGCGTCGCCTATTTTCACTCCGAGGCTGAGCCGTACATCTCGTGTCACAGTGGCGTGTATGAAATCTGTCTCCTGCACATTGACTCGTCGACAGCGACATGCGATTATTTGATTAATACTCGTTTAAGCTAATTACCCTATTTACATGTCCATACTATTAACCGCAAGTCAAATCAACGTATAAGTGTATAAGCACATGTTCTTTTTCTGACTTGCGTGGTGATGAAAACATGCCAGCCTTCACTGAAATAATCTGGAAGTGTACTGTGCCCTTGCTCTTTGGCTGAAAAGAAATCCCTTGGTGTCCTGGTGACGTAAGGGTTCAAGGCGATGATCCCAACTGTGCTGGTTCGAGTCCAGCTGGGGGCTTTAATTGCACGTCAACCCTCTTAAAGGAATCGTTTTTGACTTTTCCAAAATGACTCTAATTGCCTTCTCGCAGAGAGTTCGATGACAAGATTGACGCCAGTTTCCGCATGTCTCCATTAAATATGCAACCGGTTAGTTAGCTTAGCACAAATACTGGAAACGGGGTGAATGGCTAGCCTGGCTCTTAATTAATGCACTTTAGAGTTGCTGCTCGGCATATTATGTTACTGTTGGAACGAACCAGACTAGCTGTCATCCCGTTCCCAGTCTTTGTGCCGAGCTAAGCAGCAGATCAATGTGCGTCTCTTAATCAAAAATACAAGAAAACCTTTTTCCTTCAGTGTTTTGCCTTCGTCGGTTTAGCAACATGCCAGCGATGTATTATTTATCGCCACCAGCTAGTTGAAAGGGCCTGGACTTGGTTTGTTCTCGTCAGCGCTCAGTGGCGACTGAAGGCCACTAAATCTTCTTGGCACCGTATCGATCCAAGCGAAATAAAAGGTCACTTGCAAATCTCCCCTACTTGTCGCCCTATTCTCTCCCCTCTGAATGGCACTCCTCTTCTCTTTCATCCTACTTGCTGATGTCTTGCAGTTGTTCTTTAAAGGACAACCTTGCTCCCATACATCCATTGGCTGTGTCAGATTAGTGCTAATCACAGTATTTGTGAGTTCAATAATGGGTCGACGCCGAAGAAAATGGCCTGTAAATACCCCAATAAAGGCCCACTGTTGCTGCCCACTCAATCGCATTGATTATGAATTAGTTCTGGGGCACTAAAAGAGACGGCTGACCTCAGTCACGGCACCTGTTAAGGTGTGTGACGTGAAGTGTGTATTGTGTGGTGTGAGTTTTCTGTCTAACAAAAGACTGTGATGTGCATTCCAGGTGCGAGATAACGCCACGTTGGTCTTGTCCAAAGTGTTCCCCATTCAGCAGAACTATTACCAGAACCAGGAGAACCATGAAGAACGTACGTATATATCTCTAAAAACACATAATCGCACACTTGTTGAGACGAGCGGAGATCAGGTGTGATGGAGAATACAATGCTCGTCTCTGTTCCTCATCCCCAGGGTTTTTGTCAGCATCCCGCTCCCATTTAACATGCTAATGCACGTTGTTTTATGTATAGCGCAGTTTGAGATTATGCGGGAATAATATGCACTTTCATCTTCTGCCTTTTTTAATGTGCATTTCAGAATTGTTTATTGTTTAGCATATTCCTTCTGCATCCAAATTCAGTTGACAAGCACCCCCCTTTGTTATCATCTGAATATCTTCTGTGAGAGTGTGTGTGAATAAATAAGGATCGAGCAGAAAGTTTTTGAAGTTTTGTTTCTTTCCCCGCCTCCAGGGAACGCTCTGTTGGAAGACGACAAGGTGTTTCACTTGGTGCGGCCGGCAGATGAACTGGACGAGATCAAATCTAAACGAGGAAGCATAAAGGACAAGTCGATGACCAAAGCCATTACAGAGATCTATTTAACACGACTCCTTTCTGTCAAGGTACAAAGACAGGCTCATTTATTCAATCAAACATGTGTCAAGTAGTTATCTAATTCCTGGCAAATTAATAATGTTGCTTTTTTACAGGAATGGTTTTCAGTTTAAAAAAAAAAAGCCAATTTAAATTGATGGCTTCTGGCAGAAATACTTGCAGAAAAGCCTGAATATCCACAGTCGCATTACGTGCAAATAGATATGTCTCACAGCTATGATATTTCTGTCTCTGCTCGCTATCTCAAGTTATTTGTGGCCTCTTCCAGGGAACACTGCAGCAGTTTGTGGATGACTTCTTCCGCAGCGTGCTGTGCTCTGGGACAGTGGTGCCACCGGCTATCAAATATTTCTTTGACTTCCTGGATGAGCAGGCGCTGAAACACAACAACGTGGATGAGGAGACCATCCACATCTGGAAGACTAATAGGTAAGAGTGCTGTAAGCCTGCAGACACAGATGCTGTTTAACGTGTAGGTACTGTACGAGGAAGTCCTCCGGTCATTAACATAAAACTCCGATGAGGAACTCTCATTTTGTGTTGCATCAGATTCCTTTTTAGAAAACCTAATTTTACTGCAGCGGGGTCTGACAGTGTGACCGGCTCAGTTCCTGTTTCTGGTTCTCCTGTTATTCGCTCCAGCAGCGTGGTGTTGGTATTGGCTCCCGGAGGGGGCCGGCGGAGCGGAGCAGCGAGGCGGAGCACTGCTCCTGGCCAGAGGGGGCGCTGCCGCTGCCAGGCGCACAGCTCCCCTCCTCACAGCCCCCCCCCCTCCTCCTCACAGCTCCCCTCCTCACAGCTCCCCCTCCTCACAGCCCCCTCCTCACAGCCCCCTCCTCACAGCCCCTCCTCACCTCCTGATTTTGCCTTGAACCCAACGATGGCGAGCATTAAGAATAACTATCTCCTCGCTGACGGTCTCATTTAATATGAAGGTCATATAGGTACATCAGTATAAAATTGAGACTCCGTCATAACAAGTAATATGTTGCTCACCGTAACTTTAAGTAAATAAATATTGGACTTAGAAAAAGGAAACATGACGGAGAAGTTAAGAGGGGAGTCTTTCTTTAGTGGAACAACTTACAGACATTTACTTTTCTGTGAATGTTCTCAAGCCAAAATGTTGGAAATCGCTTTAAAAGAGCATCATATTTGTAACCTTATCAAATGTTTTTTAATGCAAAATCTGAAAAGTAGGCAAACTATATCTGTCAAATATATATAGTGGAGTAAAATGTCCAATATTTCTCTCTAGAATGTAGTGGAGTAGAAGTATAAAGGTATAAAATGGAAATACTAAAGTAATGTACAATTACCAATTACAGTGCTTAACTTAAATCTCGAGAACACACACACACACACACACACACACACACACACACACACACACACTTTCCTGCAAGAAAAACAGTTAGGCATCTAAAAACTGTGTAAAACAATGATATTTTTAAAAAAAGGCCTAAACTGAGAACTATGTGACATTTACCAGTCGGATCAAGAGGATCAGATAATAAACGTTTCTACTAATCTAATTTAAAAAGTAGGTGAAATAGTATCTGCTAATCCAAAAATAGCTCAACACACACACACACACACACTTAGTGTCTAAGTCCGAGCAACACCACACATCCCAGTGCCTGACATACAGCAGCTCTCCAAGAAATAAAACTTACCAGTCCAAGAAAGAGCTGAATACGAATGCACAATTTTAGCTCACTTAGTTTGCAGTTGCAATCTCCCTGCTCCCATGTGACATTTAAGTGCATAAATTAGTGTCACGTCGGCTGAGGCTCAAGCATACAAGACGACGTGTTGCATTTAGATGCCCGTGATTGACGTGACGCTGGCAAGAGAGCAACCACACAAGGACAGGAGATGAGCGATTTAATTACTTAGCAGACTCCACGCCACGTTCTGCAACCACCCGTTCTGTTTATCAAATCAACTGAGGGCCACGTATTAAATATGAATGTGTGTACGAGGCACAACAACAAACAAACATGGTAATTATGTCCCAAGCTAATTTAATTCTGTGATTATAGCAACATTGCTATTTTTGTGCTTCCATTGTATTCTCGCTGCAGCTTTCCCCCTCGAGATATTACCAAACCAGTATGAATTTTACGCGGTTTGCGCTTCATGTCTCAGATGGCCCGGGCATTTGCACAGATCAGGGAGGAGAGTTTTATTTATTTTTTTTTTTTTTTTGGAAACTACTGTATCCTGGGCATTCTTTTGAATACACAAGGTGGCACGAGGTTGAAACGGGAGCATATAGAGCGTGTTTTCCCGTTCAGAAGGGAAATTAGCGAGTGTACTCGAGCGTTACTATAAAGCTGGTGCTTAAGGTTTTACGGCTGAACGCAGACTTGAAAGGTCCAAGTTTTAGGTGTTGCTTCAACATTTCAAAGCACTTTTCGCGAGAGCCGAAAAATCATCGTCGACAATCTAGACGCCTTTTGTTATGAGGAACTTCTCAGAGCTTACTTTTTCCTCATTTCGTTTTCATCATAAGCAATGATTCTCAGAGAGGTCAGCATCCTATGAAATGGTAATGCAAACTGACAATCGAGGGTATTGTTCTGAATAATCTGACACCCACAAGAAAGGATTTCTCCATCCCTGTTATTATCTTGTACTGCACTCAATTGCACCTCAGGCAAGTGCTCTCACACATGAAATGCCTCTCTGACTCTGACTCAAATTAATTCATAGATGTAATGCGCTTGATTCGACCCCCCCCCCCCCCCCCCCCACACACACACACACACACATTCTGAAGCAATAGTAATGATAACAACTGTGATTGATCTCCATCTGTTGCCCTTCTTCCCCCCCTGCCCAGCCTCCCTCTGCGGTTCTGGGTGAACATCCTCAAGAACCCCCACTTCACCTTCGACGTCCACGTGTCTGAAGTGGTGGACGCCTCGCTCTCCGTCATCGCCCAGACCTTCATGGATGCCTGCACCAAGAGCGAGCACAAACTCAGCCGGGTGAGTGGAAACAGGACGGAGGAGGAGGAAGAGAAAGGGGGTGGAGGGGGGGAGGTGAGAGGGCAAGAGGGAAGATGAGGGCGATCAAGACGATGAAGTGGGTTACATGAGAAGTAAAACGGAGGGAGACGCAGGAATGTCAAAGGTCACGCAATCTAAAGGGCCATTGTTTTCATTGTTGCGTCCACTTTGTGTCTCTAGGACTCTCCAAGTAACAAACTACTCTATGCAAAGGAGATCTCCACTTACAAGAAGATGGTGGATGAGTAAGTCCTGTCGGCACAATATTCTTTCATTTTCTGTGGTTTTCATGTCCGTTTAAAAGGCTTCTTTTAAGAGATTTGTCAATAGCAATTATTGAATGTAGTGATTAAAACCTCTCTCTCTCTCTCTCTCTCTCTCTCTCTGTCTCTGTCTCTGTCTCTGTCTCTGTCTCTGTCTCTCTCTCTCTCTCTCTCTCTCTCTCTCTCTCTCTCTCTCTCTCTCTCTCTCTCTCTCTCTCTCTCTCTCTCTCTCTCTCTCTCTCTCTCTCTCTCTCTCTCTCTCTCTCTCTCTCTCTCTCTCTCTCTCTGCATTTGTGTGTGTGTAGTTACTACAAGGGCATCAGGCAGATGGTTCCTGTCAGTGATCAGGACATGAACACTCATCTGGCGGAGGTGTCACGGGTGAGAAACGTCGCTGTCATTTTCTGTTCCACTCAGATTGCTCCGCTGTTAAAGTTATAATCCGTAAAGTGACAATCCTTCAGAGTTCAGTCCCAGTTTAGGCCTTGTGAAAACAATAGGATTTTGCTCCGGGTTCACGAGTCTTCATGTTCATACGTGTGCTTTAAGTTTTCAGAGTTGTGGGCACAGTTCCATTTTTTTCTTGTATACAATGGAGAAAACCTGCAAAACAGTTTTTTATTCCTTGAATGTCTCCTTAGTTCTTAATACTGCATTTAACTTTGAGTGGTCGGAAGACTAGAAAAGCGCTATACAAGTACAGATCCGTTTACCTTTTACCATTTTATAAATATTGTGTTAATTGCATCCGTTAGCAATAGGTTCAACTTGACTTGACATACATTTAATTCAATGAGAATCTTTTAGATCACCACTTTAAGCAGTGGACACGACAGGGACAAGCCTTCAGCCACTATTTGATCAGAAATACAGTTGAAAAGCAATTGGTGCAAACATACAAAGTCATGTTGTTTTTATAGAGAGCTTCGTCAATAATTTCTGCAACTGCGATCTGATTTCCTGCTGCAATTGGTGCCTCTCTCAATGAACCAGCTCCTAATATTCAGTAGTAGTAGCAACACTAGTGGATGGACATGCAGATACATTTGCTTTCTGGAAATTAGGTTCAAATTTGCACTTAATTTGGTTGGAAACGCCAGTTGAATCCTTTTAATGTGAACAAGCTGGCGTTGGAAATCCAGGGCTTTCGGATGTTTGGTTTGTATGAGCAGTAACTTAATAATAATAATAAGGATGTAGGAGAGCGAACAGCGAGGCTGGTGTCAATAAGGGAGAGAATGTTTTGTTCTTATTATTTTTTAATGCCTTTTCGCTTTCGTGTATATTGCCTCTAGGAGTTTGTTACGTGGAAGTACATTGCTCATTGAACTCTACAGTTTCAAGATTAAGTTCCATTTTCTCTTTAACCCTAATTGTCTTTTATTTTCTCCAGTCTCACACAGACAAACTGAACACACAAGTGGCTCTCCATCAGCTTTACCAGTACGCCAGCAAATACTATGATGGGGTAAGAGGCCCTCTCTCTCCTATCGCACCCAAAGGAGACTATCCCACTGAATGCACTACTGCCCACTATATTATTGCTTTTCCTTTTTTCCCCTCTCTCTCTTCACTCTTGATATGCCAGAAGAGTGATTGTATGAAATTTTAATTGAAAGCATTTCTGTGGGATGTGAATTGGAAAATTGCTCTGGGAATTGATTTTTAAGCGTCCATTGTGCATTGCCACTTGAGGTCACGAAAAGGGGATAAACAAAACCTAATGAACAAGTTGGATAAACAAATGGGGCTGTCAGTCTCCCCTAAGTGTTGCTCGCAAACAATAACAGCTTATATGACGTGACTGTAGATGTCAAAACGCCATTCTCTCCTCCCACTCTCCGCCCCTTTTCTTCCTCTTTGTCCTGTCCTCATTCTCTCTCTGTCTCCCCGTCCCCGTTTCCACGCTTCTCCAACATCCCTCCTTTGCCCTCCTCCGCCCAATTCTTCACTTATAATTGCCGACTTCTCCCTCATCCTCTGTTTCTCTCCTCCCGTCCCTCTTTTCAGATCATCGCATCCCTCGAGGAGGACCCAGCTGCCCAGAGTAAACAGCTGACCCTGCGGCTCCAGCAGATAGCAGCCGCCCTGGAAAACAAAGTGACTGATCTCTAACCCACGAGTGGAGGGAGGAAGAGAGCAAGGGAGGGAGGGAGGGAGGGGAATGGTAGGATAACTGCCAGTGACTACGGGGGCTTATTTCTTCTTTTGGAGAATAAAGAAAGGTGAGGGGAGGCTCATGTGGTCGTGTGTGTTCTACATCTTGGCCCTGGGACACATTTCCTGTGCTGTGGAGTAGCAGGACTAGCGAAATGCAGATGGAGGGGCAAAAGGGGGGAGAAAATGATGTGTTACACTGTCATAGGTACGCCTTAAAGCTCACTTGCCAAACCTTAAAGGTCTGCGCGCTCATTCACGCTTCACTGAATATTGCTCCCACAATGCAGTGCGGTAGACCTATCTCTGAGAATTAAGCCCCTCTGTGGAGCACTGGCACAGGCGATAATCAGATGTTCAATTTCCTTCTGTCTAGAAAAGGTTTTAAGAATTGTATTATATATTTTTTTTATTGTGCAGTCTTTATGCGGAAAGCTTTATAAGGAAAACAAATTATCTTTTTAAATGGGTCGCCATGTGGTGCGGATAGTGTTTTTATTAGCCTGTGTGTGCGTAGATGTCTGCGTGAAGTACAACATGTGAACAAGAGAGTGCGTTGCTAAATTTTAAGTGTGTGTGTGAGCGTGTGGGAATGTGTGTGTGTGTGCACACACAGGATGCCTACTGTCAGGCGTGAAGGCGAAGGGACGCCTGCTTTCCGTCATTTTAATCCCCCACACCCCGCGACGCGCCGGCGCCGGAGCCGGCGCTCTCGCCGAGCGGCGTGACGTAGACCAAAGGGTCCTCACCGGGACACCGGTTCATCCTGCAGTGTTTGGGCTCCCGTCATTGATAGGTCAATAGTGGTTTGAGAAATGTTTGAGGGGAAATCATTTTGACTCAATTTGCTTCAAGCTGGATTGCCATTTGTGCTCGTGGAAATCGATAATAGCACAGTCTGTCTCCCTTTATTGTACAGTGCCATGATACATTCCACTTCAACTAAAGCACAGAAGGACATTTCAAAAGGTTTTTAAGACATTTCAGTTCATATTTTTTTCTGTGCTGTAAAAGTTTTTTGGGTTTTCTTTTTCTCCTCCAAAGTGTCAGATAGAAGCAACTTTATTCTGCCATGGAACAACGTTAGCCCTGCAATAATGTCAGAATACCATGAATACCATGAGCCACAATCGACTCTCACATTAGCTTACTCTGTGTATTCACATCCAGTAGCAATTCAGCAATATGTTAGAGAAATTTCCAAATAGATTCATTTAATTGTCCGTGTTCATGATTTTTTTTCCGTGCCATTTTTTTGTATCGCTCTTGTAATGTTCCAAATAGTCATCAAGCATCGGGCCACTAAAGCTATGAAATAGACTTTTGCTGATTACCTGCCAGAGATGCAATTGGTACTTGGTATGTTTTTAACAAATTACAGTGATTCTGGCCTTTTGTGTGATGTTCAGGAGATCAGATTCAATCATGTACATAATTGTTATAGTAATTGAGTTGTTGACGTGTCAGTGTCAGAGCCGAGGTGTCGACAGGGTAGGAACGAGGGTTTGATATTTCTTGGGCCATTGAACGCCGCCATGCTTCATCCCTTAACTGTGGGGTTTTGCCGTTGACAGATGATTTAATTGTTCTCCCCGTATCTGATCGTGGACGTGTGCAGTTGACGGAGCGTAACGAGCTCCAGAGACCCCAGAATGTTAACGATTCCTGCCTTGGCGAGAGAGAGAGGTTTGCACAGACCTCCAGCCTGCCCGTCTGCCTGCTGTCTCAGCATGGCACCCTGGCATCCCGACCAACAGCACTTGGCACTGCCCACTCAGCGCGGTGCAGAGTGGCACTCTGTATAATGGAATCAGCGGGGAAGGCTTTCGATCTTAATTGCATACCGACCGCAGACTCCACGCTCGTCTCCGTTGTCGTTGACCGCTGACTCCGCCCTCACTGACAGAGTTGATGCAAGACGCTTCTTTCAGAGCCTTTCTTTAACCAACAATGTGCCTTATTGAGTAGGACGATACATATATATTGTTTCTAAATTATTACATCGGTAACCTAGGTGATTATGATGACGATAGTGCTATAGACACAGCAATGTATTTGGACTTGTGATATTATGTGTGCTGTCTAAATTGCTAGATGCCCTACTGCAGCCATGTACGTGCCAATAGGCTGAAGACATTTCAGTATGATTTCTTTTATGGTTGCAGTTTCGATGTTTGCATTTCCTTTGGGTGTCTGTGGCGTGTGCTTAGTAGGACTTTGGTGGCTAGAGGGCAAAAGGCCAACACGAATACATGTAAAACAATGTGGCCGACGTGATTTGGGTTTCCCTTGAAAATGTCTGGCGTTCCTAAATTAGTCTGAAATCAAAAGGGCGTCCTTATGTAGATTGAATATAGCGCAAAATTGTTCCAGCGGTGTTCCTTTTTTTTTGCCCAGTGTTTCCAAGCTGTTCCACAGTGTGTACGATAAATGACTATCTATACTCGACAAATGACTTTTCTTACTGCTGTGCAGTTGTTATTTTTATTTCTCGTTTCCTATACCATATAAATCTTTGTAAAACATGTTGAAATACTGTATCTTAACTGTATAATCCTATGCATTGAGTCCTGGGACAAAAAACAAAAAAAAGCTGTTTGTGCAGTTGTCGAGACCTTTTACCATTTTGAAACTTGTGAATGTGCCGTAATGATAAAAAGAAACTGGGACACTCCATTTTCAGTGCAGGCCCATGAATGGGAGCCAACTTTTCATCCAATGCAGCTCAGAAGATTCTCGATCTTGCACCTGATCTGGTTGGTTGTACTGGAAGAACTTAAATTTGACAAAGGTTGTTTGTGGGCAGAGCGGTTACCCACAGATTTCATCACACACTCCTCCGTGAATAAACTCAGAGACGTATACCCCCTGCATATCTGCTGTGTTTCTTTCACTTTTAGAATATTGATTTTCTTCAATTGAACACTCATCTCTCATGCATATTGCATGAGGTACAATCACCTTGGGCGATAGAGTAACACTTGCCTCAGGTTTCTTGTTAGAGTGAACTGAATCATTGCTTTAAGTCTTTGGTATTTATGTAGCATTACATTACCCTCACTGAAGAGCTTACACAGAGGCAGGAGTGATTGGTTGGTTTGAGTAAGTGATCATTTTCATAAATCCACCAATCACTTTACAAAAGAGAGGGCCAAGTGCATGAACAGGTTTCTTCAGATATGTGTGCATATTATGACCTCAAAGTACTTTCTTGATGGTGTCGGTGCTTATGCGCAGCATACCCTATGATAATGATGGCTGACGCCTTTTCCCCCAAATGCCACATCTGGTTGCTGTCACACGGCTCAGACTACAGACTAGCAAAGGTCTGGCTTCATGAAACGAGTTGATAATGTAAATAGCCTCACGGCATCTCTGTCATCGACGTGGAAGGTTGAAAAATTGCTGCGAAAACATTAATTAAGTACTGACAGCTCAAAATGAAATTGGAGAAAAGAAAGATGAAAGGCAAAATTGCCTCATCTGGCTGCTTAACAAACCCTGACGTAGGGGTGGGGATATCAAAGACAGACCAGAGGCCTGCGCAGACCATCGTCTCACTGAGCAGATCATTGATGCAGCAACAGATAGAACAACTTCAAGGGCTGCTGCCAGAGTAAGAGTGATTACACTTGATTATCGCAAGCACGGCATCTTGTACACTATCCTTGATCACTGCTGGAAAAATCATAGGCAATACTGTACTTCATATTTCTATTAAGACGCGCAGCTTACATCATTTTTGGGAGTCAGACATTATTTGGCGTGCACTGCACTTGTGATACGATTTCAAAAATCCCCTTGAATGTCCAGAAATCAATGATACCGCTCACTGAAAATAACGATTTTAAGACTGCAGGGCTTCTGTCGTGAAATTGGGTTAAAATCTGCATGTTGCTGGCTTCTCGTCTCCTGCCTGGGATACTTTTCAGCCAGCCTCTCCTTCAGCAGGAGATGGTTGTGTTTACCAGCAGGCTGCGTTTCACTCACATGTTTGAAACCATCTAATGAGATTTGGCTTTGATTTCCTTCGCCTTAGGGGAAGAGGAGGAGGAGTAGGACTTGAAAATAAAAACAATGATGGTGTGGTGTCATTTTTAAACAGTTGTCCTGATGAATAATTTAAAACCCAACAACTGATTCTGTGGCTCGCTAAGCCGAGCAATAACCCGGGAGCAAAATAAAATATCCTGTTGGGTTAGGTTGCCTTTTGAACAGATTTGGAATGGCATTATTTGAGAGTGGTTTGAATTTAAACTTTTTTTTAAACCAGAGCGGTCAAAGCTATTGCAGACAGTTAAATCAGACGTGGTCTCTTTAACAGCTTAGTTTTATAGGCCGGGAGGAGTAAGAGAGAAAAAAAATTGTCTAAAGAAAACAGTTCTCTGGGAGGTGAGTTTCAGGTCACAAATATAAAAGCCCAAATAATAAAATGATAAACTATCCTGCCTGTGTATTGTGACTGTTGTGCTTTGGAAGACAATATATGTGCACTTTGGCTACAGCTAGTATATGTAGCCGAAGTAACTACATAAAAATCAAATGTATTATTAGAAACATTTTTTTCAGAGACCTGTGCAGTAAACAAATAAATAGTACAGAGTGAGCATAGACACAGAATACCACACACAATATACAAAATATACATTGGTTCCACATAAAAGAAAATTACAAAGGATGTTCAAAATGCTTGAGTGTACCTAAATCCTTTTGGAACTTTATTTTATTAAGTAATTGTATTTCAGGTAATAATTTTAAACATGCAGTAGACCTTAATGTAAAATGTGATATACATGTGTGTAGTGTGTATTACACACTACACACACAAATGAAACCATACTAATAACTAATAAGTTATAATTGGTGCCATTTAAGTGCCACTAAAGTGTTACTTTATTCAAGGTATAGAAAGTAGCACTTTAAATGGCACTAACAGCACTTTGTAGTTTGGCTTTCTTAAAGAAATTGTACTTTCTTGATGTTCTGAGTTTGTACTCATGGTTGAATGCACTTATTGTAAGTCACTTTGGATAAAAGCATCAGCTAAATGTAATGTAATGTAATAACCCTAAACCCAGATGAGATGGGTTTATGAGAAGATAAAGCAGAAATTTGAAACTGAGAAAGCCTTTAACTTAAAACAATAGCCTAAAAGCAGCGGGTTGTGTACAATTTCAATCGTAATATGGTAAAATATAAAAACATTTTTGTTCAAGTCTGTCTTACAACAAACATGCCCTGGTACTGTACACTTAAGAAGTATTGCATGTTGTAAGCATTCCTCCTTCCTATACTGGCAATAATTCCCATATACTGCCACAACTCTAATGTAAGAGATGAGGGACAAAATCCACTTTACTTTGAAACATTGTCTCATTCTGGCTTCTGCTGAATTTTGGACCAAGCTGCATTTTTGCAAAGAAAAAAAAGGCTTTTTTTTGCTGTCATGGCCAGAATGGACAGAAGAACAATATACAGCGCCGGGCATACCCTATTAAGATAAACTTGCCAAACGTTGAACCCATCATTTAATTCAATGATTCAGACCAGTGCGTAATTACGCAAAAGGCATTGATGAAGACTGCATGAAATGCTGTCATTCCTGCCCGATGATGACTAACTACAGATATTTAATCAACGGAAATTGAAAGACCATATTCTACAATTAGGCGTGTTTGCCTATCGAGCCATGCAAAACACAGTTCGTGATGCGTGTTCTGTGTGTAAACCCTATGCCGTAAAGAAGAAAGCAGCAGGTTTGTCCATAACTGTGTAGATGAGTTTCTGAATCCCGCGCAATAATTGCTGCATTCATGTTCATGGGAGAGACCGAGTTCTGTAAATGTTGGTGTTTTTTATTGGTAATTCTGCCTACTAACCGCTCCCACTCTCATTGTAGAGTGATTTCGTATGAAATTTCCCAAACTAGCCAAATGTTGCAATCCTGCATGTAGATATTTTTGTCGATCACTGGCGCTAACAGCGGGAAGGTTGTATCTACGGTTTTTCTCGAATCACCTGAATGCAGCAAAGCGCCCATCCTACGATTGACTAACACTCCTGACCAATCAGAGTACCTCCTACAACAGCCAATCACCGAAGTCTGAACATCCTATTGTCCAATCAGATTCAACGGGGCTGATTCTTATTTGTAGCGCCGCGGTGGTTGATGGAAGATGAATGAAGCGTCTAGCTAGCGACAGCAACAACAACAACATTACAGCACATTAACTGGCACAAATATGCCAGAACAAGAAACTAATAAATAATAAAAGACACATGGGAGCTGTGAAGGCGACCCGTAACCCTCTGGGTTTCGCATGCTTCGCCACACAAGCTAAACAGGACAGCTAACTAGCTAATAACAAACGCTAGCATGTACTGGGATGATGCGAGGTAGAAGCTGTCACTCTGAATCTACGAAGAACAGACGATATCGAGAAGGTAAATAACTTCGAGAAGCATTGTTTTGGAACTGGGCTGGCTATTTCAATATGCAGTTTGATGTAACGTTACAGTATCAAACGCTAGCTTAATGTTGGTATAGCTAGCTAGTTACCGTTAGCTGGTGTAATTCCTCTAACTTAAAGCTAAGTAGGTTAGCCTATTTAGTTTGGACTCTAAGCATGACTAGTTCATAAAACTTCCATCCATGTTTTCTATAGTGTCTATTCCGTGCTACATACATCCCTTTTTGTTCCATTCATACAGGCTGAGGTAACCGTGCCACCATGTACTCGAGCCCCAACAGCCACATGACGTCCAGCTGCAGCAGCGGCAGCATCACTGAGCTGCTGGGTGCCCTGTGTGAATGCAGCCTGTCCGGGGTGTCCTGGAAACGTCGGGCTCTGGGTGGAGTCTCGAGAGAAGGTTTCCGCAGAGCTCTCAAGAAGTGTGCCTACGGCTCGCTGCTGTCTAAGTTATTTCAAGATGACACCAAAGGGACCACCTCAGGAGCGAGTGCCACAGCTATCACACCGCCCAAAAACAAAGTCCTGATGATCTGCTTCGACTTGCGGGTGGCGGGGTGCCGAGAGGAAGCGGAGAAGTTGGAGGAGCAGCTGGGGATGCTGATGGAGGGAGCTTCTTCCGGCCTGAAGGAGATGGACGCAGTCCTTGAGCTGTTGGTACATCTAGCTGGTTCGGCACCGCCACCTCCTACATCTTTTAGCAGCGACTACATGAGACGAGAGAGGCCCGTGCTGCGGAGGCCTCGACCCTGGGGCTACCAGTGCGAGGAGCTGCAGAGGCTAGAGGCCCGGGCGTGGGGTCTAGTGTGTGGGGAGGAGTGGGGCACTTTGGAGAGTTTGTGTGGAACTCAGAGGTTGATGGATGCCCCTCCAGGCACAGGACTGCTGGCTCTGAGAACTAAATTGGAAGCGGAGGAAAGATTTGAGAGGGATACCAGGATGACGCTGTTTGGAGCACTGCAGCACACTCGCACCTCAGACATAGACATAAGACTGGACCTGCCTCCTGTTCCCAGTAATATTGATGTAACTGGGCTGGCTATAAGGGTATGCAACTTATTATCGAAGCACATGCATGCATGTTGTTTAGTTTGGGTTCAAATTTGCACTATTTATTATTATTATTTATGAATAAGGATTAAACCCCAGTGTTGCAATGGTTTCATCAGGATTCATTGTCGTCTGTGCAGGTCCCCTCGTCTTTAGATCAGTCTGAGGATGAGGGCTTCCAGTCCGCTTCCAACATGACCCCAGACTCTCAGTCAGAGACCAGCCCCATTCCAGACGTTGATATATGGGAGGCTGTTCGCACGTTTGAGCCTGGAAGACGCCGCTGCTGGGAGTCTGTTGGCTGGTAAGTGACACGTCAGAAAGTTTGATCCTAATAAGTCTAAGGTGATCAACTCTTTTTGTCAGACCAAGAGATTTAATTTACAACAATCTAAAACGTTAAAAAGAACAACTATTTAAAATTAAGACCCAGTGGATGTTTGCCTTTTTTGCTTAAGTGTTTGAGTTAATTTTTTTTGATTGACTAGTAGGTATGGTCTCCAATGTCACAAAACAGGCAAAAGAAGCTGTTTGGAAAGTAACGGATGAAGTATAACCTACAGAGTCAACAATGTATTAGAAACCTCCACTTATAGTTACTTATGTTTTCACTTTTGCTCTTCCACCTCTGAAACGCACCTAATTCTTTAATTATTTTCTTCCCAGCCCACCAGGGAAAAGAGAGTCACTCTATCTAACAGAGGGAGGCAGGGAGGCCTTTGACCAGCTGTACCGTCTATGGGAGGGGGAGATGAGGGTGGTCAGCACTGCTACACCTTCTCCTCTCCTTCCGCTGCCCTTGGACTCTCAGGCACAACTGGTGTTTGACCTCCTCAACGTCTTGATCGGAGTGGCGTCCACGACCTTCCCTCTCAACCAGGTGCATTTTTATTATCTTTATTTATCAGTCTCCTAAATGCAATAAAATGCAGTTGATCTGTTGTTTTTGGGGTTCTGTCCGACTGAAGTGTTAAAAGTGAATGAGGTGATAAATGCACTGTGACAGCAATTACTATAAAAGAAAAACAACACAGAGAGAAACAAAACTGAGAGCAGAATCAATGGACAATCTGTGTGTGTGCGACGTAAACAACAAACCCAACTGGTTTATAAAAGCATATTACCTCAAAACAACAAGACATAATGTGGCAGTGTCAAGCACAGTTAGTCGCCTGATAAGATACATTACAAGATGAGAAAAGAAATTAAAATATTCCTATTGACAAAAACAAAACCACAGGAGAGCTTATTTGTTGCTTTATTGTTTCCCATTACCCCATTTATATATATATATATATATCCTTCTCTTTTTCTTTTACCCCCTTATCCCCGTAGCATACTTAAAATGAACATGCAGGGTTAGGGTTAGGTAGAAGAAGAAGAGGTAACACAACATCATGAACACCTGTACAATCTAACGTAATCTATTACTGTATTCCTGCATCATACAACTTCTGGAAGGCTTATAATATAACAAGTTTGGTTGAGACTGTCAGAGAGGTGTTTATTAAACTCTAAGGTAATCCTTGAGGCTGCCGTTCATGGTGGTGTTGTGCTAGATTGCAAAAATATCGTCTGCTCTTTCCGTCCCCCCAGAGGTGTCCTGTCTGGGGCCCTTTGTATCCAGTTCTCATAAAACCACCATGAAGAGGACAATATAACAAAAAACTTGATTATGTATTGCGATGTCATATAATAACACAACAAACCATGCCCTCGAAAGTCACCACGGAGGTGATTCTCAAGAAAATAATCTATATTATAAGCTTTTCAAAGACGGTCTTTGCCGTGGGGCTTGTTTGTGAGATGTTATTCATTGCATTTTGTCCGCCATCTGTAAATCTGCCATCTCCTTCGCAGAGTGTTCAGTTTGATGTCAGACCTGGTGTGTGCGTGTCCGGAGCCTCCCCAGAGAGTGTGTCTCGTCTCTTGGGGGAGCTGGCCCAGCACGGCACCCACTACTTGAGGCTTAGTCGCTTTTCTCTGCAGAGTGCTGACAAAAAAGGCCTTGTGTTTCAGGTACGTTGCACAATCATCATTTTATACCACTGAGACCGCACGTTTACCATTGTTGTGGCAATTTGAGACGCGTGAGTTTTCAGTACACAAGTACACAAACTATTTATTCACCCACACAATCTAAAACCCCAAATATGATCATGTGACAAAGGAAAAAAAGTGTAAAGTTTTAGTACACAAAGGTGATCGGTAGTAGAAAATATGTTGCCAAAACTATCCAACATCACAAAGGGACATTAAGTCAAAAAGTGCATTTTCCTATTATGTTGTGACGATTGTAGTGGTTTAATCAGGGTTTATACGGTCATGGAAAACCTGGAAAAATCATGGAACTTTAAAATGGTTATTTCCAGGCCTGGAAAGGTCCTTGGGAAAAAATAAAATCTTATTTAAAAATAAAAAGTTTTGGAAAAGTCATGTAAATGTGTTATATTCATATGTTCAAGTCGTTCATTTACACTGAGTTTTAAATAATTCATATTCTTTTAAAAGAAAGACGATCAAAATATAAGCAGGCATACGCTGAGTATATCTATAAATGTTTATTATTTTAATCAAATTGTTGTCTCATTCATTTTGGTCATTTAAGGAATACTGTATGCTTTGGAATCCTCATTGTTAGTTAAATACTACATTTTATCACTTTTTCATGTATACACCCAGATTTCACAAAATATTTGGTCATGGAAATTTGGTTTAAAGTCCTGGAAATCTTTTGGTCGAATTGTATATGAACCCTGTTTAATGCTGTCATAGATAATAATAATAATAAAATAACAAACGTTTTGTTTCTCTCTCAGGCTTTTACAGGTAGTCTGCGGAAGTATCTGCATTACTACAGGGCTTGTGTTCTCAGCACGCCACCCACCCTCAGCCTGTTGACCATTGGCTTCCTCTTCCGCAAAGTGGGCCGCCAACTAAGGTGAGGTCAAACCGGCTTTTTGCTTGCATATGTCTCGTATTAATTTCACTCTTTTGAACCTCAACCTCACAGTACAGTCGTGTCCCCGAGGACCTTGGTTTTAATATCATTAGATAAAAAAACAGTTTTTTTCAATGTAAGGTACCTGTCAGAGCTGTGCTGTGTAGATGGGCCTTTAGGTGCCGGCCAGGCTACCTTCCCTATGGTGAGTTCTCTTTTTCTTTCTTTCTGCAAACCGCAATATGTCATCCATCATGGCTGTGTTTAGCCTATCAGATGGGATGTCAGCTCATTGTCATGTGGCTCTCCCCAGGGAGTTAAACTGATGTCCTACCTGTACAATGAAGCACAGAATAACTGCAGCAACGAGAACTACCCGGTCCTGCTGTCGCTGCTGAAGAGCACCTGTGAACCGTATACACGGTCAGTCACGACGCTCCTCATGCAGACGTGTCTCCAAAGCTAAATTATGTCACTCAAGGATGGGACTTTTCCTCATTGCTATGCAGATCTTGCTCTATTTACATTTTTCTAAGGACTGTCAGGACTGGGTGTGACTGTTATTTCCTGTGCTCCCCTTAGGTTCGTGTCTGACTGGGTGTATAGTGGCGTGTTTCGGGACGTTTATGGAGAATTCATGATCCAGGTCAACGAGGACTATCTCGGCTTCAGAGGTGAGACGACGCAAACGCATGCCGTCCTCAGTCAGCAGGTTCTGAAAATGAAAAGCCTGCCCAACAGATTGTCTCGCAGGAAGAAGAAAAAAATAGATTTCATTACAGCCTTTATTGCCTAGTTAGATTTGTCCTTGTGTCTATAAAGGATGTCATGAAGTTATTGGATGATAATCAGTGGGAAACCAAATCAGCTACCGCAGCTATGGAGACCCGAGCCATCTTCGCTCAGTAAGCCACAGGGACACAAACAACACAAATAGGTTCCCTCATTCTTTTCAGTTGGTACACCATGCTGGCTGAAACCATTTCTGAAATAAATTAGTTTTTTTCTTTTGTAATTGCCCTTGACAAATCTGGACCAACTGACTTATTTTTAAATCCAATTAATGACGTGGCGCTTTCATGAGAGGAGAAGAGTAGCGTTGGGAGGAGAGGATTCTTGCACTGCGGATACATACAGACCCATCTTTAGGATTTAATATATTCTAATATTTACAGTTTGATATAAATAAAAATGCATTTGTTACAGCCCAAGGCAAATATGTACTTATAGACAACATCCAAGAGTAAAAGGTGATCCTCAGAATTGTTTCTTCGTCGACTAGCAATCATATGATTTTATTGACTAATCCATTAGTTGTTTTAATCAACATATCTGTAAAACCGAATTTTTCCACAAATAATCAATCCCCACTTTAAATATTTTGTTCAAGAGAGATACACTCATAAGTCATTCGGCATGAAATTAACTAAATGGTTGATTAGTCGCCTAATTGGCGAAGCGGGGGCAGCGCTACTTACTAATAGATCGATTTATGACGAGATATAACCATATGATGGTAGAGCTTAAACAATTTATTGATTGAAGGATAACTAATGAGCAACTACTTTGATAATCTATTAATCCTTTAAGTCATTTTTCAAATGCAAACCTTCTGCCTAGGGAGGCTTTTTATTTAAATAAGTAGATTTGTTGCTTTTCTCTATCATACATGACGGTACTCTGTTTATCTTTGGACTGTCACAGGGGACAAAACTACTACTATTTGAAAATATGGCTCATGCTAATTGTTTTGGACATTTTTCCCTATTTCCAGAAATGCGAAGACTAAACAATTAATCAAGAAAACAATCAGCAAATTAATCGATAATGTAAATAATCGTTGGTTTCAGCCCTGTATGAGGGGAAATGTTTTTTAAGCAAATTATAATCTGAATGAAAACCTGTTCCCCCAAATGGGTGCACTCTGTAATTGCTTCATTTTGAGAGTACTCCATAAATATAGTTTTATATGAATCATTATAGCCTGTCCAAATATTGTATGTCATGCAACACCCCATTCAAGGTCAGACCATCACCTCGGCTTTGTCTGGCTAAGAGGTTCATTTGCTCATCGGCTACACCTCATCAACTTCTGCAGTGAACCTCTGCACTTCTTGCTCCCGCGTTTTGGAGGACACACAAATGTCATTGTTCTCCTCGAAGTCCGCCGGCCAGGGAAGCAATCAGCAGCTAAGCTTTCTTGGCAAGCCGCAGGCTTTCTGTAAAGAGTTCTCGGAGCTCGGTGCATTCATGTTCTCGTATGCTTTTTGTTTAGGATCACTGAGCTAAGCGCTAACAATTTCCAAGTGTTAATTCAAGCGACCAGAGTTTTGCCATGCCCCGTAAGTCATACTAATAAGGAAAGGTTTTAGGCCTGGTGCAGGCTGCATAATACTACACCAGGGTTACCAGTTGTGGGGGTGCTGTACTGTTATCGGAGGCATAATGGAGCAGTAAAACCACTCGGTCTAAATAGTAGAGCAGCATGTAATAGGCGTTTGTTTTAATCTGTGCAGACAAACACTTTTGGGTCCAAGGCTACACTCTGATCTCAAAGGATGTGGAGGATTGTGTGCCCGTCTTCCTGAGACACATCGGCAATGACGTGTACGTCTGTGGGAAGACCATCAACCTCCTCAAGATCTGCTGCCCGCAGGTTTGTTTTGCACATTTAACACATTCATATATGCAGACGGGGGATTTTAGGCAGCCGAATGTTCTGTAAAGATATTGCTGCACATAATCTAATTAGGTCTTAATTTATTCAGTACAAAGAGGATCTTTGGCGGTTGTTTGCTGTGAATACATTAAGCATGTAAAACGATAAAGCTTAAGATAACGCGACCGTATTTCATCTTTATTTCTTGCTTCTTAGTCATTCAATGTACTGAATTGGCTTAGAGAGCGAGGCTCTGCCATCCACAAAATCCACATGCGCCTCACAACTATCTACTTGCCACAACATGCTTCAACCCATCTGGAAATCCATACTGCCCAAAGGAGATTGGACAAATAATCAATACTGCAACATATGGTGACACAGGCTCTTGCAAAGCGTTATCAAAACACGTGCATCAGTATTGAGATGAATTGTTTTGTTGGTTCTGACTCAGAGGTTTTCATCATCATCATCATCCAGACATTTGAAGCCTGAGCTGTTCCACTCTCTCTGTTACTGCAGACGTTTGCCACTTTGAGTCCTGCTTTGATTCAAATATATATAGAGATATATAGATATATATCTCTATATATATATATATCTATATAGAGATATATATCTATATATAGATATATATTGCCATTTTAGATGCATACTTTACTTTTTTGTGACCGTGATGTATCTAGGGGTGAAACTATTAGTTGATTGAAACTAAAAGTCGATCTACAGAAATATTATTGCCAACTTTTTGGAAATGCTAACCACTCACTAGTCCCAATTCCTAAAAATTTGAGGATTTGATGCTTTCCTCGGTTTTATATAAATTTAAACAGAATATGTTTGACATTTGGACTGTTGGTCAGACAAAGCCAGACATTTGAAGATATCACTTTGGACTCATGTTTCCACTATTCTCGATAATTCAATAATTGTTTAATTCAGAAGAAAATTGCCAGATTAATCAATAATCAAATAAATCACTGGATGCAGCCCTAATTGGATCAGATGTTAGGGCTGCATATTAATATGCTCATCTTGATTATTTGTTTGCTCTATAAAACATCAGAAAATGGTGCAGAATCACAATTTTCTCCAATTGCTTTTATGTTTTCTCACATTTTAAAAGCTGGAACAATCAATTTCTTGACGCTTTTGCTTTACATTTACTGCAGATAGTAATCAAATTGTTGCCGATCTATTTTCTGTCAATGCAAAAATCAATTTGTTTCAAATCTAGATGATATTCCTGCAATACCTTGCATATCTCAGAATTGTCTAAATACCCTAAACACAGTCCGTGTATCACTATGAGATACCATTTGATTCCCAGCACTACTCTCTGCAAAGCACCTGTTAGCCGTAACGTGTACATGTGCTTGTGTATGATGGACGCCTCCACTAGGTGACGGGAAGCTCAGCATGCCAGACAAATGCAAAGCGCCAGTGAAGCGTTGATGTGTTTCTGTAATATAATTGTACTTAATCTCCTCTCTTCTCTGTGGTTGACCTGCTAATTCACCAGCACGTTCTGTTCTTTATGACTCAACCTGCCTGACCTGAACCGCAGGGATCGTGCTCCGGACTAATTGGCATTCTGTAACCACAGTGTTTCTCTGTATGCTAATTTTAGTCCGTTATTCCTGGACACAAGTGAAAGGACCGCTACTAATGTTCTGTTTTAGAGCTATTCAGTCGTACCTTTAAGAAGAAAGTATGTTGCAGGGTTTGTACGGTCATGGAAAACCTGGAAAAGTCCTGGAATTTTAAAATGGTTATTTCCCGGCCTGGAAAGGTCCTTGAAAAAAAAAAAAATCCTAAAAGCTTTGGAAAAGTCATGGAAATGTGTTATATTCATACGTTCATTTACGCTGAGTTTGAAATAATAATTATTCTTTTTAAAAAAAGACGCTCAAAATATAAGCAGCCATACGCTGAGTATTTCTATAAATGTTTATTCTTTTAATCAGGGGGCGGCTGTGGCTCAGTGGTTAGCAACTCGGTCTTTCAATCAGAGGGTCGGTGGTTCGATCCCCGGCTCCGGCAGTGTGTGTCGTTGTGTCCTTGAGCAAGACACTTAACCCTAATTGCTCACCGTTGCTGTGTCTACTGTATAGCATGTAAGTCGCTTTGGATAAAAGCGTCAGCTAAATGAAATGTAATGTAATGTAATCAATTATTATTATTATTGTCTCTCATTCATTTGTGTCATTTAAGGAATACTGTATACTTTGGAATCCTCATTGTTAGTTTAAATACTACATTTTCTCCCTTTTTCATGGACACACCCAGATTTCACAAAATGTTTGGTCATGGAAATTTGGTTTAAAGTCATGGAAAAGTCCTGGAAATCCATGGGTCAGAATGTGTATGAACCCTGATGTTATGGCGGATGTTTTGAACGTTGAATGTTTTGCTATGTGGGTTCAGCTGTAGACAGTAGTTGGTTATTCAAAATAACTTTCCTACAATACACTAGAAGGCCCATTACTCACTTCTACTGCTGATTGTACATTTTTTGTTACAAACGGAGCTCCAGCTGCATCAGTTTATTAATCGATGTGTTGATTAACAGCAAACGAATCAACGCCAAAAATGCCAAATATTTACTGAGTCCATCTGCTTTGTCTTACATGATGATAAAGACACTTTGCACTCCTCCCTGATATTTAACAGACCAATCAATTCATCAAGAGAATGATGGCCCAATAATTAACAGCAAAGGGTTGTCCTCAGGATGAAGACGACACTTAACGACAATGAGCCTCTGATTGGTGCGAGCCTTCTGTGTCCACAGCACTACATCTGCTGGTCGGAGCTGCCGGTGCCTCGCATCGCCGTCACCTTCTCCCTGCAGGAGGTGGAGGAGATCGAGAGGGACTGCGCGGTGTATCGCGGACGCATGGAGAGGGTTGCCAAGCACAGCGCCATCAGCAGGGAGGAGCAAGTACGTGTATTATTCCCACGCAGTAGCATCCTACCTGGGATGTCTTTCAAACCAATTTTATCTGATGCTTTTGAAGCTTTTGTTAATATCGCTTCTCCTCAGTTATGTCTGACAAGAGATTTGGTCAAATTAGCTTGAAGAACAGTATGAGGATGTGTTCCCATGTAGGAAGATATGACAGTCAACATGGTGTATTACCCGAATAAAGACCATTATTTCACTGCAAGCTGACTAAAATGTAGTAAATGTGTAAAAATCAATGGAAGCCTAACATTCTTCAGGCAAACCTGTAGTAAGTCAATACTCTGGTATTGTCCTTAAGCCTTTTTCTCTCCCCTCCCCCCTCTATATATATATATATATATATATATATATACATATACATACATACATATATACCTTTTCTTTAACATGCCATGATTCATGATGGTGACACTGCCCCTCAAGTACTGAGCGTTTCAGCAGCAAGCCATTATAATGATGCAGCTGACGTCCGGGGCTTGCACACTGCTTGATTTAGTGTAACAACCCGGTGTGTATGACCTATATCGTGTGCGCTGCTGGCAGTGCTGACTGGGGGAGGTGGGGTGAGCTACAGGGCAGCTGGATAGGTCTTTGTTAATGATGATTTCTCCTCTGTCCATTGAAAGGCCCAGCGAGTGGAGAAGGCACGCCAGGAGCTGATCAATCAGGTCAGAGAGTCAGCGGCCAATACCCTGGAGAGCATTCGAGGTTAGTGTTAGTGTACACACACACACACACACACACACACACACACACACACACACACACACACACACACACATACATTCTGGAGCAACACTCTCTGTGAGTATACTTTTTATATCCTGCTTAATGCATATGCACACACTTGTGTAACACACACTTGCTTCTTCACTCTTGACTACGAGTGTGTGTCCTTCAGCTGCATTCATTCCTCTCCAGCAGGGATGCACAGGGCCAAGGGCCACAAGCAATGCTTTTGAATGGCTCACAGCACGATGGGCTGTGAAATCGAATCATCCTCGCACAGTTTAGCAAACTCTATTATTATTGCAAAAGATGTGTGGCGAAGTTTGGGAGGGGTGGTGGAAAGTCGGGCCTGATGCTCTGTGTATGTCTTGGCATAGGTATATTTGTGTGAGTTTGCGTGCAGCAGATGGTGAGGGTGTTTTGTGTTGGTGTGTGTGTGTGTGTGTGTGTGAGTGAGAGAGATGTTATGTACCTTTCCACGTGGGGGGGTAAGCAGCCCACTGTTATTTCTCTCGGCTTCTGCAGGGCGCCAGGTGTCACTTCGTCTGGCTGACGAGGCCAAGAAGAGAGAGCGTTTTGAGGAACTGAAACAGCACCTGGAGGTTGTGTGTGTGTGTGTGTGTGTGTGTGTGTGTGTGTGTGTGTGTGTGTGTGTGTGTGTGTGTGTGTGTGTGTGTGTGTGTGTGTGTGTGTGTGTGTCATTTTTCTCTCCTATTTCCTATATTTTGGTAATAATCAGAAGTTCAGCATGCAATAACATATTTTCTGGGGCCACTTTGAAGCAGGGGAGACACGTGAGCACAAATTCACCTTTTTAAGTTAATAAAAGCATTTGAGTGGATTTGTCTCTACCGTCTGCTGGGGGAAATATAGCTCTTTAGCTACTAAATGCTACTAAAATGCTTCACTATGTCTATCAATTAGTCACGTTTACTGTGTTTGTCTGTTATTTGGTGCTGTACAGGTGTTTTACAGTTGTTTTTTAGAGAGTTTTTAGCTGAAAATGTTGCTTTCTGTTGCCAAATATTGCGCTATTAGAGAGAACCAAAACAGTAAAGTTGCGGCCTGTACAGCTAAATAGTGAGCTAAAACGCGCCTTAAAAAAAAATAATCTGTAAAACCCCAACAAATAATATTGATTATAGCCACTTTAAATGTAACACATCTGTCAGGGAGAGAATAAAACCAGAAATTTGGATTCATGCTTTTCACTCATTGCGTTTGATGCCGATTTTTAGAAACTGAACGCAATGATACATGTTGTTTTTGTGTGTGTGGCTCCAGTGGCGCAGTGTAGCCAAGAAGAGGCAGGAGGAGGATGACTTCAGCTTTGCCAGAGAGCTGAGGGATAGAGAAAAAAGACTACAAGCTTTGGAGCAGCAACTGGAGGAGAGAGCCAGGTCTGACTGCTTTTACAGCCGCTGCTGGAGATGCAAATGTTTTATTGATGATTGATTCATCCCTGTTCAGAATGTATTTGCTCTAGAATATATGAACTGACTATGTGCAAACATGATGGGACACCGACTCCATCTGTGTGGGATATTACAGCAGCTGGGCTTGTGCCGAATGACAATGCAGATGGGATAATGGCATGATGCCGCAGCATGAGCCAATATGCTCAGACCCTGTAATGCGAGCATGGCACAATTGGATTTCCATAAGATGGATAAAAGTTGATAGTTGGAGACTAGCTGATCTGTCGCTTACAGCTTTTAAACTAACCAATTCACAGTGCCTTCATTTATTAAGGCCGCCTCGCAGTAGAATTTGTTGCAAAGTTTCCAGATTTAATAACCTTATTATTTGGGATGTGGGATGGGGAACATATTCTATAAACCGTTTTTCATTAAAGGAAAAACTTATATTTCATATTTGATTGGCCTTTACTGATTAATCAGTTGTTGTTGAAGAGGCTGACAATTGGTGACGGAAATTGCTCATAATTGAATTCAGAGACAACACAGAGCTTGAAAGCACATATTCACAGACAAGCTTAATGCAGACCAATATGCTTATCAGTCGGCCATGAGCACATGAAAGCTTATCTTCACGGAGTACAAAGAATACTGATTGCTGGATGATTTGCCCTCCAATTTAAATATAAATGATTCAGTATTCAAATAAGACTTTATTTATAGAACGATGGCATGTCAGACTTCTTGGAAAAGTCAGCCAATCTGTGTTTGAAGAGCAGTGGACTGATTTGAAGCTAGAGAGTAGAGCCACCTGGTGACTGAATGACCTGCTGTTAAAAAGGACAATCCCACAAATTAGAGTTTGCATATTTCATCCTCAAGAATCACGTGTCACAACATTAGAGCTCGGCAAAACAAGACATCCCATTTGACTCTGTGCTATTGAGATGATCAGCTCTATGTGACATAAACCCTTTCCTAGAAAGGCTTCCACTGTTGAATCCTAATCCAGAATATGTACTCGCTACGTGTGTTGTTACGCCCACACTGCAGGAAGGAGCTGATCGCTCAGTACAGCCGTCTGTCGGAGGAGGCGGCTCGCAGAGAGAGACGGGCCATGTGGCAGGTGCAGCGAATTAGACTGGACGAAGCCAGGGCTCAGTTCTTCATGCGTGACACGCAGCAGACTCAGGTTTGTATTGAATTAACATTGGAAACACACAATATATTTATTCTAATTACTTAAGGAAAGGGAAGTAAGCAAAGCTCTCTGGACTTCTTTCCAGGCAATGCTGAATAAATATCCATTAGGCCAGGAGAGACCTCCGATGGAGGTGTTGCCACCTGTTCCCTCAGCTCCAGAGACTGCACCACAACCAACACTGGTACGACGACACACACGTTTCTCAACCTAAATCCCCATTTCTTTCCACTCAATTATGCTCTTTTGGAAGTGTGCTCATTAGCTCATCATCTTCTCCTGACAGGAACCTCCCAGTCAGGATCCGTCTGAACAGCGGCTGGCGGAGACTCAAGTATCACCACCACCTGACCCATCTTCACCCACCCTACCAGCTGCCCCTATCCTCATCTCTGAGGATATCGACATCAATGATTTTCTCCCCAAGTCACCGAATCCTGGCAGTCAGCAGGTAGACGTCGCCCTACAGGGGATTGGCTCTGACCTACCTGAGGCGTGTCCTACAGCACAACTAGTAGACTATGACTTCAGTGCCCCCTTTAGTCCACTTGAGGGTATCACTGGCCAAACCTTAGTCCAGCCACGGCCTGACTTGATCCGAAACCATCCCTCTTTTTCCCACATCCCCATTGGAGAGAACATGTCTCAGTTCCAAGATGATCTTCCCAAAGCCAGCCCCTTTGGCCAAGCCTCCAAATCCAGCTTTCCTCTTGGCCAATACACCGCAGAGGAGCACCAGAATACATTCAAAGCAAGCATTTATGGACATCCCTCTCAAGCCACAGTGCAGCTAGGGGATGAGGAAAGAAACAAGCAGATGGAGGTTGCATCTGCGATAGAACCGATAATTGAAAAAGAAAATGTAGAAAGTACAGTAGAGGGAAATGAGGACGAGGGCAAATCTGTTAAAGCTGCAAAAGAAGATGATGTGGTTGATTCCCCTTCCACTGCACCAGAACAAAGTGGCAAGGATAATGGTCTTCGCTGTGGTGGGATTGATCCACCTGATGCAAACCCTAAACCAAGCACTCAAGCTCACAGCTTAGATGTTGGAGATGAAGTGGGTGATGATATTTCTTTGACAAACATTTATGTGTCCAGTGCTCACCTAAAAGCTGGAGAGCTGGCTTCAGATGCCGTTGCCCAGCAGCCTTCATCCAGCATCCATGGACAGTCCTCTGATGCTCACATAAATGTCAGACAGCTGGCATCAGAGGTAACTGATCCCCTTCCATCCCCTAACGTCCACGGTCATGCATCAGATTCACACATCAAGATTGGACAACATATTTCAGAAGTTGCGGCACCTCTACCTTCCCCCAGCGTTCATGGCCACTCGTCTGATGCTCACATTAAAGTCTGGGAAAATGTTGCGGACTTTGTCGCTCCTCTTCCCGCTCAAAATGTCCACGGTCATGCCTCAGACGCCCACATCAAAGTCGGGGAGCACGTTTCAGATGTAGTTGACCCTCTGCCCAGCCCCGGTGTTCACGGTCACAGTTCAGATGGCCACATTAAAGTTGGAGAAAACATCTCGGATGCTGTCGCACCCCTTCCTGCTCCCAGCGTCCACGGCCACTCCTCTGACGCCAACATAAAAGTGGGCGAGTTTGTGTCGAACATACCCGAAGCGAGACCTCGCTGGAGTAAACACGGGCATGCCTCCGACTGCACGCTGCAGCCCGGCTGCACGGTGTCTGGAGCTGAACCCGCCTTGGCTGCCCTCCCTGGACGCCCGCATGGTCACTCCTCAGACTCGGGGTTGGCTACTGGATGTGTGGTTTCAGGAGATGGACCCAAACCGCCTTCTCTACCCGGCAGCGCCCACGGCCATTCTTCCGACTCCAATTTAGGCATCGGATGTGTCGTGACCAAAACTGAACCACTTGCATCGCCGCTACCAGGCAGCGTCTTTGGCCACTCGTCTGATTCGGCGCTTGGCGTGGGGTGTGTGGTGTTCGGAACGGACGCACAACCTGCCGCGCTGCCCGGCAGCACTTTTGGCCACTCGTCAGATTCTTCACTCGCGGTTGGGTGCGTGGTGAAGGGCAAAGACGACTTAAATCAGGAGAAGACGGAAGACAATGACGATGTTAAAGGTAATGAATAATATTTGATTCACATTTTGCAGCAACCATCTAGAGCTTATTATATTTGATGCAAATGTAATCCAAATCCAGAAACTCACTCTTGTGTGTATTTATGTATTACTTTATTTGTATTGCATTTAACTCGAGACAATGCAACTCGCATACATAGAGGAGATGATCGTGATGATTAAATGTTAGAAAGGAATTGAGTTAAATTGAAGACAGAAAAAAAGATATGTCACAAAGTTCTTCATAAATACTTCTAATTCCAGTTGCGGTTCAATTGCTGCGATATTCTCCTTGACATAAACTGAATAAATGATTTCTTTATATAAGAGGTTGCAGCTTTGACCTGGAGACTGATTGATTTCTTTGCTACTAAAAGCAAAATTCTTAACACATAGCGTAATGATTAATAGATTAATGTTTCCTATGTTGTCAGGTGGGTTGCAAAGAATCGAAAATGTAGTATCTCTATATATATAATATGTACCTGACAATCGTCACTGAAAACTGTTCTTTTTCTTTTCTTTTCCATCTTTCTTCAGGTTCGGACAGCCCTGGTGAGCAGCTGGTTGAGTTCATGGGGTCGTGGGCAGCAGGCTTCAGTTTGTCCCCTGGAGAAAAGTCTGAGCAGGAATACCTCGTGGCTTTGTGTGCTCAGTACGAGGTGGAGCAGTACGAAGACTGCTACAATCTAATGGGTTAGTTAATAACGTGTAACTGGTCAAAGATGAATGCTTCCTTTGGCACATAGTTATTGTGGAAAAATGTGAAGTTTATGACATCCTCATTTATTTATTTTTTACATGCTAAGGGGAATTAGGGCAGTGAGTCCGTGATTATCGACACAATTTACCAACAAATAACCGAAACAGATCGTCTAAATAAAAAACTCTAAGATTGAGTAAAACCAGAGCTATTTCCAGAGAGCATATTCTCTGAATGGGTTTATTTCCTTTAAAAGGTGCTCTTTAAAAAATTTAGAGCATATATATTGCTTTTACTCAGCTCTCAACATGGAGAAGGCTGAGCAGCTGGCTAGCATGATACAAACTCAGATTATAAAAGAAGAGTGAGAGCGACTTCATTCTCTGCTCAGGTTGCCGTTAGTCCATTACATCTATAAAAAGCAGAATGTTTTTTGCTTCAATATTAATGCTCTGAATATTGAATACAGATCCTCTAATGCTCTGAACCCCGTATATAGAACCTCTCGGAAACTTGAATTAAATCCTTATTTAAACTATTTGCGTGGCCGAATTTCACAGCACAACCGACGTATATTGTGTATTCAAATAATAAATTAAATGAACACAATTTAATTATTTGGCTCATAAATTGAGTCAAATTAATAAATGTATGTTTTTCTACAGTACAATAACTCTGCTAAGACTGTTGCCTTTTCTTGTGGACTGAAATTAGGTGAGACTAAAGACCAAAAACAAAGCTCAACCCATTAATTTATTAACAGAAAGGGTTGTAGCCTGCGCCACAAATGAAAATGAAATGGGCTCACCTGATCTTCTGATAGTAGCCTGCAGCCTACATCGAACATGATGAGGATGCCTACATGGTGAAAGGTGACTCGTACGCTGCGTGCAGCCTGATGAAGTCCTTGATGTTTCTGAAAAAACATCCTGTGAAATAGAGCAAAACATTATGTGAAATTGTGGAGAAATGATGCACCACAGAGCGGCGGGGCTTACTTCATCAATTAAAACGAGCCCTCTTCCATATTTAGGAGAGATGCATTTCCAGGGGCTGTTTAATATTTACTCCAACAGCAGGCACAGAGGTTGTATAAAAAGCAGTGATATTTCATTTGGGTATTAAGTCTGGTTTATGTTTGCGAGATGCATCTTGGCTCGTCTTTTTCACTCTGTGTCATGCTGCTATTTTTCATGCCAGCTTCCAGGGTCTCCGTGAAATCAGTCAGCCGAATGCATCTTCCACACTACTGATCAAAGTCAGGAGCCCTAATTATTTAAGGAGTGTTACTATAAATATAGAAGGTGGACAAAATAATGTGAGCAAATTACAATATAGTGCTTTTTAATGGACTGACCCTGCAGTAAATTCTATCCATCGTGTAGCTCGGATGTTTTATTAATGTGTCAGAGAGGTGCAGGAACACATTTATAGACCGTAGTTTTTCGGGCTGCCGATTCCTTTTCATTATCAATAAATTGTTAAGTTCATCACATTTTAGAAAATAGTCAAAAAGAAGAGAGTTTGCATCCTACTGAACGTGATCTTTTAATGTTTAAACATTTACTTTTCCATCATCCATTCCAGCAAAAATGCTGGGAAAAACTAGGATGTCGTTTTTCTTTGTTTTTTTTTTACTTTCACTGTATTTCGCTATTGTTTTTTCACACTATTTAAAAACGGCACAGCTTTCTGCTGTGGTGAGACTGATATTTACTCAGCAAACATGTCTGTCATCTCCCCCTCACGCAGCGTCGTCCCCCGAGTGTCAGCTGCTGAAGCAGGTAACTCGGGGCCCCTGGGGACTTCCCATGGACCCCACTGATGTCCAGCTCAGCGAGATGGTTTCCCTGCCAGTGCTGATAAAACAGGCCGTCACTACCCCGCTCATCACACAGTGAGTGTCTGACTCAGAGGAAGAAAGCTGCAGGAAGAAAAGTGTCTGTTTTGTGGTTTCGAAAGGACTAAAAACATCAAATTTGGAAGCACATTACAACATATTGTTTATGAGTCTTTGAGTGTGTGAGAAAGACATGATTATTTTCCCTGGAAGCTGAAATACTATGTTTAAGTGAAATGCAGGTGTGGGGCTTTCACTGATCTCCTCATTTTTCTGCTACTCTAGGCCACTTAAACTGTAGTTGAGTGCACATTCTGCACCGGAGGAATAATTTAAATTCTTATTACTTTCCATCTTTGTCGGATCCTTTTTCTGTTTGAAATTCCATCAGAGATCCAGACTAGCTTGTCAGTCTTCAATGCAATGTTTTTGCACACTATGCAGTTCAGCCTTTGTGTGTAAAGAAATGGCTTTCTCATCCCTTTCTGCACACAGAGGGGGTGCAGTGTATTAAGCATTGGAATTCATTGCTCTAAACTTTTATTAACACATTTTTATCCCGTGCTTAGCAACACAGTGAAGTTTTCAAGAGATTTTCAACTGTATTTTTATATCTTCTCTGCTGACTTTTCACCTAAAGAGAGCCTCCCCTAAATCCCTCTGTGTTATAAATGCGAATTGCTTAGGAATAATTTAAATCAGAGGGACGGAGGAATTCATCTAAAAAAGTGAAATCCCGGTATATTCCCTGAGCTTTCTCCAGAGCAGATGTCTATCATCCTCACAACCTGTATCAAATATGCAAGTCAGTATAATTTCCAGTCTTGATTATTGTGTCAAAACGGCTCTCTTCTTATCTCCGTCCTTCTCTCCTCCACCTTCCACCACCAGCGTGTCTTTGGTGAACAAGGCGGTGGTGGACTACTTCTTCGTGGAGTTGGGGGTGGAGAGGCACTTTGAGGCGCTGCGCCACTTCCTGCTGATGGAGGATGGCGAGTTCGCGCAGTCCCTCAGCGACCTGCTCTTTGAAAAGGTGAAGCCCTTTTAAAAGTGTTGCCGTCCTCTGGATGCAGAAAATATTGATGTATTTATTGCGCTCCAGGAAAGGACAAGAGAGATCATCTTGGAACGAGGCCAAGTGTCCTCGTCGCCTCTTGAATGCATTTTAAACGAAGACAATTTTTGTTGTTGTTGAGCAGCACTGCATGTATTTAGTGTTATCTGCTTTCAGCCACACAGCAGGGGCAGGTAACCTGTAAACTAAATTATTGCATGCATAAACTACCAGGCTGAATAATACCCAGAGTTGGTCGTTGTTTTAAAATATATGCGACACAGGTGGAGGCCAGTTCTCCAGAGGAAGTTACCCGACTCTCTTGCGCCTGGACTTTTCCTGCAGAATAACTATAGTTACAACTATTGTACTGTCTTCAGCTTCTCAAGGAAGGATTGCTGTTGTGAAATGTACACCCAACACTGACACTTTCATATTTTTATATTGATAATGAGGAAGTACATTCATCAGGCGGCCAGAGATACGACTCCAAATGAATAATAATAATGTTCCTTCTCTTCTGCTGGATGTGTAAACTGCCAAGGTTTGCTCAGACGTTCAGCATATTCATAGTTAGTTTACAGCCTTGCTCCTTGTGAATACAATATTGACATGTTATCACTTTTTCTTTTGCGCATATAGCAAACTTGTTAAGCAAACATTTATGTATTTACACATTCAGCAGTTTACAGAGTTAGATAATCATTCATTTAGAGTTGTGTTTCCAGTATTCAACTCCAACTATTTATTCTAGCAGCTCCTGAGGGAAATATCTGTGAGTAGTTAGAGCGTTGTTGCTGAAATAGCCATCCATAGCCATAAAAGCAATGTTATGGAATTTTAAAACGGTTATTTCCAGGCCTGGAAAAGGCCTTGGAAAAAATTAAATGTGTTATTTTCATATGTTCATGTCGTTCATTTACGCTGAGTTTGAAATAATTAATATTATTTTAAAAGAAAGACGCTCAAAATATAAGCAGCCATACGCTGAGTACATCTCTACATGTTTATTCTTTTAATCAAACTATCGGCTCTCATTCATTTGTGTCATTTAAGGAATACTGTATGCTTTGGCATCCTCATTGTTAGTTTAAATACTACATTTTCTCCCTTTTTCATGTTTACACTGAGATTTCACAAAATGTTTGGTCATGTAAATTTGGTTTAAAGTCATGGAAAAGTCATGGAAATCCATCCATTGGTCAAAATGTGTGATTCCTGGTTATGCGAGCGGTAAGAATGACCCAACATACTAAAGTTGTGTGCCGTACCGCTAAACAATGAGCTGAAACTCTCTGTAAACTCTGCCGATTCAGGTAATAATTGTCTGCGAGTTCATCAGTACTTTTTGCATCGTCACATTGTTTTCACAATTTAATCCCATTATATTTCCTATCGCCTGCTTGGCAGCACACAAAGCACCCCTGCCCTGATTCCAAGACGACTTACGATAAGCCCAGAGCTTCCCGCCGTGAAATAACAAGCACATCGTTTGCTAACACCTCGGCGCTGCTGTTCTGCAGAAACATTCGCATACATCTGTCTCCCGAGGCCCGTGAGACAGAAGGTTTTTGTTCCAGCCACACTTCACCGGCTGATCTCGCTGATTAGCACACCTTCAACCGGAAAGCGAGCTAATCATTGCAATCAGCTCCACGCAGTGTTTGTTTGGGATGAAAAACCTGCCAAAGCCTGGGCCTTTGATGGGCACACTTGAAAAAGATTGGTGAAGAGGTGTGGTGAGTAATCCGTGTTTGACCTTCTGTGTGTTTCTTTGACAAATGTCTCCTCCACCCAGCTGGGCAGCGGCCAGACCCCCGGCGAGCTGCTGACCCCCCTGGTCCTGAACTCCATCCTGAGCAAGTCCCTGCAGTACAGCCTACACGGGGACACCCCGTTAGCCGGTAACTTCACCTTCGCCCTGCGCTTCCTCCCGGAGACCTTCCACCCGCACGCCCCCGACTCTCTCAACTGTCTGGAGCTGCGCTACAAGGTCAGGCGGCGTGTGTTTTAATGGGCCGAGTAACCGAGTGTGTGCGCTTGCCTGAGCGCGTTTGTCTCGGCGTGAGTGGCAGCTTGAATGTGACAACCTGTCATGTTTTGACAAACCGCCCTGGGTGTGGAAAATGAGCTTATCACGCACTTAAATGGTTGACGCCTGTAGATTGATTGGAGTTGAGTCTTTTGGATGACATGCACGGTGACTAATGCTGCACATATTGTCCTTTGCTCTTGTTCTTTGTTCCCTGTCCTGCTGAATCTCCCCTCTTTTAAATGTTTTAATCTCCCCTTTCCGTATCTTCATCCCTTATGTCTTGTTTCTTTCTCTCCCCCGTATATATTTTCCTCATTCCTCTTCCCCCCCATTTCTCCCCTGCTCTGTCTTCCCTTCGCAATCCTCTCACCTCCTTTATCAACATCCCTGCTCTCACACCTTTCTCCTCGCCTCATTCGTCACTCTCCCTTTTACCCGTCTTTCCTAACTCCTTTTTTTCCTTCCTTTCTCTTTCACACTCACTCCCTCTCACACCTTCACACACGGTCCCCCCCCCCACCCCCACCCCCCCCCGGGTGCCTCCGTCTCGTTTCCTTTGCGTCATCTCCCAGGTGGACTGGCCGTTGAACATCATCATCACGGACAGCTGCATGAACAAGTACAACCGTCTGTTCTCGTTCCTGCTGCAGCTCAAACACATGGTGTGGAGCCTCCGTGAAGTCTGGTTCCACCTCAAGAGAACAGGTGAGGAGGTGGATTCAGGCCCCTTTCAAATGAATCCGGTTGTCCTTCAACTTTTCATAGCATATGCATCGAGGGGAATACTGCAATTCCTTTCTGTTTATTTATACAAAGCACATCTCATAGCAGTGGGACTGTTGTAAAATGGTGTGCTTCAGTAGGCTGGATAGTATTGATCAGTGGATCCTGTGCTCAGACTACTTAGATGGATATCCTGAAGGGGAAAAAACAAAGTATTAAGGTATTAAAGGGATGTAAACTCCAGCGACTTCAACAATAATATTACTGATCACCAGGGGAATGTAGATGATTACTAAATACATATTATACATTTTGCAAAGTCTGCCGATAGTGTTTCCTAACTCGCTTTAACTATCAATTATTTTCATGAGCCCAAATATCTGACCGACGGGAATAAAGAGCCCGGAGTTATGGATTTTTGCTGTGATATGATGCAGAGAAGCAGCACCTCTTCACATTTTAACGTCTGTAGCCAGCAAAGGTTTATTTTCAGTCCCTGCGACATTGATCACGACGCGTCTCCATCCTTGTTTCCCTCAGCGCTGGTGAAAGGAGCGGGTCGCTCGGTGCAGTTTCATCAGCTGCAGCTGTACAGACACGAGATGCAGCATTTTGTCAAGGTGATGCAGGGATACATCGCCAACCAGATCCTGCAAGTGTCCTGGAGCGAGTTCACAGCTAAGCTGGCCTCTGCCAGCGACCTGGACGCCATCCACCGCACGCACGCAGACTACCTCAACAGAGCCATCTTCAGGTGAGGGCTGGAACTGTTTATCTTTCAGGATTTATTGCAATGTAACGCTTGCTGTTATCTCTGCGCACCAAAGTAGGTGATATATGATATTTTTCTTCAACCTATTGCATTGGAGAAGAATTTTTTTGGAACAAGACCAAATGTCCTTGTTTCCCCCTTGAATGCAGTGCATTTTAAACATTTCAACACTTTGAGCGATCGCAGCTTTCAGAGTTCGGTGTTATCAGCGTTTAGCCTCTGCACCCCACGAGAGAGCGGATACAGATAACCTTGTAAACTCAAAGATTGCATGCATAAGCTATATACAATAGGTACACGCTGGATGCACCAAAAACACAGAGAGAAAATGCATGTGCCACAGTTAGAAGGAAGGTCTTTACAGGAAGTCACTCCACATATATCACTCTTTTGGATTTGTATTTTGCAACTTTTTTTTATAGAATTTGCTGATGTGTCTGCCTGTTAATTAAAATACATTCCAGCTCATCAAGGGGAATTTTTGTGGATTTCCATGTTTTAAATTGAATATCTCAAAGTGTATATAGAAATGCTTGGCATTTGTGCCTTTAAAAAAAAATTGTTTCTCTTTTGATCCACTGAAAAGATCAATTGATAAATAAAGATAAAATTGCAGGAGCCGAAATATGCTTTTAAGTAGGGATGCAACGATACCACTTTTTACAAACCGATACGAGTACGAGTATTTTTATTTGTGTACTTGCCAATACAGAGTACCGATACTTCTTAGATTTGGTCTCCATGAAAGTGCAATTAATTTGGAGGCAGATTTTATTTTATCCTCTGCAGATTATGTCAAGCCTATAGTACAAAATTAACAGAAGGCTATCCCAAGCTTTAAACTTCTTGTGGAAGTCCCTCTAATGTCGGACCATAAAACGCCCCCGTGTCCGGGTTCATAATGTAAGCGATAATATTAGGGATCGAGCAATTATATAGGAAGCTGTGTTCCAAGTTATGTTTCCGGTGCTTTTATTGTGGAGGGAGAAACGGAAAGGAAAAGAGTGGAATTGTGGGATATACGTGTGTGAAGGAGATAAAAAAGTGGTTCAAGTTACCCTGCAGCGTGTTTTCATTTTATTAGAATTACAAATATAGACACACAACAGACACTCGGCTACAATAATATCATCCGTAGCCGCACAACAGCGTCTGAATGAGGCCGCTGCCAGCGCTACTTCAGGTGGATCAGCAGCCGTTTGATTCAAACCGGCAGGACGGCAGTCATTTCCGTCGCGTTCGGTGTGAACGCACCATTACTCTACACACCTTGCTGCAAGAGCCGCAAGAGAGCGACGAAAGAGCCGTATGCGGCTCTGGATCACGGGTTGCCGACCCCTGCCCTAGACGTTGAAGTCAGGTAGGACAACAAATCTTTTTCTCCACAAAGCGCGACCAGTTTGTTGTAGTGAAATACTGTTGAGTGGTATCGGTTCTTGGTATCGACAATTGAAAACGAATAAGAGTATGAGTATTTTAACGCAGTATCGGCCCCGATACCGGTATCGGGGCCGATACTGCATATCGGTATCGGTGCATCCCTACTTTTAAGGTGTTCTGCAAATTGTTGTGAGCTTTAATATCGACAGCTGAAGTCTAATTTAAACAATTAGGACTTCAGGCTGCAACAAAATTCAGAAAAATCAAGGAGAGTGAAATAATTTCTTCCGGCTCTGCACAGGCACAGCGAGTTGAAGTGGATTTCCCTGCACCCGTAATTTCATATAAAATTAATTCAACCTCCTCGTACCGAGTTAATTAAAATTCCAGCTGGATGTAAGGCTAACTTTTGAACCCAATGAATGATTTAATCTCATTGAGAGGTTGTCAGTATCACACTTTTCTGTGTCAGTCTGAAAAGTCATTTCAAAGTTCCTTGTCCTGCTTCTTAAACTTTGCACTCTCTTCGCCTCCCCAGGGGTTTGCTGACGGAGAAGGCGGCTCCGGTCATGAACATCATCCACAGCATCTTCAGCCTGATCCTCAAGTTTCGGGCCCAGTTGATCGCACAGCCCTGGGGCAGCCAGCAGGGGGAGGCGGTTCACCCCAGCTTCATTGCCATGCAGCAGTCGTACAACACCTTCAAGTATTACTCTCACTTCCTTTTCAAAGGTGAGGACAAAATCTTTTTATATATATATTTTTTAGCAAGTAAATTGACTCAACTGTTGCTTAGGTTTTAAAATGATGAAGCCACAGGAAGTGTAGATGTATTACCAAGCAATCAGTGAATTAAAAACAGCAATATCAACTAAATAAGAGGAAAAGAGCCTAGATAATCCGTTTCTTCAATATTGTCACTTATATTTGTATGATGCTGTGGAATGTTGAAATTGTATAAACTGTAGAATACCTTTGAATGTTTGCCAAATTATATCAAATTGAGTTTTTTAAAGCACATCAAATGTTCTCTAAATGAAAAGGGTTGAAGTCGTGTGAGGATTACTCTTCCTTGCTGTGATGACATAAGAGAGAATAGGAAAGACGTTTCTCAGATAATTGATATAAAAATATTGCTTGAAGCATCGTTTTACTTTTGTAATACTGGATTTTATGTAGTATTTTGATTTGAATTAAACTGTCTAGCTTTGTTTGAACTTGTGTTTTAAAATGTTCTCCCTTGGTATACTTTGATTTATCTCAAATATGTTCAACTTTCATCTGTCATCTAAATATGTAGCTTTCTAAAACAAATGCTATCTTTTCAGTGGTGACCAAGCTGGTGAACAGAGGCTACCAGCCTCATCTGGAAGATTTCCTTCTTCGCATCAACTTCAACAACTACTACAAAGACTCCTGAGCTGTATGTTGTCATACATGTTAGCTACTGATACAATGCACCATTGTGTACATGAGTGTTTACATTTTTTTAAATCCCCAATGTGTTTATAGGACAGATCATATTTACGTGTGTATATAATAAATTCAGTTTCTGGCCTTCATTTGTGTACAAAATATATCTTAAATCCCACCTGTGCTTTATTTTAGAGCATGCATTTAACATGTAATCATGTTGAGGTAATCAATGTGCTGGATTTGAACTACATGTCTGTGCTTGATAAATGGCTTTACTTCTAAAATATATGCTGCCAAAGTCTGTAATTGAGATGATGCTAATGCCTACTGTCTCACGCCCAGGTGTGCCTGCAGCTATGTAGATTTGAAGTACATATACATTAAGTGGCAATTATATGTAAATACCAAAGCAAAATGCTTTGTTAAATAAATGCTCTATTCTCTAGCTTTGTTTCTTCTTTTGTAATGTAGAAAAAAAAAAACATTTACATGAGTAAGAAAGAAAAACGTATTTATTCAAGATTGCATGTCACCTTTAGATTTTTAGAAAATCAGGACAAATAAGTGTTAAAGCCTTCTGGGTAGTGGACGCTGTCTTTTTGTAAATGGCTGAATTGACAAAGGGAGAAAATGCAGTCCTTGCTATAGTAATGACATTTATTTTCTACACCATGAGTACCCAGATTTTTCCTGACTGTGCATTAACTTGCAAAGCAAAAATGCATCACGCCTTGGCAGCACAGCTGCAATAAGTGTAATGAGCTGCAGCCGGCCACAATAAGAGGATTTAGAGTTTGAGAAACTCTTCTCACCAACTGAGCCAAAGCGAAAAAGAAATCTCAGACTTTTCTTGACCGATTCACTGAGCTTGTTTTTTTGCATTTTTTGACAAGCATTTCAACCAGCGTTAAAGGAAGCACGGTACAAGGCTATTGGACGGATGACATTTTCTTTATAGCATCAGAAGACCTGCCGATGCGCATTTACATCAAAAAGAAAAATGGTTAATCGTTTGTGGCTTAAAGAGAAAGTTTGACATAGAGGGAAATCCACTTTTTTGCTTGCAGGTAGAGAATTCGGATCAATCTTCCTCCTCTAACTTTATACCAGAAAGCAAATCAGCTCATTTTGATGACTATGAGTAGTGTCGCAGGCAATCCAACATAATCGCAACTAATTATTTCAACAGTGGAGCAGGCAGTCCTCCATCTAATAGAGTTCGATTCTACCAAGAGCTCTGATGTAGATTAGAAAAAGCAAGCAGACGAGCTAACGCACCGGTCAACACAATGCAACTTTCACGATCAACGTCAAGTCAGTGGTTTTGACCCCGTCCGTATTACACAGTACAAAAACGTGTCACATTTACACACACACACTGCACCACAGGCCTCCACTGTTCACGAGAGTAGTGGTACAGCTCAAATGGTCTGAAATGGAATAAAACTGCACTGAGATCTCGAGGAAAGGCAGCATTTCATGGGTCAGCCGCTTCCCCTTTTAGGTTTTCTGTGCACCGAGCCAGTTGCTTTCCAATGAGTACGTAATACCCCACTGTTGTCTGCCCACATGCAATACTGTCACATTTCAGATTTAAAAAAAGTGTTATTTCGACAGGTCAGTGCTCAGTGTCGAGGATTTAATCTTCTGCAAAAGGGACAGAGAGCGAATACCAATATTTAATCATGCACCGCATCAGCCTAGCATAGCATATTGACTCTGAAAGCTCTTAATGTTGCCAACTGATTAATCATATAGACACTGGGAACAGTTCATATTTACAGAGGCTTTCAGGGAATGTAGCACAACGTTCTAGCTTTACTCAATACTGGGTTGCTCAAGGAGGACCTTGCATACAGATCGTCTCGACTTGTTTTGCAGTTATTGGTGAAGAACAAAAACAAAATATGACAATTAAGTTTAGTGGGAATGCTCAAGATCGCTGAGATGCCTCGTCTGTGTAACCTGATGGTGGGAAAAGTGCAACAAGAACCAAGATGTTTAGTCTGAGGCCGATGGCGTCCACTGCTTCAGGATGCATGCTCACACAGAGCAACAATAATGAGCAACGCAACATCACTGCTCGGCTGATGAAAAGAACCCACATGACTTTAACCTGTTTAGAGTCCTTCATTGTATTGGAGGTCTAAGATCCTTTAAAATGTCGTAATTACTGCCCTCTTATTAAACAGACGTTGCATTAACTTTTTGTACACAAATCAACAAGAAAATCAACGAAAAAGTAGTTGCATAAGAGCCTTAAGTACAAGTTAACGTGTAAAACACATTAAAAGAATAAACTCTCCAAACTATGTAAACCTAAAAATGAAGCAAAGGATTCACCACCTTCTGTTAGACGGCCGTGGATATTGGAAGACAATGAATCCCAAGCGGTACCTATATATAGTGTTTAGTCCCTTTTGATGGAAGTACCACCCACGTTGGCTACAAAAAACTCCAAATCCCCATGCAACAGTCGGACCATAGAAAAGCACATCTAACGAAGCACCCATTAGATGTGCTTTTCTTTCTGCTTTCATTTCAGCAAAAACACTGGAAATTTAGTAACACAGGATAAGTGGAAGTGAACTACACTCGCTAATATGGGTGTTACAGTTGCAGAGTTAGGGAGTCATCATGTCCCCTTCAGCCCTGGGCAAGACATGGACCTGGTCTTTGTTGTCTTGTGGGTCCTAACTGGGGCTAGGCTTCAGACTCCAGGTCTTCTTCTTCTCCGTTAGTCGTGTCGCCCGTCTCCGGCTCCAGCAGCAGGAATTTGCCATCATTAGTTAGCGGCATGTTCTTCATCAGCTGGGCCAGGGCCTCCGGGTCCTTACAAAAAAAGAAAGATTATTTTTTCTAGCCATAATGTTTGTTTTTTTTTTTTAAGTTATAAATGTTGTGACAATACATTTTGAATCTACCGCCCTCCCCCTTACGTCATTAGGGCTATGGTTGGTTCATATTTATCTTCATTAATTAAATATTCTCTTTTTCTGTTATCCAGCCACTAGAAATAACTGTGATTCAGTGTTGTCAAACTATAAAACTCTGTTGATAAAGCACATTACAAACATGTGCTATAAAATGAGCATCACAAAAGATGAAAAATATACATAAAAAGACAGATGCTAGACTAATTTAAAAAAACATTAAAAAAAGACTCTAGAGACAAAGGAGATTTAAATGACAATAGTGTGGATGAGGTAAAATAAAGTAAACGTTTTTGGATGAAAAGTGATCTACAAGGGAGACTGTTCCAGAGTTACGGGTAGGTCGTATTACTTTAAATAGGCTCTTTATGTTCACAAAGATGAATGTTTGATTCAAATAAAGTGGCATCATTGAAATAATATTGCAGAGATGGAAATGTAATTTCTCTCTTAAGGGGAACACTCTCTTCCCAGCAATAACACTTCATTTGTTTAATTGTATTATACTTCATCCTTCTGTTTTTTCCTTAGAAATCAACATCTTAATAAAAATACATGGGTTTTTAATATAAATGCGTGAACAGTTTTCTATGTTTACATGGTGAAGATACCTTCTTGGCTTCTGTAATGTCCTTCGCCAAGTTTATGGTGTAACATATCTGAATAAAGACAAAAAGACAAAGGTCAATATATACAGGGAATATGCAAGGATCCTGAAGTTAAATGCAATACTTTTTAAAAGCACAATACACTTTAACTTATATTTACTAGACATTGATTGTAAAATAGCACAACTAAACAATATTAGTTTGTAATAACGTCTTGGACGACAGACAACATGAATAAACTACTACTGTATATTGATTATTAATGTTACTGTCTTTATATGTTCAGGCACAATTAACACACACATCAACTGGCTTTTATAAAAGATTAAAAAAAGTTTATTTTTTTATGAAATACTACACTTTTTATAGTATATCAGGACTTTTATAAAAGCAAATGAAAATTATACTATGACTTTTGATGGCATGACAAACTGTCACATCATTCATGACATTTTTATGGTATACTTATACTATGACTTTGTGTAATGTTTCAGACATTTCTTACAACATACTTGTAGTATGATGTCAGAAAAACTGTACTAACACTATGATTGTCTTACAAAATTCATGGCATATTATACTTTGACTTTTTGATGACATTTTGGGAATAAATTGTATACTATGACTTTCTGATGTATTTTTCATGGCAAACTGCATTATGACATTTTTGTACAGTGACTTTTATGGCAGACTAGTATGATTCTCTACATGGCATATTATTCTGACATTTTCCTATGTATTTTTATAAATTTTTATAAAATGTTATGACTCATAACATGATATTTTAACTTGTTCCTGATATTTGTGCATCAGTTAACATGTTTGAAATTGTTTTAATGTTTCTGTATCAACCTTTTCGCCCTCCGTGTTGCTCTCAAAAACGAAGGCGCTAAACGAAGGCTCTCCCTCTTCATCTCCGTCAGTCCAGTCTCTGCCCTCAACCACGAAGCCCATCAGCCTCCCGTTCTCTTGGTGGGCCGCAAACTGACACACTTCCCCAAGCTGGAACTGAGAGATGAGAGAAGGGAAAGTGAGAGAATAAAGATTTAAAAAATGTAGTCGGAGCTGGATAACAGGAGACGTGACTATACCTCTTCATAAAGAGAAATGGATGAATACTGAACTCATCTTTTGTCATACTCACACTTATTCTTGTAACTTGAGTCTGAGGGTCAATCAACCTATTGTGAAGACATATAGAGAGTTATACAATATGAAAACACAGCAGTAACAAGGCCTTGATTTTTGTCTACAACTGCCGCTTGAACAATGCTTTGGAAAAGGGAAACTTCTACAAATGTGAAAATCAATCGTGGGTTATTTTACGTCAATATCACACCAACATTTGTCGCAGATATTTACGTTCGATTTATGCTTTGATTTACTCGGACAAAACCACTTGTATGATTATGAGATTATTACAGGATTATGTTTCTCCACAGAGTACGAGGACCAAAAGATTGTTGAGAAAATACAAACTGCACTATAGTCAGAGAATAAACTACTTGTTATTAATGTTACTGTCTTTATATGCATGTTCAGGCCCAATTAACACACGCATCAACTGTTTTTTTATAAAAGATTAAAATAGTTTATTTTTTATGAAATAATACACTTTTTATAGTATATCAGGACCAAAAGATTGCTGAGAAAACAAACTACACTGTGAATATAACAATATTTTGCCCCCATACCTTTGGGAGATGACTATCAAAAGTATTATATTATATTTTGCACCTGTAATACCATAACAAGTCTGCAGACTGTTTATTTACTGACATTCACCAAACACCAGTATTCTTGGGAGAAAACAATAATTGAAGCATAAGTTTGGGCATTTCCTATCTACAGCATATTGCTCGCAACTTTCTGAATGCGTCACCATTTCTATATGCCGAGCTCCACAATCAGCTGCATTTGTCTATTCTCAGAGGTGGTACTCATGCAGCCATTCATAAATACGTCATACATTCTACCTGAGGCTGCTGCTGGTGACCATGAGGTGGGACTCGGTGGTCCTGAAGATGTTGTGGATGGCTCGGGCAGCCAGCACCTGCCTCATGGCCTCGTAGATCACCTCCTGATTGTTGCCGCAACGCACCGCCATTGAGCCCTGGAAGCGCACGGCAAACACTTGCTGCAGGAGGGAGTCTGCGGAAAACATACAAACATCACACGCAAACACGGATACGTCAGCGGCACGAACACTTAAGTCAACAGCACTCATGTAGGAGAGTAAACGCCTGGTACACAAACAATGAGTTGAGAACAAAAACATTGCTTCACGGAGATGAGAGGCATTTAGAGGGAAGGGAAATAGTTACCGTCACTTTCTGTTGAACAGTCATCATCCGTTTCTCCAAACGGATTTGTGCGTCTGCCAGGAAGGGAAAACACACAGCAGGAAGAAAAAAAATTAAACTGCTGCTTTGTGCCATTGAGAAACATTCAGCTTCCTGGAAATAATAAAATAACCAATAAGAGGCTAACTTTCAGGAAATCATCATCATCGCCCACCAGCACTAGTTCCTGTCTGTCTCACACAAACATGCACCGACACACACTTCCTGCCCCAGCTAGCCCCTCACCTCCCCCCGGCCCTGTTCTGGTCCTGAAACTCAGAGGCCGGCAGCATGATGTCAAACTGAATGGGCGTCCCGGGGGCTATCAGGTCTTCTGGTTCCGGAGCCGCCCCCGTCTTCTGGGACCCGCTACTGGCTGCATGTACCCCTCCTGGCTTCGCTCTTCAGGAGTGAGGGAGAAAGACTGTAAATGACCCCCCAAAACATCCACTACTCAACTTCAAAGTAAAATCCACATGTTTTAAAGTCTCGTCATACAATACAATACATCCAAAAAGTGAATTGTTTCTCGAGATCCCTTCCCAATGTAAGTGGTTGGGGGATACAAATCTATTGTGCTTGAATATATGTTAAATTAACCATGTATGCCAGGTAATAAACTAGTTAGCCATCACGCATTAATCTACATGAAAGTGCAAAAACACAAAGTTTAAACTAAGCTATTCCTTACACATTTTTTTCTTGTGCTTTTGGAAATAACTGAAAGAAAAAACACTCAAACTCTTTATGGAAGGAGTATTCGCTCTAAGCCACATGCACAGCACTTCAACATGCCAGGTAATGCGGATTTAGATAGAATGGGCCATCCCTGTTCAAAGAAGCCTTTTAGTGAAAAGTCAAGTGACCACTTACTGTTAGATTTAGAGGACAATATACATAACGCTCGTGTCTTTTCAGTTCAATGATTATCCTCAGTAATAAAAGCTTGCAGTTTTATTTCTCCTTCCATCCTGAAGCAAACCGTTATCGGTTTAAATTGAGAATCACTTTGTACAGCAAGAACAAACACATATAGAAGAAGATGTCATGTTTACGATGTCGCACAGACACACAAACAAAACTATAATTCCACAATACTGACAGCAAGAGCCAAAACCAAAACAATGCTAAAAGCATGCAACGTATAAATAAAAAAAACAACGTTGCAGCTTTGTCCTCAGTTTTCAAAAATGATAAGACTTGCCACTATAAAAGCTTTTAATTATCAAAGTCAGAGGATGCAGCATGCAGCATGCCTGACCTGTCAGGGTTGGGCGAGCCCTCTGGTCTCTTCTCAAAGCTGGTGATGGGGGTGACTGCCTGGATGGCGGTCTGGTTTAGTCGGATGGCCACAGCCTGACGACAACAAACAGAAACAGAGTCTTTTATGAAACCAGAGCAGTACATATGCATGAAATAGTTTAAACACCACCAAATCTTAGTGTTTTACTACATTTCAGCCACAGCTTAACTACCATACCGTGACTTGTTATGCTATTTTTCTGACCTACTATACTTTTACTTTTTAAATGGCATACTATATACTATGCTGATTTTTTTGAATGACTTATAATGCATTAAATTTCCAAACAATAACTGTCATATGTGATAGATATTTGTTAGTTTCATCATGAGTATGAGTCCATTGAGTTTCGCACACTAGAACGTGGGGACATTTTCTTGTGTTTTCTTGTGTTTGAAATCATTATCCATTTGCTGCTTGCTGCACTATACTTATTTCCCAGTTTTTGTGCAAGTTCCATTTCACACCATCAAAAGTTTCCACAGAAAATACAAAATATACAGTAGTTTCAACAGATAAACAATTTATAACAATTATTTCCTAGATCCTGAGATGACAAGCATATGATTTGCTGTCATGCAGCACTACAGGTCAGTGGTAACAGAACACGATGACTAGTATCCGAAATATCTAGCAATGACTTACTCTCTGGTAAACTACCAAGTGATTATAATGTAGGGAGAATATACGTATAAGTGGCTAATTTCAAAGTTTGTTTCTCAAGAATAAACATTTTCATAGAGCAAACCCATCCTGCAAACATGCAAGATTATGGGATTGAAAAGCTTTCAAGGCTCAATAGCTGAGAGACACTACATGTCAGCACTGGGAACACACCATTACATCACACGTCTCTTTCACTGAAAATATTTTTATATTAAGATGATTGAGATTGATTTTATGTAGATTTGTGATAAACAATAGGTTCATTATTCAAGTCATTCAAGTTATAGGCTATATAAGTCTTTACTTCTGCCTATTCCTTCTCAAACATATAATACTTATTTATCTATTGGTTATTTTGAATTAGCTGTATGTGTTTACTGTTCATTTTCATTTGTATTATTGTTTATTGTTGTCTAATCTGAAGTGGTAAAACAGTTAGATGTCTCCGTGCTACGATCAAATCAGAACTACTAAAGATCAAATGACTAAAGATCAAATGTTTAAGATATTTAGTTTAGTTGCAGTTTCTATTATATATAGTTTATATATAGTTTTTTCTATTTGCACTGTGTGTGAATTTGCGTTGGAGTGTGCGTTACCTCTGGGTTGTCAGTCAGGTAGATCTGTCTGGAGATGTTGTTCACAGTACAAATCCACTGAGAAAGAAACAAAGATCCACATTAGGGCTTCCTCTAGCTCAGACGTGAGCCACCAGGAATCATTTGACTGATAGCAGCTGACAGGCCAGTCAGATGAATATCACACAAATAAGTCTCGACAGCGCCTCCACTGCTAAATGGAATTTTTTGGACCAGCAGATGTCTTTGGGAAGTAGATGTAAAACAATAAGGAAGATCAAACACGGCTGTTTGAACAGCCTCTTTCACACTTACCTCTTCATATTCCCTTTTGCTCTCAGCTTGTAGAATCATTGACCTGGAGGCATTGAAGGCAATGGAGAGAATTAAACAAAAAGTATTTCATGTATGTGTGTGTGTGTTATTCTCATTGTTGGATATGCAGAAATGTGTACACACGTTTTGCCTGAGGGGGAGGTTATTTGGAAGCAGTAGCGTCTGTCTTCACACTCCACAGCCATGACAGAGCTGTTGTCCAGGTCCAGCACCATGCCCCCCGCCACCGCCCCGCGAGGCTGACACATGAGGTTCCCTCCCTGGGTGAAGAAGTACAGTCGGTCCCAGGCTGTGGTCACTAGGCCTGTTTTACTGGAGAAGGGGCAGAACAAGTGGGTAAAAGGTCAGCACTTCAGGATAATAATTATGAAAACCTAATTATGGCATAATGGAAAGTTTAATTGGTGAAGAGAGCTGCATTTAGTGTAAGAATGTGAAGGATTTCAGGCTGGATGAGATGGAGATTCCTTTCTCACATCGGAGTTCAAAATTAAGATATGCAAGAAGTCTTCAAAATAAATCTTTTATGTCCTTTCTCACTGTGCAAGTTCTGAGAGGATATTAGGAATGTACGATCACAAACATACTTTGGCATTTGTAGCGCATGTTGCCTAAGAATTTAAAATCTATAAACTCAGACAGATCAATGTATTAAATACAAAAGAAAAAGGCATTTTAGAAAGTAAAGCCTATGGCTGCTTAGTCTGCAGATAAAACACAATGACAAAAAAGGCATAGAGTAGACTGTTGTGCTTGATAAAGGAATAGAAAAGGGTTCGGGGACAGCTATGAACTTTGAATGAACAAGTGACCAGTGGGCGGGGCTTTAGTGCTCTGTAGACTAAGTCTAGCTTATCGCCTGCAGCGGGCCTTTGCATGGGCGCTGGCCGAGCTCTCCTTTACTTCCCAGAAGTTGGCGTGCACGAGCAGGTCTATGCATATACAACATAAACTACAACATAATTTAACTTTGACTCACTCACTGTCAAAACAAAGCAACGTATGTATGACTCATTTGAATTGCTCAGCAGAAAGCCTTCCGCCAGTGCATTCGGCATGAAAAATATCCAGAGATACATTTCCTTTGATTAATATCAAAATTAATGTCTCACGCCGCCGTGGGTGACTGAGACCCTTAATATTAAGAAAGCAGTCAAAGTAGCAAATGTTCTCCGGACTTCACCATCTGACAAGCGTTTGAGGCTGCTGGCGATGTGTGTCATTAAACAGAATGGCATATTGTGGAAACCTTTTCTCTGGTGTCACAGACATTTGTCAGAGACTTTGGATTTATATGAGTAAGAGACAGAGTTTGACAGCTCTGACATTTCACTAAATCACATTGTGGGCTACGCTGCAGTTCTACCCCCGAAGCCATTAAGGAAGTTTCCCTTCTCATACATCCACTCTGCTACAAGCTGACAGCGCAGACTGTCAACATGCTACCTGACCCACCTTGTCTGCTGTGACAGACTGATTGTTTACGGTGTTCATGCGTATTTTGTGCAACTTTTGCAAGAGAAGCAAAAAAACATCTTTTCTCTGTTGTATTTGGTTATTGAGAGATTTAGGACGTACCGCAACCCACTGGACACGGATTGCACCAGACTTAATTACATACAATGCATGTTCCTCAGTTGTATTTTTTATTATGAGGCTATTTTATTTTGTATTATGACAACCTTTAACATATAGACTAGCAAGGAAAGCTACATGGACAGGAAGCATGTGTCAATATATACGTCAGGGACATCATAGTGCAATTAATCTTACTTCCTAATGTTGAGGTAGCCAGCCTTCTGGATGAGTGTACGATTGACCGGCTCAGTGTTCTTATCTGGCATATAGACCGTGTCCTCCACAGACAGAAACTCCCTCTGGGACCCACGCATGGCTTCTGCTTCTGTGTCGAGCTGGGACTGGATACTAGACAGAAGGGGAAAAAAATATATTTAAATACAGACAAATTCATCAAAACCTTTTTCTCGCATTAAGATATGATATGAATACTAAATATGATTATACATTAATTACAATTCTGTAAAATCACAGTTGCATTGCCTGAAAAGGCTGACCAAGAATATGGAAACATCTTTTGGAGAACACCAAAGTATAATTATTATAACATATCATTTTATATTGTTAATACCAGAGCTGTGGTTCATCACACACATGAGAATGAATGTTAACGAGATAGTCTTTACTTTTGAGTCATGTTGGACACAGAGGAAAGAAAGTTGTCCATCTTCTTTGACACCAGCTCAATGCCTTTCTTGAAGAAGCTGATCTAAGAAGGAAGAGGTAATAATGAGATGATTCTTCAAGTTATACTTTTAATTAATAGAAATTTCTAGAAACAGATTTTTTTTTTTTTTTTTTTAACCTTTATTTAACCAGGTCGGTCCCGTTGAGATACAATGACCTCTTTTCCAAGGGAAGCCTGGTGAGCAATTAGGGTTAAGTGTCTTGCTCAAGGACACAACAACCATGGAATGGCTGAGCGGGTTTGAACCACCGATCTTCCGATTGAAAGTCAGACCTGCTAACCACTGACCCACAGTTGCCCCCAGATAATCACTTGATCTCATGTACGGCTGCAACTAATGATTATTTTCATTATTGGGCCGTTTAATCGTCTGTAAAATGGAAGACAACAAAGATATTTAGCATAAAATCCTCACTTTTGAGAAGTTGATAATGAAGAGTGTTTGACATTTTGACTTGAAAATAGTAATTTTCTACGAGGATAACATGTTTTTTTCCCTCAGTAGTTCGTGATGCATGAACATTTTGTACCCAAACAACTGCCATTTGTAAACTAATCAATTTCCAATGAGGAAACTGCTTCTCATTTTTGAATACTGACTTTGAATACCGATATGATAATGCGGTCCGCCCTACTTTGTAGGTCAACAGCTGCTAAGTACCTGAGCCTTTGTGTAGCCGAGCATGGGCTCGAGCATAGCGACTCTCTTGCGATACTGCAGGGCGTTGAGGGCGCAGTAATACTGCAGCGAGGCCTGGTGCTGCTTCCTCCTGGTGTACGCCACCTCCTTCACCAAGTCTGACTTCAGCTGTCCAGGCGAGAGAGGGTTAAACATGCAACATCAGAGTGTATATATATATATAAACATATCCAGCATGACCTCACTATCAAGCTCTGCACACACACACTCAGACATATGCAAATAATTGTCCTACACTCACCGACATACAAATGAGCAACTCATTCATTATCTTGAACGTCTAACAAAACATGCCGACACATTCAATTGAAGCCAAAAACAAAAGGAATCTTTGCTCTGCAGCCGTTAGGGGGCACGGCGGTGTCAGAGTCTTACTAAAACTATGGGGCCTGGCAGTTAATTCCATCTATTTGTATTTATAATGCTAATTAAACAAATCCACTGCATTACCAGAGTATTACTTCCCTGTAAGTATTTTTTGCAGCTTCTTGGGTTGAATTCAGGAAAGCAATGAAAGTGGTTCACACTCTACCTTCTCATTCTCCTTCTTCTTGGGCAATCGGCTGTATTTGACCATCGCTGCCTCGTGCTCTGCAGGAGAGGACCGAAAGAACATGGGGATCAGAGATCAGATGGGAACTGCAAAATAATGGTTTTCTAAAAATCGGTTAGGATTTCTACTTACCATCGGTGGCGATGCCAAATATTTCCTTCAGCGTGCTTATCTCTGAAACATTCAATATATATGAAGATGTTAGAATATCTCAAAGTAGATCAACTTAAACTGAATCCTTTACATTTTAGAGTTGTTGATGAATGTCACAGGTAGCTTTGTTTTAGAAAAACTATTGATTGAAAACTATGATTTTAAGTGGGAAAAAATGGTTGCGCAAACAATTTTACAATTTTGACATAATGCACTTTTTCATACAGTTTAATGCAGGTGATAATCCGACTGGGCACTCCTCAACTTGTTTTCACACATTTTAATTAGCAGTTTGTATGTGCTGTTAATTTGGGGCGTTATGGTTGCTCCGCCTAGCACAATTTTACAGCGTTGTCTTGCTGCTTTCATGTTTGGTAATCCTCTGAGTAAATTGCTTGACACCTTAACCATGCACCATCCCCTCAGAATAACACACACTCCTCTCTGACAAGCTAGCACTTACCAGTTCCCCTTTTATTTACGTGGAGAACGATTCATTTAATCGTATTCATATTACCAGCGGATTGGTTTATAACAATATACGGCGTTGTGTGTTTTAACCTCACGTTTTCTTCAAAAGGAAGGATGTAAAATGTGTGCTATCAGCGATAATTCACATCGTTCATTGTGAGCAAAGTTGATTTCTTCTTAAAAAGAAATACTGACGTCTGCGAACCACGAGCAAATGAAGACAAATAGCCAATTAAATAACTGGGACAACGGCTTTGGGCAACGTGTATTGTAGTTTCCCACATTTGGGAGCATTTGACAGAGTAGCAGCTGATAACTAAAACTATAAATACAACTGACGCATAATTTACTGTCAAGAATGCTTTTGCTTAACTTAACTAAAATGTAGTTAGCCTAAAACTGACATTTGGACAAAACATCAGAAGGAAGAATGGGAAAACTGAGAGATCCCGACACTCTCCATGTCTGATGTTATCTTACTCAGAGCCACTAAAACCACACCTACATTGTCCTTTGCCAGAAGGCAGGGCATTACTTGTTGCATCCAACTGTTAGAGAACAGGTAAAAATCTGAAATACTCTCACAATAATATAATGTGTTGGTCAAGTGGCGTAGGATTTTGTCTCTGACATGGATTTAGATCCATTGGGCACCGATCACAGACCGCGACACCCCCGGTTTCAGCGATTCCCTCTCTCCTCATTATCTGTCTTTTTTTTTTTTTTTTTTACTGTAACTTGGTCATAAAAAGGTATAAAATACTAAAATACTTTTGCAATAAGTTTGCTATATCTGTATGTGTGCATGTGCGCAGCCCTACCTGTCAGGTCTTTCTCTCTGAACTGGATCAAAGGGAAAACCATGCTATCAGCCATTTGGTTGGCTAGCTCAGAGTGGAGCGAGTTCAGCTGGATGACAAGAAGAAGAAAAAAAAGATTATACAAATATATCAAGCACTGCACAAGGACATAAACAAAAGATGTCCCTTTGCCAAACATCTTGAGGGATTTCAATTTGTTTTAATATCTCCAGTAAAATGTGCTGCCAATTATTGTTCCTGCAGCAAGCTGGAGTCACATTTTGAGAGAAATGGTTGCATAACTGCAGACAATGCCTCTGCTGCATCATAAAAAACCCAAAATTGTGAAACAGTACATTTCTGGAAGAGAATAATAAAAACCTTTTGTTGACTCTGATATTGGAAACAGGATATTGCACAGACCAGGAAGCCCTGCTAGAATTCTCCATGCTTATCAACAGCATCTAACAAGATGACATCCAGGTTTATCTGAACCATTGAGCAAGTGCTAAGGTTCACAGGATTAGGTGCAGCATTAGGCCTAATTCCCATTGTGAAACGAGTTCTTTGCTGTAAATCGCGAGGTAAAGGTCAAGCAAACAATCACCCTGTGTCCTCTGTGTGTGTGTGTGTGTGTGTGTGTGTGTGTGTGTGTGTGTGTGTGTGTGTGTGTGTGTGTGTGTGTGTGTGTGTCCTAAATCCTGTTGAGTGCTGACTAGGCAGGCTTGTGGACCCCCGTGTCTGACAGTGAGAGGCCCATCTCTTTGGTCTGTACACCTGAGCCTCCTTCATCCATCCATCCATCCTTCCAGCTATCCATTCAGTCATCATAACCACCTCACTGCTCCCCTCCAAGCATCTGTTCACAATCAGTTCTGGTTTTACAGCGAGGATAATGGTTTAGGTCTTTTCATTGAGGTTCATTTGTGGAGCACAGGTGCAACATAATAAAGTTACAATAAAGAACCAACTACTGACCACAAAGTTGTTCCTCATCCCTCTCTTCTGCTGCGAGTGCACGAGCACACACACACACATATATATATATATATATATATATATTATATATTAAACCACAAATCTGAAACTCACCTCCCCTACAGATTTGGCAAAGTTCTGCAGCGTGACGATTACTTCTTCATCACCTTTTCCAACGGCAAAGTTCTAGACAGAAGAGGAAGGGAGTGGGAACAAGTTTAAACCCTGATGTTTAATGTTGAATAAATCTAGTCTAAACCAGGTGCCAAAACATTCAGCCAGCCATTATTTCCAGCACGTTCCTTTCATGGAATAGGGCCAAAGATGCTAAAAAAAACCATGCTAAGATGCTGACTTTTAAATCTCGTTTGAAGGAGCTAAAAGTGCATCCATTACTGGTCATTGCATTTTTTTACCCGCACAACATCCACTCTGCAATCCAGAAAGCCAACTGATGCACATTTTTGTTTTTTCTAGCATGATTTAATAGACCTGTTCTGTTGACTTCAGCAACTATTCTATTTTGTAGCTCTCTTTGGCTGCATAAAACCAGACCACATGATAGATTGCCAACAGAGAGGCACTTCTACTTCAAGGTTAGAGATTTCATTAAGACACACATGCAAATTTACCATGCCTGGCCGACACATGCAAACTCACACATAACATGGAAAGAAATGAAAATGATAACAATGCATCTCTTTTATTTTATTTTTTTTAATGCAAACATACATATAACTGTAGGAGCGCATTATCAGAATTACTTGAGTACTATGAGTATGACAATACAAAGGCTGAAAAACCCTTCACAGATCTTTGCTTTGAGAAAATGGTGATAATTGAAGGCGACTGACAAGCATATGAACTATTTTTGTTGACTATTCTCTTCTGTTATCTGGACGACGGTGGCTATCCATCCAGAGGACAATGTTTAGAGAGAATGCAGTAGGAAAATCAAGCTGACACAAGAAAAGTGACGTATCCCAAACTTATGGCAGCCATACTTACTTTCTTCTCATAATCCAGAAGTTGCTGTGAGAGCTGCTCCGTGGCCAAACCCATCTCACTCTGTAGGGGGCAGATAAAGGCAAAAAGCAAAGTGAACAGAAAGGATTACTCAGGATTTTGTCTGCAGCTTTCTACATTTCTCACTCTCTCTCTTCCATCCTGGTAGGAATAAAAGGAAGATAAATGGACAACAGGTGAATCATGGTTCAAGTGAAATTCATTTGAAAAGCACAACGTTTTGGGTCATATTAATGTTGACTCTACCGATGAACTGTCATTGGTTCAGGAGGAAAATAAAGCACATATTGAGACTGCAACATTGGAGCATGCTGCTCAACTTGGCATCATCTTGTCCAGAGAACAAAGAACAGCAAAGTCAAAACTATCTACACCCTGAGAGCATAAGAAGACTCTCACACCACTTACCGAAACAGTAAGTCCATTTCAGTTGTACAACTGAAGGTTCTCATTCTTCAGTTTGAACTTGTGAGGTTAAAACAATATATAATATCTTAGTTTGCCATTTGTCTATTCAAAAAGGACCATCTTCTCTTAAGTGCAAACCACATCAATCCTCTACTGTCATTAAATAATTCAGATGTTTAACCCCAAAGCAGATAAAGTTATGACGTTTGTGAGGAATTGGCATAATGAGCATATTAATTCTTAATGCTAAAAGCAAATAGTTTTGTGAGGTCACCGTGACCTCTAACCATCAAATTCTAATCCATTCAACTATGAGTGCAGGTGGGCATTTGTGACAAATATGAAGAGATTTGCTCAAGGTAGTTGCTGTTCAACATCAAAGGGAACAGAGTCTGCGTACATGTGCACCTGTTGGTGTTTTGTTTAGTACCTGGGCTCCGTACACGCGCTGCATCGACTGCAGCAGCTGGTTGGTGTAGTCTGTGAGCGTCCCAGAGTCTTCCTCAAACACGCTGAGCAGGGAGCGAGTCTGTGGAAGAAAACATTCATACTCTCTTTGGATGAACATGACACCAGGGCGAACGCATGAGACACTAGTTGAATTAAATTATAAAGGATACGCAGCTGCAGACAACATCGATGGGTAGCATTCTGTGTGCAAATACATTGTAAAGTTTATGTGAAGCTTATTTGAGGCTTAATCTGTATTTTTCGCAACATCAGCAAATTAATAGAACATGTAAATAACTATAAGTTGCATCACTAACTTTAAATCATACTGAGGTGTGTATTAGTCTTGGGACAACAGCTCATTATGCAAATAAGATTGTGTTTTTTACAAATCACATCAAATGTTTGTGTTTAATACTTCAGGGCAATTCAGGTGGAGCCTATCATATTCTAAATTGTGCCAAATGTTCCTGTTTGCTTGCTATTTGGACAAGTTTGGTGTTAATCAATATCAATCAATAAGTTAAAAAATTTGAGGTTTGGTAGGAACCTGTAACTCGTTTAAGAACATTGCTGGAAGTGGAAAGATGCCATAAGCCAACAAGTGAATTAAATGAGTGTTGCGGTAGTATGCAGCATCATGTGGAAATGCAGTTTGGAAGAGAAACTACAAAAAGGCAGAATGATTTTACTGCAGACTGACTATGCAAACTGAAAAGAAATCCTGTCTGGGTGTAGTTTCTGTTCCTTAAACAGGTGCAGCAAGGCAGGGCAGATATACTAGAGAGGAACACGCCCATCGGGCCAGAGTGTGTTTGCTGTTCACTCCAGTTGGCTTTGAGAGCCATTTCACACCAAAAATCAATGATCTGTCCACCTTGTCTGTGTTTACATTTGCTAAGAAACAGCATTTTGTTGCAAAACACCCCCCCAAAAAAACCCATAAAGACAGAAGTAACCCTCTAGGATGGGTGGCACTTAATAAGCAGAGCTATCAAAGAGTCAGCCCTGGCTGGGAAAAGAGAGTGATGCAACAAAAAGCAGAGGATACGGGTTACATCTAAATGTAGCCTGCATAAGATGAGGATAATAGCAAACACTGTCCTGCCTTTCCCGTCACCCCTCACTGATATCCATGCACGAGGCCCAGTGCTCTGTGAGCAACTTCCATAACTTAACTGCACCTCTGACCTATAAGCATCAAGCACCATATCATATGGTGCTTGATGCTATGTGAGTACCATATGGTCACTACTGACAGCTACAACAAGCTATTGACTAATTCTAGTGCGGTCCGATAATGGAAACCCCGCCCACATTCTGTGACTCAGGCCCAGTTCAGCTCCAGGACAGGGTCCAGCCCCAAAAAATATAACTTCATACGACATTGTAAAAATTAAAACGTTGCAGGATAAGCTGCGGTCGTGCCAGCTTCCATGGCGATGCGAGTCTAAATGTGCACCAGCATACCAGAGAGTATAGCCCCGTGAGCTAGCTTTGTAAACAAAACACACATGAACGCCCAATAATTGTAATTAGCAGAATATACGGCGCTGTAATTATAGCGGGAAGGCGGATCCCGGTGCGGTATTACAGCCCCATAAAGAAATGTGTCAATTGGTGGGCTGTCACCGAGCAGGGGACGCAGCCCTCAACGCAAACAAGATGCTGTTCGGGCTCGTGAGCTAACTTCCGTGCTCGTAACGTCTCATTGTGTGATAGTTGTGTCTTCAAACGTGATAAAAACCCACACAGGCCTACCTGAGGACTGTCCTGCAAAGCTTCCTCCAGGAGCAGTTTGTGGTGTACGGCCGGCATCTTGTTAGCGGTGGAAGAGAAGGAATGGGAGCTTGAATTGTTTGGAGCGTGGACTCGGTTTCCCAGAGGCCTTTGCGCGGGGTTGAGAGGAACACGTGGGAGTTGGAGGCGGGCCCAGTATGATCTCATTTCACAGCTGATGAGCTGGCCAGTTCAAAACTTCACTTTACCTCAAAACTAGATATTTGAATTTTTTTTATTTCATTTGATTCTTTTCTAAAGATGTGATTAGATTTTTCCCGACGTTTCAATGGGCAGTTGACTGTTATAGTAGATGTAGGCTACATCTAAGGTGTTTTGTTCATTTCAGTATCAACAGTGCCCCCATGTGGACATATGAAGAATTGCAAAGTTTAATAAAAAAAAAAACGATATTCGTTCCTTGAAAAAAAACATTGACTGATTGCACAACACCAAACCAGAACAATACAATACTATTTCAAGGTCAAAACATACTAAATTCTTGGCTGGTCAAAAGCAGTGTTCAGATCCTTTAGTGAAATTCTTCTGAAATTTACAATGTAAATGTTTTTGCAGTAAAATGTACCTTTACGTATAATGGAGTAAATATTTGTAATATGAATAATATTATAGTTTTTATACCAATTAATTAATTTAACTACTTTAATAATTTCATCAAAGTAATATAACAATACATTTCATTAGTTTTTCATTGCTTCTACTTAAGAAATATTCTTAAGTAGAAATAAAGCTGAAAAATCCTAAAAAACATCAACTTCAACCAGGCTGTGTAAACGTCAAAACAGTTCTCAACGCTGACTCACTCAACACAAATAATTATTGTTTTATTATATGTAAGCTTTTTAACCAAAATTAATATATTTGGATGAAACCCTTAATTACCAACATCAAGTACTTATTTTTTCAGTAGCTTTAAATGATACTAATCGCATTCATTTTGGAAATTAAGTTACCTAACTTGGTTACATATAACCGATTACTCCCTTAGAGTACAATCATAAAGTGGCATCAAATGGGGATTCTCAAAATAAGTGAACTGTGTCTACACTGTAAAAAAAAAATCGTGAAATATACGGTAAATTACCGGCAGCTGTGGTTTCCAGAACTTTACCGTAATAAATAAAGTGACACCGTACAAGACATTACGGTATATTTTTTTGCACCTGTAAAATTCACAGTTGAGAACTGTCTTTTGTTTACGGTAAATTACTATAAAGAAAACGGAAATATCATAAACGTGTTTACGGTTATTTTCTTTAGAAATAACAGCTATGTTATAAACGTGTTTACGGTAAACTATATTTAAAAAAACGCACTTATACTGTAAACCTAATTACAGTCTTTTTCAGTTAAAAACACAGTACAGCTGTATGATATTTTACGGTGCTTTATTAAAAAGTTTAATTTAACGGTAAATTACCGGCAGCTGTGGTTTCCAGAACTTTACCGTAATAAATAAAGTGACACCGTACAAGACATTACGGTATATTTTTTTGCACCTGTAAAATTCACAGTTGAGAACTGTCTTTTGTTTACGGTAAATTACAATTAAAAAAAGGATATATCGTAAACCTGTTTACGGTTATTTGCTTTAGAAATAACAGCTATCATATAAATGCGTTTACGGTAAATTATTTTATAAACAGCAGTTATACTGTAAACCTAATTACAGTATTTCTCAGTTAAAAACACAGTACAACTGTATGATACATTACTTTATTGAAAAGTTCAAATTAACGGTAAATTACCGGCAGCTGTGGTTGCCAGAAGTTCACCGTAAAAAATAAAGTGAGAACGTATAAGACATTACGGTATATCTTTTAAAAACAGCAGTTATTCCGTGAACCTAATTGCAGCCTTTCTCAGAGATAAACACAGTACAACTGTATGAGTTACGGTATTTTATTAGAAAGTTCAAAGCAAATTGAAGGCAACTGTAGTTGCCAGAATTCCATTGCAAAAACATATGGTACAACGTATAACGTATTACAATTGGTTGGCATACATTTCCCAGTCAACATCAGGAAATATTAAATAAAACGTATTGTAAATCAAAATACAGACCATCGTTGATAAACCTTAAGAAATAAAACATTTTCTGTGAAAACCAGGTTGATCTGATCTTATAACTTGCACCGTATACTCACAAAGCATTGTTGAGATCTTGAAGAATCAGCATGTGGACATGAAGGATTATTCATGAATAAACATGAAAAGGTTAGCCACTTGCCCCAAGTTGATCAAGAGTAACGAGCCGCTGTGTCCAGACTTGACTGAAGAGGGCACCCAACATGGTATAGTCTCCACAGACCCAAAGTTCAGGAAGCTGAGCGGTTCAGGACGTCCTGCTTGAGGACTTGTATCTTGATCATCAAGCGTTCACTGTGGATCGGGATGATCCTCTCTGCAGCACAAAAACAGAAACAAAAGGCAAAGTTAGATTGACGCAGCGCTTGAGCATGATGCCTACACAGAGAAACATTCATTGCCTTATGGTGTTAAACTGAGCTTAACTGACTTAGAAAAAAATAAAACACACCTTTATAGTTAATACAAATGAATAAGTATCAGGTCGAATGTTAAGACCGATCTTTGCGCAAAGGCATAAACACGTTAAATTTCTGTAATATTGCAGCCTACAGATGCCTCCACTCAAGAATATCATCAAATTTCACATAGTTCATGTTTTAAAAACCAGGGTAACAGCACATCTAATTAAGGATATAAATAAAAAGAATGTTTGTATTTTTTCAGATTCAATAACATAGGACTTTTAAATGCCTCTAAAAACAATAACACAATTATTGATGCAAAAAAAAAAGAAAAGCTGTTGTGGAGTTGTATGGCATTTTAATAACTAAAAATACTCAGTGTGCAATAGCTAATACCCCTTTGCCATACAGGAGACCTAGTCCAATGGGAAACAATGCCCCTGCATTTACAAGACAGTAGACATGAGGGTATGTCCTAAATCTAATGACATGTTACTGCTACATGAAATTAAATTTCAGAGTGATATCAGTTCAGAGCACAATATATATATTTTTTTTTACTAATGCAAAACTATCTTACAGTTTTATGATTTCTTCTATGTTTGCATGAAGCTGTTGTCTCGGGCCCTGGCCCTGAGAATGATCCATTATGTGAAGTTATGTTTGAGTTGTGCTTGTTATAGTTTGCTGAACTGAACTATATCACTGCTTACCTCTAGTTAGGCCTTGAAAAGACTGGTGTCTGAGTCATTGGTCCAGAGTGAAGACAGGTGAGACAGAATCGCATACAGATATGGCATGATGTTCAGGAAACTGGAACTTTAGGCAGGTGTTGTCATCATTTCTGCTAGAAGACACAAGTTAATCTGGTGTTTGTTGTGGGCTGACATGATCCTCTCTACAGCCAGAAAAAAAGACAAAATAGAAAACATTAACAGTAATAACAGTAACAACAATACCAATAATATTACTTTATATAGCACTTACACCGTTGCAAGGTTATTCACATAATACCTTTTGTATGTACAAAATGGTGAGAGAGTAGAATAAAATATTTCATAAAAAGACAAGTATGCAATGCCTAGATTTATGCAGTGTTTAACACTAACAATACATGTATACACTGTTTGAACATGAAATGGCAGCACAGTACTTACAGAAATAGATGAGTCTAAAGCCTTCTTTTGTTAAATTAACATACATTGAACTTTACAACAAACTTACCATATTTATCCTTGACAAAACTTGGATCCGATGATACGGTTAGACTAGTAGAACAGCAAAGAAGGTGATGAGGTCCATGTGAAGGTCCAAGCTTGTAGTCGTAATCAAACCTGAAATAAAGACTAAGGAGATAAAGGAAGAGAGGAAGACATCCTCTTCCATAAAAAAAAAAAAAAATCTTCTCAAGCATCAAATTTCCTCTTTTCAATGCAAAGGTTGTAAATTAAATTTACACTCACGTGTCACATGTTATCATTGCAGTTTGATTTCCGGTGGGCTCTTTTCTGCAGATCTTTTCCTCGGTCCACTGTGTTTCCTGTCTCTTTCTCTCTCTATTTCTGCTGTTGAGTAAAACACAAATGACATCTTTAAAAACAAAAAATGCTTGATTTTGGCATTTAAATGGATTAGAATCGCACCGTTTTTCTGGGTGTCATTAAGGCCAGCAAGTTGTTCCCATCCAAGTCCACAGCCAAGTTGGATTGCAAAGCCTGAAAGGTGGCAGGAACAAATGTATTACATTTTACAAGATTAAAGTAAATATTAATTATCTGTACCAACTGGTCTTGCATAAATTTAAATACTGACTCTGAGGGGCGACTGTGGCTCAGTGGTTAGCAAGTCTGTCTGTCAATCAGAAGGTCGGTGGTTCGATCCCCGGCTCCGGCAGTCTGCGTCGTTGTGTCCTTGAGCAAGACACTTAACCCTAATTGCTCACCGTTGCTGTGTCTACGGTCTACTGTATATCATGTAAGTCGCTTTGGATAAAAGCGTCAGCTAAATGAAATGTAATGTAATGTAATGTAATGAGGGAGACATCCTCATCTGATAATGTGGGCAGTAAATGAAGATCTGAACATGAAAACGTGTTTGCATCCACTCACTGGACAGCTCACTCGTCTTCCACACGGAGCTCCTTCTCAGGAGCTGTTAGCTGTTTTGTGTCTTGACAAAAGCTTCACACACAACGCTACAGCGTGTTTATAAGCGGTCACGTGGACAGCCGGGAGGTCAGTCACGTTAACAGACAGTAGAGATGTTAATGTCATGCCTCCGGTATAAATTAGCTTTAAACCTTCATATCTAACACATGTCTGCTTGCAACCAGCTTTAAAGCACTTAAATAAAAACGTGGTTATTAGATAAAGTATGTAGCACGTAGGCCCTCTGTGTCTTAACCGACCTGCCACAGTAATAAACCTAACCTATAGCAAAGCATTACATTAGCTAACCTTTGGTAAAGTAAGCTAATGTTAGCTAACGTTTAACACATAAACCTATAACCTACGTTACATTGACGATGTTAAAGAAAAGTAAACGCACTCAACTATTAGATAACTAAGTTAACTAAGCTATCTTGACGTCCAAGGCGACACAGAACTGCAGAGAACCAAGCCTCAATTGTAAATGTAGCTAAGCGCGGCTAACGTAACGTTAGCTCAACCCCTTACTGGAGAGGTTAAGCTAACGCTACCGTCACCTGATGTAGACCGTTCAAGAAAGCGTTTACTCTCTGACAAATACATTATGTTGGTATTCTTACCTCAACAAGAGATGTCATGTTCCCAGGGGTCCGGCTGTTGTTGCTTCAGTGGCGCTTCGTGAATCACCGGAGAAGAAGAGCTGCAGCGCGGCGCGTAGATCTGGCGCTCAAACGGGTTCAAAAGTTCAGCCTCCGATCGTTTTTTTTTTTTTTTAATTGCGCTGTTGGTTTGATCACTGACACCTGGCCCTCTCTACTTTGATCTCTCTCTCTGTCTGGCTGGCTGTCTGTCTGTCTGTCTGCCTCTCTTTGTGAACATTTGGTCTCTGAAGGACATTCTGTGTTCAGTCAGAGACAATGCTATTAGGTTTAGGTTTATTTATTTGCACAATTCAAACAATAAAATAAAAAAAATTAACAAACATAAGAGAGATAAATTAATATCACTGTGCTGGAAGATGCAAAAAGCCAACTGGTCTTATTTGAAGCCTCCATCTATATAATATTATAATCTTTTACAAAATTGCAAACATAAAAGGAAATATGCATAAGATAGACAACAAAAGAAAAAAAGAAAGAAAAGAAAAATAATGTAATTGTGTTGAGTGTGTGCATGTGCTTGCATGTGAAAGTAAGCATGGCTTGTTCAGGGATGTTGGGTTATACCCCTGTGGTATTTCCTAAGCAATAGGAATGATAAGTGAAACATCTATAAATGTAGATATAACAGTTCAAACAAGAAATAAAATAAACACTAATACATAGAACGCTTACAAAACAGCAATTAGAATTCATTTTAGGCAATTTTTGAAAAATGTTATAGAGGGACATTTCTTTGTTAGGTGGGGAAAGTTCCATAATTTGGTTCCCCTAAATCTAATAGAAAATTGACCTCTGCTTGACGTGTTGAGTATGAGTGAATCTGTGAATTGACTTTGAAAGAATATTTCTGTAACCTAAAAGTATCTTGTACATAAAAATGCAAGTTAAATAAATATTAACACCATAAATAGTAAGAATCTACAGTTTGTGAAATAAAGGAGAAGCTGAGATGTGTGAACATGTTTTGCAGAAAAGTAGGAAAAGTACTTCCCCAAACTATATTACAATATGAAATATAAGGATAAATTAAACTCTAATAAATAATAAGGTTGTATGGTTCTGAACTTTAAAACTGTAAACAAAAGTGATTTAGTAATAAAGATATAAACAAAAATCTATCTCTGTCAGCCTCTCTCTCTGTCTGTCTGTATCTTTCTGTCTGTCTGTCTGTCTGTCTGTCTGTCTGTTTCTCTCTCTCTTTCTTTCTGTCTCTCTCTCTTTCCCTGTATGTCAGTCGGTCAAATCAAGAGAAAGTGTGGTTTGAAGGGATCTTGAATTTAAATGGTGAAACTGTACATGTCATGTCTGTGTATAAATATAATGGGACCGTAGTGACAGTGAGTTCATTGGGACATTGACACAGGCAGGAGATACCTGTGTTCCTGCCCCATGTGGTCAGGTTATTTACTGAGACAGGCACCTGTTGGTCGTTAAGTATCCAACAGAGATGAAAAGAGGGGTGGGGGATGGTGTGAGATGCATTTTATGCTTTGCAAAAAAAGTATGCAAAACAAGGAGAACTTATATGCAAGGTTTCCCTCTCGGTTGTTAGCACAGTAGTCCGTACATTTAACAGTGACAACATGTATTTATTAAGAGTTAAGAATGTAGAAATTACGGTATCGATTTTCTTTCATATTACGGTGTATTTCCGTTATTAGTACAATGCTTAATGCAATTAACAGTGACAAACTGTAACTTTTACAAGTAATAAATGCAAAGATTACAGTGTTGGCTTTTAAATTCATCTACCAGTATATTTCCGTTATGAGCCCAGTGGTTTGTATATTTAACAGCGACTAAATGTATATTTTACAAATATTATTTGTAAAAATTACAGTGTTGGCTGTTATATATAATACGGCCTATTTCTGTAATCAGTCCAATAGCTAGTACATTTAACAGTGACAAACTGTAACATTTACAAATAATAAATGCAAAGATTACAGTGTTGGCTTTTAAATTTATCTTCCAGTACATTTCCGTTATGAGCCCAGTGGTTCGTATATTTAACAGCGACAGAATGTATGTTTTACAAATATTATTTGTAAAGATTACAGTGTTGGCTGTTATATATAATACGGCCTATTTCTGTAAACAGTCTAATAGTTAGTACATTTAACAGTGACAAACTGTAACATTTACAAATAATAAATGCAAAAATTACAGGGCTGGCTGTTATATTAATAATATTTTATATTTCGGTTGTTAGCACAGTAGTCCGTACATTTAACAGTGACAAAATGTATTTATTAAAAGTTAAGATTGTAGAAATTACGGTATCGATTTTCTTTCATATTACGGTGTATTTCTGTTATTAGTACAATGTTTAGGGTAATTAACAGTGACAAACTGTAACCTTTACAAATAATAACTGTAAAAATTACAGGGCTGGCTGTTATATTAATATTATTTTATATTTTGGTCGTTAACACAGTAGTGCGTACATTTAACAGTGACAAAATGTATTTTTTAAAAGTTAAGATTGTAGAAATTACGGTATTGATTTTCTTTCATATTACGGTGTATTTCCGTTATTACTACAGTGTTTAGGACAATTAACAGTGACGAAATGTAATTTTTACAGGAAATACATGCATAAATTACAGTTTGGGCTGATATATCTATTTACGGTGTTTCAATGTGATAGATATGGAATATAACCTTTTTTGAATTAACGGTCTTTTACTGTTGGGATTTAACAGGTTTTCACCGTAAATTCTACGTACTTTTTTTACAGTGTACAAATGGAGCTCATAAACAGACATTTAATACAAGTTTTGATTAATCCACATTTTCCTTCACAAAATATTATAGAGAAAAAAATAACGTATAATTAGGATCATGATATTGTATTTTGCAGCCTTTCTAGACAAAAACATCAGGGCTGTAACTTTTGATTTTGATGAGTGATTATCTGAGCAATCAGTTGATTCGCTTCTAATTTTCCCAGAGCAGTTTTAGTCCAAAACCAAATAGATTGTGAGGCATAGAATCATCTCTAAACCTCTGGGCCCCTCGGCTCTTAAAACAGTAATCTGGGAATTATCTTCGGCAAATAAACAGAGCATGTGATGTACTGACTCGTTTTATTTGGACTAGGGGGCCGTTACAGCACAGAATTATACCTCACTGATTTTGACTATAGATATTGAACAATATCAATAAGTAAAGAGTCTGTTTACATACTGTAAAGTACTGGACATTACTTATTTTCATAAATGGATGAAAATGGTGCTCTTTGCTTTCCTTGAAAAATAGCTAAATCTTTTAGTTTAAGGCTGACACCTGTGTTATGGATGGTAATTTGAAATAAAATAATAGCCTAAATAAAAAAAATATAATGCATATAATAAGTGTAATGCAATATAATAAGTGTATTTTGGAATTAAAACTGTGAACAGCGATAACAATTTCATAGTCAAAGTCGTATTTTTGGGCCAAAATTCTTAGCTATTATTATATTAGTTGAGATTGTCATGTATATTTTACCAAAGAACAGCACTGATGCTGCTTTCAGCCCTTTGTTGTGAAAAACCTGCTCTAAAGCTTATATGTCATCTCAATGCTCTAACGTCCATTAAAGATTTATAACCCATTGATTTGGGCACTGCTGACACTGAGAGGTGAAGAAGAAGCAAAAAATGAAATTAAATCTCCAACCTTACGCAACCTTTAATCTAATATGGAGTGGTAAAACACCTGTAGAATGATCTGTACTATGGCAACTTCACCTGTTTCCAAGGCAATCTGATGTATTTTGAGAACAGCAGTTACTCCTTGAGGGCTGCACAGTGGTGCAGTGGCTCTGTCACCTCACAGCAAGAGGGGGCCTGGGTTCGATCCCCGATCCCGGGGGTTCAATCCCCTTCTGTGTGGAGTTTGCACGTCCTCCCCATGTCAGCGTGGGTTCACTCCGGGTCCAAAGACATGCAGCTCGGGTTAATTGGAGACTCTAAAATTACCCGTGAGCGTGAATGGTTGTCTGTCTCTATAAGTGCTGTGTGATAAACTGACGACCAGTCCCGGGTGAAGCCTTCACCTCAACGTCAGCTGGGATCGGCTCCAGCGCCCCAGTGGGCCTAAATAGGAAAAAGCAGTTTGGATAATGCAATGGAAATAACACCTCAATGTCAGAAAGGTAACTAAATTATCTCAGGATAATGCCACTGAAAGAAATCCTCGAAAGCAGATGAAACACTAGTTGAACGGTGAAATCGCCCCAGTTCTTTTTGATCCATGACATTTGGTTTCTCAATAATAGTCTAATTGATTTGATCAGCTGGCCCTGTCATGTCATGCTGTGTTGTGTTGTCTTGATAATGCAGGCAGGCCATGACAAGCAGTGTCTGCTCATCAGGCCGCCTGAGCAGGAGCACATTCTCTCCTCCCCAGTGGACTTGTGGGGTTTAATTGGGTAAGTTGTGGCTCTAAATTAGATAAAGCAATTCAGTCATGACTTTGTTTGCTGGCTGGGCTAAGTCTGGCCTATAAAAAGAGATGCTTAACATCAGTGGAACCAACCTGGACTTTACAAAGCTAGTGATTCAGCTGAAGGAAACACACACATAGTAAAGAAGAATTGTTACAGTGCAAAAGCATATGACTGGGACAGTAAGTTATATAAATATGATATTACAAGTTAATTATTGTACACTTCGAAGCTCTTTTGTGGCTAAAATGTACCAACGTTCAAAGCGAGTGTGCTATCATTTTACGATGCTAACGTACTCTCAGATGATGCAATCATGTGTATGTTCATCAGGTATAATGGTTACCATATTCACCATCTTAATCCAGCAAAGCTCGTACAGCTGGTGATGGCAGGCTTTTAGTCAGAGGCCAAAGTCAAATGCAAGATTTGACCTGATGATGGCTCTTGAAGAAATCTCAAGGGATCAACAAAGTTATTGGAGTTCATCCTGAGGGGGGGACCGGAATATGTGTTTCAAATTTCATATCAACCCATCCAATATAGTTTTGTGAGAGCTTGCTGTGGAGGCTATAATTACCTTGTCTGTGTCTAGCACGAAAACAAAAAGAATGTGGGGGAGAGGTTCAGACGTTTGCTTGGAGGCTTTTCTCAGAGCCGGGAGCATGTGTCCCTGAAAAGTTCTCGAAAAAAGAAATTCGAAGAAGCCACACAGATATCTTTACATCAGTAGATAACACCACCGAGAGAATGCTTAATTTATTTACTCCGGCGGAAGCTGCTAATGCAATTGATCCCACCGTCTCAGCTCCACTCATATGACTGCACTGGTCTTGGCACACAATGGCGTGACTGAAGAAGGGGGAAGAGATTGAATTGGGATTTATTTGGGTCTGCGAGCTGACCCGAGCGCGACCCTCGTGGTCTGCTCGAGGATTATTTTAACTCGGCTCTCGGCGGTTGAGAGCTAAGAACGTGTGTGCAGCCTGAGTGAAGATCCTCTGTTCAATTTGAGGATTTTACAGGACGTCACACACAGGCTGATGCGTTGATGACACCTAAATGTATTTTATCCCCCCCACCCCACACACACCTTCATATAAACAAAGAGAGCTCCCTATTGGTTGATTCTCACCCCATCCTCCACCCACTTTCCCCCGGTTTCCCGGACAACCATTTCAGGGTGGAGGAAAAGAGCAAATCATGTGAGTGCAAAGCATCTTTCTCTCCTCTCTCTCTCTCTTTCTCATCCTCTCTCCTTGTGTGTATGCATATGTGTGTGTTTATGTGTGTGTGTGTGTGTGTGTGTATAAAAGCCCCTCTCTCCACGCTTTCACTTCACTCTCAGCTCTCCACTGCTTTGCTGAGAGGATCGGAGCAAGAGGGGAGCGGGGAAACGACCAAAGAAGATTACAGTGAAGATTACTTCTCCCAACATGTTTTTAGTCTCCATTCTTCCCTTCTTTCCTCCCCCTCCTCTTCCTCTTCCTCCTCCTCCTCCTCCATCATCATCTTCTTAAGCGTCTCCGTTCTGCTTGGACAGTGGCTGCTTTGATGCAAAATGGGTTGTGGCAATTCCTCAGCCACCAACACCTCAGGAGACGGTGAGTGTTTTTAAGGAATGTGTGTGTGTGTGTGTGTGTGTGTGTGTGTGTGTGTGTGTGTGTGTGTGTGCATCTATATGTGTGCGTGTGATAATGGGGGAGGTTATGAGGGAGAGAGTTGTCACTGGATCTGCAACAAGGGGAAAGGGGTGTTTTGAATGTAAATTAAATGTGTTGCATTTAGTGTATGTTGTGAGATGTGCCCATGCGTGTGTGTGTGTGTGTGTGTGTGTGTGTGTGTGTGTGGCTCTCAGTGTCTTGTTTTATTTCACAGATTATTATTATTTCTCAGCCATATAGATAGATATATACTTTATTTATCCCCAAGGGGAAATTGTATATCATCATGTATCGTGCCTCAACAATTTAAAATGTTCACCGCCACAGTGTTGTGTGTGTGGTGGTCTCCTAAAGCTAAGGGTGGCGGGTTGATCATGAAGGGTCGCCAGTATTCTAGTATAAGAAACCAGAGTAGTAGCACTAGTTTAACGTCTACATTGACAGAAAGGTGAGTCCTTTGTGGTTCAGTTTTTTAAATGTTTTTCTTTCTATTGGAGTGTCTGCGTTGGTTTCAATGTATTTTTCAGTGTGTAAAGCATGTTTCATTCATAAAGCCAGGAGGACACATTTGAGAAGAACAGATATCCTGCTTCATTATGGCTCGTCCTCAAATCACACATCTCTCTCAGTGCATTCATCCTGATTCAATACCTGTTTTGAATTATACTAAACAAAGTCAAAGTCAAATGGAGCATATAATTAGATTGAAGTGTCTGCAGGATTACCTCACCACCGTTGCCCATTAAAGCAGTGTGGTGTGTGCTTGTGCAAATGTGCTTGCAGGTACCTAATCAGTGCTTGCCAGGCATGTTAACAGAGCCACAGGGAGCTCCTGGGAAACACAACCCGGTGTTCTCTTGTGCTTTGGATTCGATCGACAATGAGTTTACATTATCTGCGAGCAGCATCTCGGTGTCCGAGTTGGTTGAGAGTGTTTGTCTTTGAAAACCAGCAGCTGCGCTCATTTGGGTGCAGCTGGTCCATTTCTTTCTGCTGCGTCTCAGAGGTCAACGTTCAGCACAATGTCAAAGACGTGTGACAAATGTGGAATAATGGTTGCACTTATCTGTCCACGCCAGGTGACACCAGGCCGGGTTCACCCCACATTATTATGTTCTGTAGAACCACGACGGAAGAACCCTCCTGTTGCATATCATTTAACTACACATGTGTTTATTTGATTACAATATAATTACCTCACCGTCTTATCATCTATAACAAGTACATAATTACTTACAACACACTATGAAGCAGGTGTAAGCAGAGATAAATGTCTACTCATGTATTTAACAACAAGTATAACTTCTGTGCATGACATAATAGAAAAAATGTATTATTAAATACTGTATGTATTCAGAGTAGAAGTAGAAATGATAATTGTTGACAAATCCTGCACATTGTGAAACACTTAAAAATATCCTTGAAGCCTTGTACAACTACATTATAGTATATCCCATGTATTAAATGTTTGTATACTGCTTAACCGTGCCACTACACATTTGTAGTTAGTATTTATGAGCAGCACATAAACAATTAACACTGCTTGTAACACGGATATAAGTGTTTAACAATGTATTTGTCAATCACTATAACTCCTCGTTCGGGCAGGCTAATGCATAAACATAAAATAATTAATGATAATATAGTAAATAACTGTTACCTTCATGAGAGAAAATATAATTGTTGACAAATTCTTTACATTCAAACCATCTGTCCTAATATGTACATTACAGGGCAATATTAACAATGTATTAAATGTTTATTCTTCTAAATGCTAAATAGTAGGGTTAACGTCAAATGCAAATAGTTCTTAGCTTCCATGCGATATTCAAGTCATACAAGAAAATCTTTTTAATTTCAAGCTAATCAAACTCAAATTACTGCCTCAGTGCACTCTATGTTGCATGGCTCATCCCTAGTCTTATACACCCAGATGTGTACCCTCGGCTATGAATGAGCTTTTGTCAGGCTACTGAATAGGCCCCTGTGTCATGTCAGCAGACTCAATTTTACAAGGATAAAATTCGCCGTATTTTTGTGTTGCGTAGATTCTCGAGGTTTTCTGCTCTTACATCTCTCGTTCATGTAGAGTTATTTTAGAAGGTACATTTCTACACTAGCACAATGGCAAATGGCTCGGAAACCAGTCTGTAAAAGCAGAATTGAGGCTTTTGTTTGTGTCCCCCCCCCACGGCAATTAATGACGTGTTACTGCATATCCAAGCAGGAAGTTAGGTTTTCATCCAACTGAATGCATTGTGTTCTCATTTTGTTTCAAATCAAGTTAAGTGGACCGCCTGTGGTTCAGCGAAGAACAATCTGTTTATGACCATAAAAGAGTTAAATGGCATTGGGATTAACACAATGCGTGTCACCGGGAAGGCATTTTACACTGTATGCCGTATATAATATTTTTTCGCATGAACTATTTCCTATTAAAATAAACATTAAATCGTAAATTAATAGAAATAAGTCCTAGCCACTCCTCAGCTATGGCTTTGCCAGCCATACTCAGAGCAGCGTCTCAGGACATAAAGTTCCTCCTGAAATAAAACGTCTGCTCCGATCGGTTCGTTCTGTCACAGTTCTGTAGAGCGGGCAGCAGAGGAAGCCACAAATACTTTAATAAAGCAAAAAGGCTGACAACAGGAGCACAGAGACAACATAATCAAGGAAAGGGAGGAGATAACGAGGCACAGGTGAGAGCAGGGTGGACCAGGAACAGGTGGAACTCATTAGGGCGGGGCCGACAATCCCAAAGGCGGGAAAACGAACAAAGGCAGGACCTAAAACAAGACAAGACACAAGGGAAGTAAAGTAAAGGAGTGAACAAAATATAACGGGAAACTGACTAAGCAAAACACAGACACACGTTCTGAAGAAAGGCAATAGATATTATTTTGGCAATCATCAGGAAGTCTTTGCTGATGTTGTGTAATGATCTGCTATTTTATATACAATTATTGTTTTATGACATAAACATCACACATTTGGATTGCTAATGGTCTTCCTCAGATAAACAGGGGAGGTACTCCATTAAATAGACTGAGGGTAGTTTAACATATTTAACATGCATGGACCCCTGACTGAGGTCCCTGGAGACCCAAAGAATAAACTACTTTAACAAAACAACCATGAAAGCAAAATGTTATTTTTAAGACAGTATTAGTTATGTAATAAACATAATCTTAAACACCCATAGTGTGTGCTATATTAAATTAGGACCCATAGCAAACATTGTATCTATCTATTCTATAAAAAGCATGAAGAAATTGATTGACAAAGTCATAAAATATTGCAATAATAGAGTAAAGCACCAGTGAGATATGACAAAACATATCCGTTTGGGGTTTGTGGGGATCACAGTTGGTAGGATTTAGGTAAAACTGCCATGCTTTTAATTTCATCGTCTTAATCTTGATATGCAATATAACCAATTGCCACAGAAACCATGGGAATGTTGTGTGGAAAAATGTTAAATATTCCCCTCTGAAATATCATAAGTAGATTTTTAATGCAATAAATGTACACATACTGTGTAAATCTTTCATCCATGGCACTACAAGGTGTAAATATATTCACTGATGTTTTTCCAGAATATGTTATTATACTGCACAGAGTTTGTCAGGTTGAATTATGGGGAGATATAAAGTAATGAACATTGACACTGTAGGCCGGGGTTTGCATCCTGAAATGTTCGCATAAAGCAAGTCATGTCTCAGGCGTCAAGTCACCGTTGACTTTTTAAATATTTAAACCAAGACCGTAACCTTATCCAAGTGCCACGAGTGCCGAAAAAAACATTAACCCTGTGTTGTCAGTGAACATTTTGCAACTGGAGATACATTTATGATACGATATGTTTGTCCAATGTTTAATTTGGTTTATCTCAAAACCAATTTGCTGTTTCGACTTTGTAGTAGCCTATTTAAAACACAATTTATCAAGTATATTCTTGCACATTTTGTAGTAATCAACACTTGAATTGACATTGAGTCCTTTTGAATATAGTATTAATGCCAGGTCCATGAAAAAACACAAAATACAATAATTTTTGGTTGATTAAGCCTTAACAAATACAGGCCATCTACTGTAGAGCTCCACCCTCTAAGCCAATCACGTCCTTTACCGCTACTGCCCTGATTAGGACCAGGTGGTGGTTTTATCACTATGAGCAATCAAAGAAGTGTCACCGCTGTCATCTTAAGTGTTCGCCGTTAAACGTGTACTGATGTGACATGTTCTGCTACAGGGAGGAGGGAGCTGTTAGATAAGTTGTGTTATGAAGTGTGATGTATTATATATAGCTGTCTATGTTTATATAAGTGTCTATGGTATGCATCTGGCTGTTGGCCTTCATTAGTGATGTAACTCACCTCCTTCAATGCTTTTCACAAGAAATATTAATTAAATCTGGTCTTTTAACCTGTTTTCAGGGCCAGCAGATGTCTCCAAAGATGTGTAAGTATCAGTCATTTTCTAACTTTTTAAAGTATTTATAAAGCTCATCATCTGTGGCCAATTACAATTACAATTTACACCTTAACATACCTGCCCGTGTTGCATTCATTGTTCAAGTATTTCTGTCCACACTGATATTGCAACAATGTTATAAAAATATCCATTTCAATATAAAAGCCTTTTAAAGTAAAAGGGGAACTGAAAGGAAATAAAACCTTTGTGGTTCTTGTCTAATCACTCTTTTGTTCAAAAAAATAATTGGATTTAGAAAATTGAATTCAGACATTGTTCTGTGCAGTGTCATGTGGAGGACAGGTTGTCTTTGGCCACTAGCAGTTAGCGTCTATAAAACCTTTGGGGGGCAGCATTTACAAAGCATTTCCTGGAATCAGTGAGTGTGTGTGTGTGTGTGTGTGTGTGTGTGTGTGTGTGTGTTTGTGTGTGTATGCTCCTTGATAACCATCTGAACAGTCAGTATAGGACTCATGAGAGCTGACAGTAGCACATCACTGACTCACTGAAGTTAATCACAGCTTCCGAGGACAACACAACAAAATAACACACGCATACACATACACGCACGTACACACACACACACACACACACACACACACACACACACACACACACACACACACACACACACACACACACACACACACGCAGGTGTGTGTGTGATTAAAAGAATGATAAGATTAAAAGAATGATACACCCCAAAATATTTGACTCGCACTGCTGGAAAAGTAAGTGGGTGGAACAGCTTCATGTCAAGCCCTGAACAAAAACAACAAAAACAACAACAAAACAACATAAAAACAAAGGCCATTGAACACTGATGGTTCAGTTGCCTGGTTCCAGTCCTGAAACAAAAAAATTGCAATTCAGCTGATCATCAGTGGTTCAGCACTCCCACATGGGGATGAGCAGAATTCCCCAAAGGGCTCATGCAGCATATCTCGAATGCTCTGCAGCTGAGCAGATGCACTTCCACTGTCCAGTTCTTACTGCTTCTCATCAGCGTGCACTGTATGCTTGTTTGCTGTTGGGTTTGTATGTCCTCTGCACTCCCATAAGAGCTGACCTGACCTGTGCTTCTCTCAATCAGGACAGAAGAACCCTTGGTAGACGATGAGAAAAGAAGGTCATTATTTCTTATTTTATTCAACTTTTTGTCGAATGAATTACATTTGAGTGGTTTTTGGGGTGAATTTTTATCAAACCACATCAATACACTTGTGCTGTGTAATTGCAAATTATTTTGTAGTATACAGATTATAGAACCTGAATAGTAATAGGCCTTTTTTAATAGAGGGCATTTTGACAAGCACGGACATAAATAATAAGATACATGATGGCCGTGTTCTATTTAACACTTATTTCTAATCGCTGAATGTCAAAACGTTTGAAAAGATGCAAAAACATTCCTGGCACACCTAATTATCTTTTTAAATGCATTACAACATCAAACAAAAACCAAAGGAGATTTTATTTTAATCAGACGTGGGATATGTTGCACGGACAGTTAGAAAGTGAATGCATTGCTCAAACAAGTAGCTGCATTCAATTGAGAACCTTGACAACGTAATCCAATCGGATTCATCTTCTAATTACGACATTCCTCTCCTCTCCTCTCAGGAACTATGGTGGCGTGTACGTCGGTCTACCGGCAGACCTGACCGCTGTGGCTGCCAGTCAGTCCAAGTCCACATGTAAAGGTACACGTCTGTCACCCTGAACTGTGCATTTCACATTGTGGATCATTGAAGAGCATCTTGTAGAGAAGCAGCTAAGGGCGGAGAGAGGAATAATCCCAAGTGGCTAAACTGCCACCCCATGAAACCATGTGCCTGCCTGCCTGGAGCATTTTGGGTTTTATCTGACCTTTACTTTTAGTACATCTTAATAAGAAGCATGCCCTTTACTGTTACAGTTTGAGTACATAGCTGTGAGGATGAATTTGTTTCGACCATGGCAGTACAAGTACCATAAAGGATCTTTTATCTCCCTATAGTATGTTTTCTTCAGGCTGTTCTAATACACTGTTTGTGATGCACTATTATCTGTACAACCCGTGTAATTGGTTTGCATATCATTTAATCAATTCAGTTTATTTTCTATAGCCCAAAATCACAAATACAGATTTGCCTCTGAGGGCTTTACAATCTGTACACATACAACATCCCTGTCCCAGGACCTCACATCGGATCAGGAAAAACTTCCCCAAAAAATAGTAAAAACCCCTTTACAGTAAAAAAAAAAAAAAAATGGGAAGAAACCTTCGGGAGAGCAACAGAGGAGGATCCCTCTCCGCGGATGGACAGAAGCAATAGATGTCATGTGTACAGAATCAACGTAACAGAGTTACAGCACATTCAATGAATATGACAGAAGTTATTCATGTAATGAGTAGTAGGCATGGACCACGACCCAGATGACCATGATCCATGTCAGCAGAAGGAGGCAGAGATGAGGGGCATCAGCAGGGCTGCCATGGCAGGGAGCAAGACCGGCTCCAGACATTAATATATATATTATTATTAAATTATTATTAGTATTCATAAGTAGTTTTGTGGCCTAAGGTTAAGAAACGCTGAACGCTCTGCTAGACATGTTTGTAATTCGTAATAACAAAATAACTTTCCCTAACATACAACATGTTGTATTAGGATACTTTTATTTTCATGATGAGCTATGGCATCAATATAAAAAGTGAGATTAGGTTTTGTAAAGTGACCAGTATTAGGAAACAAACTGCCACCTTGCTGCTGTATTGGGTGCTGCTGAAGGACTTCCGCCTGCGTCTTTCCTCCCATGTTTGTGCTCATCAAGGCCAAACATGATAATGGATTGATTGGTTTTCTCCTCCGGCAGTTTGAACTGCTTGGTGGAGGACGTGGGTGTTTTTTTGAGCACACACTTGACAAAGGGAAAGGAAAAACAAGAACAAGAAACTTGTCAAATAATCGTCCTATAAATATCCTGGCTCTGATTCTGTTTACCCCCCTCTTGCAGATTAGCAGCTACTGAAGTGAACACAACACAGGTACTTCAAAAATAAATACAAAAGAAATACGAGGCTGCTTGTTCAGCTATTCACGTCATCTGCTCTTCTGTATTTCGTCTCTGGAAGTGAAGCTGCTGCAAAGACTCACACCAGAGCCTCTGTTCTTTGCCTCAACAGGATCCTGCATATTCATTCACCTAGAGACCCTCACGTTACAGCCGGGAGCATCTATAGGAGCTCCTCTTCTGGCTCACCACGCGCTGAATAAAGCCGTCAGTGAGCAGGGTGTCCACAGCTTGCTGGGGGATCTGAGGATGCTGCTTCACGGAGCCATGGGTAGCGCAGTGATGCAGGGATGCACAGCTGAGGCCTGCATGCAGCGTCCATCATCACCCTTCACTTTGCTAAAAAAAGGAGATGGAAGCGGACGAGCGCCCACCGGGGGGCTGGCTGTGGGAGGCAGAAATGGGCATTGTGACAGCCATCTTGGCTCCTTGGTCACTCCACTGGAACGTTCTCTTTCTTCCTCAGGAGGAGACAGGAGACAACTCCCTAACTTACTGTCTGGGGGACACAGACATTCCCAATAGCCCTCCGCCATAATAATCGCCGCTCAATTATTTCTCTCGGAAGCCATCAATGATTATGGAGGAGACAGAGTCAGAGTTTCGCAGAAAGCGGCAAACACATAATGCGTCACATAACATCAAAGCGTTATTGAAAACAGAAATTATTTCCACCAACCGACCCGCTGCAACCGAAGAGAGTGAACTGACATGATGACGGGTCTAAATGCAAATGGCAACAAGATCTCCACGTCCCCAAATGTCCGGGGTGCGTCAACCAGCTCACACCTGAGGTCGTCACTTACCTCGTGCCCCAGACGTGTATAGCGTATGACTCATGCTACTTACATGATCTCTCTCTCTCTCACTCCCTCTCTCTCTCTTTCTCCCTCTCTCTCTCTTCCTCTGTTTATTTCCCCCAGAGTAGCTCTGATATGAGTGCTTCTGGGTAATTCACACTTAACACACTGAACATATTTCTCAGAAACACAATTGTCACAATTGAGTTGATCATTATCTCACAAGATAATGTCTGATTTAATGTGTAACAGGAACAAATATATACTTTGTTTATTTCATAAAATAAAATTGTGTTCAGTTGCAGAATTATGTAAAACATTCAAAGAGAGGCGGAGGTGATGATTTTGTGTTATTGTTCCTCATTTTTTCTTACCGTTTATTGACATTGATTTGTAACTGTTTTTAGTACAATCTATTTTATACATTATGTCACACTTTATTTGTGAATGTTGTTCTTCTCTATGTAATCCCTGAAGGGTGAAGCTGATGCTTTGCCGTATTTTTCTTATTGTCAACAAATCAAGGACTAAAACCAACCAATCTTGTGGCCTTCAGTAGCTGATGGAGATGAAGTGCAACATTGTGTCCACATAATTTGTCATCAAATTAAACTGCTCTCGTGGCTTTTACAGAACATGTGGGATAAATCTACGATGCCCATGTTCATCATAATGAATGACCGAGTGCTATGGAAGGCTATGGTACCGAGGAATAAGCTATATCAGGCTCTGGCTATTTAATCACTGTATATTTGTGATTTAATGGAATTTGTTGACAAAAAGACGAATATAGAATATTACCAGACATTGTCAACATAAAAAAACACACACAAGACAGCTGGGCGGACATTAGCAGCGAAGGTCATTTTCCAGCCAGGCTTTTGACGGCTCTCTCTTCTAATGAATGTACAACATCCTCTACTCACCACGACCCCAGAGGAGGGTGGAAATAGGCCAACATTAAACACTTGAGATTCAAGAGATGTTCTTTCCGCAATGCACAAAACGCTTTCTGCGCATGTGTGTGGAGCCTTGCCTGACCAGTTGCATAAACGTAGGGACTCATTTCCCCACGCCTGAACACAAGCTAACTGCTCACTGTTTGTGTCTGTTTTCTCCAGAATGACGCCCACAAGCTGCCGAGGTCTGTCGCCAGTTATCAGCTGCATTGATACCATGGGATCTAATGCAGTCTTTTATATGCAAGGCATTCGCCCACTCACGTTAACACAGTTCAGGCAGAATATACTGCAGCCGCAAAGAGCTGCTTAATGTACTGTGTAGTCTATAGCGTATATGAAAAAAAAAGAGCTGCAGTGTGCCTTCAGCACCAAAGGGCCGAGTGATTTAAAAGCCCTTCTGAGACATTATATACTTTTTGGTGTCCCTTTTCCTCGATGTCTACATTTCCTCCCTGTTGCTGCCTCAGTTTCCCTGTGTCCGTTCATACCAGAGGCCTTTGGCTTTTACAGCGTGTCGTTCCTCCTGTCTCTCCCTCTTTTATCAGCCCCTCTTTGCCCTTTATGGTCGTTCCTCCTGTATATGATGGATGTCGTTGCCTTTAACCTATTCAATTAATCTAACAGGGACAAGGGGGCAGAATGTGGTCTGAAGCAAAGCGCTCTACATTAATATGCCGCTGTGGCACAGTGTGGGGTAGTTGTAATAAGCTGTTGTTAAAATGTTGTGGTGGTTGGGTGTGCTTAGGGACCTCACATACGTTGTAAAATAGGAGGTAGACGTTTTGGGGAATGTGTTTATTTGCTTTATCTCTGAGAATTAGATGAGAAGATTGGCACCACTGCCAGTGGCATCAATCTTCTCATCAAATTATCGGCAAGAAAACAAATACTTCTCCAACGATTCCTTTACTGTGTAGAAAAATGAAGATCCTTCAGGTCTTGTGGCGCATTAAGGCTGAAAAAATACAAAAATCAATTGAATTTCAAAGCAGATGTTGATTGTTTTAATCATGTACTTCACACACACAGGAAAATACCTGGAGTGGTTGATACAAACCCTCTAGGGTCTCTTTAAGCTTTTGACGGCTGTATGATGTCATGATTATGAGAGGTAAGGACTGAGGTAATCGGGTTTGTTTGGTGAAAGTCATATTTTAAAGGCTATTTTCTCTCTCACACATGTTCCGTGCGTCTTTCATACAGACATACGCTTCAAGGATCTGCTCATCAATGGTGTCAATGCACAAAGTCATATAACCTAATTCATCAATGATGCTGAGATGAGGAGATTGCCTCTGTGAAACTCATGCGTGATCATCTGACTCAATTATTCTCTGAATAAAGTCTTTTATATTGTCCGCGCACAGCTGTGGTTAATGATTGTGGTCCCTGTTGAAATGTATCATGCCTTTTTGAAATCAATAAGCCTGAGACATGAGCGATTACGAGTGTCATAGACGGACTGCCTCAAAAAGTGAGGATTGATGAAGAGAACATTTGCTATTATTGAACCGAGGGGTGTTTGTCTGCCTGCAACAAGATCAATCACGGCTCCATCTCGGTAATTGACTGAGTTGGGAGTGCATGAAGGAGGCAGGAGGAGGAGCAGGAGGAGCTGTGGAGATGTGGACTCTGTCCCGTCTCCCATTGCACAGCAGCAGTCTGAGCCCCTCCAGTGATCCTGCATCCTATTATGCAGTAGGTGCAGTAACTAAGGACGGAAATAAAAGATGCTCATGTCATACTGAGCAAGAAACATCTGCGCTTTGCAAATAAGTCACCAAAGGACAGAGGGCTGAAGAGGATGGGCTCATGCCCTACATCTAGCGAGGCAGACAGCAAGGTTTGGAGGTCAGGGTAGTCACAATGTGCCTTTTTACTGTAAAGACAATCTTTCCATAACCACAACCAAGTGATTTAGTTGCCTAATCCTAACCATACCTCAGCCATAATTCAGTTAATTCCCAATGGATATGAGGCTTTACTGTGTTGGCTAATTTCCTGTTTGCAGTAGCTATTAGCTGTGTGTTAAACTCTTCTAACTAATTTAATATGTTTAATATGTTTCTATTTCTATTGTTGTGTTGTTTGTCTAATGTATGCACCACTTGCCAAGACATATTCCTTGTATGTGAAACATACCTGGAATACTGAAGGATTTTGATTGTATAGTAACATGAGCAGGACAATTTTTTTAATCTAATAATTTATTTTTATTTTTACATTTGTCTGCTTTTCTTCTTCCAGGTTGATCAACTGTCAAGTTTCATATGGCATTTAGAAGCATAAGAAGCATAAAGAAAAATTACAAATAGAAAAAAAAACTATAATAAAATCTCCATGTATAATTTGTGTATTGTGTCTAAATTCAAGGAGATAAAAAAGTGTCCTATGCAACTTGAATATAAAACTAACCTCTCTTCATAAAATTGTAGCTGTAATTCCAACAATGAGCACTAGATGTCACTGCAGCACAGCCCAAGCTTTCGAGTCAGAACCAAACACCATGTCTGGTCTACACTCACTCAGTGTAGTCCATGATACGTGATACAATGGTTAAAGGCAGACAGCAGCTCTCACAATCTTCTCCTGTTGACTTGTGAAGCCAGAGGGTTGCACTAATCTTTGGCGCCAGAGTCACTAATCCAGCCCAATAACTGTAACAGGGTGCTAATCACTGTTTTGGTGGAAAAATCCTTGCCATCTTTTCCATGGCAATCAGGCCACTTAGAGGCCCACGTGTTTATATTCTGATGAGCTTACAAACGATGTCGGGCTCAATCACGGGCACGACTTTATGGTTTTCACAATAATGAGGCTGAAACCTGAAAAAGGGTGTTTTGCATGCCCAAGATTCCCGGTAATGACTTATCTGGCCATTTCACCTTGTACTGAGTAAAACGGGAAACAAGGTGCTTCGCTGCCAAGTGAATTTACAAAAATATTTACAGAAATACCAAACCCTGACTTCATTAATCTGTATTTCAAACCTGCATACCTCATTTAACGCTCCAAATTGGCTCAGAGAAAAGTAGACATAAAAACCTCCTCACCTCACTCCTGATTAAATTCATCATATTTGTTCATGTTAATTTCTTTTCATAGAAGCATGGAGAGAGTTTACAGTCTAGATTGATGGGTAATGCTAAAGGTTGTTTCATATTTTATGTTTTTTTCCACGAATAAAATTTAATTAACTCATTAAAAATCCTTCAAATTACATCTATTCATACTTGAAAAGTACATTTCTAATGGTTTCTTGGACCGTGACTGACTTTAGACATTCTTCAAGTGTCAAACTATACATCATCATCATCTTCATTCATCCCTCATAACACCCAGGGACAGTATCAATAATCAAATCAACCAATCCATTCCAACTTTTATGTCAACAAATGTGCAGAAAACATTTAGACCTTCATGTTGGGAAATTAAATAGTACAGAAAATACGATTGAAAAGTCAGCGTAACAGCTAAACTGTTTAAAAACCTCTGCCAACAAGTTCAGTTTCTCTCCCTCTAGATACCACTGAATGGCTCCATACATCACGGACAGACATGTTAAATTAACGTGACTGATGAGGTTAACAAATATCATACATTCTTCCCTTATGCAATCTTGCAGTGACGTAACAGTCGGTGATACTTCTGCCCTGAATGCATCGCCTGTCCCTTCCAGACGTTACAGACCGTGGCCAATGGACAGTGCAGTCCCGCTTGTGCTCTCAAAGCACGGCACACTCAATGTCAAGGCCTCTCTCCTCAGCAGACGCTTAACTGTCACTCAAATTTCAGTCCGAGGGCCCGAGAGACTCGCAGGACACATGATACAGTCGTGCCAGTGAACTGAATTTGACGCGTAATGCCGGGTCACTTGGTTCAATACCTTCTGCACTGCGGCCCGCCGCTTGGCCCGGACCAAAATGGCACTCCAGACCGGAGTGGGGGGGGGGGGGGGGGGGGGGGGGGGGGGGGGGGAGGTGGACCTGTCAGTTGTGGCTGCTCCGTTTTACTCTTGGCTTCAACGTGCATGTGCTTCCAATTACAGCCGAAGGAGAGGCGGTCCTGTGCAGCATGTGGTTCCATTTAGAGCAGGTGAAACAATGTAGGAAAATAGATCCGTCATCTATCGCATTCCAGGGGCCAGTGAGAAACAGCGCTAAATCATAGCAAAGCTTATCCGGAGAGGAACGGGTGGGGTTAAGGCAGTTGGCGGCGTCTTCGACAGGGGCCTGATGTGCTGTGCTTCAAAGGATTACAAGGACCTTTCTCTTCATTTACCCATTAGTTTAGATTCCAATTGTTTCCCCCTTAAACTCCACAGATTTCTAGCCATGCAAACAATGGGGCTCTATGGATGCCAAAGTCCTCCACTTTGTTCCAGACTGACATAACCATTTGATGGATCGCCCTGAAATGTTGCACAGACATTCACGACTGACATGGCGGATCCTCGATCTTCCCCTTTAAGGTCACAAGCAGCTTGATGTTTGGGGTTCTGAGTGAAAATTCGGATCAACTATTGAAGTGACCTCAGGATGAATTGCAACGGCTTTGGTAATCCCTTAACTTTAAATTTACCCTTATGGCAGCTCGGTCAGCGTATGACATCCGATGCACTGAGCCAGGAGACCGCTATTCGTGTCCCATGCAAAATTAAAAGTATTAAAAAGTATAGAGTTGTTACTCACGTGACTAAATGTCAACTTTTACTTTTAATTTTGTTGTTAGTCAGTCAAGTTAACATCAACCACACTTTCTTTTTGCCTTAACATTCTGTGAAAACGTGAAGTTTATTTTGAAAAGACACTGCATGCAACGGGTGTATATTGGCAAGCCATCACTGGCGGCACGTGTAAAACTGACCCCGCAGGCTCTCGCAGTGCGTCATAGTTTAAAGCTTCGGAGCGTCGACCGAGCTGCAGTATTCGGCGCTACGGGGCGAGAATGTGTTGGCTGGCACGGCTGTGGACGCTGAACATGGATCCCGCTGGCTCTCCTCTTTTTGACTTCTGGTCACTCAGGTCTCCAGCTGTTCCTGCTTTAAACACCTGGGGAAATATTTAATATGATGTGAGGCCAGACAAGGCTGTGGAGCCAGTGTTGTGTAGCAGAAAAGGAATGCCGCTCAATACGCAGCATGCAAGAGCAGGTCAGCAGCTGATTTTATCAGGCCGCTGCATCCCAACCGTCACGTGAGGCCCGGATGCTTTGCCTCTTTCCACCATGTGGTTATAGTCAGTTAATGCAGCCACTCTACTCCATTGGAAAGAATGTAGGTTAATATAGCACGCGGGATCTGGACAACTCACTCTCATTTGCCTTTTATAGCCCATAGGAGCAAAGGCATAGCGTGTGCTCCAAGCTGTAAATCAGATGATGTTTGGCATCCCACTTCTTTACAGGAGAGGGGCTTATGGCCTCGGTTCGGCCACGGACCAGCAGCACCCAGTAAAGCTCTCGCATGCTGAATAAAAGGGAGGAGAGATGAAAGCAAAGGAGACGTACTTTTAGCTTGGATGAAGGCCCAGCGAGTGTCAGCTGGACTCGTGGCTAACAAGGATGTATTTGGGTGATTACTTCACAGCTATAGCATGGTTTCACAGGGATACCTTTTCTGTGTGCTTCCGCCAGTACTCACATTATGGGAAATAATAAAAAAAAAAGGTATGGATTCCAGGGTGGCGTTAGGGGAGCCACGCCAAAAGCAATCCAATCAGCACTGCTAAAAATGTGGCAGCTGATTTTCCATTATGTTCACCATCACCTCCGTCTCCACCCAACACCTTCACAATCCAATGTCTGGTTTAGGTTTTCATGTGTTAAAAACAGAAATTAAAGTTGACATTTCTTCTTCAGTGCATTTTAGGCTTTTAATGAGCAGGAGGGAGTGCATATCCTTTGTCTGTTTTTTTTTCTCTGTCCAAATATTGAGCAATTTAGTTTAAATACTTTCCAAAATAAGGACAAAACTCCAGAAATGTTTTTTTTATAAGGTCATGTATGAAGTAGTGAAGGCTGATTGCAGATTGTAGTTGATATTTTTCCATTAGCTTCATGTCCCCATACTTGATTATACCAACTCTTATACTGCTCCGTCCATCCTAGCCTCTCTCTCTCTCCCTATGTGTCAATTTGAGCTACACAAATGATCATGTTTATTCTGTCTGACATACATACACAGCCTCAGGTGATATGGCCATATGGCTAGTCTGCTGAGGTTTTAAGTTATTTTTTTAGAGTGTGTTAGATTTAAAATAACATCTCTTTACAGAAACAGCATCACTATTATACTGGATGATAAACCGAACACCATGTTTTCACAAGGGTGATTTCTTCAGCAGAAAGTAGTTCCTCAGAAAAATACATAGAGAGGTGTGTGGATTTATATTGTTATTAAAAGCTCTAGATTTCTACACACAGATCTAATAATGACTTTGCTATTTGGGCTACGAGACTTTGGAGTGACTTGCAGTCACTGCAGTAAATTCTGTTTTTGCCTTTTATGTCTGAGCTTGTGCTTTTTATGCATTCATTCAGAAATGCATGTTGATTGGATAATAGGACAACAGGTCGGAGATAGTATCATTCAGAAAGTCCTTCACCAAAACTCACAAACCAAAAGATAAACAGAACCGATCCAAAGAAAAAAAAAAATCAATCAATAAAAAAGGAAATAACAACGCAAAACACATTAACTCAAAGGAAAAACATTATTTAACACAAGTTAAATGTTTATTTCGTTAATTCTCAATAAAGAATGTGACCAATACAGGCATTTTTATCCAAACTACACAGAACTGCATGAGCGCCTGTTGTTGCACACGTTTGATGTTTCAACACTTTGCCCTCAAGAGCCACTGGAGTCTGTTTGCTTAGTGCATCCCAAGATTTAACCATTGAGCACAGCTCAGCCTTCTTGCACTCTGTTTCTTCTTTTAAACCACTTTTAAAAACCTGCATCTCTTTCAAAAGCCTGCATCTCACTACTGCATTGTATTTCTTAAACTGCACTGCAACTTTTATTATATTTCTTTTGGTTTTTGACAGTTTTTTTCATGTTTTAATGAATGTTCTTAATTGTTTTTGAATCTTGTTTTCTTCCGCATTATGTTTTGATGCTTTTGATGGTTTTATGTGAAGCACTTGGAATCGCCTTGTTGTTGAAATGTGCTAAACAAATAAAACTTTCCTTGCCTTACATTTTATAATCAGCTTTCTGGGGATTTATTGACTCTGTTATGAAGTGCTATAGTCATAAAATATATTTTATTTTATTATTTATTTTTTGCAGGGATAGCGTTCAATGAAAAGCAATTTGAGAATCTGTTGTCCCTGCATGTTTATAAAATAAAAACCATATGACATCAAATACATTAATAGCACAATAAATTAAAAGTCTATCAGTACGAGATAATAAAAGGTATTTAACTGTAAGTAGTAATGGGTAATCTATTTTGGGGAAAACTGTTGATATATTTAGTTGTATGTTTAGTGAAGTTTTGAGCCACACAGTCAAAATTCACCTCAAATACTCAAAACCTCAAGCGCCCCAAGCACAGAAAACCAAAACTATTTGCATGGCCAGATAGCAACATGGATTCATATGGTAACATTCTTTAGACCACATGAGAAACAGAATGACTTGTTTGAGGGTCAAAGTCATCAGCCGGCTGTTCGAGGCCCATTGATCCTTGCAGCTTTATGGTGGACAGGCACCATGCAGCTGGTCCGAACAGGAAGTCCAACACGAATGACCCCTAATTACTGCAATAGAGCAGGACACCCTCTATTACCTGGACTCCAACCTTTCCTTCAGCGGCCCTCCGTCATCCACAGAGACTTAGTTAATGAACTGTACGCTACAATCTGATAGCGAGTGAACCCGTAATCAAACCAGAGCTCGCAGCCTATGGCTGCAATTCCCGTTCACCCAACAATTAACCCGGCAATATATCATTCCACAGCTGCGCCGTCACATGGGGTCCACCACCCTCTGCAACCCCTCGCTCTGAGATAGGGGTCGACGAGAGAGGGGATAGCTCCCAGAGGTTGGGGTTACAGATGAAGTGTTTGAAGTCTGAGATGTTATGGTGGGTGTAGGAGGGAAGCCCCCCCCACCTCTCCCGGAGAGGCTGTTTAGGGTTTGGGATGAGAGACTTGAACAGTGTTTTAGATTAGGCCTCTAATCCCTCTAATGAAGGCCAACTTTAGTGCTCCGTTGTTGTGTAAACTGTTGTGCATGTAATGCCCGTGCGGCAGTGACAGATCAAGCTCCTTGTCTTTCATCGGCAGAGCGGCTTCACACGCTGCAGCAGCTAATCAAGTCAAGCTGGCGGTAGAGAATGGCGGCGTGTGTCTGAGTGTGAACACACACATGCATGCATGCAATTAGCTCACAGTGTGTGTTAAAGCGCGTCTGTGCACTTGTAAGCATTTCATCTGAAATGGAAGCAGTCTGATTATGCTTGTGTTCCAAGGAGAAAATCAATTTGCCGTCCAAAGCTGCACAAAGAGTTCACTTCCGATTTCCTGATGTTCCTTGATGTGGGTTTTATCCGCCATCACGGCCACATTTTCCTGATGAGATGTGATGATTAGGCTACTTCATTTGTCTGGCGTTTGCTTAATGGACTATTTCAATCAAAACATTTCCTGCGTTTACAGTCAGAAGCACTAAAATGAAATCTTTATTTAATTAGTCATCAGTGTATCAACTCACAGGGTATCAACTCAACAGAATGCCTCGACTTTTTTTGAGTTCAAGGAAATAATATTGAATGGCAATAACAATAGTTTGGCTGGGTTTCTTTCTCTTAGATGTATGACCCCATCCCAATACAAGAGTGGGATGAAGGAGTATAATTCAGCTTGTGCTGCTCAAAGCATTGTTACAGTTCTCTAGCGTTCGTAGTTACACGACAACGAATGTGATGCAATTCGTAGACATCCCCAAAAAATCTATTGGTATGTAAGGAAGTTGTACTAGGAAGTATAGAGACTACAAAAACCCACACAGGGCAGGCCGGAGATGTGATCAGTGGTGGTGGTGGATGAGTAACTTTTTCGAGTATCAGCACCTGACTTCCCCTTAGCTCTACAGAGTTTGTTTATAATAATATAACAGTATCTTTTGTATATCAATACCTGGAAGAATCTTAAAATACGCTTTCAGACACCCCTAAAGTGGACCATACCATTTATTAATCTTGACGCTACTCCGTGTGTGGTGGATGATGGCCGTGCGTGTCTTGAACATGTACCTTCAGTGAAGAAGAGTAAGAACAAGTACAGCATTGTTACATAAATGTACCTGAGATGCTAATGTGTCATTTCCCAGAGAAAGAGAAAAACACTCAGACACACAGAGGCACAGACACTGAGACTGCAAGGCCTTTCTCTCTAATTATGCTATTCCAGGAGCCATAATGATCACTCTCTTCCTCGTTCACTCTCACTCTATAAAAACCCTTAAATGCAGGAGTGTATAGCATGATGTACTCCATCTTCCAGCCAAGGCAGCCTGACGCTCACCCACAGCGGCTTCTGCCAAGCCACCACTGTCCTCCCCACATCCTCTCACCTCTCTCCTCCTCCTCTTGCCACCCATAGCTTCCTTTCAGCAGAACCCACAGTCTATACAAACACAATTGCCTCGCAACCGACTTTTCTTCCCCGCGCTGTAGATCATTAGGCCTGCCCGGGTCGTGCTCGGTATCGCTGTAAAAGGATGGAAAGAGGAATGAGTGTTTCTGACAGATGTGGCGTTTTTGGCTTTGTTCTGAGACAAAAGCTTCCTTTCTGCGCTGAGCGCTGAAGCGGTCGTGGTGGCGGCTGCAGAATTTCCGGAGCTTATGTAAGAGCAAAGATGGCAATCTGACTTGAGTGTTAGCTGTAGCCCCGAGGGCTGCTGAGGACCTGTCATCATGGAGGGGAGAGGGCCGCCTCTGGCCGATGTACGCTCATCACACATTCCTGCATCACCTTCAGAGTGAGTTGTGTAATAACTGTGTTATTACCCCTTCTACTCGTCTCTGTGCTACTTAAAGGACCTTAACAGTACCAAAGTGATAATTTAGTCTTCTTATTTCCCACTTTTCAGTGGAATTTTAATTCACACTCAGTTCGTCCAATATGGTCAACTCATTATTTCCTGTTTGCTGTGCAGCTTATGGAGGACCCGAAGATTAAGCCTGGTGTGTGTTTATGGTCAGCAGGGTCACCGAGGACGGTCACTGTATAGCCGTCCACATTGAGAGCTCCATGAATTCACAGCATCTCAGGGAGGAGAGCTTTCCCCTGCAGCTGAATATGTTGTGACGGGGCTTGTAACCAGAGGACATACATGAGATGTGTCTGAGACAAGCTGCAAGACAGTTTGCCCCCCTGCTGCGTAACCAACTCCACTTCAGGGTCTCACCGACGCACACAAACACACACTGGCTTGCCGGCTGTGACTGTGGTCCAGTCAGGAAAGGACAAAGTTAAAAATAGCATGCGGTGACGTTGGTATCTCATAATGACATCCTGACGAGACCGGAGGCCAGATCGGCTCGCTGTTCCCTTCACTGCACTTTTGACATCGCCATGATGGAAATGTGGAGGGGGGAAAACAAAGTGCGCCACTAGTCGAGCTGATGCTAAGTATAGGGTGTGTTTTCTGAACTGAGGACACAATGTGCCGTTACCACACCCAATACTGAGGGAAAGCAGGGGCTGCGTGTTTTAACAGACCTGTGGTCTGTGACAGACGGGGTGCCCCCCACCCCCTCTCAGATTAACAGCAGCTGAAGATAAAAGCACACAGGTGGCAAAAGTTAATTTCATCTGCCAGTAGGCGGAGAGGTGACTTTAGGCTGCTTTAGATAAATGTAGCCTTTCACAAATCTCTGACATCGATCAATCTTCTCTCTTTGACAGAGTGCCAACTCACACTCACAGTATCAAAAACAGGTTGCATCCCAAACACCTTAAATAAAAATGTTATTAAGAAGGTGTGGAAGTTACACATTACATTTTGTAGTTACTGCAACAAACTTGTGTTTGTACTTTTTTAGTAATATGTGTTAAATAATCAATTATTATACATCATTACATTTCAAGTGAAGGGAAAAGTGCTAATTGTTAATGGCTGCCAAATTGAATGAGCAAATAAATAAAAAACATGAAATATAGATGGAAATGACTATGTTTATGGTTCGGGCCTTGATTTTAGTTATCTGCATTGTTAAAAATAGAGTATAAATAAAAAGAGAATATTTCTACTTCTTATGAAGCAGTTTTATCCTCTTTTGAAAAAAAAAATATATATATATATATATATGCTGCCACAATATATGATAAATCCATGTTTTCTTACACCAGTTTGACTTTAGGAAATCACTGAAAAAACGAAACTACAATAACAGAGTTTCTGTTCTAATCAAAAACAATAAGATTTGTATTCTTTCTTTTGCATTGGAAGTGTTGGCTGACCTTTGATCTGACCCTGGTGGCTGGAGGTCCAAGGGTCTGTAGACAGGCTGGGAGCTGCTTATATAACCACACAGCTGCTGTTTGAGTTTATTGCGTATGTGTTGACCTGTGAGACAGTAGGTGAGAGATCCGAGCGGAGGTGTGAAAATGTCTGAGTGGTCGACGAGGGAGTGTGCTCAGAGTGTGAGAAGGCTGAGAAAGCAAAATGCCTGTTGTGAAAAAACAGGCTAAGTCTGACTGTGTGCGTGCAAATGTCCCTCTGAGTTATGACTGTATGTGCTCCTGTTCGTGTGTGTGTGTGTGTGAAGCTCTCTGACAACAGCAACCTGTCATTACCACCCTCCACTGCTGATTACTGGTGCTACATGGCCTGTGGAGGTGCACCTGGGAAGCTGCTCACACCTGTCCTGGCCCTGCTCTGGTCTTAAGTTGATTTAAGGCCTCCTGATTCGCTCCCGTGTCAGAGTCGTCCTCAACAGACTACTTATTCCCATGTTTCATAATGTTTTTACACGTGTGAATCAGCTTGTAAGAATGCTTTCCCCCCCATCTGAAAACTCTTATGTAATGGCACAGCGGCAGCATGTAAAAGCTCCAGGTGTACAGGACCTACACCTGTCGGGACATGTTGCTGTAGGGATCAGTGTATGTTTCTGTATGTGTGCACGTGTATATGTGTGTGTGTATGTGTGTGTATAAGCTGAGAAACATCATCACTTCTGTTGCATGGCTCTGAGAGTGACAGCTGTGGTTGAAGATGAGCGATTAAACACTTCAATGTTGACAGGGTGTTACATGACATGAACTCCATATATATATATTTAACCTATATATCAAGCTGATTATAAATCAATAATACAGTGGTAAATAAACAAGTCCCACAAAAAAAAACATTATTATTATTGTTTTACAATTTCAAAATGTCGGGCTTTTTTGCCCCCAAGGGGTTAAAGGGGCTGAAAGCTACTTAAAGACTGCATCAGGTTTTAGTGGCTTGTGGTCCAGACAAAATAAAAACAACTTAATGGATTGCCATGACATTTTGTACAAATAATCCTGGTCCCTAGAGAATGAATTCTAATGACTTTGGCGATCCCCTGACTTTTCCTCTAGCGCTACAAGCATTTCAAAATTGGTTTATGACTAAGTACCTGAAGAATGATTTAAATTCCCATCTGCCTAAGACATCCTTTTTTTTTTTGGGTGTTAACAGGAACATTTGCAGTCTGCCATCCTCCAATCGGCTAATGGGCATGGGGCTAAATCTCTAGGGTTCTGGTGTAGTAGTGGATATCCAGGCCAATACTTTATTTTCCATGTGCTGCTCGTCGTTCACAGTCGGATTAGCAACGTGAGATGCACACTGCAGTTGGAGTTGAGAGTCTTGTACAACCAAATAGTCTCACAAGAAGCTGGTTTACAAGTTATTTCTAAACCAATAAAAAGATAAATCAGACGATAGCTGGTGGATTGAGGGTATGTATTGGCCGAAATGCAATTTCTTCTTTTGCTTCCATACAGGCTGTTTTATCTGCATTTTTAACATATGAATGTATGTAACCGTAGAATGCACTTATTGTAAGTCGCTTTGGATAAAAGCGTCAGCTAAATGAAATGTAATGTAATGTAATGAATGCAGAATCTTTTTTTTTATTATAGAGATCAGCCTTCCTCTAGCATCAAACATCCTACCCTCAGCCTTGCATGGTGGATGAATTGTGGTACTGCAATCATCCCAAAGGCACTGACTTTAAATACAGGAATGAGCTGGTCCAATAGACCAATGGTTGCTTATGGTTGATCCGAAAAAGCATTGAGGTCTATTTGTTTTTTTATTTTACTTCTTTATTTAGTCTCATGTGTTTGTCACTCAACTGTAAAGCACTGGCCTCAATGAAATGTGATACGCGTTTGATTGATAAAAGAGACAAATAAAGTCTTTTAGGATGCCTGTTGGAAACGTTTATAGCCTGAAGACAGTATCAGCTAACATAAGGCAGTCACTCTCCTGTCTGTTGACAATTAAAAACATTGCTTTTTTTTAACATTGTTTTTTACACTGTGGTGAAAAAGGTCATAGGTCAAGACCCTAAGAAGAAACACTTTAACTTTAACCTTTGTGTGACAAAACAGTGGATAATACCGGCAGCTTTTCCTTGAACGGTTGGATTTTCACACATTTATTTTCCTAGCTGACTTCTGGCTGGGTTTTCCTTCTGCAAAGCTGAGAAAGAGACTGCATCCTGTTCTTCTTCTCTCTCGCCTTATCTGTGTCTCGTGCTCACTCAGTCTCCTAGCTGCCTGCCAGACTTGTGAGTTGAACATGTTGTAGAGTGAACATAAATCCTGCCTCGGCTCTCACATACATTTGGGAGTGGAAGGAGTGGATTGTGAATTGGCTCTCACTTTCAGAATGAATGTCTGGATTAAGCAACTGAACACAATCTTTCTGCAGAACTACACCTCTACTCATCTTGCCCCTCCTCTTTCTGTGTTCAATAAGGGTTTCTGGTCACTGCTGATTCCTGTGCTGGACTTGATTTATGTCCCCTTCTGCAAAGACAAAGGCAGCACAGAGCTTGAGAGGTGAAAGGCTACTCCTTGTACATACACAGAGGTATGCAACGCTGCAGCCCCCTGCAGCCCCCACAACTTGGCTAGCCCTGTTCTCCAAAAAGGCCTGCTCCATATATCATCTGTGCACCTCCTCAAAAGTAGGTCAATAAAAGTTCGGAGTTCGGACTGCAGTTCTCAGGAAGTAAGAAAGGACAAAGTCTCAGGCCGTGTCCACACTACTACGTTTCCATTTTAAAACGTAATATATTTTGCTACGTTTACACTGAGCATCCACACTGAGCATCAAAAACGGAGGAGTTTGGAAACGCTCTCAAGGACGGATATGTTTAAAAACTCTGGGGTCAGGTCCTAGTGTGGATGGTTGTAAACGGAGAATTTTGGAAAGAAAGACGAAGACATTCGCGTTCGCTACTTGGTTGGGTCTTATTCATCACGATGTGTCCTTCCCTTATTCGTCACAGCCCCATCACGTGACTCGGAGCAACAGTTCGACCTTGTCGCCTTGTCGTCGGCCCAAGCAAAGAAATCTCTGATCCCTCTGTTCGCCATTGCCGTTCGTCCTTTGCAGTATTTTCTGCAACTGAACCAACTCCATTTGACTATCAATATATGTAGCCTCAGAGGCAGTTGAGTGTGTTATGGGCCATTGAACATGACCTAACCTATTGTGTCATTAATGTTTGAGGCCATCCTCAGCATGAAGGAAGAAGGACACCTCACCTCGAGGACTTTGTATCCAATGTTTGGATGCAGTTAATGTGTAAGTTGTCATTCTTCCTTTTGCAATCCAGACACTTGGAGACACTGAACATCGTTTCAAGTTTGCAGAAAGAAACCTGGGAGAATGCTGGGAGAATTGACATCCTTACAATTCTTTGACTTGAAGGCAATGTTCAACATTTATTACGTTGACAATGAATATTTTTGACTTGACTTGGACTTGCTTGAAAGCAGTGGTTCCCATTGTGGGAGTTGGGGAGAGAGCTCAGTTTGGCCTCGCTGACTCGGCCTCATGCAGCTCAGTTCAAAGCTCTCCAATTTGGACGTGAAGAATGCACCATCAACTCTCATGTGTCTCAAGGTCTGCAGGATCAGATGCCTTCGCAGGGAGGAAATAAAACAAGAAAAATGGAGGGATGAAAGAGGGAAGAACATTGGAGCGACAAAGGGAAGCTGAGGCCCACATAGACATCACACATAGACATGCTTCCACCCATGCATTCCTACTAAATGAAGACCAAGCGGGAGTGTTGGTCTCACACAGGGAGAGCTGTCAATCTGTTGCTCTTTGGCGGCAGTTTGAAGAAGCATGAGAAGACGGATCTGCTTTTACTAAAGTTTGGAATAGACAAAATTAACTTGCCATCCCTACTCGCTCCTGGCTCTGTTTGGTGAGTCAGTCCTGACATAATAACATTCAATGCAACTTGTATAATAAAGAGAGAAAGAAGGAGAGAAAACAACAAAATGACACCGAGAGAAAGCTGCTTTGCAAATGAGCTTTGCTGAAAATTTCACTCCACGGTGGGAGGAAAGGACACAATTATAAAATCAACAATGTTGATTCTTTTGCAACCCCTGGACATTAATTATGAGTATTATCTCAACACGCTGTGTTTCACATATGTCATTGCATCCCACCCCGAGTGTTGACAAGGTGAAAAGAGAGGCTTTCTCAGATGCCATTTTTGTTGTTTTAGGCTCAAGCCTGATTGTTGCTCCTCAATGCAGTGTGGAGGAGATGAGGAAAGGATGGAGGGCAGAGTGGAGGATGTCAGGGAGCAGAGGAGGGTTGAGGCACGCAGATCCCTTTGGGATTAGTTTTTTAAAACACACCGTCATCTTCCATCTGGGCCTCATTGGATGGGGAAACCTGAGTCTCATCCCTGTTATGCAACTCCGTTAAACCAGCTTAGACCTCCGTGGAGGAGAATCTCCAGAAACATCTTTATTTGAGGTGATCATCCAAGAGGTCACCTTGTGGAGAATCTGTTTTGGGGGGGATGGGTGGGATATTTAGTGTCTTGGTTGGCTCTGTGGGGGAGCTGAAGGTCAATAGCAAAACGCTCGGGGCCTTGAAGGTGTGAACGTGGGTACAAGGTCTTACATTTTGGGTCAAGGGGTTGATGTTTATGGGTCAGGGAACGTGTTTAGTGTTTAGAGACCAAGACAGCAGACTCAGATCCCACTCAACAGGCTCCAGGAAGCGACAGAAGAGGTGGTTGTGTTTTGGGTCTGAAATTAGTTCTTCCTTAGTGGCAGTGGGTTTATTGTTCTAACGAAAGGGGAGAGGATTGATGCCTATAGGTAGCAAGGGAGAAAGCCGTGTGCGGCCCGAGTGTCTGGAATGCATTACATATCCGTCTCCCAGTCGAAAAATACCTCACCTCACAACATTGCACTCCCCATGTGGTCCGGCTCGCTACACAGGCTTCATGTTACAGAAGGATCAAGGAATCGCACGCTAACCAGCAATGGAACAACAGGCGCTCGGATCCGATCTTTTATGAGTCAACCGGAGGGAAACATTTCTGATGCTGATGGACAGTTGTTTACTTATGACTTGACAGTATCTTTACAATTATATTATGGGCCTTTTTTAATTAATATTAAGAACCACAACAAAAGACAAATGTTTTTTTGCAGAAATCTTCTCACTTTTGAGTATGTATTTATATATATATATATATTTATTTTTTCTTTTCTTTTCATATACATTTTCCAAGTGGTCGGGCCTTATTATTAGGTGACAATTATTGCATACATGCAGAACTGAAAATGTTGAAAAAAGAATCCTCACTTGCAAGCTTCTTAAAACCTAAAAATTCTAGATAACAACATCTTCCCTTAATAAGGGACCATTTCTAAACATCCATTTACAAAGTGAAGTGGCTGTGTTGTAAAGAAAATGTTTCTCCATTCATTGACAGTGGTTGCTTCTTATTGGCTCTTAAAAGGCCTTTAAGATATTAAAAAAAAAGAAACGTTCAGATGTATCTTGTCTGTAGTCTGGAAATCTCCCACACTCATCCATTTTATATTAGCGTGTGTATACTGTAGGTACGGGTTCCAGTGGTTTAAACAGTGCCAAGAATCAGCTGCATGCCAGCTGTGAATGGCTTCATGATAAGGAAGGAGGATGTTTTTGAGCTACCTGGCCCGTGGGCAGTCTCCATCTCGCTTGGCATTTCTGGAATCTCTTTGTACACAAGCACTTCATCTCAAGCCAGTAAAGTTTCTCTATCGCTTCCTTTCGCCTTTCCAAACTTTATGGCAGCCCGTCTCAAGCTATCTGGGCTGAAAACCTCCAGCTACAAAGGTTGTTGAACTCAGTTGAGCCTTTAAACCGTCCAGCACATGACCTTTGTTTCTTTTAATGCCACTGCCAGAGCGTGCTGCCTTTGGACGGGTTTAACGAAACTGTGCAGTATCTCCAAAACTGCGTTTACAAGAATACGCTGGCTGTCACACACATACATAAGCACTTAGGCTGAGATCCATCTGTGTAATGTATAGGCTCATTCTAATCCAAACACCCTCTCAGAGGCTCAATCAGTGCTCATATTGAGTGCCAATCCATTCTTCAAAACGTGGGGCCCAACATGATCTAAAGGCTACCAGCCTCTTTTGATTTATTATTGTGGGAGTGATCAACCTCTCACACACACACACACTCAAAAACACAGACACACAATAACCACAATCCTGAATGCAGCTGCACACACGCCATGTCAAAGGAGGCCTCACATGAATTGGTCAATTGTTGGTAATCATGAGATCTATATTTTCCCCAAAGCACCAACAATCTGGCTCGCATTAGTCTGTCCAGGGGTAAAAAGAGCCCAGAATTGCAGAACGACATACCTTAAAACGGCTGCCTGCATCCACATGTTGCCTGGAGGCCTGTCAAACTTGGAGACAAAAGCCCCTTCTGTTGTCTTTTGAAAGGCGGCCTCATTTCGAATTGACCGTGCCATGTTAGGGAGACTATCGGAAGAGCATCCAGATGTCAGAAGACTCAAGTCGGAGCTGCTGCCATCAGCTGTGGGCATTGAGTTATTATTACACATCTTTGGAAATTGCTCCATTATTAAAGCTGCAGGCTATTCTGGGCTTCGGCAGAACTCTATGTCTTTGCCACAACAGAGCTGAGTGTGCGTGAGAGTCAGGGACATCAATAGAACAATGGAGGCTGCTTTCGCAAATTCAAAGGCCACGAAAGAAAATGAATACGTGAACAACAGGTGACACAGTTTGGTGAGGTAGACCAGGTTGCACTTGAGCATATAAAATATTTTCAAATCCAAATCTGTCAGGAGTTTCCATTCATATGAGTGGAAGTCCGTTTAAACACTGTAACATTGTCTCCCTTTGAGCCCCTGATGACCCCATTGTGTCCTCGGTCTGGAGCTCCTGTCTCCAGTGTCATGTTACATACCCGTCTCAGCGGGGAGCCCGTTGGGTTTCCTAACAGCATTTTAATTGTCTTTAATTGCTTCAGTGTTGTGGCGTAATGGCCGAGCTCTGTGCTCAAAAGAGATATCTGGAACTGTATCAAACACATAAAGGAGCTGCCCAGAAAACTGGACGTACCAGAGCCCAAGCTGTGCAGAGGTGTGTTCGCCCAAGGTGCTAAATATTTGTTACAACAGATCATGTTCAGCATCGACTGGCAACACTTCAGCCTTTTACCTGATATATTGAACATGCTTGGGAATAATTTGAAATGAATAGCAATAACATGGTCCTTGATTTCATGGCAACAAAACCTTTTACAGAAGGAAAAAAGAAGTTTGAACCAGATCTGAGGTTCATCAAACGTTTACTTGTTGTTGTTGTTGTTGCTGCTGTTCCTGATGATGCAAATTAGGAATGTACTACTGTTTTTGTTTTGTTTTGTCTGTTATGGGGTTGTTCTTTTATAAATGGGCTGCAACTGAATGTTGTTGTGCATCTGTGTGTTGCTTAATGACAAAAAACTATCCTTGAATCCGTGAATCCTTGAATCGTTGACACACATTTATGTTTCCCAGATGATGAATCCTCATGACGTCGGCGATCCCCTGCCTTTTCTTCGAATCCACTATCAGATACACATTTGTGGTTTTGAGAGAAATATCTCAACTAACTATTGGATGGATTGCCATGAAATCTGGTACAGACATCCATGTCCCCCCCCTGGATGAATTGTAATAACCTCCCTCAGTTTTACCATCACGTCAGAGAGTCTTGTTCCATCATAAGATACTGGCCAGTTCAGCCTGTCACAATTATTTAAATGAAACAATCTGTGAGAGTCCGAACCCAACATATCCATCCTGTGACGAGGGGTCGCAAGTAGACAATGCTTTTAAAGTGGTCACAGACTACTGTCATAGACAATTGTTGTAGAGTTATGCACATATCCTTTCTCGCAGTATGTTCAAAAGAACATTTTGTTCCCTGTGTTTGAAAAGTATGAGTATTTCTTTCTTTTTCACCACATATCTACTATCTGCTTCTGATCTGTAGAGTGGCCTGTGTTTGGCCAATGCCTTAACAAGCACACTGGAATGGTTTCTAAACCCAAACAAATGTGTAGATATCATACCAACGTGACATCCAGGGTCGCCAGCATGAACATGTACAATAACAATATGACAGGGTGTTGGCAGTAATGCAGTACAGGAATCGGTGCCATTTGACAGAAATGTTTGATACGCATACGCTCAGCGCAGCTTTGAGCGAAACCACTCGAGTCTCATTCAGCCGCTTGTGGGAGAGTGAACTGGGACAAATTCACATCTTTTCAAACTGTATAATATCTTGCACTTCTGAGGGGCATGATTGTCTATTTCTGATCAAAATTAGAGCACAACCTAGTTAACCCTAGAACACTAGCGTTAAAAATAGTCACACTAACACTAACGTCGGTGATTTTCACCCGATATAAAGTACCTGATAAAAAATACTTCTCATCAAAATATGTTAAAATACAACTATACAAGGCCTATAGAACTTCTATAGAGGACCATGTGGGGACCCTAAAAAAGGCTCAAAATTAGGTGAAAAATTAGGGAATTGTCAATAAAACATAATACAAAATATAAATAATGGAGCTATGAACTAGTTATTTGGTCCACATGTCCCTAGGACATGTGAGCCTTGTCCTGTGAAGGAAATGTCAATGTAAAAACCCATCCAAATGTTTTTTACCCTCTAACACTAACGTCGGGTGAAAATCACCCGAACCCGTGCCTGTGGAGAAAACTAGGGATCGGAGCAGAGAAACGCGCACCTTCAGTAAAGACACGCCCACCTTCAATAACGTCAGTGAGAAGCAGGAAGCTACACAAGGACCCACGCAACTCAGAAAAAAACAACAATATGAAAATAATGTAAACACAATCGCTCGGGTGAAAATCACCCAACGTTAGTGTTCTAGGGTTAAAATTGGTCTGACCACAAAATTGGACCACTACATGATCTTTCCCCGCGTTTCGCCCAAAGCAGCGTCAGCACCTCCCAGCCATCCTAAACCTCTCACCTTCTCAGTCCCAGCTGCCCTGGTATCACTCAACAACCCTGGCTTTATCCCCCACCTTCAATTTGGCTTTATTGCCGACGTGGAATGCCTGGTATGTCCACAGGCTTACCTATCCTCTCCATCCACACACACACACACACACACACACAATCAACAATGCAAGCACATGCCTGGGCTTGTACTTTTCCACAGCGGAGCGAGTTCCAGTGGCAGACCTGGCACGGATACGTGCAGACATGGTCAGATAGGGTTTAACCGAACCCCGTCTGCGGCACCAGCTCCAGGGCCTCGTCTCTCCGTCTGTCACTGCGAGCAGGTGGTGCCTCGAAGCCAAGTTCCAATCTGAGATTTCACCTCTCGCCTCAACCCCGAGGTTCAACCAGAGAGCTCTCCTTTGTGTCGGGTGGCACTGAGGAATCATGTTGCCTGTTTGAAATATTCATGCAGCGCCAGTCTTAATGAAAAGACACATTCTTCTAGCTCCCACCTTTTCTGCTGAGGAAGTGTGGAAATGGGTCCGCCGAGGGGCAGAAACAGATCCAGCTTGTGGACGCTGGGAAAGTGTGTCAGGATCTGGGAGTCAGATATCCCAAAGAGAGAGAATTTGAGTGAATGCATACTTTGAGACGCATACATGTCCATGCGCACACACAAATACGTGCACACGTGCACACATATTCATGCTGGAAATGATGGATGATGTGCATGAAATTCTCCTACACTTTGCAGACCTTTACCTCCCCTACATCACTTCTTGTGGGAATAGGTGGAGGTCCTCTTACATTTTAGCTGTCTCATGGGAAACGTAAAACAGAAGAGGCCCAATATGTGGTGCACATACCGAGTCAGCTCGGAAGTTTACTGTCCTAATAATATGGCTAAACAAATGCCAAGTCAAACAAAGCGCTCTGGCCCTCCTCCTGTTTTAAAACGACACACACTCACTCCCATCTTGTTCAGTGAAGGTGTGATACTCAGTGCCAGGAGTTATATCTCATGAATCAGAGTGGAGGTTTACTTATAGTTCATTCTAATTTGTTTACATATCTCTCTGTAAGATATACAGAACATCCGAGAGGGTTCATTCTGGGACACTTTTACTTTTCCGTAAACAACAAGACTATCAGGATACAGATGTCAGCTTTTGGAGTTTATAATGGTTTGAACTGAAGCAGATCAATGCTCTCAAAATGAGAAATGACATACAAGTAAAGACTAGATGACACACGATGAACAGCAGCTGTTGGATACGTTAGATGCCTAGAAGTTGATACCTCTCGCGAGTGGTATCAGAAAGAGAGATCAGGGAGGAACTGTGGGAAGATAAATGCCGCAAACAAAAATCTCTGTGTGTGTTTAAGTCCACATCCATCAGCCACCACGGAGATCAGTGTAAGCAGACACTTTCACTTCGTTCGACTACGTGATAATACGTGTGCGTTCTTGTGCGTGTAGACAGTGTCCTCACAGCACCTCAGCAGCTCCGGAAGGTGCTCGATACGCTCTTTTGTGCACTGTTGACTCTGAAAAGCGCCACTTCAGTGGAGTAAGCCTAGCCTGTCATTAGCGAGCATGGCATGGGCAGGCTGTTTAACCATTAGCGCCGAGTGGAGCTGCAGCGCCGGGCACTGCCAAGAACAGCACTGCTGTGCCACGAGGACAGGGAGGAGGAGAGAGGCCGGCCTGCTGTGCCTTCTGCATGTGGCAGAGAGAGTGTGTGCGCAACAGATTTTACACTCATTTTGCATTCATATGGGAAGTTTGACGCTTGCCCCACCAAAATCGCTCGAACAGTAATTCCTTTTTCTCCATAACCATTCCCTCTTTACCCATTTTCCACCATTTTCAAACCACACACTCCACACTGATTGACGGCCCGTTGGACCCCGGACTCCTATAGCAGCCGTTCAACATGTTTCACGGGGTTGTGGGCAACACGGCGAACGCACTTGTGACGCAGGCTGGCCAGGGGAACTGTTGAGTCGGTGTCTCTGAATTACAGAGTACGGCTGATGGCGCGCTGCTGCAGCTAAACCACCTCATTAGGTCGCGGTGACTGCATTTAGCCGGCATTTCCCCCCCTCACACGTCCAGAGAGGCCGCATCAGACATGGTGATTAACTGCAGAGTAAACACGTCCATCTCCGAGGTCTCAGGTCCCCGCCATGCAGCGCAGATGGCAACAGGGTTTACTGTAACAACCAAGAAACACTGGAGGCCCCCTATAAGTAATAAACCATGCTTCCCAAGATTCATAACATTAGGTCAACACTGTGCGGCAAAACTCAAAAGGTTTGAGTTCACTTGCAGTTTAGTATGATGTTGCTTCAAGTGTTTTAAGCCGCTGCCTCCAATAATCGAACTCTTCCTTTGTTGAAGCGGAGAGGAATGTTGTTTTGACCTATCTCGACAATTACCCTGGAACGTGAATAAATAACAGGGACGCAGCTATGTAAACTTTTCAGGAGACATTTTTTCTCCAAAAAAAATTACAAATAATTTTGAAACATAGTTCCCCATATGTATGAACAGTACAGTTTGACATTCTTTCTCTTCTGAAAAAAAAGAAGCTAATTGAGAGTTCTTCATGTCCATCAGTCCGGCCAACAGAGCAGACAGCCACAGCAGAAAAGCGTGCAAGGGCTGGATTAATTATTGCAATATCTGCAGCAAGGCTGGGCTAATTTGCTGCACACTTCATTTGGTTTTACTACCCCTTGTCTCATGGGGTGTTGTAACAGAGTTTACCCTTGTCTGGGGAAATGTTTTACCCATTTACTGAATGTCAGTGGTTTGATTTTCTCTCGAAGCAATGCCAAGCCTCTGCCAAGGCTCTGCTGCTGGGTGGAGAAGAGAATGAAAAAAGAAAGAAAGAAAAAAGGCAGAGAGCACGTTTTTGTTTCATATCACGTGTTTACTGTACTGAAAAAGCTACACCCTCAAGGCTAGTTTTTGTTTACCGAATACTTATTTCACAGTAGCTTCCTGTGCTTCTGTGTGATACGATATATTGCGTTGATCTTTTGCCAGTACATTTTCTACGGCGCTACCTTTTCAAGACTATACCTCTGTGCAGCGTGGGTGGGTGTGTGTTTTTTTAAAATTTATTTAAACATGTAGTTGTGGTGTCAAGGTCATGTTCAGGTCACGGATGCTGCGAGGAGAGGAGACAGAGGTGTTGGGAAATAGCTCCACGCCACAGGCTATGCGTCCTACCTCTGGAGTTGCAGCCCAGCTTCGCACAGACAGCTGTAGACACCCTGTCTGGATGAACAGCTGGCCAGGATGTCTGGGAGAAAAGGAGGGGGAGAAAGGGGAGAAAGAGATACCAAGATTGAAAAAAGATGGACATAGAAATGGGAAATAGAGAAATGGGAAAGTGGGACAGTAAAGGGAGAGGAAGGAGAGGAAGGAGAGCTAGACAGTAGTGACAAAAAGTAATAGACAAGGTCCAATACATCCAGAAGCTCCAGAGAGGGGCCTCTGTGTGGGAAAAGAGGGGCGGAGAGTCATAAATCTGGCTGGACCTGGCTGTCCTGGCCGTCTGGTTCCACACTGGGTTTGTTCAGGTGGCCCTCTCCATCAGCCTCCTCCTGCTGCTGCCTCCTGCTCAGTGTGCTAGAAAAGCACCGCCGAAGGAGAAATGTGTCGGAGAGGAGGAAAAGAAGCACTTCACGGTTTTATAGCTTCCTTGTCTGTGCAGGCATGCTCACAGACTGAGTGACATGGGCTAAGACCTGGGAGCAGAAGTTTGGACGGCAAAGAGAGTTATGGGTTTAAAGTTTGTACTGTGAACCTTTTTAACCTTTATTGTTCGGGAGGAGCTTTGGTGTGCAGACTTACAGAAGCAGCGTAATGTGTAAAAACGACTTGGAGAATAAATACATAAACAGCATATACCATTCAAATCAAATCCTCCATTTCCTCCATCAAATCCATCCTAACTAAAGTGGCACTAATGTGTCAACAGTTACAGTAAATACAGTAAGTTAATGTCTGCACTTCACCCGTATTACAGTAAATAACTGTAAAGACTTTTTCCAAAGTTTTTTTGGGACATTTTGTGATATTTGACAGTAAAAATTACTGCGAAGGGAATCTTTGAAAAACCAAGGTAGCTTTTGACAAACTGACATTTGTCTGCAAAAAGCAAAACCGGAGAAAAGAAATGGCTTGTTGAAATAAATGTTCTCCTAAAGAGCAACTGGCCAAACTTTGTTTTTGCATTTTCCAAAACCCCAATTTAAACTACTTTGTTCAAACTGATTTCAGATTTCTGGACTAGAACAAGGATATTTCTTCAACTTTTACATACATTTTCAGGCTATAGTTGATACCTCTATAAGTTGCTAATGGATGCTATTTTAAAGTGCTTTTTTATGTTTGCTAACAAAAACAAGTATATTTTGGAGTCATAGCTGATCACATTTGGCTAATATGTTTTCCATTGTTGTTCCTTTTCTGTGATTTTAATGATGATTTTAATGATGTTGTTGCACCTCACCGGCCAGCGTTGGGATTCAAACCCACAACCTTTCAGCCAGAAGCTGGACACTCATGAAGCTGGGGTGTCTGCAGAGTTCAAGTGGGGATTTTTCAGCACACAGTGCTGGAGCCAGAAAGTGGCCTCCTCATGGCTGAGGTCCAGAAACGCTGGCCTAGTGGGCAGACTGACAATGGGAGATGGGATACAGAGAACGAGGGGTGAGAGGGGAATAGAAAATGGATAAAACACATCGGAGAATCACAACTGCTCTTTCACTTGATGAGTTAGCGCACACTCAAGTGAAAACAAGCACTCGCATAATTTCTTTCGCAGAAACACAGACGCTAAAGATTCACATTCAGTATGCATTGGAAATAGGGACAGCCAGTATAGTTCAGAAACACACATCCACACGCACACAAAAACGACACGAAACACAATCAAAAACATGCACCATAATGCGAGCAGAGCGCCACATACTTTTCCACTTTGTCTCACGTGCTGGTGAGAAAGCGAGCGAAAGGGCTGGGCAGACAGGGCCCATTTTTCTCTTTTCCTGTGGTCGGAGTGTGTGACTGGGGATTTATTTTCGCAGATCTCTGGAGGGAGGTCACTGTTTTCGCTGAATTTGAAACATCTGAAATATCCGAGGCCCCCCCATCCCTGTTCCACATTAGAGAAATGGCCCATTCATTTGGACCTGTCAGAGTGCATAATGGTTCTCAGATCGTGTCTGCTTACTACTTGTCAAACTGGGTCACTCAAACACTCCGGCTCTTGATCTCATTATGTAATTTACCCCCCCTCTCTCTCCTGCACTCACTCTCCGTAAATCTTCATCGACAAAAAGCGATCCACTAAAAGATTAGACAAATGTCCTGGCATTAGATATAGTCCATGTTTGCCTGTGGGAGAGGGGTATCTTGTGTCCTCTCTTGAAGCCGGCAGATGAATAGCGAGCGGATATTACTTTGGGGGCGGGCTGTTTGACACATGGCGGTCTGGGTTTCCTTCGCCTCCAACAGGAAATATTTTACTGTAATGGCTACTGAAATAATGAGGATTTCCAGAAGTTTCTGTCACTGCATGACAATGACCAGGGCATTGTTCCGGAGATCAAAGTGAAACCTTACTCCAGCGACGATCCAATAAATTGCAAGAAATCCTGACCCCAAGAAAGTGGAGCATTGACAGTTGGTGATAATTTGCCATCTACAATGACTCTGCTGTGTTGAGTTATGAACATTAACTGATGATAGCTTGTTTTGTCTGCAAAGGTCTTAATCTCAGTGGCACTGCCTTTGAGGTCATATTACATTTAGCGAGGTAAAATGGCTGTTTTGTGAGTCGAAAACGGGCCCAATTTGAAACAGACCTGCTCGTTTTGAGTCCGGTCCACTTAAGGTAATTGAATTTGACTCCAGCTTTTTTTTTTTTCTCCAGTGCTGGCTCGCTAGCTGCTACATCACCACTTCATATTCAAACTGAGGAGAAGCCAAGTCTTCATCCGCTTGGTTCCTCAGTATACCAATAATATCTGTTTCAAAGTCATGTGGAAAACCACAAGGATGCAAACACACACGCGCATACACACACGCACGCACAACCACATTTGTCTCTAAAAAGGCCAATAAACATTGAGGCCAGCTGCCCTTGAGAGAAGTTTACCGATTTAGAGAGGTGCAGTTAAGAACTGGGCCAGATATTTTCAGCCTCACGCACACTTCCAGTCCTCTGGACACCAGTTTGTGTACTTGTATGACCTCTAAAAGACAGAGACGAGTCAGAACCTTTCCACATCAGTTCCTTTTAAAGTGCAAACGAGGATAATTCATTCAGCCACGATAGTGGTCGGGCCCCAGGCTGATATATTTTGACTACTAGTTTATCGGGCACAAAACCTGATCCAGACATTCATGTTTCCAGACAATGAATCCCAATAGTTGCTGATACCCCGACTTGAGGCCGACATGCAGACTATTTGCTGCTATAAAATTTGACAGATACACAACATGATGAGTTATGATAACTTTGGTGAACCATAAACGTTACCTGCTAAATATCAGCATGTTAACATTGTCATTATAAGCATATTACCACTCGGACATTAGCATTTAGCCCATCTTATATTATAAGACAGGTGTGTCAAACTCATTTTCACCGCGGGCCACTTCAGCATCATGGTCGCCCTCAAAGGGCCGGTTGTAACTGTAACACTGTATAAATTTAACTACTACCGAACATATTGTTAAATAACTGTCTTTGTATTGTTTATTCAAGTGTAAAAATATTGTACATGCATTTATATACATATACATATATATATATATATATATATATATATATATATATATATATATATATATATATATATATATATATATATATATAAACCCACATTATTCTATCAAAGATCAAACTTAAAACAGAAGAAAATAACAAAGACAAAGATCAAACAATCGTTGTTATATTAACTTTGTTCAAAGCTTTTTTTGTCACAGTTGAGAAGGACATAACTAGCCAATAAGAACATGCATGTGGTCTGGGGCAGAGCACATGCATGTGCTCTGCCCCAGACCAGTTCTACTGGTGCAGCCAGACCAGTTCTACTGGTCTGGCTGCACCATCACCCCTGAATGACCCGAGATCCAAAGCAAGGAACATGCTCAACTTCTCAAATGGATTTAATGAAAAGATGGTGCAGTTTGAGCCTGAAATGGTACAGAATCTCACATGCCAACACAAAAAAACTAGTTTGAAATATTCCCTTTTACACTCAATTAAAAACCCCAAAGTGCATCTTAAGGACACAAAGTAATACAACACACATAATCATTTTATAACTTCAGCCTTTTTTAGACTCAGCAGTGCTTTCATGCACAAACATAATAAAAAGGTCGGGAATGAAGTGAACTATCACAAATAGTGCGTGTGTAAACTCATGCAAGTGTGTTGTGAACGCAGCACTGAGGAGTGTGAATAGACCACTCTGCTGCATTCAAAATTCCCTTCAAAATAAAATCACAGGATTTTTATATTGCCCATGCAAAGGTCCGCAACCCACTGAAAATGAGTCCGCGACGAACCGAAAACGGGTCCGCGACGAACCGGAAACGGATCCGCGACAGACTGAAAACGGGTCCACGGTGGTGATCATGCCTTCCAAGCCGTCGCGGGCCACATAAAATGACGTGGCGGGCCACATCTGGCCCGCGGGCCTTGAGTTTGACACATGTGTTAATGGGTAACATGGGTACTGGAAATAAAAGGTTTTCTTGGTTCCTGGTTTGTTTCTGCTTTGTGCGACCCATTGCCAGTTGGCACCTGACTTCAGTGGGATACATATTTTATTTTTTTTATAAATCTATTTTTTTAATAAATCTATTATAAAGAGAAGTGACTTTTCTTTTTTGCAGTTTGAGGTGTCCAGTCAACAGAGCTTCAGATTTTATCTTACAGTACCGTGGTTTGCCACTAGTGCAAATGTGCATTAGGTGCTCTTTCTTAAACCCTACACACCTTTGGTCCACCCACACAGGTGTTTTCTCTTATCGAGCTTGATAAGCTTTTCTGAAGACAGTGTGTGTGTGTGTGTGTGTGTGTGTGTGTGTACACACACTGCTTAATTGGCGGTTTTGTTGCAAGGTGGGAGAGAAGGAACGGGCTGCAGACTCTTAGTCATGTAATCTTCAACTTTTACAAAACCTGTCTGACTTTCTTAAGGGCTGCAATCCTTGCCATCCATGTTTCAACATTCATCATTTCTGCATCAAAAATACCATTATTGGTAAAACACAAAGTCAATGTTGAGAAAGAGGATAATTAAAAAACAATTTGCATTGGTTCTTGTACTGTTTTCATACATTCTCTGGTGTTGACAACAACCCCATCATTTACCCAGAACAAGTGGCGACAAAGTCCATTATGTTAAGTTACAGGGGTTTTGCTTCACTTGAAGTGGGGTAATTAACAGCACACTAAGTGCATTGGCCCTTTTTATTGAGCCATGGCTAAGTGGAAACCCCTTTTACAGGAGTCAATGGTTCATACCCAAGCTTTTGGGGGGGTTGCCAGACAACACAAGGCTACTGACAGTGATGAATGTAGGCTTTGCACGCATAGAGCGTCTCACATCCCATCTTCAGCAGAGAATACACACTCGTTCACCTCCTCACTGTCATTGTCTCCATAGAAAGGCACTCTTTAAGTCAAATGCTATTGGTAGGAGGTGAACCATTGGAGATGATTAAGTGGACAGAGCTGGCACCATGATGTGTGCAGGTGTGCAGGTGACCTTTCTCAAGGGCTGACCCCATAGCCAGAACATGTGTAAATATGAGTCACCTAATTGCCGACACAACTGTGTAGGACTCTGTCACGTCGTTCATGTGCTGACATGTGGTGTGTGTGTCTCTGTGTTTATGTACAAGTGCAGCATGTGTGCAGATGTATGTTTAAAGTCACAGCTGCTGAAGGTGCCTCACTTAGTGCATGCAGCTTTTTCACACATGGAGCCACTTGTTTTTTCCTCATTAACACAACATTACAGCACATGAAAGTCCCACTTGTCAATGCACGTGTATGTTTTTCTTTTCCCCCTATGTAAACAGTGCTTTTATTGCTCCCTGTAAAGAGGAAAGGCATGCAGGCCCACGCCTAACTTTCCCCTTCTTGCACCCCCATCTTCCCTGGCTTAATTAACTTTCCCAGTCAGGCTGCTTGTATGCGGGGACAGACCATTTCATCACTGGTGTGATCGCTGGGTCGGGCCATCATAGGCTGGTGGCGAAAGACATATATCCAGGGTATGTGGGACAGGCGGCGTAAAGTAGATCGAGCAGTTCAGTGAAAGCTATGCAAGGTCGTTGTCGTGATCTACCTGTCAGAGGCGCCGAACACAGGTGTCAGAGTTAAGGAGGAAGCCGCGGGGGAAACGAAGGACCAGCTGAGGGAGTTGGAAGAGGATGGCGGCAGAAACCCTGCTCCATCAGTCACATCAAAACTGTAATCAAAGGCAGTATAGATGGCTCCTACTCACGAGAGGCGATGCCAAACAGACTCACATCAAAGATTGAATGACCTCATGTGGGCACATGGGTGGTAGGCAAATCAAGGAGGAGAGGATGAGCCAAGGCGTCAAGGACACAGAGGGGTTTGAGGCGGAGGAGTTTAAGTTGGAAAATGAAAAAGTGACCATATGCTGACAGAAACCACATACATGTGTTAGCTATCTATGGCCTTTATTTGAACTTTATTAATTCCTTAAAGGTGCTACATTTTCAATTTAGAGCATATCTGTTGCTTCAATGGCTCTTGCTTACTTGGGGGGGACCCACTGTGTGTAGTTGTTTGGCGCTATATTATTAATACTCTGAATATTGTATAGATAACCTGAAGCAAGGATGCAACAACCAACCTTTTATATGATGATTCAATGCAATTTGGGCTGCACAATTTTCACAGCACATTTAATGTAATGCATTTAGTCCCAGGTTCTCCCACACAACAATTACTTTGAAGGCAGTGGGATCATTCATATATATATATATGTATATATATATATATATATATATATATATACATATATATATATATGTTTCTCAAACAAACTTTCTAGGGACCATCTTTTCAAAAACTACAAACCATCACAATAGTCAATTCACAAATAAATGCAGAGTTAATGCAGAGTTTTTTTTTTCAAAATGTGTTTATTTGATTTCCCCCCCCCCCCCTTCAAGGAAGAACAAGTTACAAATACAGTAAACATAAGAAACATGCTACCAGACAATAATAAATGAAAATACAAATAATGATAAAAACAAAATAAATTATATAAAATAAGACTCAAAAACTCGATGGCACACTCATTGGTACATTGGCAAGGGGTATTTAGACAGTGGGTTGCTCAGCGATTGTACAGGGGTAATGACTGTATGGTCACTTTAGAGCCCTAAGAAATAGAGGGCCCTTTACAAAGTCCAAGAAGGAAGTCCACATCTCTTCAAACTGTGCATATTTTCCTTTCAGTGAATGTTATTTTTTCCATGGCTATAACTTGTACAATGTCCTCTAGCCAGCCTTTGGTAGTCGGCTTCTGTATAGATTTCCAACTTTTTGCAATAGCCCGCCTGGCTTGTAGTAGGCATAGGGTAACCATCTTTCTGTTATCTCTGCTGAGATTAATGTCCTTTGGTATGAGTCCCAAAACACACATTCTTGGGCACATAGGGAGAGCCACCTTTGATGTATTTGAGAGTGTCTCAACAACCATCCTCCAAAATTCCTGTACTTTTGAACAGGACCATAAACAATGGAAAAGCGTCCCCTTATGTGTTTCACATTTAATACATACATCAGGAATATTAACATTGAAACGATTCAAAAGGTCTGGAGTGATTTGAGGTTGGGGAGTTTCAACCCTCCCCTGTCATATGGCAGATATAGTAGAGAGAGGCGAAATCTTGCTCGTCTGTTACTCCATATGAAATTTCTGAAGACTTTAGTCATATTTGGGAAGAATGTTGTTGGAGGTGGAAGTGGTATACATTGGAATAAGTAAAGAAATTTGGGTAGGACATTCATTTTGAGGATATTCATCCTTACAATCATTGAAATTGGCATTGTTGTCCATCTGTTAATAAGATTAGTCACTCCTAATATCACTGGGTTATAGTTAGTGGATACAAGGTCCTCTGTTGAATGAGTAATTTTGATCCCCAAATAAGTAAAACTGGATGTATTCTTAAATGTGGTTTGTATTGGGGGGCACCTTCGCTCTGATTGTTTAAGAAAGAGGATATTTGACTTAGATTCATTCAGTTTATATCCTGAAATTGATCCAAAAGTGTTTATTAATCCAAGGAGATTTGGAATAGAGCTCTTTAGTTGAGTCAGGAATAAAACTATGTCGTCAGCAAATAGTCCTATTTTATTCTCAACATTCACTATTCTGATACCTGCTATACTGTTGTTTTGTCTAATTGCCATTGCAAGTGGCTCGATTGCTAATGCAAACAGAAGGGGCGAAAGGGGGCACCCCTGTCTGGTCCCTCGTTGGAGTTTGAAGGGTTGGGAGGTTACAAAGTTTGTCATGACTGACGCGCTTGGGGAGTGATATAACATTTTCACGCACTTACAGATGTATTCGCCAAACCCAAATCTCTGAAGCACTTCAAAAAGATAATTGTGTTCCACCCTGTCAAATGCTTTTTTGGCGTCCAGGGAGACTATTGCTGTGTCTGGGCTTTCCTTCCTCACATCTATAATATTTCGTAGTCTTCGAATATTATGGAAACCTTGACGACCCTTAATGAAACCATTTTGGTCAGAGGCGATCAGAGACGGCAGATGGTTTTCAAGACGTCTCGCAAACACCTTTGCTATAATCTTAGCATCTGAGTTTATTAGTGAAATAGGACGATATGAACCATTTATTTATGGGGGGTTTATCTGGCTTTAAAATCAGTGTTATTAAGGCATTGGATAGGGAGGGCGGTAAATGTTCAGCTTCAATTGATTCAACTAACATCAAAGAGCGGTGGCACAAGCATCTCCCCGAAGCACTTGTAGATGTCAATGGGTAGTCCAGAAGGACCTGGTGCTTTCCCTCCGTTCATATGGGACAGCGCTTCGAACAGTTCCTCCTTTGTAATGGGAGAGTCTAGCTCCTCTTTTACCATTTCCCCTAAGGTTGGAATGGAGAGCTGATCCAAAAAGGAGTGAAGGTCATATAATATTTTTGAAAGGTTCTGTTAATTTCTGTCGGATTAGTTGTTGTCCCGCTTTCAGTTTCAATCTCAGTGATAGCCCTTTCATTTTGCAGTGTTTTAATCCGCCATGCTAGTAATTTACCCGCTGATCCTCCCTGATCATAGTAAGTCTGCTTTAACCGAGTGATACTGTTTAAGGCCTTACTTGCTGTAACCTCATTATATTTCGCCCTTACTTCTGAGAACCTCTGTACATTCTCCGGTGTATTATTCACTGAGAGCTCCCTTTCTAGGTCTTTATCTCGCTCAAGTTCAGTCATAAGGAGATGCGTCTTATTTGCATTGCTACTAGTATATGAAATCATCACACCTCTAATATAGGCTTTGAAGGCTTCCCATCTAATAGATGCTGAGGTTTCATCTGTATTTGTAGCAAAGAAAAACTCAATATTCCTTTCCACAGAGTTTAGAAACATCTGATCATGGAGCCATCTCGGGCTAAGCCTCCACACTGTTTGGCCCCTGGGATGTGGGGTAAGGCGGTAATGCAAAAACAGTAGGGCATGATCTGAAATAACTATGCCTTTGTGTCCACAGTCCTGTACATTGGCCGCCAGAATCCCGGAGATTAAAAAATAATCTATGCGGGATTGTGTTTTGTGTGTGTTTGAGTGGCATGAATATTCTAGTGTGGTGGGATTTCTAATTCTCCAGATATCACAAAGATGCAGCTCTGACATAAAGTGGTCTATCACCTTTCAGGTATTTGTATGGGAGAAGTCATTTCTTGATGAGCGGTCTAGGAGGGGGTTAGGAGCACAATTAAAATCTCCACCCATAATTATTTCACCTCGAAAAGAGGAAACGGTCATGAAGAGGTTACTAAAGAATGTGGCATCGTCATTGTTGGGCCCATAAATGTTTAAAAAAATAATGTCTTGATTCAAAAGAGTTCCCCCAACCACCACAAATCTACCCGCAGGATCCTAAAGGGGACTGATTTATGGATAAGGATTGCTACTCCTCTTGCCTGAGAAGAGCAGCAAGAAGCTAGAATTTGCCCAGGCCATCTCCTCCTTATGCGTACAATCTCCTCAGATAATAAATGAGCCTCTTGGAGAAATATTACTTTTGCTTGGAGATGTTTAAGTCTGGACAGTATTTGCTTAATTTTAACTAATTTTCTCATACCCCTGACATTCCATGAAGTAATATTGAGATAAGGAGCATTACTCATAACCCAGCCTAAGTAATAATATCGTTATAACTTCAGCTCCTCTTCTACCATAGGAGACCAGTGTGCCATCAGAACGTGAAAAATAAAGAAAAGAAAAAACAGTAACAAACGCCCCCTCTCTAGAACGGAGACGGAGCTCTCCTAGATCCCTGTGCCCCCTAATTGCACAGACCCCACTCACACTCTTGCAATACACTGAAATTCCGGACAACTTGCATTGATCCTTAACTAAGGAGCAGATACAAACCATTGAACACAATTGGGCGGCACCCACGTCCGGCAGAAATTTTTAAGTAAAGAAATACAAAACGTAAACCCAAGTATGTATAATTACTGACCCATGGCATTATGTAAATTGAAACAACACGTATTGCTACTATCAAATCAGCCATAACACAGCCAATGTGATACATGACACTCTTACCCAACAAAGCTTAGTCTATATCGTCTATATCTATAACCCTAACCCTAACCCCCAATCCATTTGGGTCAAAGCGAGCTAGCGAAATCTAGCCAGATTCACTCACGTCGCCGCCCCGTTCCGTCTGAGACCGCTCTGTCTCGATCTCGCGGATGAAGACCTCCACATCTGATGGAGTAAGAAACTTAAGCATTTTACCCTTGTGGTAGATTCTCATCTTTGCTGGGAACTGTAATCCAAACTCAATATCCAGATTATGCAGTCGGGTTTCACGCCGTCGAACATTCTCCTCTGCTGCTGGACCTCCGCGGAAAGGTCTGGAATCAACATCACACCATTCTCCTCGAACTGTAGCGATTTCATCTTGCGTGCAGCCTTCATCACTCGGTCTCTGTCGGTCAGCCAGCGGAATTTCACGAGAATCGCCCGAGGAAAGGGTTTAAGGTTTGGCTTGTTAGCTTTAGCTGCGGCTGCTTTTGGAAGTCTGAAGGCTTGGTCGATGGAAGGTGGAGTCGGGAAATTTTATTTACCAAGGAGGTCGGGCAACCACATGTTGAGGAAGGATACTAGGTCACCTTTCTCTGTGTTTTCTGGCAAGCCCACCAGTCTAACGTTCAGGCGGCGCTGTCGGTTTTCCATGGTCTCCACTGATCTGGCGAGTGCTAGCATCTTTCTTTGAGTGGTTGCCGACACATTAGCTAAGTTGTTCAATTGGTCCTCCGCGGAACTTATACGGGATTCTGCTCCACCAAGTCTTTCGGAGAAGGCTTCTAAGGCTTCTTTGATCTCGTGATTTGAGGTGATAACTTCTTTGAGCTGGGCAGAGAAGTCTTTTCGAAGAGCGTGAATATCTGCTAAAATTCCATCATCCCTAGCTTGGGTTTCTGTAGCTTCCGCTAGTCCATGTGCTAACTCCAACTCGCCGTCTTTCTTCTTCTCTTTACCTCTTGAACTGGGTTTACTCGGCTTCATTTTGGATCCTCCTTATATCGTGCACTTATATCACTAGAACTTTTTACAAACTCAAACGAACGGTTTTACATTTATATATGATATATTTTGCCGGAGCACCTGGGTTCTGCGACTTCTCACATCCACGTCATCCCCCGGAACCCTCGTTAATGCAGAGTTAACGTTCTCTTTTTCTTTCCTCTCAACAGTTAAACAAACAAAATGCACACCAGCCTTTTCCTTTTAAATTAAATGTGATAAGTAGGCTACAATTGTCAGAACCATTCGAACATCCAGGCTCCCTCATGTGGCTCAAAGGTCTACTGCAGATATGTATGTTAAATAAAAGACGGCCAATTCTGTAAATGTATTTGGCAAACCCAAATGAAATCTCCTTCGTCGCCTGTGTTTTTTGGAAACCCAGTGCAGACAACCAAAATATACCATGACCTAAAGAACTGGTAGCAAATAAAAGTGTATGGTTGTAGTCAAGGATGTGACTTAACATCTGGCAGTGGTGTTAAACTACGTATGTAGTAGCACTGGTCTGTTTTAACTCAGTGGTAAATGTTGAGAAATACAGAAAATGTCATCATTTTAATCTCAAAGTTACAGAATGGTTATGCAAGTGAATTGTAAGAAACCATATTTGTATCCACTTGTATATCAGTGGGAGTGGGTTCTGCCAGCCTTTTCCTTTGGCACAGTGCAGCTGCAGTGTGGAGGCAGGTCTGGCATCATGGCACTAGTGTGGGTCTGGCTCAAGGGTGCACCCACCACAGAAAATTCACATCCCTAATTCTTCTCAAAAACTCCACAATAAATTGCTTCAGCATCTGTTTTTTTTTTTTTCCAGACTTGCACAGCCTAAACAAGGGAGGTGACTTATACGGAAAAGAGATGAGATCAGTCTCTCCCTTTGTCGTCCCCTGGGTGTCACATCATCACATGATCTTGGTTACGGCGCTCAAAAGGCAAACGGACCCCATGATACCCATCTGCTGCTCGTGGAGGCCTCGGGGAGACATCTGAAAGGCAGCCACACGACACAACACGCAGACCTGACCACAGGAGGAAAACGGGTGAGGAGCTGGTACATTTGGAAGAAGATAAAACGTGCATCCAGAGGAAGCCAGTATATTTAAAAGAAGGAAGACTGGGGTCACATATGCTTATGGAAAGGGAAGAATGCTGCTCTGAAGATTACAAGCAGAGAAATAATTTATCACTGCTCCCTCTATCATTTCTTCTGGCAGAGACAGATGGCTTGGAGCCAGATTGGATCACTTCTGGCTTTCTTTGGGATTTTTGCCTGCTGTGTATGTGTATGCACATACAAGCATCCATCCACCAAAACACACACACACACACACACACACACACACACACACACACACACACGTGCATAGGAGGAGACTAACAATTAACAGTGTCAGCTAAATAAGCATCTGCCTCCAATAATGAGCTGACTTCATTTGAACACATGGTAATTGTAGTGACAAAACTCAACAGCATGAACTTATGCAAGGTAGTTTATCTTTCAACAAATTCAATAAAGGGTATATTCAAACCAGTTTTCATAGGATAAAGAGACCCTTTGAGGTAAATTGTAATCCATCATCTTTAACACTAGAAAACAATAATGTTTTGGCTGTTTCCAATTTCCTTTCAGCGCTGCTTAAAAGGCTATAGTTAACTTTTTTGTGAGACAACATTTTTCAGAATCAGATCAGTTTATTGCCATGTATGTTTTTCACATTCAAGGAATTTGTCCTGGCGAGAGGTGCATAACATTTAACATTTAACAATAAACATTTAACAATAAACAGAGTGCAATAATCACATGCACAGTGCACATGGCCGACCGCCCTGCTTAATGTAGTTTCAACTTTTTTAAGTAAGGGCTTTTTTCAGCATTTTGTGGTTTCAATCACGGCAGTTACAGGACAGGAGTACAATCTTGCTCATGAGCACGTCAACAAGGTAGCTTGATTCTAGTTAATGAGGTTGATGGATTTGTTCCCTAAAAACAAGGCTCATTTTTCTTTACTTTGGTAACATAGTAAAACTACAAATGCAGTGACGGAGAGCAACGCAGTAACACATTTTTAGGATACAGGATGAAATATCTTATTTCAGACATATTCTATAACAAATGAATTGCATAAGATGCAAAACAATGTACCACGATTTCAGACTTTTGGGGCTTCAGATGCTACTGAAACACAGTATTCTTACGATTATTGTAACAATCTTGTAGGTTTTCATGTTATGGTCACCAGGTGAAATTCCTTCTTTGCTTCTCAGTAATCATGTTTTAATCTTCACTTTTTGCATGCATTATGAATCTAGTTTTGACATCTTTTCCAAATACAAAGTGACTCGAGATTGCCAAATAAATGTTGCTCGCTTAAAGTCAGCAGGACAAGCTACAGGCAGTGACTGGACTGCTGGATGCTTGTAAAAATGTGACAGCTGTGACGCTCTGAGAAATATCGTCTGATGTTTACAAGAATATCGCTGACCAACGTTTCCCTACAGTGGACAATTATGACTGCATTCCATTCAGGTATTCATTCCGGTGCCAGGGCCCTCGCACTGTGCATGGCTTCCTGGCACAGCTTAATGGAATGCAGCCATCATTAATATTATTAGTTACACCTGTGCCTTTTCTGCAATGACCAGTCAAAACGTTTGCTGTGGGGAAGTCTACGGAACATTCTTAGGGCCCGAGTCCCTGCCCATTGTTCAAAACTTGCTCCACTATTTAATCCGATTTTGGAGGAAGTAAACAAAGTTTTGTCCAAGAAGCCTGGGAGTGTTGAAATCTGAAAGATTGAAATCTGTGCAGCCATTGAGTCAACAAAGAAGCAACTGGTAATGATCAGCAAAACCCCTGCTGATATACGTACTAATTACATTGATATTAGATGTTACCTTTGAATGTTATTGCTCCATTCAGCTAGTTGTCAATTAAAAGTTGCCCTAAATGTCCCTCTGCGTATTTAGGAAAGGCTCATGATAGAATAAAAGAAAAACTACCGCCTTTACCTATCTCTAATCCAGTGAGTGATCACAGCCGCCATCTCGTAAACACACACTCGTAAACATGTAAACACTGCAGGGGATACACACTCACAAGTTCAGTTTCATCCACATACTCACGGCTAAAGCATCCAAACAAAGCCGGCACGCTGCTTACGTAAGAATTAAATTAAACCAGAGAGGATGACGATGATGCCGAATCACAAGAATGAGCTAATTGCTGATTTGTTGTACAACACAAGTTGAAACCGCAGTGCACCTGACGCACTTCTTTGATGTTAATGAAATACTTCTGGCCAATGGGTTCTTTACCCTGTGCGAGGGCACAGCGGCCGGTATTATAAAGTGGAAACAGTAATTTTTCTCAGGATGAAAGTGAGGACAAGGATAGACCAACGTCTCACTCTCTCTCCCCATTTATCTCTATCCAGACACACACACACACACACACACACACTCGTTCCTTTTGGAAATTAACCACATTTTCAGTTGCGATAACCACCTCGCTGTAAAGATAGTCATGCCTTGAGTTTCTACAGCTCCTCCCTACACAGGTGTCTTCGCTTCTCTCGCACGTCTTGTCTGTCAACACGCAGATGAATCACAGATCGGAGGAATCCACCGGACTCCAGCAGGATGTTTGGAAACGCTGCAAGGCCTTGTTTTCATCCTCCTTCCATTGAGGTATCTCGGCTCTCGGTACATTTTGGTGATAGACATGCCTGCAAAGGATGCCAAATGCAGCTGAAGTGGGAAGAGTGAGAATGAGTACAAATGATGGAAAAACACCACAGGAGTCAGTGGTGTTATGGAACCGTGGGGAGCAGATATTTGATATTTTGGAGACATGATTGGGAGATGGCTCATTTGAGGACCTCAAACACCAGCGTGACCGAGCTCTCAAATGTGAATTTCTTTTAAAAAAAATTTCAAAGGGAGGGTTAACTCACACTCATGATTCACAGCTCGGTTACTTTGACATGGTTCACGGGCTGTGATTTGGAGCTGATCGTTCACTCACACCCCATCGCATCACACACACTCTTTGGTGAACTCACACATTCACAGGCACACAAAATAAATGAATAGAAACAGTAAGCTTGAATATTCAAGTCTGAGAATCACTCAAATAAAATGAAACACACTTTGGTTGGAGTCTTGCTGTATCCACCCCCCACCCACATGACACACACACAGCCATCAGCCAAATCAGTCAGTCTGTGAAAGATAGGCGCTACCTCCAAGTGATGATGAATAGAGCGCAATACCCTGAACTTTATAATTATAATGATCACACGCGTCTATAATTCTCACTCGACACACTTAACACTTCAGCTCGGTCTTGCTCGGCTGGCAGAGGCACGCCACACCAATAAATATGCATTCCTGCTCTCCTCTCTGCAAAGATTAAAGAGCTGTTTCATGTGTGCACTGCTCTGAAGCTGACGTGTCTGTGTCTGGTTTTATCAGCGTACAGTATGCGTGAGATCTGCAGAATAAAGCATTTAGCTTACAAAATACAAAGTTTTGATACTGATTCCCAACAAGGGTATACTGAGGGGGAGGCGGTACATGGAAAGATTGTAGAGAAGCTCAATAAAAATGTTAAAAATAAATTATGTTGAAATTTGAATAAAAAGAAATCCCCATGTTTCTGAGCAGATACATATAAACAGTTATAATATGTTATAATTAGCTTAAAGTAAAGAAAAGGATTGTTCAAATAGTAGTTTAAAGCAAAGGATAAATGGTTGAAGATCAAAGTTGGACCTAATGGACAAATGGTTGAAACAGTTAGAGAAAAGTCATAAAAATGGTTTGAATATTATAGCTAGAAGTGAATAAATAGATGTATGATTAAATAGCTCATGAATAATGAGGTTGAAATAGAAAGGCTAAGTGTATTGAATGAACGAAATGTCAACCAAACTGACCTCAACATTGGTAGTTCAATTGCATAAAAACATTGTTTCACTCACACACACTCTCAAACAAATACACACACACACACACACACACACACACACACACACACACACACACACACACACACACACACACACACACACTGTGTTCTTATCATAGACATCCCAGAAGCTTCCCGAAAACAAGCCAACATGCCAACACACCTCGCTCCCTCCACTACCCACAATCCTTATCTGCAAAGTAAATAAGGGCTCCCATCCTGTCTGGAGGAGTTTTGTCTCTTACTACACTGAGCTCTGTCTGTCAACCATCCTTACAACATGGTCAGTGGGAAGGAGAGGGAGGTTCAGAAAGGGAAGGAGGCCAAAAGGCGATGCATCTTCCACAAGCCAAAGTAACCATCAGTGGGATCACGAGCCCCATTTATGAAAATGTTGCATGAGATTTTTTTTTTTTTTATGTCTTAAAGGGATGAAGTCTTGGATATACAGTGTGTCTATAGTCCAAGATGTTTGGAACATTTAACGAAAGGGGTTGTGTCAGGTTGGCCCAAAAACAGCTCACTCCCTGGCTTGAAAGAAGATTGTTATGCATTCTTGCTGAAGATTTGATTTTTTATCTTTATTGCCTAGTTGACACAGAAGAGGCAGACTGGAAAGGTGGGAGGGTGCTATGGCTGCTCATCTCCCAAAGTGCTTTAGAAAGTTTTGAAGGCAACAGAAACCTGAATCTTATACAAAGCTGTCGACTAAACAGACATGATAATCATACTTCTCTATACTTATTTATCCTCATATTTGCCTCTACTCTTGAGGGAAATGGTACATTTTCACACAATTTCTGCTGACACATTCACAAACAACTCACAGAACAACCATCAATGCAAAAACCCACTCGTACGTACGTGTGTTCAACCCTCGGGAAGAAATCGCAGCTTCTAGACTTCCTGCTATTTTCTGTCTGGGGATTGCGGCGGTGAAGCAAAACACAAAGCTTCAGTTTGAGTTGCCAACTGGAGAAATGAACTGTAAACACTAGCATGCCTCTCATTTATTCACATTGTGAGCGGAGATGCCAGAAAACAATTCAATTAATCTTTGGCAGAGGGCAGGAAGACTGTGTAGAGGACAGGATAAACACACACACACACACACACACACACACAGAGAGAGAGGGAGAGAGAGAGAAAATAGATAGATTAGGGGATGTAAACAGTCATTGTGAGGAGAAAACGTGCCTTGGAAGCCACCCTGAAACAGACGAGGACCACAGAAACAGGCCGGCTGCTAAAATGTTGGTGTGGACGACCAACATCAGCGGAGGGAGAGGAAGGATTGGTTGGCGGTGCCAAAGTGTGTGTGTGTGTGTGTGTGTGTTGCAGTCGTGAACATCCATGCACATTAATATGGCTGTATATACATGGGTGTGGACCTATTTAAGATTAGAGCCCTGAATGTTTATTTCTACTCGTCATAAAAGCTGATATGAGAGTAATTGCTTACAGTGCAGAAGTTGCTTTACACAACCCCAAAACCCACCGCCATAAAGCTGTGTGAACTTCTTCAAACAGAGATAGGTTACTCTCGTTAATCAACACAGACAGATGGCTGTATTCGTTGAGTTTGTTCTATCTGGAAAGCCCATAACATCTAATTTACAACGTGTTTATAACGCGGTGACTTTATCTTACATCACCACATCTTAGTAAGCTGGGACCATAAACAGAATGAGCCCCAATGCTCATAATTCAAAATGCAATATCCACCATATAGACCGATGTAAACCGAGCATGCAAAGCGCAATACCATCTGAAAACCAATTCCTCAAGAACCATTTTTGGTTACACTTTCATGTGTCCAAACAAAAAAAGTTATTACTTGGCGCCACAGAAATAAGTGGAGGTAAAAATAGTCATGGTAAAAATAATACATTCCTACCAAGTGACAGATTGACGTTTGCCCGTTTAGTGCAAATGTTGCCGTGCTCCTGCGGCTGCTTGGAGAAATATTGGTGGGAGGCACGTTCCCAGAAAAAGGGCCCTTTTTTTTTTTGTCTGTGCTGAAAAGGATAATTGCTCATCTGAGCTCACACAAGATGCCTCTCTCTCCCTTTCCAATGGCAACATAAACGTCTGCTGCATTCTTGAGAGAAGAGTTATGTTGACCTCCTCTCCCTCTCCCGGAGTGTTTGTGTGTGTGTGTGTGTGTGTGTGTGTGTGTGAAGGAAAGACTGAATGTGCATGCATTCATGGTGTGTATATACACAGTACTCGCTGTATGTACAGTACGACAGGGTGTGGATGCTGGGGTTTAAACCGAGGGGAGGATACAAGAGAGCTTGACTGGAGAGGGTGAATAGTGTGGGAGAAGGAGAAGAGTTTGGTGGTGGTGATGAGGTGGGTGGGAGGGGGTAGCACTCCAGTGGTGTTTGAACGTTTGTGAGTCAGTCTTTAGCAATGAGGGAGTAACAGAGGCCATGAAAGAGAGGACTTGTTTATGTGGGTCAGTGGGCTCCCTTTTTAACCCCTTCGGCCTTTTTCTGCCTTTTCACAGGAAGTAGCTGCTCCACCCATGGTCGTGCCTGACTGAGAGACAAATCATGTGTGCGGGAAAGGAAGTTAAACTAGAGAGACAAGACCCTTTGTAGTCTCCGTGGCTCTGAGCAAAAAGCTCTTCAATAATTGCCGTGTTTACACTGGAGATACGAGGCTCGCCTTTCGTCACACGTGCTGCACAAAGCTTCTATCTCCATCCACAGGAGGCAGAGGTTAATTGGAGTGAGATTGTCTTTCTATAGCGACCCCCATAATGAAACTCTTCGCTCTGCGGGGGGGGGGAAACTGGATCAGGACTGGAACTCTAAACTGTCGCTGACATTTCGCTGAAAGCCAAATGCGGCGGAGGAAGCCTTGGCGCTTAGCATCGCATGCACACAAATTGCTTGTCCTGTTTATGCAGCTGCTTTATTCGGAGGAAATTCCAGATAAAACAGCCTTTTCAGGATGTGAAATAGATGAAGGAAAATACCACGTCTAAATACTGTATGTGCACCTGGTGGAACTCAATCAAAGCTCTGCAAGTGCTGACCTTTCGGGACACATTTTTAAGATTGAAGAGAAGGGCAGGTAATTGGCTTAGCAGATTTGCAATGATGCACACTGATTGCTTTATAATGAGAAGATAAAAGCTGAGATTTTACACCCAACCCATTACTGTAACAAGTTTCACGGCTAATATATTTATTGTTGCACCACTTGTGTTTTAAAAGAAATCCCCATTAAAGGATTGAATTGCCAAAAAACTAATTGTCTCTCTTTCTTCCATGGCATTTGGGGTATTTAGCCATGCATGAAATCTCTGTAGCTCACATAGGAGATTCTTGAGCGACCTCCGTGACCAGGCAAGAGTCACTTGGTAGTTTGTCTTATGGGTTTTAGTACAAAAAATGTTGGGCAACACTTGACGTGTTTTAGGAGGAACATTATATTGATAAAGTATTACAAAGTGCTTTTATAGCCACTTTGGGGGAGCATTCTGTGTAATGTTTTTCTAGCTGATATATATAAGTCCAATGTTCACTCAGCTCTATTTTGGTCTCAACCGACTCCTGAAACTCCAGTAAACACATAATATAAAAATTGACGTTTTTTTTATTGAAAAGTGTGGTTTCCAATGAAGTTGACCGTGAGGTTTGTCAATTATCTTGAATAACCTGGATACTTATCCTGCAACGATATATAGAAGTATACCTCAAATATGTAATTTGGTTTGAAGAGGCCTGGGTCTGATTTGTGTTGCACAAGGACACAAAAACCGGATAATTGTTTTTCCGACATGCAGGCCTGAGCTCTGTTGCATAGTTCAGATGACCTGACCTTGAAACTACAAGCTGCAAAGCCTCGCGGGGGTCAAAAGTTATTCTTCCTGGTCCAGCATCAGTCTAAATAAACTTCTGGCCGGCCTTCAGATGGATGAGCTTCACACGGACTCACACAGAGTGAATCACCAGAGTTCAAACCACAGCAAGTCTGAAAGTGGGAAAGAACAATGATATCAAAAGATCCCTCCCCCTTTCTGCCACACAGGCTGTGAAGCCGACATCTGTCCTCTGTAAACTCACCCGGACATCACTGTCGGAGAGAAGAATGCCCGGAATGTTCCCTTGTGGTCAGCGGGCTCGTGAACCAGTCACTTGGCGAGCATTGCTTCCAGTGTCTGGCAACAAAGGCATCCTGGTCCACCTCTCACCTCTGTGGGGTTCTCCTTGAACCAGGCTTGAGGAGGAATTTGCTCCTCAGGAGTTATGATTTCGACCTCGGGGTCAGCCGGTCGGGGACCACCCTCGTCCAAGCATATCATCTATCACATTGTCCAAGGGGCTCATATTGTGGTTCGTAATATCATATTGAGCACATTTTGCGATAATACGTTGACATCAGCCGCGAGGAATGTCTGTCAGTTCACTAATCTTCTCCCACCCTGCTCAGTGCATAGCTCACCACTATAGCGTGTCATTAGCGTATGAAAGATTTGTGTTTTGAGAAGGAGACGTGCGGGAGGCGTGTGTGTGTCAGTTGCTGTCTTTGATGTTGTCAGGTACTGAATGTCTTGGTGTAAAATGTTTTCAGTGGTCAGAGGGACAAGTTGTAGCAGCTCCCTGCTCCTCGCACAGTAATTGTTTTGCAAGAGTTGGTAAGAGTTCTGAATAAAGTGTCAGGTAAAAATGTGAAAAATACTTTGCATTAAGCTCATATTATCTCAGCCTTCTTCTTTATTTATGAAACCAGCCCTAAATTTGTCGTGCTGTTGCTTGTAGTGAGTATCACCTGACTTATGCTCTACACCAGTGATTTCCAACCACTGTGCGAGATCGTCAGGTGTGCCGTGGGAAAATGTCCAATTTCACTTAATCGGTCCAAAAGAAATAGTATTTAGTTGCCGCAAATCATTTTCCATTGTTGAGCGTCCGAGCCTGCAATAAAGTGGCTGGCCTAGTAATTAAATACTCTTACATGCCAGTAGGTAGCGCAATAATTTCCTACCATACATGCTGTATTTTGCTACACTGTGACATTTTGTAACTTTTTTGGTTGTTGGTGTGCCGCAGGATTTTTTTTTATTGTAGAAAATGTGCCGCTGTTCAAAAAAGGTTAAAAAACACTCCTCTATACAACTTTTAGCCTCATTTAGCTTGTTGTTTTGGTTCAACCCAACACGTCACATGATGCGAGGTCCGTGCCCCCCATCAGTTCAGGTCAACTCTTTTCCTAAACCTAACTAAGTGGTTTTGTTGCCTAAACCAAACTTACATTTATTTTGAAAAGACACACGCACGTAACGAGTGGAAACTGACGTGCTGTTTGGTTTTGCAGCTCAAAGGTCCCCTCTCATCCATCCTGTTTTCGGCACTAGTAAGAAACTGTTGTCAGCAGAAAAGCTCTGAAAAACCCACTTCCTGCTCCTTGTACGGTTCTTGAGCCATTTTGAACCTCCTAATATTCTAGCAAAGGCCTTTCTTCTTTCTCCTTTCTCCTACATGCATCTGCCATTCATTCTCTCGGCTCATTCTTCTATTTGCTCTGCAGCTACTCTACATCTTGTATCATCGTGCCTCATCTGATACATCTTCTTCTAACCGTCACTCTCTCCTCCTCTCTCGTCTCCATCATTCCTTCCTAATCCCTCTTTTAATTTTACCCCAACCCTCCCTCCCCACTCCCCCTGTTGCGTGCGACGAAAAGAGGTACTCTTTCATCAAGCCTGCACAAGTGGAGGGAGGAGGGGGTCAGAATTGAGGAGGAGGAAGAAGAGGAGGAGGAGGAGGAGGAGGAGGAGGAGGAGGAGGAGGAGGGAGGTGGTGGTGGAGGGCTGCTGGGACAGATCCATTTTCAAAGCGCTATCTTTTCATTTGTTTTCCTTCAACATTTCACTGCTATTTAGAAGGGGGAAAAAAGAGGAGAGAAAAAGAAGAAAAAAAGGAAAACTCACACACATACTGCGAAATGGCCCAGATGGCCATCACTCATAAAGAGGATCTTTCAGGAACGACTCACCAGCCTATCGACCATGTTAAGACAAGACACCCCAGCAGCCAACCCCCACCCCAGCAAACCGCAGCTGCCAAAGGGAGATTTGTATCTTTGCCTGGGAGGGAAAAAATCCCACAGCATTCCCATCCAAATGTCACCCTAAGTGAGCATCAAACAGGGCTCACCTGTAGTCGCAGAACGCTTGCTTTTATTTGAAACTCAACCGTTCCCAAAAGAACTTCCCCACCCCTCGTCTTGGCAGGCAATACAGCCCTTTATATCTGTCTAGGATGTTCCTCTTTTCTTAAATCAATCCAGGAAGCGTGTATTCATCCCCCCGGGGCTGCTTTTAATCCCCTCATCACGAAAAGAACCACAAAACCTCCTCAGAGTTGACTCCATTCCCAAAAGCATACATGGGACAAAAACACATTTTCATTTATTCGGTGGAATCTCTCATCAGTGACACACTATTGTTAAAGCACAGGAGGAGGGAGGGAAAGACAGAACCAAGAAAAGAAGAGCCAAGGGAAGGACAAGAAGGGCGCAGGAGAGGGTCGCCGCTCCGAGAGTGATTACCTCAGTGGTTAGCACTTCATTACCTTGTGTCTCATGTTGTTTTATGTGCATGTCTGTGTCTTAGGTGGGCTGTAATGGGAGAGGGAATGTCAGGCCCCACATACTCCTGGGAAGTTTTCCCCCCATTCTCCCTTCTAAAAAGAGACAACAGTAGATGGACCACCCTGACAGGGATTAATGGCGAGCTGGGTTTTACTACCAAGTTTTCTAAATGTGGCAAAGAGGTCAGATAAAAAAAAATGTTCCTGGTGAAAATGTTCCTGGTGATATGTGGTAAATTGTACTGGGCAGATCATAATGGACAGAGTGTTCTTTTCCAAACTATCCGCTGAAACACGACACTGGGCAAATTGATTATTCTAAAAGGATAAAAAAAAAAAAACACACATTTGTAATGATGAGCTGAAACCTCATTTCAGATTGGAATTTCGAGAATAAATGTGTGTTTGGCTGTTGTGGTCATGCATCGAGCCAGCTTCTGGATGCTGCAATTGGGTTACTGTCCAGATTTATTGACAAGCAAATGAACAAACTGTACTCGTATATGAGCCCAAATCATTCATCTCACACCTGGAGTCTCATCAAGCCCCCCCTCCGTGTGAAACAGCCACGTCTGGAGAGCAGCGGAGGAAGAGGAAGCGGGACCGGGTGTCCACACCCGAGCTCATATCAATCACTGCAATATCAGTTTGAGGATGGCCAGTCAGGTGGTGTGGTTGATAAGGCCATGTGGCAGCGTGAGAAAGTGTGATAGTGATGCTGCAACACTGACAACTGAGCAGACACAACTTAGTATTTATTGTTTCAACACATCTATAATGCCGGTACAATAATTGCAAATGACTATATTTACAGGATGCGACAAATCAGGTTTCTTTTTTTTCTTTTCTTCTTTTTTTTTCTTGGTGGTGAAGTGGCTGTAGGACAAAACTGGACGGGAATTTCCCTGGGCAAAATGTTGGGGACTATTTAAATTCACATGAAAAACGGACGGGCGAGAAGGGAAGAGAGGAAAATAGCTATGAATGGAAAGAGAGTGGAAAAGCAGAGGGAGGGGAAAAAGGAAAAGAAACTTTAATCACAGAAACACTGACCCATAAAAAACGAGAAGCAGACACAAGTGGAAACCAGAGGAATGTTATCCAGCTGGGGGATACATCCATCCATCCAGCTCTCTCTGCTGTATTTCTACTTAAATATGGGTGAATTGGATTGGGGTGGGGGTTGGTAAAAGCAAAAAGCCCCTGAAACAAAAACCAAATTGAAGGATGAGCTAAAACCAGCAGTGCTAAAACTCTGCGGCCATGAGATTGGGTCCCGGAGCAACCAGGCCGCACATCTCTGAGCTTCAGCCAAGAGTGACTTTGCTTCCCAGCCCTCGAATCGGCCCTTCACACTCCGGAGAGGGACAACTCTAATACAGAGTGCTGAAAGCTGTTTAATTACCTGACTGGCCCGTTAGCCGGATGGCTCGGCCACAGCGTCTGACGGGCTTCCTCCCAGTCTCCTCTCGTCTCCGTGGCCTAGACTCGGCCCCACCATAGTGGAGCTAAACCCACATCCCCTTACTGGGAAGGGCCAAGGCCAATTAGCTGCATCCATGCTCACACCGCTGACTGTTCACTTTTCATACTCGGCCGTGTACACCCTAATGCTAACAAGAACAAGATGTTTTGTGATTGGGATTCTTATCAGCAGCTTGAGGATCGGCAGTTCAGGAAATACAATAAAATGGTGCCAGAGAAGCATTTCCTCCTCTTGGCTTCTGAAGAGGCAAAGTGTGCGTGAATACGTGTTTTAATAGACTTGGCTGTGTCCCATCGTGTTATTTTTACACCCTCCTGTTCGTGCCCTAATCACTTGGCCTGTGGGGAAAACACTCCCTCACCGGATGATCTCTCATTGCCATTTGGAAGGACAGGGTCTATCTCATTAAAAAGATGTAGACGTATGCGAAATAAACCCTGTGGAGCCACATTATGGCCGAGGGAAAAGCATCTACAGATTCATGGTGTACTGAATGGACAAGCAGCAGTATTGTTGTAAGTAGCTCTGTCACTTCTGAATGTGTGGGTGATAGATAAAGCACTGCTGATAGCATCTCTCCCATTGCTTAGCAGCTCAGGCATGCCGATATGTACTTTGCATTTGCATTGTAGTGCATCGCCTCTGCTCGGGTAATCTTGTGGAATGAATGGGCCTGCCCGCTCCATTGATGTTATTGAGTGGCATACTGCAGCATGTCTCTTGACAAGGTCCAGCTCAAGCGGATCTCTGCAATCATGAGCAGGTGGGCCTGGACGGCATTCCCTCTACAGCAAACAATTTTGCTTTGAAACCCCTAAAGGCGGATCCAAGACAGGAAAAACTTCCCATTAGTGCTGCTTATTTTCTTTTCATGGACCACACACACAAGTACACACACACACACACAAAACACACCAAAACATGTGAGCATGGACTTCCATTCATTTCCTGGAGACTTATCCGAACCTTAACCATAACTACGACATGCCTCACACCAACCCAAACCCTTACCATAAAGGAAATCATACGGCACATTAGGGTATATGCATGTTGGCTTTCTGGCTACGAGTTATGGTGGAGCGGTCGATACTATTCTCACATCTGTCCAAACAAAACAAAGAGCGAGCAGCCAGTTAGCTTAGTGTAGCATGCAAACTGGAAACAAAGGTAAACAGCTCACCTGGCATATTCCAATGGTAAATAAATCCAACTACCAGCACCTCTAGCTCACTCCTATCTTGTTTGTTCACTCTTTACAAGTGTAAAAGAATGAACATTTTGCATTTGTTGGCAGGTACAGTTAGGTCCATAAATATTTGGACATTGACACATTTTTCATTATTTTGGCTCTGTACACCACAACAATGGAGTTGAAATGAAAAAATCAAGATGTGCTTTAAGTGCAGACTTTCAGCTTTAATTTGAGGGTATTTACATCCAAATCAGGTGAACGGTGTAGGAATTACAACACATTAAAATGTGGCCACCCTCTTTTTAAGGGACCAAAAGTAATTGGACAAATTAATATAATCATAAATCTAATTGTCACTTTTAATACTTTGTTGAAAATCCTTTGCAGTCAATGACAGCCTGAAGTCTGGATTCCATAGACATCACCAGACGCTGGGTTTCGTCCCTGGTGATGCTCTGCCAGGCCTCTACTGCAACCGTCTTCAGTTCCTGCTGGTTCTTGGGGCATTTTCCCTTCAGTTTTGTCTTCAGCAAGTGAAATGCATGCTCAATTGGATTCAGGTCAGGTGATTGACTTGGCCATTGCAGAACATTCCACTTCTTTGCCTTAAAAAACTCCTTGGTTGCTTTCGCAGTATGCTTCGGGTCATTGTCCATCTGCACTGTGAAGCGCCGTCCAATGAGTTCTGAAGCATTTGGCTGAATATGAGCAGATAATATTGCCCGAAACACTTCCGAATTCATCCTGCTACTTTTGTCAGCAGTCACATCATCAATAAATACGAGGGAACCAGTTCCATTGGCAGCCATACATGCCCACGCCATAACACTACCTCCACCATGCTTCACTGATGAGGTGGTATGCTTTGGATCATGAGCAGTTCCTTTCCTTCTCCATACTCTTCTCTTCCCATCATTCTGGTACAAGTTTATCTTCGTCTCATCTGTCCATAGGATGTTCTTCCAGAACTGTACAGGCTCTTTTAGATGTTTTTTGGCAAACTCTAATCTGGTCTTCCTGTTTTTGAGGCTCACCAATGGTTTACATCTTGTGGTGAACCCTCTGTATTTACTCTGGTGAAGTCTTCACTTGATTTTCGACTTTGACACAGATACACCTACCTCCTGGAGAGTGTTCTTGATCTGGCCAACTGTTGTGAAGGGGTTTTTCTTCACCAGGGAAATGATTCTTCTGTCATCCACCACAGTTGTCTTCTGTGGTCTTCCAGGTCTTTTGGTGTAGCTGAGCTCACCAGTGCGTTCTTTCTTCTTAAGAATGTACCAAACAGTTGATTTGGCCACACCTAATGTGTCTGCTATCTCTCTGATGGTTTTGTTTTGATTTTTCAGCCTAATGATGGCTTGCTTCACTGATAGTGACAGCTCTTTGGACTTAATATTGAAAGTTGACCGCAACAGATTCCAAACACAAATACCACACCTGAAATGAACCCAAGACCCTTTTATCTACTCCTTGTAAATGAAATATCGAGGGAATTACACACACCTGACCTTGAAACAGCTGATCAGCCAATTGTCCAATTACTTTTGGTCCCTTAAAAAGAGGGTGGCCACATTTGAATTTGTTGTAATTCCTACACCGTTCACCTGATTTGGATGTAAATACCCTCAAATTAAAGCTGAAAGTCTGCACTTAAAGCACATCTTGATTTTTTCATTACAACTCCATTGTTGTGGTGTACAGAGCCAAAATAATGAAAAATGTGTCAATGTCCAAATATTTATGGACCTAACTGTATATGGTGGGCTTTTTCTTGGCTGGGATATCAGGGTGTCGCCCTACAAGGTAGCCATGCTTCATTGTCTATTTTACTTTAAATGAGACCATGACTTAGCTAAATTAACATCATGCTGTATTGAAGAAGATTTAAAATGAGCAATTATGACCATAAACCCATGTTTACAATATTTACTGAGGTAATGATAAGTAGAGTAAATTTCTCAGAAACTTCTATACAACCGAGCATCTTTTTGCAACCAGAGGAGTCGTCCCCTGCTGGCTATCAGAAAGAATGCAAGTTCAAGGTACTTCTGCATTGACCTGGAGGCTGCCGCCTGGGACAGAAACAAGGCTTGATGCTAAGCTAAGCTAAGCTAACTGGCTGCTGGCCGATATAAGACTTGTGTTGATCTTTTCTCAGTTTTAACCAAAAATCATGTGTTAAGCCTAAATTGTAATGGTTTACCCTGTGAGCACCAAATGGGAGGAGTGTCACTGTTTTAACAGATTCTTGTCCTGACTACATACTTTAATCAATACAGGTACAAATGCACACATATAGACACTGACAAAAGTAAAAGTGGTATAAGACAGAAAAAGTTCTCCTCTCAGTCCAGCTATGTGTTTCTGCTGGATGGAGAGCTACAGCTACAGCGGGCTTAAAGTTGTAATCAGAGCCCCGAGCCGTCCACCCTGCACTGGGACTCTGGAGTGGTTTGAGAGTGGGCCAGACATTCCTGAAGAGATCGCCGCCCAGACACCAAGCAGCAGCCAGTCAGCAACAAATTCCAGAATAGCAGCGCTGCCGCTAAAAATAGTCATCTGGACAGGAGAGGGATGGAGAGCTGGCTGTGTGGAGGGAGGCCGCTGGATGGAGGATGAATGATAGAGGAGTGGAAGCTGAGCAGGAAAGGAGGGTGCTTTATTCCATTCCATATCCAGTCACAATGTTATCACAGCGGCGCAGAGGAAAAGGAGTCCTGCAGGGTTGTGAGTTCGGGAACCTGTGTGAGTGCTTTCTGAGAGAACGAGGACGAATGAAAGAGGTTATAAAAATGTGCACATGCGAGTGTGTCCATTCATGTGTGTGTGTGTGTGTGTGTGTGCAAAAAGCATTGGAAAGCGGCCTCTCAGACTGTTATTTCTAAAACAATGTGTCAGCTAAGCAAGGGAACACATGCTCCACTGTACTCAGGACTTTCTTCAGGCCCGGCCCTCTGTTTATTTTTCCTGCAATGAACGGGCAGCTCGGTTTACAACAGCCACCCTAAACCTTCACTGCCGAACATCCTGCCTGCAACAGCAGCCCGACGAGCCAAGGCAGCGCTGACCTCGCCAAATCCTGTGCCAGCTTTTTGCTCAATTTAAAGTACATCCCCACCTTATTCCTCGTATGAAGCCTTTTTTTGGGGAGACAAAAGGAATTGTAAAGTGATTTGAAACGCATGTAAATTTCCAAAATCCCTCTGCGTGTGACGGCTTTTATCTGAGGCAGCTCGAGGGGGCTTCGAAGAGAGAGGCCTCTTTTCAAGTCTATGCTTCACGGTAAAAGTAGAGAAGAGCTTATATCCTCCTACATTATGCAGACTTTCATATCTGGAAGGCATAGAGTCGGGGTCACATTAAAGGACCGGAAGGGGTATGTGGGGAGGGGTCCAGGGTTGTTTGGCGTTTTGAATGTGTAGTTGGGTATGCGGCCTCCACCAATAAACCCCCACCTCCAGGGGCAAATGGCTCACCTTCTCCATGTGGAGGCAGGGGGGTGAAGGAGGGAATAGTTCAGAGGGTCTAGCAGCTGGACTTTATTTAAGGGTCAAAAAGTGAACCAGAAATTGTTCTAGAGACATAAGAAAATGCCTTTGAAACTCAGATCATATCACCGTCAGGGGTGCAGCCGTAGAAATCTCAAAAGATGTTTTTGTCTTTTCTCCAAAACACTGTTTGAGTTGGACTTTGAATATGACTAACAATTGAATACCATAAGCATTTAAATTGTTGCATAATCGCCTCATTATTGATTCTCCTCTGCTTGTATTGTTACATCTGATTCTTGCTTGCCTCTGACAAATGGAATTTACATTAAAACAGAAAGAGACCTCTGCTTGATCCAATACAATTATACTGCTCTTTTAGAGAAAACTTCCCAAAAGAAATAATGACTTTAGGAGATGATTGATGTCATTATCTGTAGTTCACTGTCAGTGTGACAAAAACAAATGTTGTTGTAGAGGGATGTATAAATAGAAGGCTTAAAGGATAGTTTTATAGCTCAGACGAGCTTACAAAGGCCAATTTCAGACTTGGGATAACAGTTTCAATGTGTGATTGAGGAAACCTAAAACCTGCTCTGCACCATGCTGTAAAGGTATTTGATGTTGTCTTCTTCCAAAGACTGAAGCTTGTGTCTAGCCAGCGCTGAGGTTGCTGTCCTAATCATCAGGACCAAAACCCTGAAAGACTGCAGAGCTTCCAGCCCCCTCGCCAAATGTGGATCAAATTAACCCAGCAGCAGCAGCAACAGCAACAGCAGCATGAGCAGCAGCAGCAGCAGCAGCATGAGGGGCAGCAGCAGCATGAGCATGAGCAGCAGCATGAGGGGCAACAGCAGCATGAGCAGCAGCAGCAGCATGAGGGGCAGCAGCAGCATGAGCATGAACAGCAGCATGAGGGGCAGCAGCAGCATGAGCATGAGCAGCAGCAGCAGCAGGAGCAGCAGCAGCAGCAGGAGAAGCAGCAGCAGCAGGAGCAGCAGCAATGTTCTCCCTCGACAATCAAATGAGTCTCCAAGTCCTAACAACAGATACTCGTTTCTTCCCGCAGCCAGACATGAACTATGTTCACCGCTCCGTGTTGTCTGCCGCGGTTTGTCGACTCGGTCGGTTTTCCAAGGACATGAATTGCTTTTCTCCAGAGACTGTTATAGTCTAGTAATTACCAGCAGGTGTGCTGGGTCCCATAAAAAAACAACTCTATTCATGAAAGATGTAATGTCAACACTTTCGTCACTCAAATGCCCTGAGGATCTTTGCCCAATACAAAGTCAATAAAATGCAATATAATACGCAACAGGTCTTTCATTGCAACCAATACCCAGGACCTTTGCTTCACACTAGAGGACCACTGCAAACATTCAACATGTGATCCATTTCCTCTGGGTCATCATGGTTGTCCATCCTCATCATTTGATATTTTGTATGATGTCAGTCACTTTGCTGCTGTGGAAAAGTGGAACACATTTTCTTGCCACTTTAATGTGCAATATAAATACATTTAAATACCTGTATATACTTTTATTCTGTCTGTATATTTAATTTTGCTTTTTTTATTACCGTTTTACGGTTTATTTATACTACTTGATTTTTATTTTTTTATTTGTATTACTATGTGTCTCTTGCCACTGTAATCCTGCAATTTCCCCACTAAGGGACTAATAAAGATGATCCCATTGAGTACACAGGCCCTTTTCTTCTGAGTATGAAAACACGTGTCTTCTTTAGGCGTAATTCAAATAGCTGTAATCATTTTCAATGGTGGCCAATTTTCATGGCGGAAAAAGCATTAAAACATTCCACAGTATCACAGTCACATGTTTTTCATTTCTCCTATTGATTGGTTGTCTTATCTTAATGTGAGCATGTGAAGGGTACAGCAAGGGAAAATGGAAGAAAACGAAACCCAAGAAAGTTTTTGCAGAGGAACTCCTTTTTGTTGGTAACGTGATGGACAATGAACAATAATAATCATCCCAGAAGTATGTTTATGTGGAAAGCGAACATGAATCGCTTGAAGCCAGAGCGAGCTATGAAATGTACACACGTTTGGCAACGCAAGAGGATGTCTGGCCTCAATAATGTCTGCATCTTGAACCCCTCCACTGCTGCAGTCTCAGTATGTTTTAATCACTACATGTTTGACAAAAGGCGGGTTTCATCTCAGTCCTTTAACATGCCTCATGTGCATTAGTTTGCACCTTTGCAACACATGCACCACCCATTGGCTGATTGGTAAACCTGAATCTGGCCCATTTGTTATTATTGTTACTATCGTAGTTTTCTGGCATCTCACCCAAAAATGATTTTCTTGATAACAAAACAACAAACTTCCGACAGCCAGTTCTCCTGACCAATGGATGAGCAGGAGGTGGGCGCCCCAATGTGTGTACATGAATGTGTATGCCCACTAATAGGCTCGACATGGTTATATGTGAGGAATTGAATAAAAGTTGGCAGTATTTTAACAGAAATATGATACATTTGGAGCATCTTGATGGGCGACTGTGGATCAGTGGTTAGCAAGGCCGTCTTTCAATCAGAGGATCGGTGGTTCGATCCCCGGCTCCGCTAGTCCATGTCGATATGTCCTTGAGCAAGACACTTAACCCTAATTGCTCACCGTTGCTGTGTCTACTGTATAGCATGTAAGTCACTTTGGATAAAAGCATCAGCTAAATGAAATGTAACATAATCATGAGCATACGAATGGACGAGGCGGAATGGAATATTTTGCAATGGTTGTTTAAAAAGCTGGTCTAAACTTTCTGTGGATGTTTCTGTGGATGTTTTGATACTTGTTTCCACTGCAAAAAAACTGTCACTATTAAACTTTATTGTAACTGACAGGACCAGAAGTGCTGTGCAATGAGGAGGAGGACAAAACTGTAAAAAGATTTACAGCCACCTTTCAAGCCTACAGCGAATCACATTTAAATGCTTAAAATAGATTTTGGGTGGAGTATCACTTAAAAATCCATCAAGTTAATTTCGGGCTGTGTGGAAACACTGGCTGATTTCACTTTCTCGGCGGCAGCTCTGCTTTGCTTTTAAGCAAAAGTTTGAACAAACTGTTTTTTTTAGTTATGGCATCTTGACCTAAACATTTTGGCCCCAGAAACTAATTAAATTAATCATTTTAGAGTTAAGGATGCAAATAGAAACACCTTTGTGATGTGGATCCCCACTGCTGACCTCCTTCCTGCCTTCATCTAGGCTTTTGGGTCACACGTCCTTGAAAAGAAATTAGGACAAGTCTCCAGTAATAGTTTATTTCTCACTTGTCCCAACAGTAAGAAGGCGAGCGTTGGATGAAGTTTTTATCGTTCCATCCCAGTCTGACCGCTGGGAATCATTTGTTTATCCAGCTCCACCACTGGATTAAACCAGAAATCACTTTTTAAAGCGGCCCTTGAAAGTCAGGCTTGAACTCAGGAGACGAACTCTGGAAATAGATTAAAGGAAGGAAGGAAGCAATCTTGGCTTATGTTGTGAATTGTTTGCAATGTAAATGTCATATAAATCAGTATTGATCCCCTCTGAGACTAATTTATACTGTACATATGTATTAGGTTACTTTTCCACTTCAAGGGAATGTCTAAAATACACTTTTAGCTAGTATCTTTTTATTCAAATGACATCACACAGGATAAAAACCAACACGTGTAACTTTCAAGATCCATTTATTTGAGTTGATACAGTACTACAGAGGCATTGTGTTGAGTAGAAATACACCCGGATGGATGAATTAAGACATTTTACAGGATTTGAGAAACTGTTCATTTCTTACTCTTAGAAATACACGCCCGACCGCTGCTTTCATAATGAGATGATGCCACTCGATTTATGTGTTTGTGCTCAGTACCTGAACACAACACGCAGTCTAAAGCAGGCCGAAGCATGAACAGGGAGTATTTGGACAAAACAAATGAAATGGCTTGATCACCAATAAATACAAGTATAAAAACACATTGATAATAATTTCCATTATCAAAAAAAAAAAAAAAAGATACCGAAGGCACACAACTTAATCCACCTTGGCAGTCCAGGATCACCAACAGACAAAAGAAAAACTGTGGCAATAGCCATCAATAATAATGAACCTTAACAAAAGTAATACTTAAATAACATAATAATACTAATTTATTATTATTGTCATAACAATATCCAGTCAAGTTTTCCTATGATTAGACTTACTGCTAACTAACAGATATGCACCACGTATTTCCAGTTTGGCAGAGATAAAGTTTCATCATCAGATTCTTTCCATCGCTTTATTTCCTTTTACTCCTGACGCAGTTCGGACCTCCCCAACTTTGGTAGAGGTGCAAATGCAATATTCTTAGGGTCAGCTATTAATACATAGATTAGTACATCATCTTGCATTTCGACCCTTTGCCAAATTATTTTCTTTTTCTTTTGCTATTTGGAGGTTTTTAATTAACTACTTCTGAACTTTCTCTCACCCACACGTGTATCAAAACAGATGGAAACTGAGACTACACCAACTTCTGATCAGATTTGTCCAGAAATTCTAATACTTCCAGGAAGGAAGTATTTTCTGCCATAACATAAAGCAATATAAAGTTTCTTATATTTTGGAAAATCAAAAACAGAAGCATAATGGAACAAAAATACTAACATAGTATAATTTTCTCACTGTAAATCCAGTTGACAATAAAATGCAATAAAAAAAGGCAATAAAATGCAATATAATACGCAACGGGTCTTTCATTGGAACCAATACCCAGGACCTTCACACTAGAGGACCACTGCAAACATTCAACATGTGATCCATTTCCTCGGGGTCATTTACTGCATGGTTTTCCATCCACATCATTTGCTATTTTGGATGATGTCAGTCACCGTTCTCCCACTTTTTTGCTGCTGTGGAAAAGTGTTACACACTTTGTATTGCCACGCAGGACACACGAATCACACACCGACTGACCCTCAAGACAAGCTGTATCAACAGCCTCCAGCATCTCAAATAAAAACTCAAAAAGAAAATGAAAAACAAAACGTGACGTAAAGCCAATGTGGGGATGATTTCATTCACCGATGGGGATTCCCAAAGTCAAAGTCCAGAGGACTCCCATTAGCCCCTGACTTATCCATTCCTCTGAACCACGCCAAACCTTCATTACATTTTTGGTATAAAAAAAAACAACTTTCCATCTACTCTTTCTACTCACTTTCTTTACTTTCACTATTCTACATTACGGTTCCTTCAAAAAATAAATCTAACTCCTTGACCTTTCCTGTGATTTACAGGAAAGTCCTCTCTAACCTCATCCCTTTTCCAAGCATCACTCTTTCACACGCTTTTCTTCTCCCTCTAGCTATAAATCTCGACTCGCTGCCTCTCTCGTACTCTCAAATGAAAACAATAGCTGGCTAATTGTGCTTCGTTGACATAATGGACCAGTATACACAGCTGGAGGGCTGAGCACGCACCGCAGATCCCACCTGTGCCGAGTCGGGCCGAGGCTGATAGAGATCTCTAGCACCAACACGTCTCCAGCCTTTGTCTGGAGAATTTGCTGAGTCATCAGAAGCCTAAACAAACAATCTTACTGAGCTGTTTTGAAGAGCTTTGGGTAAGATATTAACCAGCCTGACAATAGAAACCACCATATGTCTTTGGTAAGAAAAAAAAGATGCTCTCACTAAACAGACCTGTTCTTTCAGGTAGCCCCGGCAATGTGAAACCTCCAAGGTTAAGAGAGCCAGGCACATTCCAGGACTGTGAGATGGTGTCTGCCCCATCTCCCTTCACTAAATGCCCCACGAGGTGAGTCCCTCCAGACCTCTGGTGCCGCCAGCAAATCTGGGCTCGACCAAACCAGCTAAACTGCTGACAAACCAAACTTGGGCTTAAACACGGACAAAGAGCACAGAGGAGGTCTCTCTGAGGCCGCCGGTGGATCCCGGCATATTCGTGTGTGATTCTACATGTGGAAGGAGCGGAGACTGTTTGATCTCGACTGAGATTGACCTTTGAACCCCGAAACAAGTAAAGCTAGTCAGCTGTGCGCTGAAGGCCCTGGGTTTCTCCACATTCACAAACAACATTTAAAAAAAAAAGCACAACTGGTGACAGGTTGGCCTGGCTTTTCCCTCCACTTTAAGGAAATGACATACATAATTTTCTTTTGTATTATGAATCAAAAAAGGCACTTCCTACATATTCCCTAGTATCATACACATATATAGGACATACGCTTTTATGAAGGTATATTTGCCTGCGTGTTTTACAAGCGCAGACACAGTTATATATGCTGAGTATATATATATATATATATGTTTCTCATCACAGAGTAACATAATTATATATGTCAGTTCCACACAAAGAGTTGGAGACAAGGAGCTTTGGACTCTTCCAGTAACAGCCAGCGCCCACCAGTTTTGCACTTAAAACTAAAAAGCTACAAAAATATTAATAAATAATCAGCAATGTCAGTTATTTTTGGAACAAGACCCTGGTTTGTTTCTTTTCTCTTTTTTTTTTACAAAGGAAGTAAAGATCACAAAAGCATGTGCTCTGTGTGAGTTTTAAGGTGCTTTTGTAAACTCAAACTCAAAATGGGTCATGCACAAGGAGAGCCAACCAGTTGCTGGTGGCTGCGTTTGTGATTCTAACTGGCCTTCTTGCTGAATATGTAAACATGTCGAACACAGCAAAGTCTATGGGCGGGCCAAGAAAGAAGACTGGGTGGCATTTTCTCGTGCCAGATCCTTTCTAACCCTGACAGAACTTCCTCCTATCTGTGTGTGTGTGTGTCTCTATGTGCGAAAACATATCATTTCCATCAAAATGTCAGCCCCATTTGGAAAACCACTACTTCCCAAAAGGTGTATCCCAGTAACACACTGGTCGTTTAATGTCACCTATAAACATCTGCACACGCACATACACACACACGCACACACACACACACACACACACACCGCCATGGTCACTTCCCTCTGCTTCCTCTCTCTCGCTGCCACCCATCTGTTAGGTGAGGTTGCTGCTGATGTCCAGGGCTTGCTGGTACACCTGAGTCATGTCCTCCAGGTCCCCCAGCAAGGAGAAGCTGCCATTGTCCCCCGGGGAGCCTTTCGATTTGGGGCCGCGGCTGAACTTGGATCCCTGGAGCGGCGGGGCTGCCTGGAAGCCCTTGAAGTTGGCGAGCTGCAGCAGGTTTTCGGCCGAGGCGCAGGCCCTGATGTTGGGCCGGAGGTGGGTGGTGGAGGAATGCCACTCGGCCCCGCTGAGGGAGCTGGGCGACAGGGACAGGACGGAGCTGTCCTCCCCGACGATGCTGGAGGGCCGACTCTGACTGCGGGACAGACCGGAGTCGGTGGAGGGATGAGGCTCACCGAGGACACCGGCCACCGCTGCCGCTGAGGGAGGCCCGCTGTAGGTGGAGTACTTGCCGTTTCGCTTCAAGATGCCCTTTCTCCCCATCACTCTCTTGGGCGGGGAGGTGGCGAGCAGAGACATACTGGCACCCCCTAAAAGCTCGGAGGACTCGCTGCGCTCTGGCGAGGAGTAGTACCCTGATTCCCGCTGTTGGTTGTTCTTTAGGATGCCTTTCCTGGGCAGAGATGGCACCATCTTTGCTGGAGAGCCTCCTCCCAGACTCAGCTCCTCTTCCTCTTGATCTGGACTTGAGGCCTCGTCTCCACCTTCGGCTTGTTGAGGCAGCGCTGCCTGGCCCAACACTACTTCTTCCAGACTGGCAGACCGCTGCTCCCCAGTGCCCCTGGTCTTCAAGATCCCTTTGGGTCTCTTCAGACCTGGCTTGTCCTCCTCTCCGCAGTGGGCCTGTCCTGCTTCAACATTTTCCTTCTTGGACTTTTTGGGCCTCTGGCGCAGCAGCTGGGGCATGGCTGCAGCCTTGGCTCCAGAACCACGTGGCTCAGTGCGGTTCTGCCAGTCGATGAAGCGGGCCAGCATGGGCGAGCCTCCGTGATCGTGTTGGGTCTCGCAGTCACACACACTGTTCTTCCAGCCCCAGTTTACCCACCAGTGGTTGGCTATGTCCTCCACTGTGGCCCGGCGCTCGGGGTTCACCATCAGCATCCAGCGGATCAGTCCTCGGGCGTCTAGCAGGAAAGAGAAGAAGAAAGAATCTGTAAGTCGTCTTATAGTGCACAACACATGTCATAAAAATCTATTTGATCACATTATACACTATTACGGAGAGTGAGTTCGATGCTGAAAACACTACTTGAGGATGTTGAAATTCAAAAATGCTGGAACTGGCCATCCTTGATTGGGTTTTTATCAAAATGTTAGAATCTTTTTTATATGAGTTGCAATTTTTCAATTAAAACGCTTTAAAAAAAACTAAAGTGCTTTTATATCCTTAATTAAAGTATTATTATGTTATTTTTCCATTGTTCAGTGTAAACCACAATAATGCAGCTTCAGTTAAATAACACAATAAACACACTTGCAGTGATGAAATTCATGTGTCTTTAGTTCCAAACTCAGCCATAAAAACACTTTTTTGATCAAATGAATTATAAATGGCATTTTTTCATTCAGTTTTCACTATATGATTGACTTCAGATTCATGAAAAATGAAACCGTTAATGCGTAAACAAAAGGCAACGAGTTTGTAGCTTCGGAGTTATTATTGAGTTTCTTTACATTGTGGACAAGAAAAAGCATCATACATAATGGATTGTGCAGATTCTCCAACATGTGTACATTGAGAGCACTCTGATCCATATTCCATTTAACAGTTATGGACTTTAGAGTATTTTCTGGAATTTATATAAAGTGAGCGCTGTAGGATTTATAGACAGTAAGACGGGTCAATGGTTTCAGTTTATGACAAATGGTGGACCTCACTGGCTATCTGCGGTACAGCGGAACAATATTTTGTTGTATAGTTTATGATATAGTTTTCTAAAGGGCACTGGGATCCGGTGTGTTTTCAGAGCAAAGAACAAAGGTTCCTGCAGTACCTGAGGACTGAGTGGGTTCTTTGTAATCTCCGTTGCTAATCTGGCGAATGAGGTTCTTGTGGTCTCCACCATCAAATGGCATTGTCCCGTAGACCAGAGTATACAGCAGCACCCCAAGAGCCCAGCTGTCCACCTGGGGAAAACAACAAATACATGGTTTATGAACTAGTTTATTATAGCATACATGGTCCACACACCTGCAGCGGGCTAATGAAACAAGGAGGTAAGGTGTGTTCGATTCGGTGTTCTGGAATAAAACACAGTCTAAAGTAATGTCTCAGCTCTGCTCATCAGAGCAGACCTATGAGTTATACTTCTGAGTTCACTTTGACATCAATGAGCACCACTATCACGTCGCAGTGCGTCTCCGGCGCATCCTTCATAGAAATGATGACAAATGCCAGTACGCTGGTGGGAAATGGCTTGTTTTCATGCAGATAGATCCTTTCCTCTCTGTACTGCTCTGCCAAGCAGAAGCAAGCACTTTTCTGACCACCAACCTAATGCAATGTGGCTTTCTAAGTCAGCACTTGCATAAGACTTTGTGTCCACGTGGGAAGAGGGTAATGAGTCCAGCAGCGATGGCAGAGTCGTGATATCCCGGCCCCTGATGACTCGCCGGAGACACGCTGCCATTCATTCATCAGCAGATGACCTGTCTCAGTGTGTGTGTGTGAGAGTGTGACAAGAGGGGAATGTGGTGTGTGTATGTGTGTGTTGACTGTGGTTAAGGGAGGATGTTCTGAGGAATGAGCGTCTGATGGCGGTAGCTGAAGCTATGAGACGTAGTCTAGGAAGAGGAAATCAGATAGTGCTGGTTAAAGAGCTAGTGCACTTCCTCAAAGGAGCTGGACCCACATCAAGAATGTGTCTCCCTCCAGTTGTCGTTGGTCCATTCCCGAGGGCGAGACGGGGCACCAACTATTGTTGTGTTCTAATTTCGTTGCCTGTGTTTGCTGTAATTTGTGGCCTCACCCCAACCGGGGGTTCTGTAATTTTGATTGCAATCGGACTGCTGTAGTTTTTAGCACTCTGGAGTAAATTATAGTGAATTACGCTAAATTGAATGGTTGGACTTGCATCTAAAAATGCAAGTTTTCTCCTGTTATGTTGCTTTGTTTTATGTAACCAAATGCAATTTCAGAGACGACGCCCTTCAGACTGAGTCTGGCATTGCCAGATAAGTGGCTCGGGGAAGACAATTTCACTCTCACTTTCACCAAAACTATTTGACTTTGACCTTGTGTGTCTCTTTGAGGCTGTGGAAGCTCATTCCGAGTCCATTAAGCTGAAGAGAAAGTGAGGAAAAACTATCCTCCAGTTCCTCACTTCAAAGGACCCAGACATTGTGGGAAGGGATGCAGACAGTATCTGAGCTGACCCACTGCGGAGATGCAAGAGAGGCCTCCCTTTGACTGGAGACTAACAGTAATCTCATCAAAGAAGCGGAAAATAAAGCCCATCCACCTCTTTGTGTACGTGGTGATGATAATCACTAGTGAGATAATAATTATCAAAGCTATATAAGGTGAGCGATCTGGGAGGTTTACACCTGATTTAACAACCAGGGAGGACAATGATGATGATGGATACATTAAAAGGAAATCCTGTGCTGGAAATGAAGTTTGCACACAAAACAGCCACGGTTTGAGTCATTGTTCACTGGGCCTCACCTCTGGGCCGCGGTACGGTCTCCCATTGACGATCTCTGGTGAAGCGTAGAGCGGGCTGCCGCAGAAGGTTTGCAGCAGCTTGTCCTTGTGGTAGAGGTTGGACAGCCCAAAATCAGCAATCTGTGGAAACAGGGGTACGTCTGAATTCAGCTACAGCCGTGTTGATTGTTAATCCCTCACACGAAGGTGGGGAATTTCAGTCACAGAGTAAAGGGCAAACGTACCTTAATATTACAGTTTTCATCCAGTAGCACATTTTCCAGTTTCAGATCCCTGTGCACCACTCCATTCTGAGAAAAAAACACAGCAATGATTTATGCATCAGTCGATGTATTATTCACTAGAGATGGAGCAGAGAGATAAGCAGTCCATTGTGTTAAGAGATGATTTACTCATACGAAGCTAGCTCGTGGCTCTCGGGGGAAATCAAGGCAGCTTGTTGGTCTAGTACTCTTTAATTGGTCTTGTCCCCTCTGGGGTCTTCACGCTGACATCTGCTGCCATTTTCTTTTCATAATTGACTCGCATGTGTCACGTAAACATGAGCCTGTAATTACCACCCTGTTTGAATGATGTTCCCACAACATCAAGGGATTAAAAAACAACTATATACTGTTAATGTTAATGTCTGGGCTTAAAAAAATAAATAAAACCAACAACCCTGGAATTAACATGTGGTATGCAGACGGACTCGGGTGCGGAGGAGTGACTTCCCCCGTCACTCGACCCCCCGAGGCCGCGCTCTGCACGGCATCTCCTATTGGTTACTGCCTGGCAGGGAGCTCGTCTTCTCATGCTCCTGATTGGTGCACGCGAGGAAGAAGCAGTTGTTTGCTTGTTGTGTCAGTGACTCACACCGCACCACCCGGTGGGAGGCTGTGCTTGGTGGTGATGACTCATCAGTCACGGCTGTCTAGGACTCTCCTATCTGAGGATCATGACATCATCCCTATCTCCAGCTGGGATGGGGATGAAAAGAGGGGAGCCCATCCAAACGGGCCCGGTCGACCTTGGGGGTTTTTGATGGGAGTTAGTGAGGTGTTGCTGGAGCTAAATCTCGGGGGGGGGGAAAGCTTTCGGGGGGTATCTCGGGACACCCATCAGCGTGTCAACAGATGAGGACAGAATTAATGCCGGGTCTGTTTGGAGCACTGTAATCGGAGCGTAAGCCTGAATTAGAGTTGCCTGTGTTCCTTCTTCCCTCAGAAACAGATGACTCCCAAACTCCAGCACCAAGAAAAGCATACTGTGCAGAGCCTGCAGATTAACAGGCTGTAAAGGCACACTGTGGAGGTGCATGGTCAATGTTACAATAAGCGGTGGCCTCGTAAACAAAGTCTGGATGTGTGTGAGAGAGCTGAAGAAGGTGACCACGTCTTCTCCATGGGTACCACGGGTTTGCTCACCTTGTGGCAGTGGTGCACGGCGGAGACTATCTGTCTGAAGAAGTGTCGCGTCTCCCGCTCGCTCAGGCGCCGCCGCTCGCTGATGTAGTCGTACAGCTCGCCCTTGCTGGCATACTCCATCACAATCACGATCTTGTCCTTGTTCTCGAACACTGGGAAATGACAAAACAATCGGAGTCCGTTAATATCTACTTCCGACGGCGAGAGAGAGGTGGCAGGACAACTTTGTAAAGTTCATTCTATCGTAATAGAAGCACAAACGGAAATTGTAATGTGAAAAGCAGAATAAGCCAGTTTTTGGAGCATACAAATTCCAGAGGAGCACATTACATCTCTACATTTCTCCCAGCGTTACATCACCCCAACCCCACCTAGTGCGCCTGGCTCCTTCACAACATAGCAAGGAGGGGCCGTTAACTCAATCAAGCCCACTCCTCAGAGACCAGAGTGCAGAGCGGCGAAAACAAGAGGGAACGCAGGAACCGAGTCACGGAGGGAGAAGGTTCGCTTTGCAGACCGAGGGTGTCAAATGACGCCCTCGACACATCACACTCCACCTTTGCATCATGTCAAGACATTTAACAACACACTTAACCACCACACTTGAGTGTCCACATCACATCAATTATTGCGCAACACTTTATTGTGGCAACACAGCTTTCCCTTTTTGACGGCGGACCTGGGCTCATATAAGAATAAAAATAATGCGTTACCCATTATGGGGAAGAGCTTGTTTATTCTAAGAGAATTCAACTGTCTTGTGTTTTTCTCTGTGTGAGTTATAAAGGAACGGCAAGCTAAAAGTCATGGGGCTAATCTTGCATCTTCTGTTTACGAATTAAAGTCAAAGTACAGCATAATTGAAACGTCTTGTGCGTTAACTCAGAGCAGCACTTGCATTAAAATGGTGACTCGCTGCACATCTGGTGACCGGAGATAGTAATGTTATTACAGTTGCATGACTGCGATGCCTTCCCATCCCGCTGCAGTCACCGAAACATATCATTCTGTGTCAGTATTTATCTCCCGGTGTATAATTTCAACTTGGCGACATCCTTCTCTCGCAGCGCTTTGGCATGGAGGGAATGAAAATGGCGAGGCAGGGAGAGAAGGACGGAGAGGAAAGGCCGGGGGAATGCTGAGGAGATGACAACAACACAGTCGGTCGTGTTGCTCCGCATTGTACGGGTTGGTTTTCCCACACAGCAGGGTCACAGGGGGTGAGGGGCTCTGCTTTCTGCACCCTTGAGTGAGCACCTTCATAGTTTATCACACTACTTCCCCCCCCCCAACAATCCCAGGGTCCTTTTAAAGACATAATCCTCTACAAAAACACACAGTTGCTGAGTGACGGTAATGCTCTCTGATTGTGACTGTCTGGCTGCTCGGGGGAGTAACAGACGGGATGTAAGCCAAAGCACCTGGGGGGGCAGAGCAGAACCGGCCCTCTGCGCGGTGGACAGAGCGCTGACCTGGGCCGACACTCGCGGTGATCCGTTGAGCTTCGATGGACCGATGCTCAGCTCGCACTCGCATTTACCTTTGACCCCAGGTGGTGAAGTAATTACCTGGCTTACATAACTTACAGCCTCGCTGTCACTCACCAGGCTTTGTTCACAGGTCGAGCCTCCAGATCTGACTTATTAGCACCTATTGTCTGTATGCCCTCACTGATGACAGACGACGTTACAAGCTTGCAAAAGGGGCAAGACAAGAAGATTACTATTACAAAGTGTAACTATTAACTATTAATGCAGACAATAAATAAGCAAGCATTGGAAACTCGGAACATTAACTCAACAGGTTATTTATTCAATTGGTTGTTTCTTACTGAACTTAATCTACCATGACTATCTTCAGAGTTTAAATTCATTTTTAGGTGTATGTCACATTTAGAGAATGCAGTATAATGAATACAATAAAACTCACAGCCTGTGTGTCTGTTCAAAATGTCCTCTGTATTTCCCTTTCCCTCCTTAAAGCTTTCTTGCTGAGTTGGATGAGGAGATTGATACCAATATTATCTGCCCGGAAGGTATACGGCTATATGGTTAGTTAAACTTAGCCGTACTACAAGAAACAGGGGGAAACACTATCCTAACTCTGTCCCATCTTTCTACCACCACTTCTAAAAATCAATGATTAACATGGTTTACAAAATTGTGTAAAAATTGTATTTGGTAGAAAGTCCCATGCTGGCTGTAGCATCATATTCACTGTCCAGACATGAGAGTGGTATTTATGTACACTGTGTTTACTACTCAAACTATTCCTTTAACTTGTGTCAGTTAGTTACTACATACATGAACATGCTACTAACATGTTAATCAGTTTGATGTATTACATGTATTTCTTGCATTTACATCCTTCTTGGGGTTGACTATTTGTTTTAAACTGTGGGCACTAGAGTACCCCGCCTGAGGAGCGAAGAGCAAAATCTGCTTTTAAATGCCCAGCGCAGCATGCTGATGGATGCAGAATGTGAGGGAGTGGTACAAATCTATCTCCACAAACACATCTGGTTCAGCTTTGCTTCACACAAGGCAGTTAGCCGGGGCTGTTGAAGAGGGTGTTGCCGGATATACAAATCGCGGGGCCTCCTATATATCTCTAAAGCAAGGCTGGGTGGAGGCCAGGCCACAACAGTAAACGGTGGGTTTGAAGAGAAACACCAAAGAGCGAGAGCGTGGAGCCTGGTGGAGTAAGCCTGCTTGGACATTATAAAAGTTGGTGTCCTTTTAATCATTCTCCGAGAAAAGGCATTCAACTTGGCTGCACTTCGGCCCTCCAGCTGACTGCTGGCACGTTCCCATGACAAATAGCGATATTCGCATATTCACTTAGCCGATAACGACCTGGGGACTTTGACACCGAACAAAGGACAGTGGGTAGGCCGGTTTGGGCAGCGGCACAAAACCACAAGCCATTGTGCCAGGGCAGCTGTCCTGAAAAGGGCAAAATCACATGAAGCCGACTCACGCGCCTTGTGACGTTAATGGCCTGCACACAGACCCAGACTGCATTATGTCAAAAGAATTCAATAGGAATTGTTTAACCTTTACACTTGCCGTTAATCCAAATCTATGTTTTCTTCCGGTGAAGTCAAGGTCATTCAAAGGAGCTCATATTTAAAGAAGGAGCCGTTTGAGCCCGACGTGAAGGCTTTGATAGTTAGAGAGTTGCTTCCTGGGGTAGATATATGATGATGTTGCTCCAGGGAAGGCTTAAGGCCTTTCCTCCCTCTGCATAGCACTGTCAGACAGGGTGCATGCCTGGGTGACTCAGGTCAATTCAGTATCTCCCTTGATATACACACACACACACACACACAGGCTCATACATATAGACACAAATATACAAAGACGTACAGTATATGCAAACGCACATACACAAGTACAGTCTGGTTCCCAGCTGCAGTTGTCTCTAAGTATCAGCAGATGTCTGGCCCTGAGATCAAGACAAGAGGAGACAAGAGATGAGACCTCTTAGATGTGGGAGAGGCAATCCCTTAGAATACCACCCTTCTTACACACACAAACTTTCAAAGCACACGTGCGCACACACACACACACACACACACACACACAGGGAAAGCCATCCAGACTTTTACTGGCCCCGGCAGCCAGACAGAGCAGATGAGATGAATAACATCCCAGAGCTGTAGTCCAGGTCGTATTATGACATCTGCATGTCATAACATGACAATCCTGCAGCTCGGCCACAAGTGCTGAATGAGTTGAGGGAGGGGAGAGAGGGGTGCGTTTTCGTTTTTGTGTGTGTTCAAGGCAAACGGCAAACCCTCACCTTCGTATATAGAGATGATGTGCGGGTGGCGGAGGGACGACATGATCTCGATCTCTCGACGGATGTGAACCATGTCCTGCTCGTCCTTGATCTTCTCCTTCCGAATTGACTTGATAGCCACCTGGAAACAGGGGACAGAGGAGGCTTGGGTCAGCTGACGTGGAGCACAACACAACATTTGGATGTCACAGTAACAGAGAGCTTGGGTGCCACACATTTTTCCTTTTGGTCCACTTAAACTGATTACATAACGGCACTGGTTTCATTTGGAGCGGGAAAATGAGACCAAAGCACATTTTTTGTCACACTCGTTATCTTATCAGTGCACTTTAAAAATGTACACGGCTCGCGCAGAGTACATACTGCACACGTGACGTCTGTCTGTCCCAGTAAAAACATGTGAGCCAGCTCAGTACGTGCTGTACTGCTACACATCATCCCCTAATACACCCCTCGGACCGCCTCGCCAGGCCTCGCTGTTATGACAGCCAGATGAGTCAAACAAGGTAGGAGGTGTCATCGTAGTCTCACAGCGTGTCATTTACTCAGCCTCTTTTCTGTACGAAGCAAAATGAAGGTTAAAAACAAGCCGACATGTGATGCCATAATGGAGGCTTGCTTTGTCCTCTTCCAGGGCCTGAGCCTACATTTAACTAGGTAGCCGTCAGCGTCTGGGCTGGGTCTCTGATCCGGACCCCCGACCCGTCTCCAAACAGAGAGATCAAGAAGTCACATTCACAAGGTGAAAACGTGGGGTTTCCACAGGAACCGTCTTTTCCAAGAAACAGCTGAGGAGGACGAGTATCATGAAAAAGAGGGGAGTTGTTAAACGTTCATGGTCCCTGGAGGAAGGCTGGGAGGCATGGAGGTCAAGAGGGCTCCTCCATAAATCATCAGACGTCAGGATTTAACCTACACGGCCCGGTTTCCTCCCCCGTCAGAAAGTCCTTGAGAAGACTCTCTTTTTTTGAGTCACTCTAATTAACAACAGCTAATGGCCTACTTTTGAATTAGCCCTAAAAGCTGGCCTGCTGGGAGTTTTATTGAGGAGTTGGGAGAACGGGCAGCGGTTGAGGAAGTGACCCAGTCCACTCGCCTTGCCAACGGGCCTGCTGCACGAGATCCAACAGGTCAACAACTACACTTGATTTGACTGTTGTATACCGTAATTGTTACTGGATGCATTCGAACCTCGAGCCTATATGCACTCCTTGAACGAGAGGTTAGGGGCCTTTTTCTGAAGAAACCAATTGAGGGTGCACAGTCTAGCACATGTCACTATAATTGTAGCCTAAACATTCTGGATTGAGTCCTGAGTTTGCTTTGATCGGGCCTCTATAGAGTCTGTTAGCTCTGAATTCTGTTAGTTTAAACTTTTGTCCTCTCCTCGCGAGGCGGTGGTATTCTGAGGAGCCCAGCTTTATTCCATTCAGCAGAAACCACAGGCAGTAGTGAGTGCCAAGCTAATTACCGTGTACATCAATAAAAATAACCCCAAACCGGAATGGTTCCCTTCCAGTGCATGCCTTGATTACATAGAATTTAAAGAAATGATACCATAATAAACAAGATGGTGTCCAGGGGTCCACATGCTGTGTACATAATTGGGAAAGGTTTGTTTGTGTCTTAACGCCGATGTTTTTTTCTTTACCTCATCAGATTCATCAACGTTTTATCACTGATTCCCAAAACGTAAGTAACATTGTTGACTTTGGTGTTGTTTAACAGTGAGGCAGAATGTGAGTCACCTTCCTGGATTTAATGTAGGAATTAATCCAGGAATTCATTAATTTAGGCCACAACTGAGAAATTACCCCCAAAAAGTTACTTGCAAAGGCAAGAAAACTTCCTCTGTAAAACTGCTGCCCAAAACCAAAACGTTTGGGGGTTTTTTCCCCCTCAAAAAACAAAAAGAGTAGTAATCAATCTTTAACAGCCATGATCTTGATTCCTTGCTGCATGTTAACTCGCTGAATGAGCCAGCTCTCCCACATTGGGCTTGAGACAAAGCCATGCATCTCTGGTGTATCTCCTCATGTTCCCCTGCCCTGACCCCGATGTGGATCGTTAAACAGGACTTCAGATCAGCCACTTGCCAGCTGGCCAGGCTGGCTGACACAGCTACGCTTGTCCTTAAGTGGATCCCTATTACTGTCAGTCACAGTAAACAGGCGCTGCGCCGCTGCCCACGCCGGCCCCTGCCAGGTATGGGGCCGGTCCTCGTCTGGCCCCTCCCCTCTTCTCCTTGTCTACAACAGAGCTGTTTGAAGTGAAAGTCCATGTTTCGCTTCAGTAGAGCCTGACATCTTCCTGTGCTTTCTCAGGCCATTAAAATAGATGAAGTATTCATCACAAGCTCACCCTTCTCTGCATGCTCTAGTCTAAAGATCACGATCATCTGTTGTGTTACGAGAAAGAGAGAGAGAGTGTGTGTGTGTGTGTGTGTCTGAGTCAGAGTTCGGGGGGGGGGCAGAGCGAGTGGGAGGAAGAGGCCCGTCACTTTTCCAGAGAACTATATTCTCAAACACAGCCAGGAATCATAATACCTCATCAACGGCACCACATATAGCAAAGGAATGCCAGTGTTTCCCCCCCTCTCGCGTACCTCTCCAGTGAATCCATTGTTGGGGAATGATGTAATCTGGTACTTTAAGCTTGTATTAATATAACTCTCTATCCCCCTTATCTGAAGCTGTCCCTGTCTTGTTATGCTGGTGGGCTTCCCTGTGTCTCTGTGTAAGCGGCCCACCCCCTCCTGGCTGTGATGGATCCCCCGTACAGGATATTAACCTTCCCCTCCAATCTCATTTCCTGCTGGGGATGGCCTTTCATGTGTCACTGCCCATTTTAAGCCCGGCTGTCACCACAACCTTTTTACTATAGTCACCTAGATGGCAAATACTACTTTAAGACACACGGTGTCTTTCTCTCACCGGTACACAAACATGACACACACACATCTTCCAGAGAAGAGGTTGTCTTTTTTCAGCCTTTACAAGATAGAGAAAATAACCTCATGTATGCCCCTTGGTCTATTTTTTCCACTTCCATGTGTCTTATGTGAAGAAGAAAAAACAACAAAACAGACCTTATTAGACCTGAATTAAACATATTTGAAGATTCTAAGAGTTATAGATTGGTTCATCTAGGAACTACTATACTGTAGATTAAAATGTTGTATTATTCTTTGTTGAAATATGTGTATATCTATATATACAGCCCTGCGATAGCTTGGTGAACCTGTCCCGGGTGAGCCCTGCCTTCCCCTTCACCTTTGAGTGAATGAATTTGAAAACATTTCATGGACCCACTGTTAGAGTGCCAGGGACCACTGGGGGACCCCCGAACCCCACACTGAGAACCGCTTGTGCACACGTCACATAACCCCACAATGATCTCTATGATCCGTTGCACTCCTTCGCATAACGCCGGGTTTCCACTGAGCTGCTGAGCACTACGACATACGGCTGCGCAGATTAAAGCAGACAGTCACTCAGTTCCACTTTCGCTGACACACTGAATGTGCCCACATCTAATCAATCTTCCCTAAGTGCCTTCAGCTCATTCCACACATGTGGATACAAACGCACACAAAAAGTTTCTCAGTCTGTCTCGCCGCTTGGCTCTCTCTGCTCGTCTCATTTGGTTTGAGGAAGGGGGAGGGGGTGGGGTGCGGGGGGACTATGCGGCTGCATCCATACGGACACGAGGGACTGGCCGTGAGTCAGAGGTCAAGTAAACTCTGGCAACGCAGCACCAGGCACACGTGGCCCGTGTGGTGGCCCGGCCGCCAGGCCCCGTCTGTTTCCTGCTGGTACTCCGTGTGCAGAGGCGTTGATTCTCGGAGGACTTCCCTGAGATATACAAACTCCCACGTGAAACACGGTGGTGCAAGGAAGTCCTATACTTTACCGAGATGCTATTTAAAGTCTAAATGCTATGCTCAGGAATTTGCAGCAGATTACAGGAGAACGGAAGGCATCGGGCCAACGGGTTCTGACCTACAAAGAGTTATTTGTATACTGACAGGTGTTTCCGTTATTTTGCCCGCTACATTTCTATCAGTGAGGGTAGGTTAAGTGAGAGAAACACCTGTCTGTGTCATGCAATACAGATCCATATCCCCACGAACAACAGCCTCCAAAATAACCATGAAATTGATTCAATGCCGTCTGAATCTGAACATTATAACGTTCATGAAAGTAGGATTTTGGTTAGGGGACGTCATTTAATACCAGCAGGGCTTTAGAAACACTAAAAATGCACACACACATGAAGGATCTAGCATGAGTGGCTGTCAAACACTGTTAATCATTCAAACAATACATTACAGAAACCAATTTGACTTGACTGGCTCAGAATGTCAAAACAATGTGGGCGACTGTGGCTCAGTGGTTAGCAAGTCAGTCTTTCAATCAGAGGGTCAGTGGTTCAAACCCCGGCTCAGCCAGTCCATGTCGTTGTGTCCTTGAGCAAGACACTTAACCCTAATTGCTCACCGTTGCTGTGTCTACTGTATACTGAATATCATGTAAGTCGCTTTGGATAAAAGCGTCCGCTAAATGAAATGTAATGTAATTTTGACCCTTCCAGTTAAATAGTCAATATATGCCTTGAGCAATTTTACAGTGCAAGTGAAAGTGAAATACTTCCCATTAGAGCTGCTGCCATGGTAATAATAATAAATGGGAAAACATACAGAGGAAAGGACATGGAGCCAAGTGGGACAGGCCAACTGAGAGTAGCCCTACCGAAGGGTTTATGGCTCCCCTATCAAGCATGCAGGAGCTATGAAACCATTGGGGGACATTGTTGACCTATGAGTTTCCCCCTGGCATTTTCAGCTCATGGAAAGCACCTCACGTCCTGCCAGATCGGGCACAGGGGTCAAGTTTTGCCACAGGGGGAAATAAAATAATATTTGGAAACATGTGCCGGCCTGCATGTACATTACAGCAGATGGTGGGCACAGACAGCCGTATAGAGCTTGTACGTAAAGAAACAGAAAGTGTTGGACTGACTGAAACGTTCCCAGCAAAATAAAAACTAAACCGAAAGGATGTTTCTGAAACATTAAAGCAAACAAAAGAAATGGGAGTGAGCCCTCGTACTGTCTCTTGGGGACTGTTAGTGGTTCTCCATGATGTTTACTGGGACCCCTGGAGTCACATCAGTCAGTCAGTAGCCGGATTTGCACGAAAGCATCCGGTCGTGAGGCCCCGCATAGGACATGGCGTGTGCAGCCACAACTCCCCGGACCCATGGGCCCTTTTGAGCATAGGGGGGGGAATTCCCAAATGGCAGGACATGCACACGCCAACAAAGCACTGATTTTAGGAGCAATATTTTTTTCCTGTAGTGGCTGCAAGCCCCTGGGCAAACACAAAACAAAAGCATCATGACAGATGTTTACAGCTGCTGGAAGCATCTCTTAAGTGACTCACCTCTCTGCCGGAGCGTCGCTCAATGGCCTTCTTGACTTTGCCGTAGGTGCCTCTTCCCAGCGTCTCCAGCAGCTCGTAGCGGTGTTTCAAATTGTGCTTGTGGTGGTGTTTCTTCACGCCCGAATTTCTCCGTCCATCACTGCCTGTCGGGGTCTCTTCGGCTGAGCTGCCGGCAGGCAGGGATGGAGCTGGAGGTGGAGGGGAGAGGTCACCTCCCGCCGGTTTGCCCGCTGAGGTTTGGCCCCTCTGGGCCTGGGGAAGGGTTACCCCCCGGTGGAGCGATAAATAAGCGGTTTCCATCTCACTAGGGAAGTGTTTAAACAGCCTTCCCACTGTTAAATATCCCAAACTACCTACCTAGTAAATTGATAATATAATACTTAAAGGTCTAATAATAGTAATAATAAATAAATAAATTACAAGGAATAACGCCTACTAGTCATAGCCTATTATTACATGTGGAAACTGACATTTCCGGATTGTCTTGGTTGATCAATTGGCTTTGATCAAAGTGAGCAGAGATTGTATTGTTCCTCCTCCTACCTAATCATGTTATTATCTCTTTATCCTAATGCGTCTAATAATGGATTAATCACACAGGTCTATAAAGGACATTATCGGTACATAATTACCTGATACATAGTCCTGCATCACAGGATACAAAATAATTATAGTGCCAAGATGTAATAAAATATGTCTTCAGATTTCGACAGCAGGCAGCGTGCCTGGAAGCTGAGCGCACGTTGGATTCAAATATGATATATTGGCTATATAATGTATGTGCAAGCTCTATCCCGATACAATAATTAAAAAAATAAAAAAACACGACTAAATCAGTGGGTCTGATCTCACTCCTCGGTCGACTGGCATGATCTCGCTGTGTATAACTCTGGCTCGGTCACCTCATCTGTCGTCCTAAACGCTGCCAACACCACCGGCTCACATCTGAAAGGCGAGAACGCTGCGACGAAACCGGCGTTTTGGATGAAGATGACCCTCATTTTGCCCACGGCCCCAGGTACGGCTCCTCATTCATCTGGGCTCTGTCTGTTGTGCGACTGCATGCTCCGTGCAGTGGTCGGCGGCGGTAGAGGTGCGCTGGGATCGGACACTATCTCGAGCTGAGACGTTGCGGATATTGCCATGGTCGTTTTGCTGATCCCCTGCTTCTTCTTCTTCTTCTGCTGCTGCTGCTGCTGCTGCTTCGTGTGCCTTTCTTCTGGTTTCTCCCCTTTCCCTCTATCCTCAACGTGAGAGGCTGTGGATAAGACTTGCGAGAGGATCCGAGACCGGAGGCGGGGTTTACGCAGACCTCCTCCTCCTCCTTCCCTGTCTTTTCTCTTGCCTTCCCTCTTTGTGCTCCCTTCCCCTCTCACATCTCTGATATGACTGCTTAATTCAGGGGCGTAGCTGGGAATCATATCGACCCCCCCAGCACTGTATTATACCCACTGCCATCCATCTTGGCCAATAACATCTAATCAATACAGATCCATTGATCAAAATGACACCTCTTCTCCCCTCATATCCAATTAAAAGCCTGTACCTGAACCAAGGGTGTCATTTTTTATTTATTTAGCTAACCTCCAAGAGACACATGCCCATTCTCAAAAGAATAATTTGACTTGTTTATGCTTTTATGCTTCTGATATGCCAATGTGGAAGCGTCTTAAAGTTGCATTCTTTCTAATGGCCAGCGGGGGTCGACGGCATTGGTCAAAAAATGAAGTCCAATTGTATAGAAGTCTATGAGAAAATGACACTACATGTCCCTTGATTTGTTACCTCATTCATAAACATTAGTCTATACATTAGTTTGTGGTCTCAATCTCTAGTTTCAAGTCTTCTTCCATCCAGCACGATGCTCATTTAGTATATTATGGTCCAATCTAGAGGGAAATAGATGATGTAGCAGGGTATGCAGGTATGCTTTGGGTGTGGCTACTTTGTGATTGACAGGTCATTATCAGGGCTTTGTCCAGTCTGAGTGTTGACTGTGTTTTTGTCTGACAACTTTAACCCTTTCACAGTGCTGATGTAAGTTAATCGTAACCGTTTAGGTTATTTAAAATGTCTAATTAAGCTTTCTGCTTAATTAGCTGCAGCTCCCTCCCCCTCTTGTGTCGCTTCTGGTTGCAAAAAAACTAAATGCCCGATTTTAAGGCTTATATATACAGTCTATGGCTGATACGACAAGATCAATACACCCTCATTTCTCAGTCTTGCGAGACTTGCTGACTGTCGACCTATTTCGTTGATATTCAAGGTCAAACTCGACCATCTCGGGACAGTTTTGTGAGTGGAGGGGTGGGGTGACTCATGAGGGGAGGGGCTGGTCAATGTGAGAGTGTGAGCACACTCCTATAGACCATTTTTGATTAAATGGAAAAAGGCTCAGTTTCAAGACTCTGGATTTCAAGGCATGCAGGGTGTAACTTGATGAATGTCATAACAGAAAACTGTAATGACAAATCAATAGTGGGACACTAACGAGTATCAAACATACAATCCTTTTACAAAATGTATGTACCTGCGATTTACACTATTTGTGTATTCTTAAATGTTACACACAGCGGCATAATTGTGTGTAGAACAATTGTTTATTTCCAGATGTAGATGTGGGTTAAGATTTACAATTTTCGTTTTTTTAAAGGATATCTTAACATTGAGAGAGGTAGCAATTTTTGAACATTTTAGCTTTCATGAGCCTCTTAAATCTCAAATGAAAAAAAACAACATTGACATATTCCTCATTATTGTCCGTCTCTGTTTTCCTTCAGCTCAGAAGGGTTGTGCAACCTTAGTGAAGGTGTGAGCTCTCGTTGATAATATAGAATTTGGCAATTACTGGATTGTTATGCAAAGCTGCATACTGATCTCCAGAAGAAGAAAAAAAATAAATCTGCTTCTTGTCCCAAACACCAGCTGCGATACAGTTCAAAGAAAGTTTGCCTGCAGTTTTATCAACTCGAGTGCAGGAAAACTCAAAGCACTGTGAAACAAAATTATAAAATTATATTATTATATGAAATCTATACGCTTTAGGTATGTAACATTATACTGGACTGTTCTTTCCAATATAACGAATAACAGACCATCCTATACTGGCTCTGTGTGCCATTGCAATGTTCCTACACTTCCCCTGTTTTATACACAGTCATCGTGCCAAATGAATTCTTATTTGCATCTGGTTTCCATACTGAGAGAGAAAGGAGACAGATCTCAGAAGGGATTATCTAATTAATCCCATTTTTTCATGTGGGTTGCAATATACACCGCAGCCCACTATAAACACATCATTTGTTCGTTACCTGAACAAACAAAATGTGTTTGATGGATCGTTAACCAGAGAAAGATCTCCAGTTTAGAGTCTAGTGCACTTATTTGAGTTTATAAACTTTCTGTAGAGGGCATTTCATATTTTAGGGTAATCTACCATTTCATATTCTGATTGAGTAATATTACGAGTAGCATAATCTGGTGGTAAAATCTCAATACTCTGTAATATAGAGTAATACAATTTATTGAGGGGGGAACGTTTGGAGAGATGCTTCTCTAATGACAACATGTGTTGGCAACTCAAAAAACATTTTGAATAAATGTCATCATATGAATATATTTAGCTTATTCATTTTGTTTATTGTCTCAGTTTTGTACCATTTCAAATTACTGAAAACGTTTGATGTTTACATGCTTATTCATGCGATATTGCCAGTAAGCCAACTCTTCTTTATATCATTTACAGGCACCTGCTGTGCTCAAACAATCATATTGTGTTGACTGCATTGGTTCTTGTTTATATGCTTGTGTATTCCAGCTGCTAATCACAGAGGGGGAGGTCTCGGCTCATGTCTATCACTTTCTGATTAAGGAGGGAATCTGTTTCCTCTTATGCTCCTGAGAATAGCTGGCATCCTTTCTGAGCATCCGTACGGTTTGTTGTCATTAAACGGGGTAAGTAGAGGGTCCAATTATAGCAACACAGACTCTGAGATTAGTATGTGATCTGATTCCTCTCTTGGCCTCATTTGCACTCTGCAGCAAGGACGACAGGAGCGGCGGTAGAAAGAGGGCCGCCACTGCCCTCTGGTGGTGAATGTGGAGCCACGTCGATGTGAGGAAGAAGAAGAAGAAGAAGAACTCAAATGTGCTCATGAAACTAGTGTATATGATTCTAGGCAGCAACCGTAGAAATGGTTCAAACGGTTCATGTATAAACCTGCAACGTTAATGTGCTATCACTTCCTGAAGGCACAATATTTTATTAAAGCACCGACATAAAAAATGCTTTTTGGGAAGAGCTGTAAATCAACATAACTGCTCTGCCATACGGACCGTTCCAGTGATTTTCTTTTGGTATATTTTACTACTTTTCTGCAAGTCCATTAACTACAAGCTACACACCCCTCACTTGACAGCTGAGCATTTTCCAAAGCATATCTTTATCTTTTCTTTTTAAAAATAAATAAAACTAAAAGGGGTATTTTTTTAAACCAATTGTAATATGGCAGGGTGAAAGCTGCTTGCAGACATTTGCATGGGACAGATCACAGAATCACAGTGATCACGTCAAGTTTATGAATTGTAATTTTAGTTTAATTCACGTCTCCATTTTAAACTAATAAAATATAAAAACGTTTAGTGTGCTGTACTGACCTCTGACCTGTGTTGGGTTTTATCATCTCAGTCTGAGATTGAACAGAAGTGAAGCTCTGTACCTCCGCCTGGTGGATAAATTATGTCGTTGCATTTTTATGCAACCTTCTCGGGAATAGCACGCTAAAATGATTTAAGAACTGCAAAATAAGATTGTAGGAATCTTAAGACATCAAGTTGATTTAAGTCTTCAATTTTAATTGCTGAAATTAAATAGACTTTCTTACAGTTTTCACTAAAAATGTTGTATTTCAAGAAATATCAGTACACAAATATAGTTGAAGTTGCATCACATGTTGCATTTATTCATTTTTTAACCAAGAGATTCTCATTGAGACAGGTGGACACACAGATAATGCAAACACAAAATTAAAACATTTAAAAAAGGAAAACAAAGGTCAAATTATAGAATAATAAAACATTGTGCATTCAAAGAATTATTGTGTTGACGTTTTAAATGCTGTGGATGACAGATATGTTGAATTACTATTAATATAGACACACTTTAAATGTCCAAATGACGGATTCTGAATAAATCCTCTCCTCGTTTCCTGTATGCTCCATTTGAAACAACAGGTACACTTCAAAACACAGTATATTTAGACCTGAAGGGTTGAATCCCGACTCCCAAATTCGCATGCCACATCCAACTGACGAGTCAGCACTGGCCAGTAAAGCGTTAGGCTCTCCTGAGCAGCTTTGCCGTCATCGGGTGTCTGAGAAGAAACGGGACAAACGTTTCTTCTCGTCCTCGGACATCTTTTTGACGAAGGAAATCTGGTCGGGGAAGTGGAAATGCTTTAGGGAAATTGCACCAACAATTTAAGTCAATTTGATTTTTGAAAAACTCTTTTAGTTTCGTGGTTTAATGGTTAGAATTTAGTGGTGAGTCACGTTTTTTGCAAGTGCTTTAACTAAATGTCCCAACCCATATCAATACCTCATTGGTTTAAATGAGGACCACGTCTGCTGTTAAAAATGGCATAAAATTCAAATCTACAGTTTACAGAAAGCCTCTTTATTGAAAATAATTAATAAAAACATTTTAAACTGTTGTAAGAGACCTAGGAAAACGGTCAAATGGTGGCTACTCACAACGACGATGAAAAAGAAAAAAACATTTATGACAATTGTCATGATGTTTGTCAAGCCTTGCTCTTGGATGACCTGCAGGTGGAGAGAGACAGAGGAATACAATGTTAGCGCTTAGTTAACAAATATGGGATAGAAAGATAGATGGATATGTGGACAGACAGAGAAAAAGACAGACAGACAGACAGACAGACAGACAGACAGACAGACGCAAAATAGACAGGCAGGTCAACAGACAGAAAGATACATTGACAAACAGAAATATAAATTGACAGACAGACAGACGATAAATAGACAGACAGAAAGATAAATTGACAGACATGCACATTGACAGACAGACAGACTGACAGTCAGACAGTCAGAAAGATAAATAAACAGACAAACAAACAGAAAGATAAATTGACAGACAGACAGACAGACAGACAGACAGACAGACAGACAGACAGACAGACAGACAGACAGACAGACAGACAGACAGACAGACAGACAGACAGACAGACAGACAGACAGACAGACAGACAGACGTATTTCTGAGAGCCCTTCTCACCAGCAAATTGGAGATGAAGATGAAGTTAAAGTAGTCAAAGATGATGGCTCCCCAGCTTTTGTTTTCGTACCCGACAATAAAGAAGTTATAGAGCGCGTTCCATTTAACGCAGACGTCAGCGGCCCCCGGCACCATGGGGCCCAACACAGCCGGCACATTGCTGGGATGGATCAAAGAGCACATTTGCCCTTTCATGGTCATGTTGTATGATACATTGTACTCTCTGGTTAGTGAAAATAATGTAAATACAGTGGGTCATGTTAGTGATACATGGATGTCAGACTAAGGAAATAATTAAGACATCAAAACCGCAATATCATGCTATTGTTTATATATATATATATATATATATATATATATATATATATTTTATATGATATCATACTATATATTTTGGTGTTGTACAGCCAAAACAAGCTATTTGAACATCAATTATATTGACAATTTATAGACCGAACTATAATCAAAAAGTCAAGAGAATAATTGGTTATTGTAAGTGCAGGCCAGAGAGAGAGAGAAAAAGAAATGAGACTACTGGAAGAGCAGACCAAGCAATATCCTTACGTGGAAACGTTCTCATCCAGGACGCAGCGGTCGCCCAGCTTCCCGGGGGAAAGCTCGGCTGCAATAATCCCGAAGATGGAGATTAAAAGCAGCTGGAAGAAGACAAGTTCCACCATCATGGACAAAAAGTCCATGAGCATTTTCACCTTGTCACGCATTTCTGCACAGAGGAAGAAAAAAAGATGCCGTCACACAATTTGGACAGTTGACCTTATTTCTTCTGAATTAGCTGTAATTTTATAATAAGCGGCTTGTAATAAAAGTATGTCTCAGCATTTCAGCATCGTTCTGAGTTAAAAATAGTTTAATTTAGGCTTCAAGCATTTGTTTGGCAAATAAAATCAAGATCAGAGTCTAAAATAGCACGCAGTTATCGTTGGCGTAGCTTATTAGACAATTGCTTTTGTCAATTTCATTTTAAACAGCATGTTTTGGCTGACAGTAGAGATATTACTGTCTTTTGTTATTTCAGTGTTAATTATAAGTCATTAAAGCTGTAGAAAATGTTACACTGTGCATTGCACACATTATTCTGCAACCCGACACATAAGCCAACTACTAATGCTACTCATGTAAGATTATTTCCTGCACATGTTAGCTAGCAGACAGCTCGAGGCGTTAGCTCACACCAACTGCTGGGTCCAGATCATTTCAATTTCATACCTTTTTCCAATAACAAACCACAAAATACATTGCAAAACTGTCAATCCAACAAGTCGGTACAAATGTACTTACCGGAGAAGAGTCTATGGCTTGGCTACTGGTCAGAGAAGAAGAGTTGATGTTTCAAGTCCGTTCGGGTGTTTGAGTTAACTGAGCTGACCTTGAGAAGTAACGTTAATGTCTACAACGGCTCGAACGTTGGTTTTAAAAAATGCATTTTAGTTTCAGAGCTCACATTCTGGAAATTAAAACATATTACTAGTTGCCAAGGTAATTGGAACATAAAATGTCGATTGACTATCAAATTGTGAAAGATGTTTTATTTTGAAAAATGACCAGATACAGCAGTCAAAATCAAGGCAGAATATCCTGAGATGGCCAAAAAAGCCCCGACCATAACTAATTATATAGATTAAACAGCTCTCTAGGAAACAGTGTTCTGGTGTATGTTTCTGGGCTTTTATTGTGAAGATACAAATCTACAAAAGATATACCTGAAATGTTCAATTAATTAAATAACAGAATGTAGAGTTTTCTGTTTTTGTTTTAACTCAGAGACCTTTTTTGTTATTTGTTTCTGTTGAGCTAACTTAGACTCACAACCTTGTGGTATTGTTCAATGTTACGGATAACAGTTGATTGACATGAATGTTTAACCAATAGGAAGCCGTATGTTGATAGGCTTGGGACCAATAGGATGAGGGAGTGAATGTGGGGGCGGGGAAACGGATACGGAGTGGGCATCTGATTAAACATGTCAACTTTAGTACACAGTCTGTCTCACGCGCATTATTAAGCGAACACGACATGGTGTCAGAAGTGCTGTGTAGCTAAAACAGGACATAAAAGTTGTACTACTGTACTGGCGTAGATAAAAGTTCGGAAGAAGTGTTCGGTGAAGTTGGATGAGTGATAACGAGCAGGACCGGGAGGCAGCTAACCTTGGCATGGCGGCTAACACTCCCAGCGCTACGTTTAACATCCAACCGCCGGAGCCCTTGATTTTTCCAAGCCGAACGGCTGGACAAAATGGATTCGGAGGTTTGAGAGATTCCGTCAGGCAAGTAACCTGTCTGCAAGCTCCGAAGTCAACCAGGTGAATACCTTGATATACTGCATGGGAGATGACGCAGATGACATCTTGCGAGGCTTAAAACTAAGTGCTACAGACCAGCAGGTATACTCAAAAGTGAGAGACGGATTTGAGTCTTTCTTCGTTGTTAGAAAGAACATCGTATATGAGCGCGCTCGTTTTAACATGCGCAAACAGGAGGCAAATGAAACCGTTGACGTTTTTGTAACTGCCCTACATGCATTAGCAGAGCACTGCAATTATGGGACATTGCACGACGAGCTAATCAGAGATAGGATTGTAGTGGGACTGGCTGATGCAAGGCTCTCCGAACGCATGCAAATGGCGAAGGATTTAAATCTGGAAAAAGCCATTAACATGGCAAGACAATCAGAGGAGATAAAAAAGCAACAAAACACACTGAGGAGTGATGTCAGTAGTGTAGTGCAGATGGACGCTGCCACTGTGGACAGAGTGTTTGAAGGCAGAAAGCAAAGAGAGAAGCCCAAGTTCAACAAATACAAAAGTGATGGAGAAAAGTCACACTTCAGCAGCCAGAGTAGACATCCACATAGCTCCCAGTGCTACAAATGTGGTGGCCCACCTCACCCTAGACATGAGTGCCCTGCCAACGATGCAAAGTGTCATTCATGTGGAAAAAAAGGTCACTTTCAGCGTGTCTGTCGTGCAGGCGAACACGTGGACGGTATTGAGACGGAGGAGGAGGATGAACGTTTCTTCCTGGGTTCTGTGACGTCCGACAAAGCTGCATGGACCGCTAACATAGGAATAAAGAACACCACAATCAAGTTCAAACTCGACACCGGAGCGGATGTCACTGCTGTGTCACAGACTGATATGAACAGAATATTTTCCGGTACACAACAGCCTGTTCTTCAGAAAGCAGAGAGACCTTTGCTTGGTCCGGGACGGATTCCGCTGGATGTGTCAGGGTTTCCCAGACTGCAGCTGAGGAGTGGAGTCAAGCAAACCATGCAGAAGGTTTATGTGGTCAAACATCTGAGCACGCCCTTGCTTGGATTTCCAGCCATTACAGCCCTTGGCCTGCTCAAACGTGTTGACAGCATAGATTTGGACACTCAAGTCGACGTACCCTAGACTGTGCAATGGGCTAGGTGAGGTGAAACGGGCATATCACATAAAACTAAAACCAAATGCTGTGCCTTTCTCACTGAAAACACCTAGGAGAATTCCTCTGCCGCTGATGGGGAAAGTCAAGGAAGAGCTTCAGCGAATGGAAGAGCTGGGCGTCATCAGCCGTGTGGAGGAGCCAACAGACTGGTGTGCCGGTATGGTGGTCGTACCATAGAAAAACAGTTCACGCCTGAGACTGTGTGTGGACTATACTGGCTTGAATGCGTATGTGCGCTGTGAAAAGTACATTCTGCCGTCAGTGGATCAGTCTCTCGGAATGCTTGCTGGAGCAAAAGTGTTCAGTAAATTGGATGCTAACATGGGGTTCTGGCAGATCCCCTTAGCTGAAGAGTCAGTCAGGTACACCACATTCATAACACCCTTCGGGCGGTTCCACTTTAACCGCCTTCCCTTCGGCATCAACTCAGCACCCGAACACTTTCAGTGCATGATGGCGGAAGTCATAGAGGGGTTGGAGGGTGTGGTTTGCCACATTGATGACTTACTAGTGTGGGGGCGGGACCAAGACGAGCATGACACACGACTCCATGCTGTGCTGCAAAGAGTGGAGAAAGCAGGCATCACCCTGAATGTGGAAAAGTGTGAACTCTCCAAGAGCGAGATGGCCTTTTTGGGCCACATCATCTCAGTCACGGGCATCCGGCCCGATCCGAAGAAGACGGAGGCTATCACGGAGATGAAGGAGCCAACAAATGTGAGTGAGATGAGGAGTTTTCTCGGCATGGTCAACCAACTCGGGAAATTCATTCCTCAGCTGGCTGAAAAAGACAAAGCACTCCGTGACCTCCTCTCGAAAAAGAACTGCTGGGTGTGGGACACTGACCAGGTAATGGCGTTTAAGGAGCTGAAGGAGGCACTTGCTTCTCCTCCAGTGTTGGCCATGTATGACCCAAACAGAGACACTAAAGTATCAGATGATGCATCATCATATGGCTTAGGAGGTGTTATTCTCCAGAAGGTGGACGGTGAATGGTGTCCTGTGGCTTATGCATCGCGGTCACTCTCTCCAACTGAACAACGCTATGCACAAGTTGAAAAGGAGGCTCTGGGCCTCACATGGGCCTGTGAACGGTTCCGGGATTTCCTCCTGGGAAAGCATTTCCTCCTGGAGACCGACCATAAACCTCTTCTCAGCCTACTTGGAGCCCAAGCACTCGATCTTCTGCCGCCAAGAATTCAGCGCTTCAGAATGAGGCTCATGCGCTACTCATATACAATCATACATGTGCCAGGGAAGTCACTCTGGACAGCAGACACACTGTCACGCTCGCCTGTGAAAGCGAGCATGTCCCCAGATGAAAACGAACTGATGGAGAGCACAAACATATATGTGGACTGTATCATGGGAAATCTGCCTGCCAGTCCCTCATACATAGACAATCTGAAAGAGCAGCTCAAAGCTGACAGTGTCTGCTCAAGGGTCATGATGCTGTGCAGAGAAGGATGGCCAGCGCATGTAAAACAGGAATCGGTGCTGTAAAACTACTGGCTAGAGCGAGCCACACTCACAGTGGAAGACGGTTTGCTACTAAAAGACTCATGGCTGGTAATACCTGCAACACTGCGGAACGATGTGCTAGCCAAGCTGCATGAAGGACACCAAGGTGTTGAAATGTAAAGCACGTGCACGCCAGTCTGTATGGTGGCCGGGACTCGGTCAGCAGATAAACGACATGGTACTCAAATGCAGAACATGCATACAAGAGAGACACAATCACAATGCCCATGCCCTCAGAGCACCCTGACCGACCATGGCAAAGGTTGGGGGCGGACCTCTTTGAACTGGGAGGTAAGACGTACTTACTTGTCGTAAACTACTTCTCGAGATATATTGAGATTGCACTCTTATCTCACACCAGGTCCACCGACATCATCACTCATCTAAAGTCGATCTTCGCTCGCCATGGCATCCCGGAGGTAATGATGTCAGATAACGGACCTCAGTTTTCTGGACAGGCCTTCGGCATGTTTGCAGCTGCATACGGATTCAGACATGTCACCAGCAGCCCGAGGTTCCCGCAAAGTAACGGCGAAGCAGAACGAGCGGTCCAGACGGTGAAAAACCTTCTAAAGAAGGCAGATGACACCTACCTTGCTCTACTCGCTTATAGAGCCACTCCTCTTCAGAATGGATACAGCCCGGCTCAGCTTCTCATGGGCCGACGTTTACGCACCACGGTGCCAACTGTTCCCTCTCATCTGGACCCTACGCTGCCTGACAACAGCGCACTGGCTCAGAAGGAAAAGGAGAAGAGGATGTCAGATGCTGCACACAACAGGCGTCACCGTGCAAAAATGCTCAGTGTCTTGTCACCAGGAGAACCTGTATGGGTCACCGACGCTAAGACGCCTGGAACTGTGACCCAGACCCACTCTACTCCAAGATCTTATTTGGTGGATTTACCTCAGGGGGTGGTGAGACGCAACCGCCTGCATCTGATACCTCTACAGACGCCTACACAAGAGAGGATACCACCACAGCAGCACATGTCAGAGCAGGCTCCCATGTCACCTGCCGTGACACCTCCAGTCGTACCTGCAGAGACTCCCAATCTCAGAACTAGGTCTGGGAGAGCCGTCATTGAGCCTGCTAGGCTTAACTTGTGAACTGAAATGAAGTGAAAGAATCTCTGAAATATATGTTGAGTTATTGTTGTGTTATGGTGTCATGGATATGTGAAAGCTAGATGAAGCTAATAAGCGTAGTTAAACACTTTATGTTACAACGTGAGAATTCAGGGAACAGCAGTTGTTTAATTAATGCACTTGTTTCATACAAGTTCCAATGTTCACTTAAGTGCCTAACATTGTTTTCTTTACAGGGTTCGAATGGTCTAATGGAAACAACAGTTTACTCGTTATCTTAAAAGGGAAGATGTGGTATTGTTCAATGTTACGGATAATAGTTGATTGATATGAATGTTTAACCAATAGGAAGCTGTATGTTGATAGGCTTGGGACCAATAGGATGAGGGAGTGAATGTGGGGGCGGGGAAACGGATACGGAGTGGGCATCTGATTAAACGTGTCAACTTTAGTACACAGTCTGTCTCACGCGCATTATTAAGCGAACACGACAAACCTCAGTACTTTGTAAATCCTGGCTACTGCCCTATAAGCAGTACAAGTTAATAAAAACAACAATTTGGTGATGGTTGGGAGTATTATGAAGCTTGAGATTTGTAAACCGGTGGGGTCTTTAAACATACAATATGTCTTAACCGACACAAACAGATTTCACAGATGATGAGATTCACAAGGAGAATTACAGTCTTTGATTACATGGCATTCAGTTATATAAAGTTATGAAACTAAATATAGAGACACTTTCAAATTGAATGCCAACATCCCTGATATGTATCGAAAAAAGTTTTATAATACATAATCCAAAACAGCTCTCAAAACTACAGAGAAGCTGCCAGAATAAAAAACATATTTAAAGTTTATAGTCTGTGATATATTGCATGTTACACATTGGCAGCGCTGCCTGACATAAATCTCTGAAGCCTTAAGTTAAGACACTGAAAGGATTTATCCATGGATAGTCAGAATCCCTCGAGCCATTGGCATCACTCATAAAATGAATAAAAAAACACCCACATAATTGGCAACCCAGTGAGAATCTAAAGTAAAATATGGTTCTAATAAATGTAAGTAAGAGGGCGACGGCAGTAGGGATCACACTTGGCAGGAACAGTATCATACTAAAGAGGTCTATAAGGCCAAGAATACACCGAAATAATACTGAGTGGCTTTCAGAGTTGTGTGTCGTTCACTTTAACCGTGCGTATAAAAAGGAGAGGAGGATAATGACGGGGTGCATTTCACAATATGTCATCTGACCAGCAGACCGATGACTCATCAATACAATGTGTCATAAATTCAGAAAAAGCACCAGAGGATAAGCTGGCAGATAGCAGGTGGGATTGTGACGGCACTGTGAGAATGTTCAGCGGGTGTTGCTGAAAAAAGTTTTTCCCTCACGGATGTAAAATCTGCTCCAAAGAAAAAGTGTATGGCGAGATGCAATGCATTTGCAAGAGTAGGAGAGGTGAGACAGCTAGTGAGTAAACAGACTGGGACAGCTGGAGTTTGTAATTAATATCATACTGCATTACATAGCCATCTTTTAACAACTTGCATCATGTCATCTCACGATACAAATGTCAAAACAGCTTTAGCCAACACAAATAGCTTTTTGAGGTATGATAACAAAACAAAGGCATTTTAGTATCTCTCTAAATACTACTTTTAGAATTTCAAATAAGAAAAGATAACAAAAGCAGAAATTTCACAAACTTACTTTTTTTTAATCAATTTCTTCTTCTTCTTCTTTCAAGTTTATTGGCGGTTGGCAAACAACTGTTTGGTGCATTACCGCCACCAACTGGTATGGAGTGTGGGTCAGGATGTCTAGCACTTGCCCTATCAGCAGATAACACTAACAACTAAAATAACCAATGACACATCAAAACAAAACAAATAAATACAAAATCTCTCTATATATATAATAAAATAAATATTAATAAAAAAATATATATATATTTATATATATACACATACATATATACATACATACACATACCCATATACACACATATATATATACATATATACACACACACACACACACACACACACACATACATACCTACACATTAATTAACCACCCAACATAAATACACAAATAAACCTAGGGCTTTTAATCAATTTAAATGACAACTTACCTGAACAAGGCTGTTTTTGCGTTGCATTATGGGATGCACAGCATATCCGTGATAGGTTCATTTCTCAAAGCGCCTCCACTCCGTTAGCGTCAGAGGTAACCTGTGTAATAAGTTTGCGTCGGTCTTGAACCGCGGTACGTACGCGTGCACGTGAAGGACAGAACGCGGCTCCACCCACACACGTGTCACGCTGACATACTTCTGCAGATATTTGCGTTGAGAACTAAACGGTAATTAAAAGAAAAATCACCTCACATGTCTTTTGCTCGTCAAATAATGTTCCCAAAAATGTCTTCTTCACGTCGCCCTTTTGCACCATAGCTAAGGTAATTTCCAACTAACTAAATATGTAAAAATGTATAGTATTTTCTAGCTAGCTAACTAGCTTAAGCTAGGTTAGCTAGGTAACTTATTTGGAAACAGCTATTTTCTGTCGTGACGTTACCAGCGTACTTGCGCAGCTTAAATATTGCAAATCAAGTTGAATAACACCATGTGGCAAATATTTGCGATATAAAAAAAACTGCTCCACCCTGTTTTGTTTGTTTGTTAGAGCTGAAGCTGACGTTGCCTCAGCTTCCACTGTGCAGACATGCTTACTGTCGTGCGGTGGATGGTGTCTAAGCTGGTCTCTCCATTGTGGAGGACTGTGGAGGTGGACGATGAAGGAGGCCCTTTCTCCGCGACACCAGGTACGTGCAACGTTCCCACAAAGTATAACGCTGGTGAGATAAAGTTCACAGTTAGCTTCATGCAATGTCGTTTTTTTTTTGCTCCACATTTGTTTTGCTCGTCAAGGCACGATCCGCCACCTGCACGGCAGCGTGGTAACACAGCTGTGCCTCGACTATGGCATGATAGACGGCGCGGTCTACTTCACCAGTGAAGAGGTGTTGGGAGGGACGCCACTGAAGGAAGGGGACTTGGTGAACTGCATAGCGGTGCAAGATGGTGCCCAAGGGGGATGGACGGCTATACGGGTGATGATCCCGTGCTTCTTTCATGCATCCATTTGCAAACGACATACAATTTATATATTCCTTGTTTGCAACGTTTTTTAGTGTTGGTGCATCTATTTCTGTCAAATATCATAATCCAAATGTCAATGCATCTCTGTTCCTGTCTTGTTACACTAAGAGTTGGTATAGACTGAGAGGTGACTGAGGCCCATGTGTGAATTTAACCTATGCTTGATTATTGTTCCCGCTACGTAACAGTAAATCAGTCAGGAAAATAGGGCCGTCATGATGGAAATTGTCAGACATGCACCATTTTAATTCTGTCATTTAGGTGGAGAAGAGTGCAGATGCTTGGGAGGACGGTGGAAGAACATCCCTCGAAGATAACGGTTTGCAGCTGCAGCCTCTCATCGGCACAGTCACATCTTTTGATGGAGATAGCGGCTACATAAACCAGACCACATACTTCCCTCGCTGCAGTCTATGGGAAGGTACCGATTCTCACTGTACTTAACACACTCAAATTGAGAGCCTCTTGACCCAATGATGCAACAGACTCTGTCTAAACCCACATTTTTTATTTATTTACAGCTATTTCGCTCTCTATCAAACTATCCATCTGTCTATCTATATATTATTCTTTTGTTTGGTTAGCTCTCAAACTGAGAGTAGATTAGACAAAGTCACAGCCACACCAAAATGTAGTAGCACTTGGTGCAAGGCTGATGTTAAATTCCCTTCATTAGGTTACGAGCCAATGAAAGGAGACTGGGTCCAAGCTGAATATTTTATCAAGCCTTCCAAGTGGACCACCCAGGCGCGTTCCGTGGTCCCTTTACGGTACCGCCGCCTGGACCAGGTAATTGCATCATTGAATTTCTTGAACTTTATCCACTCATTAAGTACTTCAGTTGCATTTGTAAAAGGTGTTGCACTGAATGTGGATAGTGTTAATGCTTAAAAGCCTCTTCCTGTCTGTCTAATACAGTTGAGTTATATTAATATTTAGTTATAAATATGTCTAACGACTTCTTTCATTCACGCTGTCTCCAGGTGCATGTGACCAGTCTGTATGGTAAAAATGGAGTGGTGGAGGACAGCGTGTTCTTCAGCCTGGACTCTCTGCTGCTGCCTGCCCACTACCAGCCTTTGCCAGGGCACCTGGTCAACCTCGTAGTGGTGGAGAGCAGTCAGTCCTTGTACTGTTGGAGGGCCCTGTGCATGGCCCCTTGCCTTCAGAGGTATTGGACTTTCTTCTATTTTTACAGAGCTGCAAATAACGAATCTTTTCAAATCTTAAAGTAACATGCCAATACGTATTTTGATGTCTTTTATTTTTGTATTCCTGTTGCAGTGGGAATATCTCTGCTACACCTCTTCCAGAGGTTGAACTCAAAAGCATTTTGGAAAACAAAGGGGGGCTGGATGTAACAGACTATGGCCAGTTTGTGGATCTGATGATAGGGGAAAAACAAGAGCTGTTGCTTTGGATACAGTGAGTGACCAAAGAAAATATTCACATTCAGAGTAAAACTAAATTAAATAACTAGTTACAAACCTCTGTAAAATAGAAGTAGAATTATTATTATTGGCATTGGTTATTGTTTTTAATCTTTTGAATACCTGTTCCAGAAAGTGTTTATTTCCGCCAGTAGCACAATACAATGTCTTGAATAATCTTGATATTTTTCTCATAACAGAAATAAAGGTTCAGAGATCCACAGGCTGAAGTACTGTGACTTTGCTGGCTGGGACTCAGAAGAACAGTTCACTCTGGTTACCGTCAAAGACTCCACACCACTGGGACAGAAACAACAGCGTTTGAAGAAAAACTACTCTGAATCTGAAAACTGCGCTGAATCTTCACAAAAACAAGTCGGTGACACAAAAGAGGTACACAAAGAAAATGATGAGGTGCTGAAGGAGACTATCCATTTCCCTGGTGTAAGGAGACAGGAGAGAGATGTGGAGATTCTACCGGGAGAGAGGTTGTCTATTGTAGTAGCCTGCCAAGCAAAGTAAGTTTTTTTTTTTTTTTTTTTTTTTTTGTGTTGTATAGACTCTTGTAGTGACATTACTGTAAATACCAGAAGCCGTTGGAGTAATGGATCAAAAAGATAAATGTTTAATGGAAAGTTTTTTTGGGAAATTGCTCAGGAGCCTGGGAAGCTGTGCTGAGCTGCTGCTGCTGCACTTCTCCTCTTTCACCATCGGGAGGCGCCTTGAGGTCACAGTAGGCAGTAAAGAGGAGAACCTGCTGCAGCCCTCAGAGCCCTACAACTACAGTGCCAGAGATGCACGTCTGGTCTCAACCGTGCCGACTAACGTGATCACCGTCTCTGCTCCGAAAGACACCCCAAGGTATCTGCACAGCTGACTTCTATTGCCTCCTGAAGAAGAGCACCAAGCTAGTAATGAATGCCCCACCTACCTTACAGCTAATTGATACAGTAAATCAATAATGGGTAGATTTAATTAAAAAATGGTAATTTATGCAGGCAGGGAGCTTCCAAAAAATGTCACTTTTTTAATTTTGACTTTCCCCCTGTAGGCCTTTCAAGCGGCGGCTGCCAAACTTCCTGTCTAACTATCCATTGCCACAGGCTCTCAGAGACTGTGTGGAGGCACAAAACGACGTGCTGGTAGTTCAGCCATGCCTCGGAGAGGTGAGTTTACCCATGAGTGCAGGTGATCGTGTAGAATAAGGTGCAATTTGCAGATGAAGAGTCAGATTAGGGCTACCTGCACACTACATATGTTGATTAATAGTGCATTCAAGCACTTTGGATAAGGGAGACTACTAATATTTATTTACTTTATGAATATATGATTCCTGAATCAGCATCCTAACAACAAAGGAGAGCACCTCTGGGACTCTTTTAATTTCATTAGCAGGGTGTATGATATTAATGAGCCATCCTTTATGCCACACAATGGGCTCCAGTGGCGCTCTACTGTTCTGTGTCTTGTTCTCAGTGATGAGGCAAAGAAAAAAGTCTGTCTTCAGGAATCGGCTGAAATATCACATTTTCCTTCTCCTGCTGTGCCCGTTTGCTCAGGTGCTATCACCATCCAACATGGGTTTGCGTTTCTCGGTCCTTCTCTGGCTGGAAGAGCTGCATGCGGAGCAGGAAATGAGAGAATTCACCATCATCGGGGCCCTCCTCAGGAAAGGAGGGAACTACCTGCACCTGGAGGTCCTCGGGTTGGCCGAAGGCAGACCGAGTCTCAGTATAGGTGAGGAGGCCGTGGTTGTCTTTCTTTGTCTTTGTGAAATTATTGCAACGGTTCATGTTATGATTTTATTTTTTATGAACACAAAATTGACAAGTTTGCTCTGCAGGTGACAAAATACTTTTGAAGAAACCACAGAGGGACGGTTTGTTAGTGGAGTACCATGGTTATGTCGCAGAGGTACGTAGATATATACTGTGAAGCATTTTTGTATGTTCTGCATTATCAAACAAATGCATGCATTATATTTAATCTAAGGCTCTTTTTCTTGACAGATCAATGATGAAAATGTGAGTTTGAGAGTAAACTCTGAGTTCCATCGCAGCTACCTCGGAGAGCCACTCGATGTTGAGTTCTCTTATAACAGGTGAGAAAAAAAGTGTTGTGCACTCATATTTCCGGGGGCGACTGTGGCTCAGTGGTTAGCAAGTCAGTCTTTCAGGAATTTGCAGCAGATTACAGGAGAACGGAAGGCATCGGGCCAACGGGTTCTGACCTACAAAGAGTTATTTGTATACTGACAGGTGTTTCCGTTATTTTGCCCGCTACATTTCTATCAGTGAGGGTAGGTTATTTAATACCAGCAGGGCTTTAGAAACACTAAAAATGCACACACACATGAAGGATCTAGCATGAGTGGCTGTCAAACACTGTTAATCATTCAAACAATACATTACAGAAACCAATTTGACTTGACTGGCTCAGAATGTCAAAACAATGTGGGTGACTGTGGCTCAGTGGTTAGCAAGTCAGTCTTTCAATCAGAGGGTCAGTGGTTCAAACCCTGGCTCAGCCAGTCCATGTCGTTGTGTCCTTGAGCAAGACACTTAACCCTAATTGCTCACCGTTGCTGTGTCTACGGTCTACTGTATATCATGTAAGTCGCTTTGGATAAAAGCGTCAGCTAAATGAAATATAATAATAATAATAATAATAATGTGTCCTAGTTTTAAAACCAGTATTTTGACGGCTTGCATCACCAGAATCACCATGAGACGGTGTCACAACGCACTTGAGCAGACAAAACTGTTCGGGGAGAGTAAGTTATGTTTTTTTTTTTTTTAAATTGCTTAAAGTCGATGTGCCTCTTGGCATTTTTGACACGATAAAGATGACTGACGTCCTTTTTTAGACATACAATCACATGCAATATGCAGTGCTCTTTGGAAGGCACAGTTTATTTTTGTGTCACATGGATACATTATTTTTGGCAATTCCCAAGCCTCTGTCATTTAAAAAGCAGTTAAAGTTGTACCACAGAAGGATGTTGAATGAAACAAGTTTTAAAGAGCCAGATAAATGTATATGCACCATTTTCTTGCTGACGTTGATGTCTTGATAGCTGTAGACGAATTCACAATTTGAATATTTACAAGGGTAATAAGCTTTGATTGACACATCCATTTTATTTCACATAAGCTTTCATGATGGATTTTAAAAGGAGTCCAAGAGATTTAAATTGCTGTCAGTTTCACATTGTTGTGCAGTTCTCTTCCCCTCTAGAGTGACTGTCAGGACCCCTCAATGGACAGCGAAGTGGATAGAGGAGCCAGACCAGAACAAAGCAATGGAAAACATTGAGGTGAAAGATGGAACGATTTAAATATATTAATGTCATTCATTTTAGTTTTGATTTAAGTGCACTTGTATTTGAAAAACAGGTTCCAGCCACGGTAGATGAAAGCGTTTCCGTCAACATGACGTCAAAGGCCACACAGACTAAAGGTATAAAATGTAGTTTTTGATTTATCAGATAATATTAAGAACATCAATGACAAATGTGTAATCTCTTCTAGATAGTAGTCGGCCATCTAAGCCCATCCCCAGCATGGGGCACTTCTTCAATGCAGACCTGAACCCCGCTCAGAAAGAGGCTGTGAAGTGCATCCTGGCAGGGGAGTGTCGGCCCCTTCCTTATGTGCTGTTTGGACCTCCAGGCACGGGAAAGACCATCACCCTCATAGAGGCCATACTACAGGTACAGAGCTGCAAAACTACAGAACATGTCCTTTTAATCAGGGGTTGTATTCATTAAAAGTGTATCTCCCAACAAGCCACTTTTGAAGAAACCCTTTAATTCTGATGTATACAGAAGATTTCCTAACTTTAAGATTGTATTTCTGGCCACACGAATTGGACCAATAACACAATGTATGTATCAGACAAATACCACTAACAAGGTATAGGTTTGTATTGTGGTGAAGTAGAGTACAGTGTATTTGGCAAAGATGGTACTTTGGCGGGCCGAGAATTCTCCATAGTACTTGAAAGTATGACTATACAACATGCCTTTGGCGTCTGATAAAATGAAACGCGGTGGTGATGTCACTGAATGCTTTCATTCACATGAGTATTGAATGATTTTTTTTTTTATTTCTTTAAAGGTACTAGTACTATAATATTTTTTTGTGAACCCATTCCTACATCATCGTTTTGTCACATGTCTCAAGATTACTCTGTTTGATACACTTCTCTCCACCTCCCAGGTTTACCACTTTCTGCCCAGTAGTCGGGTACTCGTATGTACTCCATCCAACAGTGCTGCTGACCTCGTCTGCGTCCGCCTACATGACAGTGGTTTCCTGCATGCTGCAAGTTTGGCCCGTGTCAACGCGTCCTGTAGGCAAGAAGAGGTACTTGACAGCATCAGGAAAAAGACATTCACTGTGCAGATTTTCAAGTATACGCGATCAAAGGGAAAATATGCACGCTCCTCTGTGCAGTTTGATCTGTGCAGATGCCGTCGCCATTTGTCACCAGGTTGGGTGGCACAACTGTCAGTAAACCCTTTGAATAATTGATGAGGTTGTGATAACATGCACCGTCTGCATCTGCCTTTAGTACATTGCTTTATCAGCTAAAATGTTTGTGCCATGTTGATGTTTCTATTTTTTTCTTTTCTTAGTCCATCCCAGAAGTGCTGAGACAGTATTCAAGGGCAGGAGAGGACATCCGGCATGCCTCTTTTCACAGGATTGTGGTCAGCACCTGCTCCAGCGCTGGAATGTTCCATAATATTGGACTACAGTAAGACCCGGCCTGTAGTAGGGATAGTTGTACACAGTTTAATCGAGCGGCTTTTGTCCCGTCTTCTTTCTCCTATCTCAGTCTATTACCTGTGGATTTGTTTTTTTCTCAGAGTGGGACATTTTACCCACGTGTTTCTGGATGAAGCCGGCCAGGCCACAGAACCAGAGTCCCTGATCCCTATGAGTTTTGTGTCGGAGAGGGATGGACAGGTCAGCACAAATGGCTCAGGCTCTGCCTACATGCACATCTTAAAGACCCTGTCCAGTGCTTCTGTTTTGTGAAGGTGTAATTTGCTCCAGCTCTAGTGAAAATGAAGTGAGCATTCTTGATTGATGATGACTTTTCTTCCCTCACCTGCTTAGATAGTGTTGGCCGGTGACCCCTGTCAGTTGGGTCCAATAGTGAAGTCCAAGCTGGCCTCTGCCTTCGGCCTGGGGGTGTCTATGTTGGAGAGGCTGATGGCTAACACGCTGTACGCCAGACATGACTGGGGGTACAACCCTAAGCTGGTTGGTGAACTGCAAACATTTATTTATTTTAAGCAAATCTAAGGTGTTCTTTTGATAGCAAGTATCCTATTTACATTAATGCAGATAATGGAAAGTTTTCATGTGTGGCGCAGCTGCGATGTGACATTTATAGCAGATTTATATATGTATGTATGTATGTATGTATACATACCATTATTATCTGTTAGTTGCCAGTGTATAAAGATTAGCACAAATAAAGAATGCTGCAGAGAATATGTGTATGCATAATAATCATAATGCTGGTCTTTTACTACTACAGGTCACTAAGCTGATCTACAATTACCGTTCTCATGAGGCCTTGCTCACGCTGCCCTCCAAGCTCTTCTACAAGAGCGAACTGTGTTTTAAAGCACCACGGGCCATAGTGGAGACTCTCTGCAAGTGGAAATCCCTGCCCAAAAAAGACTTCCCACTCCTCTTCCATGGCGTTAGGGTGAGTGGTCTTTAAATGTACGAGCATGCATCTACAAAGAGCACCAGTTATGTCTGAAAAACGTACACCATGTTGGGCTTATTCAAGTTACTGGAAAACTCCGCTCCCATATTGATTCTCTGGATTTTCCTATGCCCCAGGGCACAGAAATGAGGGAAGGTAACAACCCCTCATGGTTCAACCCTGTGGAGGCTGTACAGGTCATGCTCTACTGCTGCCAGCTGGCAAAGAAGCTCTACAACCCTGTGGTCGCCTCTGACATTGGCATCATTGCCCCCTACAGGAAACAAGTAAGACTCATATCAAAGCTTTATTGCACATTAGTTACAAACGTGAGCTGTCCTTTCTTTTTCCATCTTTGTACAGTGGGGGGGAAAGCTATTTCTGTTTAATTTCACATTCAACTCCAAGGGAGCTTAAATGGCTTCTATTTTGCCTGTTGTAAACCAGCAGTGTCCTTGTTTTCTTATTATTATTCTCCAGTGTGAGAAGATAAGAGTGCTGCTGGGTAAGGTAGGCCTGTCTGACATCAAAGTGGGCTCCGTGGAGGAGTTCCAAGGACAAGAGTTCCTGGTCATCATCATGTCTACGGTAGGCAAAAACAGGATTTGTGTAATGGAGGTGGCGGACATCATAATTAGAGGTACATTGATTAATTTGTCATGAAGAAAAAAGTATTTCTTGTCTCAGTCCAGGTGTGTCAATTGTAGAGGAGATGGATCAGATTCTGAATCCTGTGAAAACATTTGTGTTTTGGACACATTTGAGTGTGTTGGGACATCTGAGTGGTCCAGCTCAGCTGTTACTGACCAAAGTTGTTGTTAGCGCCACCATGTGGTCAGTCAATGTAGTTTTCTTTGGGTGAGATGTTGAACCTACCACTGCCTAGTTTAGCCAATGTAAGTGTTGTAGTTTCTCAGATCCTGATAAATTAAGGGAAACCTTTTTATTTTTATCTTTTACTAATATAATTTAAAAGTACGTTCATTGTTGCAGTCTGATTTTATAACATAAAAAATCTTTATCCGTCATTTACCTTAATCACTCAACTGATCCAACAAGCAAGATGGCTTAAGTAATAGTTTATGGATTGAGATTTCTCAAACTTTGCAGAGTACCTTGTGGTTAAGTATATTTACTTCTCAGTATGCCCTTTTTCCCTCAAATCTTCAGAAAGATGTTGCATAGGGCTTGGCTCTGACTGTGGAGGTGAAGACGGATAAGGCAATCATGTTGGTTCCTTGAGCTTGTGACCGTAAAAACATTTGACGCTTCCAATTTACCACTTTGACATGATAAACCTTTTTCTGCAGAAACCTCAACATTATTTTTCTTTCTTTCGCAACGATTTTCACAAGAAGTGGATTGTATAAGTGGCTTGTGGCGATGATGTTATTGCTTATAAGTTACTTTTACTGTGTTTAAATCAGTAAGAATGGGCACCACTACTTTGTGGGGTTTACCAATGGTAAAATGGCTTGTGCCGATGGGCCATCAGATCATATTTCGACAATTGAATTCTTTTTTTATCACGCCTATAGTAAGGCCATTTCAACTACTTAATAAATAAATAATAATAATCTCCTCTAGAATCTGCACCCTGCTGTGCAGTTAGAGGTTCCTGGTGGAGTTGCATGTCTCCCTGCTGAGCCCATTGATCAGCAGGAGTCAATATTCAAGTACAAACCAGCCTCTCTGTTCTCCATATGCCTGCTCCTTCCTCTTTGTGCTCCACAAGAGTAGTAAATGTTATGGCTAGGGCTTGTGATTAAGGTTTTTAAGTGCAGCTTCAAATGTCTGTTGTCGTATGTAATGATGTCATAAACTTAACATATGATTCTGTATTGCTGGTTATATAAATGTATGGCGCTGTTGGATTGCGTGCCTCCCTTGTGTGCGGAAACGACATCGACTGTTGTTTTTAGAAGGCTGAATGACAACAAAGATGGATTGAAGCAGACATATTTAGATTAGGGGGGAGAGAAATATGGCACACAATATTTTTGTAAGTTATTAATAATCATTTGGATGATGTCCGATAGTGTTATTTTAAAAAGAATCTGTAGCACAACCATAACATTCCCATAGTTTATTCCATATTTTGGCAATTAGTCAGTTCATTTCATTCTCTTATAATTTAGGTGCGCTCTAATGAATCGGTACAGAGTGATGATTTGAACAGTGCGCTCGGCTTTCTGTCCAACCCCAAGCGCTTCAACGTGGCCATCACTCGGCCCAAAGCCCTGCTCCTGATTGTTGGAAACCCCCACATTCTCATCAGGGTGAGTGACAAAACCCCTTTGGTCCTCTGTTTTACTAAACATGTATTTTTGTTAATTAAGAGCTTTTTAAAATACTTAAAATGCCTCGATTCCTTTCCAGGATCTTTGCTTCAGGGCTCTGCTGCAGTACTGCTTCATCAACGGGGCGTATCTGGGCTGTGACCCCCCTCCCACCCTGAGAGACTCTGACATGTATGTAAACTGGTCATCCATCATATAGTCCTCTTGCATAATGGATATTTACACCCACTGGCTGCTTTATTTAGTACAACTGTAATCCAATAAAACTGTTCTGACCCAAGGTCTGCTTTAACATCACTTTTAATATTAAGTTATTTTGACACTCAGTACAATGAAGACATGCGTAACCCAAGGAATTTTGATTGAAAAGTAATGAATTGGACAGTTAATACCACGTATACAACTGTAAACATATTTTTATTAAAGTAATATTTAATCTGCTTGTTTTTAGGTTTGTTCAATATTTATGGAAAGTAGAAGCAACTTCCAATTTAATTAGCGTATTTTTTTTAATTTATTTTTTTTTAAATTCAGGCAGTTAAGAAAGACCAAGAAGAACATTGACAGTCCTGTTTTAAATGGCTTTTTTTCTTTCTTTTTTTTCTCCCAGTGTTGCAGAACAGCAAAGGACTGCATAAGAGGACAATGTAATCAATGATGTCCCTTGGCTACCCCTTTACTGTCTGTCCCCCCCTCTCCCACCTTCCCTCCCCCATTTTAGCTGTCTGGATCAGTGTTAACGAAATTCGTTTGAAAAGAAAATGTTCTTGCTTCTGTGACGGCAAAATGCAGTTCCATGCGGAGGGTAGAAAATAAAGACGACCATTTGTGTACACTGCACAATTATTTCTGTGTCCTGTGATTATTAAGTTGATGTGCTTGACTGTGCGTACGATTTTTACAATTACACTACCTCATATTGTGGTTAAATTGTTGTGAGTTGCGTCTTAGTGTGTAAATATTGTTCGTCTGCCCAGGCTTTGAACGCGTTGGCCTGATTTCTTCTTTTTTTTTTAACAGCAGCTGAAGCAGCTTGCCAGTGCTTTTTGTATCAGATCTGTGTTGAGAAGGTGAAATTAAACAGAAGTTATTGTTTTGAACTTTTATTCAAAACATATGGAGTTGATCTGCAGCTGTCTGTAGTTTCCGGGGGCAAGTTGTCTGCTAGTCTCCACGTGGCAGCGTCTGCCCACGAGGCCCGGAGACTGGATGTGACAATTGAGTGCTACTGACAGTCTGCACAGGGCTGTCAGTCCTGCTGGAGCCCAGTGGGGGACTCTTAAGAGACTCATTAACTTATGTGCTAGGAGGAGAAAGCTTTCATCTGAGTTTACTGTGTTGTGAGGCAGGCCAGCTCAGACCCCCTCCACCCCCACTGCACCTCTGTCTTTGATGTGTGTCTCAGGTGTTGACTCTGCTGCCCCTCTCTGCTACGAGAGATCGTCTGCAAACATATTTTTGAGCTGGATATTGAAATGTTGAAGCAGGAAGACTTGAGTAGATCAGTTAACACAGTGCTCGTACAATAATGAAATGTCTCTATGAAGCTAAACAGTCATGCATCTCTACTTTCACCTTTTTAGGAGGAACATGTTTCACTGAACTGTGACGGTAAATGATTTCTTGTTTGCTTGGTGTAAAAACATGACTCATTCGGGCTGCTATTAAACTAAAGATAAATTAAATTGAGCAGGATGACGTGCACTAGCAGAGAAGAATCCTAAATCCAGTGAATATATTGACTTTGGCCGTGTAGAGAGAAGCATAGAGAAGTCATGTTTTGGCTCAGTATAGCGAGATAGTAATATTATAAAGGGAAATGTCTAAGTTCATACTTAATCTTAAAATGAGACTTTTTAAATTTCACATTTCTCAAATGTTTTACATGATGACATTGAATAGGAATAACTTGATTGCTAAGTACCGAAACTGAGAAGATTACTGGTTTGAATGGTAGAAAATGTGATTTTACTTTACATGAAATTGCAGCACTTCTGCTGTCTCTCCGAGGTGAAGCGCGTTTGACAGACAGGTGCCCGTCCCTTTATCTCCTACTCGTATCACCTTCTCATTAACTAAGGCAGGGGCAGGCAACACATTACCAAGACAGACACTGTGTCTACAGGGCAGCCATTAGGCCCAACAACAGACCCCTGCTGGGCTCCTGGCAAGGGGGAGCTTGTTAAATGTGTGGAGCTATTGTTCTGCTAAATTGGTCTGTGACTCTAATTGCCCAGTTAGTCCCCCTCATACGGGCTGTACTCGTCTACCCGGACTGGAACCAGCCTCCACTCATCAGATCAGGCCGTAAAAGTTGGCTTAGCTGGGGCCGATGGAGGGCTCTGGCTGAGAGCAGTTGACAGGGCTGGCACCCAGGCCCAGAAATGAGAGCCGGGCCAACTAGAATTGGGTTTATTTTGGCATTTCTGACTCCGCAATGAGCTCTGGAGGCTGGGTGGGATACAGACCTCTGATTCATGAGGGGAAAGTCCTCGGGGGAGAAAAAAAAAAGGCCCGGAGGCATCAGCCCCCAGATCTACATCTAAATCTGGAGACAGACGACATCTAAACAAATCTGTTGCTGCTGTAATACGTCCTATTGTTACATTAAGAGGCTTGAGTACACATTAGCACGTATGTCTGTGCCCCTGGTCTGCATCTCAGGACGAGATCTCGAGTCATGAATGGGATGTTGGCACGTTATGACTGCAGATGTTGCTCTGGTTGGTTATGTTAATGAGTCCCATGCAAATGAAACATACTGGTATATGGTCGGAAGAGACTCGTATGTTTATGTCCTCGTTGCAGGAGCTTGTTCTTGAGCGTAACACAGATCTGTGTGTGGACAGCGGCTGATGATGCCGGGATTTCTTTGTTCATGATGCATGCAACCGATAAGCCAAAGAGGGAAGGCTTGTAGTGTTTTGCATGTGGCTGTGAGTTTGTGTTATTGGGAGATCAAAGCCAGGTGAGCCGAAAGAGACTCTACTTTGCTAATGAGAACTGGAGGCTCTGCAGATGAAACCCTCCAATTAGAAAGCGGGGGCACATGAAAGAGCCTGGCAATATGAAGCAGACTGCCTGTCTGTCTCCAGAAACCTCAGATTTATTTCTAAAGGAACTTTCAGAGAGGGATTTTTGCAAAGCCTCTTTATGGGATTTAGTGGTTTTTATATATCAGCCAAAGCAACAACAAAAAAAAATTCTATTTCACTTACTGTGCTCAAAGCAAATATATTATTGGATGCGGTCAAACTTTAGAGGTAGCTGATTCACTATTGCAAACACTGCAAAGGTTGTCTGCCAAGTAGCAGCATATTGGTCTTTGAAGGCTTAGCCTTTTTAAATGTCTTTTCTATGAGGTGTTCACGCTGGTTTTCTACCTCTTGGACATATAAAAGCAAATGAAGCAGATTGTGTGACGGGGCTTCAGTCAGTGAAAGCTGGGCCGTGATTGCCCATTGTGCCCCCTCCTTCCCCCCCCCCCTCACACACACACACACACACCCTCCAACTGCTTATTACCCCCGTCTGCAGTCATCACAAAACAAGCCGTTGTCTCCAAACGCATCGTCTCTGCGTCTTTGATAGGTAGTTGATAAGAGACTTACAGGCTGATGGGGCTGGCTGACCTTGCTCTATATAAAGGAAGCCGCAGCAGCTACACAGCCATTCAAGGACAGAAGGGACTTCTGACAAGCAGCGACCTCAGGAAAAGCTCATCCATCTACCTCGTAGACACTCTGGATTTTGCCAAACTCTTCAGCATGGCAGTGTTCTTCGCCGCGGCTCTCCTGGCCATAGCGTGTCCTTCGATGGCGTTCGACTTCGGCCAGTCCACCCGCTGCGTCGCCATCCCCAACCAGATGAAAGTCTGCAAAGACGTTGGATACACTGAGATGAGGCTGCCGAACTTCTTGGGCCACAGCGACCTGGAAAGGGAGGTGGTGCCACGTTCGGAGGACTGGAGGCCTCTGTTGGAGACGGGCTGCCACCCTCAAGCCCAGGCCTTCCTCTGCTCCATCATCGCCCCCGTCTGCCTTGACACGTAAGGAGATCTTGTTCTTTTTGCCGCCTGTTTATTTTCTGTGAAATGCTCTTAATTTCTATTATTATTGCATGTTATTTTGCATTCACTGTGTAACATTATTTTTTATTCTTCTCCAGATTTATTCAACCATGCCGTAGTCTGTGTGTGGCAGTGAGGGACAGCTGTGCCCCGGTGCTCGCCTGCCAGGGTCACCAATGGCCCGAGGCACTTGATTGCGACCGCTTTCCCACTGGGGAAGACATGTGCCTTTCTCACCACTCAAAGTTCAACCACTTTACCAAAGGTATGCATGGACCACATACTCATTATTAGAACTCTGTTTCACTTTACTGCCTTGGCATTCTGTTGGCAGGATGACCTACCAAGATGTCCTATAATAACTGTATGCCCTACAGTTTTGTTGAATTATGTTTCATTTGTTATCGCAGACTTACCCAAACCGGCTTGCCAAAACTGCCCGTCTGTGGAAGAGGCTCCTGCAATAAAAACAGTCCTGGATAGCTTTTGCCAGCACGACTTTGGTAAGTTTCCGAATTCTTTCACTACACTGTGGTTTGTTGACGTGCTGTATGGGAATGCTTTTGTTTATTATAATAGTAATTTTTCTATGGAAGCCCAATTCCGCCAGCAAAAAAAAATAAAAAAATCACTTAAAAATTCAATTTTGAATTACTTTTTATGCACACAAAAAAAATATTTTTTTTATGTTTTCTTTTCTGGCGGAAAAAGTACAAAATAAATAAATAAAAACATTTTAATTTTTTGGAAGAAAAAGTGGAAGAAATCTTTTTTTTTTTTTTTTTTTACGTGATTTATTTATTTTTTTTGCTGGTGGAAATGGGCTTCCATACTTTCCAAACCAGATGATTCATTCTTACTTTTCTCTTCTCCTCAGCTGTGACTGCCAAGCTTCATCGCCGTCGCCTACCCATGGGTGAGCCAGAGTACAACATTGAGGGCCGAGTTGAGTTCATCCGCCAGGGACCTCTCCTGCCCTACGACACGCAGCACCTCCTCCAGCAGTGGCTGCTCATCAACCTCCGCTGCGCCAGCGTTCTCGTGCGCCCCGGCCGGTCACAGCTCTACGTGCTGACCGGTTCTGTCCAGCCCGACGGTACCCTGGCTCTCACCCGCCTCTTCCCGTGGCACAAAAAAGACGCTAACATCGCAGTGGCCACTCGCAAGTGGAAGCACCACAGGTGTTAAATGGAACAACGCTCGCATGTAAAAAAAAAAAAACTGGAGCTCTGAATCTGTGTTTTAAGTGTGGACTCGCACAAGGAAAAACTTTGTTATTTGATTCCACGTATAAAACACATATGATTTAAGACAAGATGGAGAGTTTCTCGGTGTTGGTGAGAGCTTGTGAAGTCTAGCCAAGTGGGTAGAAGAACAGAGCTGGACATTGACACCCTTCGCCTCCCTCAGCAGCTCACTGTCTCATCCCTGCTCTGACAGCACACAGTAATAGAACGCACTCAAACCTGTACATAATATTAATTAATGTAAATCGATTGTAGATTCTATTTTCTTTAAGGATATTGCTGTATTTATGAAATCCTTTTTATGTGTATGTGGTAAAATATAACAATAAAATGTTACAAAACTATGCTGTTGTATGTGTAATGTTTTAACAGTAAGAATTGTGTTGACTGTACTGCTTAGCCCTTTATCGTCCCCACAATGAGGTTCTTTGACAAAGGGAAAGAGTCATCAAAGGGTCCTCTAAATCTGTGGCCCTCTTTACTGATCTCTCATTCCTCCACAAGGTGGCACACTAATGGAGAAGCAGAGCACTGGTTCTCTATTATAGTGCCATGCCCCCCTTTTCATTGCAAGTATTTAAAAAGGGCTCAGAGATAATGTGTAACGCAATATAAAAATAACACATTCATTTGAGGATTTTACCCCTTTTTTGCTTGACAACTTAACTTTATATTATTGTGCATTGCATGTATATATTAGTCCTTGCGTGATATGGAAAGTGGCTCCGTTGAAGACAACTGTAGAATGATTAATTCTTTGTAGATGACCTGTGGTCTCTGGCGTACGATGTAGCGCTAATGAGAAGACAAATCACTCACTTTACATCACAAAAGCCTTGTTTTCACCACCGGGCTGAACCGCTCTAGCTCGGGTCGTTGAACAGTGGGCCAATTCTATACTTTTATGATACTATTCATCTGCATGTAGTGCTCCTGACAGATGATGTCTTGTAGTTTATAATAAATGTGAAAGTGCTGAATGCTTTGAAAGATTTGAATATTATATAATATAAAATTATCTCAAATGTATGCGTTTGTATTGAGTGTGGGCAGCTTGGGGGATCCTGCATCTGTTTTCTTTTCTTATTGCACTGAAGAGAAGCACATTTGGACTAAGAGCTGACCTCAAAGAAATATACATTTTTTTATCTACACCATTCACAAATGTTACACAAATTAAATTAATTAAGCCAATTTATCGTCCCTTTTCCGCCTGGATTCGCTTCGTCTGTTCTTCACTGAGTAGTTACCGAAGCGAAGCGTGTGACGTGGAATGAGAAGAATCACATTGTTATCCTGAATTTGTTTAATCAGCAACGTCATCACAGTACGAGTTAGCTTCCGCAGTAGTAGCTCTGGTGGGGAAAGAGCTCTACTCATCATCTGGTCCTCCACTGCAAGAAAAGAACCATGATACAAGGTAAGCTGGCAAGATGATGAATTAAAAACACAAAGCTTTTATTTAAATGTAGTGCTATGGTTTTTTAGTGATGACACCTCCCCCCCCTTCAGCTTTGTTTGCTGTTCTTACACTGGCCTACCTGGAGCTTTCCACGAGGGTTTTCGCTGCCCCGATCTGTGCCTACGGGCAGACTGGATGCCATGGTCCTTCCCTGGTTGATCTCTTCGACAGGGTCATCCAACAGTCTGCAAGAATGCACGGCATCTCCAGTGATCTGCACTCTGAATTTGTGAGTTCTTTTATTTCAACTCTGACATCGATCATCCATCACCATCCATCAACCTTTGGACCGCCATTCATCCGCCATCAATCACCGTGGTTCGTGTCGGCTATTTTTCAAAGCCCTGATATCACTACGCGTGGTATGTGTGTGTCCAAATTGCAGGAGCAATTTTTCTTTCCCATGAAGAACCTCATAGGAAAGCGGAGGTGCCACACATATGGCATACTAACACCAGACGACAAAAGGAACGCACAAAGGCTAGGGGTGAGCATTCATGTTACTAATATCAGCGATGTCACTGCGTCTTGTCAGAGATGATATAAAGTTGTTTTTCGCCACCTCGTTATTGAAGCAGCTCTTTCATGTGCAGAGAGAACAATTGACAGAGATGATCCTGAGGCTGCTCGGGGCTTGGGGTCACCCCTTGTCTCAACTCCACCGGAGCATGTCTCAGGATCAGAATCAAGACTTCAACCACTACAGCTCTAACAAGGCACTGGAGATCAGCGATATGGTGCATGATCTGAGGGAGGGAGTAGCAATAATGGCTGAAAAGGTACTCTACTTTGTTGTGTGGTCATATCCAATGGTGATTGTATTGATTGTGAGTTAACTCTTGGTTTCTATCTGTCACATACTGAAATATTTCATTTTGCAACCCCAATGTTTCCTTCGTCTACCCCAGATGAAGCGGTTGGGACTGCTTGGTAGCTCTGTGGGTTATGTCTCTCCCGGGAGTCTGGTCCCTTCTTCTGCCTTCGCCATCCCCAAACAAGGAGAACTCAACTCAATGGAGCATCATGACCTCCTCTACTGCTTCCGCAGAGACTCCAACAAAGTAAAAAACTATCTCCGTATCCTGAAATGCACCACCCTTCCTGGACTGGAATGTTAGTGATAGCGAAGCAGTCTAGTGTTGTCTGTTTGTAGTCTGCTTTTACTGTTGAGGATTGTGCCTGACTCTTGCAGTATTATTGTGACAGGTAATGAGCATTAAGCATTAAATATACATACAAAAAATGAAGTAAACCTTCATAGTTTCTGGTAATCTTTTTTTTGTTAAAGGGGAACACAAGCTATATATATATATATATATATTCATAAAAATGGTAGATGGTGTATTATAATGTTTGCAATCACGTGAAAATGGTTTAGTTCCCGAGAGCCCAACACAGTAGGAATAATCAAAGTGGGAATCAGGATTCACTGAAACACTTTATTTACAGTTGATCTATGTTTTTCATGATCATGAAAAAAAACAAAAAACATATTTACAAAATATACCAAATGATTTGACTTCACTTTTGGATTATGAGCAGAGCATTACTATAAAGCTGACCAAAATAAAACAAGTCTGGTATGTAAATGCATGAAAGGAAGTGACTCATGTGCATTTAACTGATTACAATTACTGTGGACATTTTTCCTGGAAAGACTTTTCTGTGTAATAACCAATAAATTGCTTCCTGAAGCCGGTGAAACGGAATAAGATGATTGACACGCCAGTTGAACCGCATAATAATTGTGATGGGACAAGACAATTACATTCATTAAAAAAATTTATAATATCAGTGTTAGTCTTTACAGACCGTGTTTTCCATCCACGTACTTTTAATGCCCTCCCAGTAGCCTTTTTTTACAGGTTTTTGTGGATTTGAGAGTCATTGGTTTACTTTCCACTCATTACTATCTCTCATGTGTCCCAGGCGCTCTTCTGTGGCGGTGACCTCTCATTCTTTGAGTCAGAGTGTTTCTGCGATGGTTCTTCCTCCTCCTGAGCAAGACCTTGGGCCATGAGTTCATCCATTGGGGAGCGAGTGCTATGAACTTCCTTTTCCTTGCAGTTCCTCCACTTCATTCGGCGGTTCTGGAACCAGATCTTTACCTAAAGCGTCAGGAGGATGGTAAATGGTTATCAAGATGGCTAAAGATGTTTTTATCAGCTCACAGTCTTTTAGGATTAGAGATTAATCAAGCACAAATGTGGTAATTACCTGAGACTCCTTGAGACTGAGATCAGCTGCCAGCTTGTTCCGGTCTGTCTTGCTGATGTATTTCTGTCTCCGAAAAGTTCTCTCCAGCTCTTTCCGTTGTTCTTCAGAGAACACAGCCCTCCTCAGGATCCCTCTGCGTGACTTAGGACTTATATCAGCAGACCACATTCGAATATTTGCTCCCTCTGAAACATAAAAAAACATAATAAATGTCAGTGTGTTGACCCCAGCTGCTATATATCAACATCAGTGAGGTATGGGTCAATGATGAGTAAATATCATTGGTGGATTGGGGGAAATACAGTGTAACTTCATTGAAATGAGGGTACACGCATTGGCCAGGGGAATACAGAGCTTGTGTGAACTGAATTTGAGATGAAGCAGCCCATTATTGGCTCACCTCGCTGTTGATCATTTTCCCAAGTGTTTCAAGATGGAGACAATCTGGATTTAAATGGCACAAAATCCAATTCTGTCGACAATCAATATGCACACTTTACCAACCATCCCACATTTCCTACCTTTTCAACCCTGGATCATGCCTCTTTTCGTCACACTTGCTATATCACTCACTTTTGATTTCTCTTTTTCCTATTTGTCCAATTTAACAAACTGGGGGTGACTAAAGAGAATAAAAAGCCGCTTCAACTGAGAAAAAAGGGATTTAGTGAACTGTGAGGAGCAATCCCACGGTACTTCACTCACAGGTGCAGGCACAACAAAAGTCAAGTGGAACAATTGATCCGATCTATTCAATGTTGCCTTTTTAATCTGTACGACAAATCTGCACATAGACCACCTCTAGGGAGCACATAACAGGTTTGGACATGCTTCTCACTTCTCTATTGGGACTCAATGGCTTTCACTTACAAATAGCTGATTACCAGGTCATTCCTGGGCAACGTGTGTGTCTTCCCTAGTGGGCCAACCATAGAGCCCTGCGGGACACCAACAATAGAGCCGTTCAATGGAAATGCCATTACTCGATGGCTCAGTGGCCCAACACTAAATCTTTTCACTTGCAGGTATGAAGCCAGTTTGTATGAGAAGATGAGCTCGAAAAAGTCTATAAAAGTCACTTTCATTGAATGCTTTATGTCCTAGTCAAGGAGTCTCCAATGGGTAGGAATGAGAGTTGAAGGACAGGAGAAAAGAGGGGGGTTTGAGGACCAAGCTCTTTAGCCAGACAATGGCCAGGGGATGTTCCTGGACCAGCCCTCTTCTGTAGAGAAATGGGCGAGTTTTTTGTGCTTAGCGGAGTTCATTGCTGCAGTGAAAAATTGCAGTGAGGTCGCGTGTGGATGGTGGAGTGAAAGTGCCAATTGGTCACGGCCAGACTTGGCATTGTTCCGTTGCTGGGCACTGTGGGAAAGTATCAACCTACTAAGAGGACTCCAGGGACCTGTGGGATGAGGGGATGATATGTTTTCTGATTTGGGCTATTTTTCCACAACATTTGACGAGCATTCTAGAAAACGTATAACTTCCCATTGATGTGGGATAGTACCAAAATTAGACAGCTGTGCGTCTTAATTAATATGAGTGTGATACAACAACTCTAGTCAAGTTATATGAACCAAAAACATTTTTAATGTGCAATTACAGGTTTTTGGGATGTTTTAAAATTTGATGCGGCCTGAAAATGTAACTTGAAGCTATCGGGATTCACAACCAAACATATTAATGCTGAGAGAGTGGTAAGCTTTGAAAACAATCTGCCTCATTCAGCAGTATGAATTTCACACCTGGTAATTATAATCCTAATATGACAGAAGACAAGATGTTTATTTGCTCTGCATATTTGCGCGAGTAAAAGTGTGTTTTTGCAAGTACAAAATAGGGGGCCCCGGGGACTCTGAAAAGCCTCGCAACCCACCCCTTTCCCATCCTAAACTGCCGTGAATGTTTATGAATAGAGCCGTGCAGAGTTGAACGGAGAATTAGCTCTTTGGCATTGCATCAGTAATTAGCTGCGGAAAGCATGGGAGACCCTGCTGCTAATGCTTTGAGAGTAGCTGAGGCATTGCTGATGAGGCATAAAACACTCACTGGAGAAGACAGGAGGGGGGCTGGACCCACCGCAGCATGCCAGCAGATAGTGTGGGCTCCGCAGGAAAACACTGCTCAGTACACCTGCAAAGAGAGACAGGAGCAGTCAGATATGGTCATGTGTTAAACAGGTGAGACGGGTACAATAAACAAGGGACAATACTTGGATCGTCATTGTCTTCTGAAGGCATTTGGAGCCCTACTTTGTCAATGTTTTGTGATATATATTTTTACAGCAGTGCTAAGCTTTAAGCGATGCATCCAGATTCAACTATTTTTTTTAATGTATTTAGATGCTTTAACAGAAAACCAAATGAAATGTTTTGCCTAAAACATAATTGGGCTTTATTAATGAACACGCCATAATTATAAATTACATTAGTAATTTAATAATTGTATATAGTTTATAATTGTAAAGTTTGCACAGATTTATAGTAATTTAATTTATCTTATCATTGCAGTCATATATATTTTTTAAATATGACTTATTAAATGTTATTTTTCACTCATTTTTTGTATTTTGTTTGTATTAAATGTCATCCATTGTTGAATTTTGAAGTAACCAATCATTTCAAAAGTACATTTTAATTTGCGAGTGAGACTTCGCCATACCTTACACAGACCTAAATTAACATTTGAAAATATAGTTCATTATTTAAGTAATAAAGCAGGCCTTTATGTTTTTCTTTACTTTGCTAGTACACAGCAACATGTGCTGGGAACATTTGCAAAATCAAAGCGGGGAAATAGTTTTTCTTAAATTCATTAATTCATACAAGTAAAAATAATGTCAGTGACATCTCTTACTAAGTAACATATAATCTATAAATTTAATTTTATACCAATGAATCATTTCAAGGCTAAAAATTAAGAATGCATTAAACAATATGTATTAAAGAAATGTAACAATAATTATCCTTTACATGAATGTAACAAATCATGAAGAAGAAATAAAATTCTTATGCAAGACACAAATAAAATGTCCTGCTTTACGTCACACTGTAACATTTAAATTCCATGACAACATAATCTTCAATTTTCTTTTTTTAAATTCTGCTTTCATACAAAATCAGTTTACCTGAGTGTGGCAGAAGCGGTCCTACTAACTCTTTCCCCTGACTGTGGGCCGGGCTTTGATAGGCTCCATGCTCACAGCCCCAGGTTCTCCTCGGACGTTCACACGCCGCCCGTCTCAGGTGTCCACCTGCCGCCCCTTCCGGACGGCCTGAAGGCGTCTGTGACTGCAGCAGATTGTCAATAAGAAAACTCTTTCCGGAGTTCCCGAAGCCGGGTAAAGCAGGAGGAGAGCCAGCCATATTCCTCCTGGTGCAGCTCTGAACTGAGACCATCCTGTTCACACAGTGACCCGAACACTTGAGTTCCCTCTTCAGCAGTCACAGCTCAGTGACACTAAATTCTCCTTTAATCCCTTCTTGAGTGACCAGGCCAACTTCATTAAACTCTGAGGAAAACAAAAGTTCTCTGCTCTTCCTCTTTCGGGCCTGCACTTTGCTGCAGGGCTGTGTCGTGATTGGCCGAGAGGCTCTAATGTTCTTCTCAATTCAGATAAGGCTGGGGCCTTTCTGGAGTGGCAGAAGGTGGGTCTGGCTCATTCATTATGTCAACTAGCCTATTAAATGATAGACACCAGAGACAATGAACTGCTGGCCAAAGTTTAACATGCACCAAACAGTCTTCTCCAGTAGTAAATAGTTTTCTCTTTTCTCCAGCCTCCCATTGTGCCTCATTCAAACCCCTGAGCAGTTCATTTGCAATGTGCTTTTTTTCTGTTTTATTTCAGAAACATTGCTCGGTGAGGGTTGTCTTGATTGCAAAAGATCTAAAACACAGACCACCTTTGTGGGAATAAATATGGGTTGACAAAGTAATGTCTTCACATTTTAAGAGTCATTTTCACCTCAAAGATGAGCAAAAGTGCAAGAAGCTCATTAAAAGAAAACATAAAAATTGTATCTTGCCTTGATTGATTGAACTGAATTATCTTTGTGAATTACATTTTAAAATGTAATTTGGTGGTCTTTTTTCCAATTGCAATAAAAGGAATTATACCAATAGTTCCATTAAAACTCAGATTTCACCTTTATTCTAAAATTATTAAAAACAAAGTTATGAAATTGAATATTTTCAACAACAAAAAAAGAAGTGGATGCAATTCAGACATATTGACATTGTGTCTGACAGAGCAATATTTATCTAACACGACAGAGTTATTTTTAATATTGCATCATACAACCAAAACCCCATGTCATGGACCTCATATGTTTAAAGATGAAAGACAACCTACCAAACTGTTACGTGTTCAACTTTGAGAACTTTTAGCCGGGTTTATACTTGCCAAAACTTTTATTTTACATTTACAGATACAGACATTTGATAGCTGGTGGGATCCATGTAGCTCCACAGGCTTCAGACCTAGTCACCTACATATTTATTCAGTACTAGTTGTCAGTATTCTGATGGCATATGCCGCACATTTGAAGGTTGCAACTGTAAAAAAAAAAAAAGAGAAAGAAAAGATGGTCACACAAACAGACAAAAATGCATTTAGGGATGTTTTGGAACAAACACGTGCAATGAGAGGCTTGTGTAACCTTTCACACTGCAACTAATGAACCTCAGCATTAGGAAGTCCAACAAGAGGGGCGACAAACCCGGAGTTTAGGCACAGTAAACAGGCATATCCGCACTGGTCGGGGGGGATGTGTGTGTGTGTGTGTGTGTTTGGTGGGGGGTGGCAGGGAGCTCCAGTCTGCGCGTGTAGATACCTCATGCTGAGCATGGAAATTGGCCCAGACAGCTCGGCCTATTGTGCGATGGCCAGGGAGCCAAAGGTTGCTTGTAATCAAATTTGAGGTTTTATTCCTCAGACTGGTGGAGAAGGCATAGCGCTCTGTCACATGATGAGTGTTAGCAAGTCTGCGCGCTATCTACTTTTGTGTAGCGAGTGTGTGTTGACATGCTCCACATGGACCAGTGGCTGTGATAGTCCCCCACAGCTTTTTGTCTGCTGGAGAGTCATTTGTTTGTGTGACAGAGAGAAAACAGGAGGGAACTCCTCTGGCGGCTCGCTGTGCTTTTATTAACTGTATTTGTTTACACTTTGAAAAGGACCCTGATTGTGGTCAAGGTATTATAGGTTTTATGGGATAACGTCGTAAATATATTTGTTTATTTTATTCTTACGGCCTCACTTTCTTTTTCCACTTTAATTAGCCTTTCGGCAACAAATACGAATGTGCAGCGATTACAAAAGTTGTTTTTTACGCACGCCTCAAAACTAACAGCGCTCCTGAAAGCATGATTTATTCCCGTTGGAACCATGTATTTCTCTGTGATCATGGACAATTTAGGTAGAACCAATCTCACACGACTTCTGTGCACATTTTAAAAGGCGTCGCTAAGAGCGTATCATCATTAAGATTCACCACTTCGTAATTAGCCAGATTCCAATAGAGCTCTCCGGGAGAGGGAGGTATAATTAGGCTATTCTTAAACAGTAGGTCTTGGAAACACCCTGAAGCAAGTTCATGTGAATTTATTTGATGTCCATCTCTTTTTAGAAATGGAGGGAAAAAAACAGGGGTCCCTTCATTCAGTCTCCTCACAATAGCCCTGTTGAAAGCTAGCACTCTGCAGACCGGCTGAGATCCCCTTTCTCTCTTTTTTAACCCCACTAAAGCTCTTAAAAAGATACCGGCCCATTGCACACGCAATTGATATTCCACCACTCGAACTTAATATCGTGAATGGAGGGCCAAGCTCTATGAATCAGGAAGACAATGCGCTTAGCTTAGCAGCAAACTGGCACTTTGTGTGCGGTGTCTGTGCCTCAGAGGAGGAAGTTTCTAATGTGAGCCTCACAATTGTGTGTCTATAGAGTTCTAATGAGCTTCTGTATGCCGAGTGAATGGCTGCCGGCCATTCACCATGAGGGCCCAATGAGCCAGCTCACTGCACACATTCACAATAGGATCCAGGGGGAATGGGAGTGGCTGTTTTGAGCAACTGCACTGTGTGGGCAGTCTATAAAAGATCAACATACCTATAGCCATGCTTCGATGAAGAGTCCATATTAAGCCGGTAACATTTAATAAACATCTTTTTCGCTCAGTTGCAGCCCTGTGTCCTTGCTAATCTGGTGTTTTTCTGCTTCAGAAAAGAGGGAGCCTTTCCATGACTCGACCCAAAGTGGATACATGTTAATATGCCTGCTTGGTCTTTTTGTGTGTGGAGAAAATGGAGCTTTGGCTAAACAATGACGTAAGCCTGCCCTCTCACTCACATGGGGGGGTAATGTGAGGGATAAGTTAAGAAAAACTAAAATATGCATCCGCATATGGCCTCTGCAGCATGTTAAGTAATTTACTTGTTAGGGACAATGCTCATTGACGAAAAGAAAATAGATTGAAAACTTCATCCAATGTCCTTGACCACAGTTAATTATTTAAATTGAAAGAAATAATTGATTGCACATTTTTTATTTTAAGAATTAATTGACTTCATTATCAAGACATATAGCCCTAATATTGCAATATTAAGTGAATCAAGTTTCACCCTTTTCTCTACATTGACATTCATTAATTATGGTATTCATGTTTTCCAGGCTTGATGACATTACATCAGGCTGAAGATAAACCCTTTGACAAACACACAGTTTAACCTTTGAGGGAGGCCCTGCAGTACAGAGTCTATTTATTTTAATATTCACCCTCTACCTTGTTCCTGCAGTTACGTTGTGTTGCCCATATCTGAGGTCATCAAGTATTTAGCCCCGGCATGGTCCAAGGGCGACACTATCTGTTGTACCTAAGTATTGCTACGCTCTGATGTTGTCTCTGCAATTCACCCCCATGAACACAAGATGGCACAGAGAGAAGGGAAACCATCTGTGTTTCAGTGACATCAATGCAATTTTGTTTTAGAATGTTCCAGGAAATCTTACATTTTTGATACTATTTGTTGTTTTATTTTGCTCACACTTATTTTTTTAATTTTTTTGGAGTATGTTTATTATTATATACAACTGGTGTTTGCGTAGTGACATCGGGATGTTGTCAGTTGTTGAATGTGGGGACACTCGGTTGTCAAAGTTTTATTTCTAAAGTCATCATAACGCGTCCAAATGGTAAGAATTAATATTAAACACGAGCAGACAGATATAATGAATCATTAGAGCGTACAGCTTTTAATATGATTCTTAATTGTCTGATTTGAAAGACAGGGAAGGTCAATTATGCAACAAATGTATCCCAGGCGTGCCCCGCGGGAACAATAGGGACAGTTTTTCTGCAGATCATTTCAATCCTGGCACAGCTATTGCAAGCAATTCTATTGTGTTTATGGCATTAGTATGTCTATATCGTGCTTTCATGGCCACAGTGAATAAGCCTCAGAGATAATGCATCACCCATCTGGATCTTTTAGAATACAGACTTCTGCACCGCTGACCTTGACCTTAGAGATTCAATGTGTGTGTGTGTGTGCGTGTGTGCGTGCATAGTAGGAAAGTAGGTGTGTGTTCACATTGTGTACGTTTATCACTTTTCATTCTTGGCTGGCCCCATGCTTTAATGACGCTTATTTTCCTGATGGCACTTTAGGAAATGACAACTTGTGGGCATTAGAAAGTAATTGCATTTCCTGTGCCTGTACCCAGAAGGAATCTAGTATTATTAATAATGAATAGAGGATCGGGGGCCCTCTCTTGCAGCAGATGTGACACTGTGTGCCACTGCAGAGCCATTGCCTGCCTTTGTTTTTATGACAACAGCTACCCATTAGCTGCACACCGTGGACCTATGAACAAGCTGTGTGAGTGACACAGGCAAGGGCCTATTTGTCAAAGCACATCAGTTTTACATGAATCATAATTAAAACAAAACATGTTATTGGCATTAGTAAAAATTGGATTGTAGGGGAAGGGAGGATTGATATGACAAATGAGTTGGTGTTAATCTGGAGTCCTTGGGATGGAGTTTAGCACCACACAGGATCTAGAGCTGTCCCTATAATCGTATCTGCTGGCCTCCGATTCAACAGATCAACATAGCCAACAAAACACTTTCCCAGTGATCCGGGGATTGGCTGGGGTTTGTTGTGGACTTGGGATCGCCTCTGAACAGGCCGTTACGAGAAGGCTGTCCATGTCCATCTGGCAGGAAATTGATTAGCATTCAAGGGAAATGCAACTGTTTATCTTCCTCTTTACAAAAACAACATCACTAGCATGGCATGGCTGCTGATAAATGGCCACGTTTCACAATTGGTTCCATGGATGAGGAAGATGCAAAAGTCATTAAGAAATATTCAAAGCACAAAGCATCTGCGCTCTATGGAACATCATTAACATGGTGGAGTCACACAGATAGCCAAGCACACATTTTCATACCACCTGCCAAAAAGCCAAACTTCAACTTTACTGGACAACTTAACTAAATGAAAGAACAAGACAATATGCTTACGGGAGGTCATAACTGATCGTAGGACAATTTCATCATATATGGCTCACGGTTACAGATAATTCTTTGAGACAGTTGGTATTCTCTCAGTCATCCTCTGTGTATAAGGACAGATACGAAACTTACGTAAATCTACGTCAAACTGGAACAACCATTCCGGAACTCCAGCACTTCGGGTCCATGTTATATCCTCTGACTTTAATAATGGACATGTAATATCGAAAGAGAAAGAAAATCCAAAATAATCGTATAATCGGAATTCCCAGAGTCCAGCCTCTGCAGCCTCCCAGAATGCCCATGGTCCAGCCTCTGCAGCCTCCCGGAATGTTCCGATTCCAGCCTCTGCAGCCTCTCGGAATGCCCACTGTCCAGCCTCTGCTGCCTCCCGGAATGCCCAGATTCCATCTTCTGCAGCCTCATGGAATGTTCAGAGTCCAGCCTCTGCAGCCTCCCGAAATGTTCAAAGTCCAACCTCTGCAGCCTCCCAGAATGTTCAGAGTCCAGCCTCTGCAGCCTCACGGAATGTTCAGAGTCCAGCCTATGCAGCCTCCCGGAATGCCCAGATTCCATCTTCTGCAGCCTCATGGAATGTTCAGAGTCCAGCCTCTGCAGCCTCCCGGAATGTTCAAAGTCCAACCTCTGCAGCCTCCCAGAATGTTCAGAGTCCAGCCTCTGCAGCCTCCCGGAATGCCCAGAGTCCAGCCTCTGCAGCCTCCCGGAATGCCCAGAGGCGATCCTCTGCAGCCTCACGGAATGTTCAGATTCCAGCCTCTGCAGCCTCCCAGAATGTTTAAAGTCCAGCCTCTGCATCCTCCCAGAATGTTCAGAGTCCAGCCTCTGCAGCCCTCCGGAATGCTCAGAGTCCAGCTTCTGCAGCCTCCCGGAATGTTCAGAGTCCAGCTCTGCAGCCTCCCGGAATGTTCAGAGTCCCGCCTTATGCAGCCTCCCAGAATGCCCAGAGTCCAGCCTCTGCAGCCTCCCGGAATGTCCAGCCTCTGCAGCCTCCCGGAATGCCCAGCCTCTGCAGCCTCACGGAATGCCCAGGGTCCTGCCTCTCAGAATGTCTTTCTTAATGTAGCACTGAAAATCACACTTGTGTATGAGGCAAAAATCGGAAAGATTAAATGTTGCAGCAACCTCATTTGACCAAGGATAATTGTGTGCTCTATCCAAATTAAAGATCTTGTTGGTCAGTTCCTGACAACTGTACAATGCGTTTCACATTTCTGCTTTGCAAGACATGACTCCCATCCCATGTCCCCTTCATTAGCCTGCTTTGCAGTCTATTCATGCACCCCAAGAAAGCACCATACGACTCTAGTCTGGGTAGCATTACCGTCAGGGGCCTCCTTAAAGCCCGTACTCCTGGAGCACAAAATACAAAAAAAATGAAAAACCAAGGTCAGACTCACACAGGGGAGCACATCATTTCATTATATTCATCTCAGGCTCTGATGCGCTTTCTGCTGACTCCAGTACTGACAATGTCTCCCTCTGTAAAGTTTCTTTTTTTCATTAAAAACCAAATCAAGATATGCAAGCTGGTTTATTTTTAAGTTTTTCTATATGATATTTAAATCATTAAAGGTGCAAGATCCAAGACTGAGAGCATTTCAAATTCGATTGACAGAGCATATTGTTTACCTGATATCAATAATGTAATGTCTATACCTGTGCAGAGAATGAAATCACTCTCCCTCTGTGTTAGTTGTATTGTAAGCTAGCCGAGCTGGACGGTCACACATGCCTTTTTGTGCATGTTTGTGCATGCAAGTGTGCTCCACTGGCTAGCTCACGAATTCCGTTCTGCACTGCTCTTAACAGCGATCGGCGCCTGATTGATGGCATTGTCATGGAGCCGTGTTGCCCTCCCCCAGTTCTCTCTCAGGTAAACACTGTTAGCGCCGTCGACACTGTTGTCATTGCACTGTTAGCACTGTTAGCACTATTAGCACTATTAGCACTGTTAGCTGTGAGCCGCCGGCTCAGCCGTCATTGGTCGAGAGCCTTGTGGAGGCACTGGGTATGCTCTGGGGATTTTCCTGCGGTGACAACACAGTATGCCATATAATAAGTCTGAATGTTGTATCCCCTATATTAAACTTTAAATATTGTCATGCATATTGTGTTATAGAGACACATTTCACACGTTAAACAAAGTTGCTTTAAAAAAAAGGTCTGCATGTATTTGGTAGGTTATTTCGTTTGTTAAGTTTGCTGTCCTTGATACAAATCAAATAACCACTTAATTTAAACAAAAGTAAAAGTTGTTCTCATTAAATATGATTGGAAATTAAATTTTTCGAATGAATGCTGACCTGTGAACTGTAGTTTGGCATTTACTTGGAGTTAACAAACTCTATGCTGTCTGTTTTAATTTGTCCAAATCACATAGTAGTTTCCAGGAAACCTTTGCCGGAAATGATGGTACGACAATCATTCTTCCCATCAGGGATTGAGTGGCACTGGAGACATTTGGCAACAGGCGTGGTCGCAATCAATACGAGTGGCCTGATTTGGATTCGTCGAGGCTCTTCTCTTCTCAGGCCACAAGGGGGCTTCATTGTCCTTCCTTCTTTCTCTCTCCACTCCTCGACAGGTTTCCCTCCCTCCCTCCCTCCATCCTCCCTCTCTCCACTCCTCCCTCAGCGGCCGCAGCTCCCATCCACGCTGCTGTAGGAGCGTCTGTTCAGCTGGTGAGGCAGCGGCAGCTTGCTTTGTGCATCCTCTGTTAGCCACCTGTGCCGCTGACGGTGCCGATGGCGCAAACCTCGCGTTGCATGGAATAATTTGTACGCGCTTACCTTCTTCTCCTTCTATCCGGATTTGCAAATTTTTTGTTGTTGCATCATTTGGGCATCTAAAGTTGTGATGATGCCTCCGCTCAGCATTGGGGATTGGTAATAGCCTTCTGCGCGAGGGTGACACATCATTCGCATGTTGATTGAACAACACTTGTCTCTCGGAAGTGGACAAAACATGGACTAATTTTCTTTTTTTTGGTATATATTCACCATGGGATTATCACAGCTATTTCTGGTTCTCGGCATATTTTGCACCTCCTCAGGTAGGACACAGGGCTGTCACTGATTTCAGTGACACTGATTTTCTTTTGCAACATGTAGACGATAAGATAAGATACAGATAATGAAATTCTGCAAATTTTGCAAATGCTCCACAGAAATAATCAGACCTACCTGATCTAGCAGCTTGTACACATGCAGTACAGTAACCTCCCCATCTCTTCTCCTGACACCAGCAGGTTGATTTGTCTCTATAGCATCACAGGTGTCCTTGCCTGCTAACAAATATGGTACTCTTGTTTTTGTGTTTGCTAAATAGTTGTAGGCTACGGGGTCGACCCTGCCCTGCGCATCAGCGTGTTTGATGAACTAACGCTCGGAGAAGGCTTTGATGGAGTTACTCAGGTCCAGGGCTTCCACAGCGAGTCGAGAGCTTTCCACTTCCAAGGTACAGTAACACACACACTCTCTGTATTTTTGTTCGGAGACAGAAGATGAAATGTGTCCTGACGAGGAGATCTGCATGGGAAGCAAAGCTCTCCAAAGTGCTTTTTTAATGCAATGTGATTGTCACAAACACCGCTGTCCTTTTCCCATTTTGTTGAGACAACTTGTAAGTCGAACAGGATGCCGCCCATTAAACCACAGATCAGCTCCTCCAGAGGGGTGCCTGATTGGAAAATCTCAGATTATCTGATTATACTGTCGCCCTTATGCTTGTATTTGATTCTTACTGTCCGTAGGACTGCTGGAGACTATCGGCAGCAGCATGCGATGGATTTGCGGTCTTCTTAATGGGACTTAGCTCGGGGGCCCTCAGACTGCCACCTGCCTGAACAATAGGCAATATTAGGTCTTCATGAAAAGGTGGGGTGAGCGGAGGGGGAGAGATGGGTGAATCACGCAAAGAATCATAGACAGATTTAGCATAATCAGATTAGTCAGGGACAAAACCCTGTGTTCACGGAGATGTATGTTGCCAGTGAAGGGGCCCCTCGCTAGAATGTACCCATTGGTGATCTTCTGGAGTGTTAAAGCAGTCTGATCACTGACACTCGGTACCCAAAATACGAATGGGTGGAGTGACACAGATGTCCATGTTGTCAGTGGTGCGGCAGTGTGTGCGTAGGCTAAATTCATTTAGTTATCTCTGGCATTTAGTAAATGGCACTGTGGAAAATGGAGGTGTCAGAGCCGCGGCCGTACTTGACTTTTATTCGCGCTGTTTCGCCAGTGTTGCATCTATCATTTCCGACGTCGGACTCATTACAATCTAAATGAGACCGCTAACAGCCCCATCACAGGGATGGAGATGTCTATCACGACCCAGCCAAAAGTATCAACAGAGGGAATTGCTTTCGGCTCCCAAGATCAGCTGCAAAAACCAAAGACGTGGCAACATTCAAACCTTCACAAGTATGGCTCTCAACACGGGCCGCATCATGTCCCGCACTAACAATGTTGTTTTGGGACAGACAAGAGAAACGCCACAATCGTTTGTCGACATTTCTCTTCTCCCCTCCTCGTTCCTGATATCTTCTAATCTCCCCGCACAGCCGCTGAGACAGCAGCACTTCTGCAACTCCAGCACCTCTGTGAAGGCAGCCCATTTGATGTCCTCTGTGCAGACAACACTCAGAAGTGCTCGGCACGAGCAGGTAGCGAGAGGGAGGGAGAGAGACTACGAGGGAGACTTGGAGAAAGGGAGGGAGAGAATGAGACAAACAAAGACAGTTATAGAAAGAAGCTCCCACGGCTTTTGTCACGAAACAAAAACATCACGCCTGGCACCTCGCCGTCATTACGCTCTCTTACTTCCCTGCATTACCTTTGCTAGTTGCCCGGGCGGAGGGAAAGCGGCGCGTTATTTATGGCAGCGCTCGCCTCCATCCTTCATTTGGGATGTCTATGTTAAGTCAACGGCGGTGGGTGAGGGGGAGGCAGGGAGAGGCGCACCGGCAAAGCAGACCTGGGCCGTGCTGCTTGTTTGGGATCAGAAATAGACAAGGGGAGGCACATACTGTAAAGATGCAGAAAGACTGAGGGAGATAGAGGAAGAGAGCGAGAGATGAGGCTGGGATACAAAGAGAATGAAAGGAGAGAAGAGAAACGCGGAGCAGAGCTGTCTGCCAGCTGTTTGATAGACTGCGCTGATTCCACATGTGTGGATGCTTGGCTGGCTGGGACCAGCAGATAGGCCCTGGGTGACATTCCGACGCTCATTAGATAGCAGGCAGAACACATCCATGGCCGTCCCCTCCACTGCCTGCCTGCCTGCCTGCCTGCCTGCCTGCCCGAAGGGAAGGCTGTTATCTGTGGGTGCTGGGTGGAGGCAGGAGGAGGGGCAGCTGCTGAGAGCTGAAAGAGAAGAAGCAGGGGGAGAGTGTAGTTCACAGTAAAGAAACGTGTATGTGTGCACGCTTGTGGATAAGCAAATGTGGTGTTCACTATATCTTTGTAGCACTGTCTGCCACAGTGTGTGTGTGTGTGTGTGTGTGTGTGTGTGTTTTTGTGTCTGAGAAAGAGAAGAGCAGTGAGTAGTGGGGGTGGGGGGGGAGGGGAGGGGGTTGCTGTTTAGCGCACCCCTGCTGATGCTTTTGTAGGTAGCTGTCAGCGCTACATTGCATGGCATTAAGAGAGGTGGACCTCAGGGACGGGCATAATGGAGAGGGAGAAAAGCCCCCGGGCTATGCTCGCCTTACGTCCCACATGACGCCAGGTGATGCTCAGCCACGCCACTAAATCACCACATCATTAGCACTTCCCCCACCGTTTTTTAATATCTCCACATCCAGATATCTATCTGTCTCTGTAAAAAGCAGCACGGGGGGCCACACCCAGGAGCCCTCCCTTCCCCCAACACACATCCACCAACATGGTCTGCCTCCCCGGCTCCAAGCGCACAGACCAAACTCATTCGAAGTGCAAACAGCGCGATCGCTGGAAGCAGCCTTTCAGCCGCAGAGCAGGACTCCCCTGTAATTGTATCTGTGTTTGTGTGTGTCAACCACGTCGGAGGCATGCTTCTGCTCAGACTGTTTGAACACTGCCAGCGAGGTGTTTCTGTGTATGTTGTGGTGATTATGTCCCCGAATGCAGCGACACTGAAGTGTAACAGGATGGAAGAGGCTCATTTATAATACAGCAACACTACGAAGGAGGGAGGAAGACGGAGGGGACTGTGTGAATGCCAGTTTGTTATCCTGCGTTCGTTTGAGTGTCACAGATAAAAAGTGTTTGCATAGGAATGGTAACAGTGTGTTCCCACTTTAGGGGCCGCATTTGCTAGTGATCGACACAGTACACTGGAGTATAGGGCCGTATAGAGGGATGTATAGAGGTAATTAACGCTGACAAACGAGGTCAGTGTAACACTCATGCTAAACGTTACGCTCTCTTTATGCTGTAAGGTGCTTTGAATAAGAGCCACCGCCACCAAATGAATCACACAGTAGATCTCCCACGTTAATTATTATCCGTCATCTCTCTCATTGCGGTTTGTTGCACAATGCACTTTGAAACGCGATGTAATGCAGAGAAATGTGCTAGTATCATGTAAATAATTACATAGAGCGAGTGGATGCTCTGCTAATGGGGTAAAATGGGCACAAACAGCCTGATTGTTTTTAGCACAACAATCTAGGCCTTTAAACAATTAAAATAATTACCAACACTTGAGTGATTTTTGTATCATCCCTCCATAAAATTGGGTGAATCGCAAGAGAGATATTAAAAAACAAGTGAAGCCGAAGATATAGCTCAATGTTGTTGTTCCACCTTCCTGGAGAAGATCACAGCTTGTAACAAAGCTTTTCCATTAATATTTGTATTCTCCAAACCCAAGCTATGCCCCTCCCTCTCACACATCTCCTTCCAAAACAACAGGAGTTGTTGTCATCTCCATGACGAGAAAATTGACTTTCACTTCTAGTATTATTGGAGATTTAAGCAATTTTGGCTTAGATATAAGCACAGGTACTCTTGAATATTTCAAGTTAAAGCCGCTCAAAGCTATTGTTTCTTCAATTCAGAGTTAAGGAATAACTATCTGAAAACAGAAAGATCTCAATAACCTTGTGATAAGATATTAAGCCATTTTCACCCTGATGGTAAAGAGCGTGAACGGCAGGTTTCCATTTTTTTTAAAGTTTATCTGAAAACAATACTGACATGCCCATTACATGCTCCGAGCGATACTGCAAAGAGATCCCTTCAATATCAATGTACGAAATCCACAGCCCTTGCTCTGTGTAAAAAATCATTCCAAAGTTAAGCTGGAGCTAACATTTCTGCAGTCTGCGTCAGTCAAATCAGCTGGGGTTTCCAAAGTTACAGACTTTTTAGTATGAAATCCCCTCTATGTGCCTCCCCAGTCTCCTTGCTGAGCTGCAGCTGAGGGATAGTAATACAAGTGATAGTTTGGTTAAAGAAAAAGACATTCACTTTTGAAAAATACCCAACTTATTGGGTCTGACTGAAGAAGTCTCACATTAGTTTAGGCTGAAGCTTAGTATTTTTGTTCAAAATTGCATTTTATCCTCTCATCTCTAACATTAAAATTACTTTCATTGCCTTGGGGCTCATATGGTGGATGCTCTTATAGGCATGTAAGTACTGTTTTAGGATAGACCTTAACAGGAGGCTCATTGTTTCAAGAATTTTTTAATCATCAAATTATTTTTTTCTTGGCAACATAGTGTAGCAATCTGCCGTATTCTTATGTTGGAGCTTTGACAGACAAAATGTTCATCTAGTTAATAAAGATAAGGCAGGTGGTATTTTTAATACCACTTCCTGCCATACATGCTGTAGTCCTTTTATTTTTTTTGCAGCTTATTCTGTTGGATTTCCCCAAAAAAGTTCCCCAACCTTTCCAAACTGTTGACTGACATTATCCCCAACTCCCTGTGGTCAAAGTCTGCTGTGCTTGCTGCTTTCTGAGGCGAGCCTGATCCTATGTTCCACACAGGAGCGCCGGTGACCATGGAGATATTTCTTTCCCTCCAGGGCAGTTATACAGTTGGGTGGCTGTAAGGCTGTCATTAGCTCTGTGTACGTGTGAATGTCAGACAGGCGGTCACTGGGGAGACGATCTGAGAATTGGGGAGGAATTGCTGGCCAAAGCAGTCCTGGAGGTGCCCTTGGCTCGGTTTTGTATTTGTTCCAGGAGAGTGGAGACACGGTGGGGGGAGACGGCCGGCCGAATGCAGATTGACTGAGCGGGGTGGAATATTCAGGGCGCTCTAAGAACCAGCTTTCAGGGGTAGTCGCTTTTCTGCATCCATCTTTGTGTTCGCCCATGTTTCTGCATATCTTTGTGCCCGTCTTTTTCTTTTTATTGACTCATTGTTGAAAGCTATAGGCCAGTCAAAAGGTCTGTGTGTGTCTGCCCGTGTTGCCTACTACACCTGTTTGTGTATGTGCGCCGTGTTGACAGTAATGAAGGGTTTGGAGTTTGCTGCCGGTGGAGAGTTTATCATTACTCCAATCCCTCTGGAGAGACATCCTCTTGCCTAAAACCTCCCACGCATATCATTCTCTGCACTCAGGCCGGCAGATACAATGTGTTGTTTGAAATATGCTCTGTCATTTTTCAAATAGAAAACATTAGGTAATAAGAAAAGTACTCCTTCCTCTGCTGATTGGATGACTGTGTTCTTTCAGGCGCCTCTTGGCTCTGTGTGTGTCGTGCGTCTCATGGCTCCCTCGTAACTGGTCGAGAGATGACTTATTTGCAAAATGTTGTTGAAGAGTTGTTGCGAAGAGGTAGGAGGTGTTATTTTGTTCTGGCAATTCACTAGACACCAAAGAATGAAGGTCCTCATTATTCACATAGAAATGTGTCTATGATTGTCTTATCTAATTTCAGTGTTACTGTTGCTGGTACCAATTAGATTAGAATTCAAACACGCAAGATAAAAATATATTTCGGCCTGTAAAAAAAAAAAGATAGGGGGCGGGGGAGGATGGGGGCGGGGGGGTCTCTACTATTCAATTCAATTCAGTTTTCAGTTTATTTTGTATAGCCCAATGTCACAAATACAAATTTGCCTCTGAGGGCTTTACAATCTGTACACATACGACATCCCTGTCCCGGGACCTCACATCGGATCAGGAAAAACTCCCCCAAAAAATAGTGAAAACCCTTTTACAGGTAAAAAAAAAAAAGAGGGAAGAAACCTTCGGGAGAGCAACAGAGGAGGATCCCTCTCCCCGGATGGACAGAAGCAATAGATGTCATGTGACCAGAATCAACGTAACAGAGTTACGGCACATTCAATGAATATCACAAAAGTTATTCATGCAATGAGTAGTAGGCATGGACCACGACCCAGTACTACTACTGTGTTCCAGTACAAAAACTTTCTGTAAATGCAGGTGGAAGTGAAAGCAGTGTGCGAGAAAAGGATTGTGGCAAAGCTGGGCGTATCTGGACTCTCAAGCCGTGCTGCAGGGCACCTGTTCTAAATACTGGATGTGTGAGCAATGGATCGGTGCAGCTGCTGCCAATCTACGTCCATGAGAACGCGGCGATGGGAGTGTGAGCGGATTACAGCTATGCTGGTACGAGGGGTCAAACAAAATAAGACCACATTAGACAGTTTAAGATTAGGAAGGAAGCCGAGGGATGGAAATCGTGGCCTGAGTGTAACCATTAAAGCACAAGGCACCCAGGAGATAAGATTAGGCTATAGCTGAAAGCTACGCTTGCTTGGGATGCTACTGAGCCCGAGGCTTTTAGAGATCCCCAGTCAGCTGATAAAAGTCTCAAAAACTGTTTACTCCCGATCAGCCGGTCTGCATAGCCTGTAAACAACTAGGATAGATGACAAGAGCTGTGTTATTGTGCTGAAAAATGTGCTGATTGGAATTGTATGTGCTGGATCATCATTTTCAAGCTATTTTGTGTCAGTATCTCACATAAGAGTGGTAGTTAGGAGCAGGTGGCTGCCCCATCCAGACGCCTGCCAATAGATAATCGACCAAAGGCCCCCACAGCAGGACCACATTGATTTGGCAGAAGGGAATCCTGGCCTTCTCGTCACAGCACAAACCCATCTACTGCTCTTTCATGAATGTTTTTGGGATAGCGGAGATGCTGCCTTAATCCTCGTTTGAGTGCCTGTCAGCAGCATTGAGATCATTGTGCTTCTCCTACACAGACCGATCTCATCACTCCATCTGAATGAGAAGATGTCTCCACCCTACAATTCCCCAAAGTCCCATCTGAAGCAACCTCATTCCCTTCCAAGTATTAAGACCAGTGATAAGAGTCATCCACTCATAGATCAAAGGCTCACGGCCGCCAAGCTGGGAGCAGCCCAGTGCTAGCCGGTCCTCAGTCCTCATCATCCCCCCCCAACCTCCTCTCAGAATGGACCCCGCCCTGACACCTGCTCCCACTGTGCTAATCCCGCTCCAGATTGAGATATCAGTGTACTTTCTGTTCAACACATGGTGTGGCAATAGACCAGGGGTCGGGAACCTTTTTGACTGGGAGAGCCATAAAAGCCAAATATTTCTAAATATATTTCATTGAGAGCCATAGAGTATTTTTAACGTATAATAAATTAAATATGTCTTACTTTTAATGCGACTTCTGGTGCTGCATGGTTATTGCCAAAGCACCCGCAAAGCTAGCGGAATTCCCGTCACCTTGCTTGGTCCACACACGTAGTTGCTGCTGACTCGTCTGCACTCTCCGCTGTAGCTCCTCACATGCCCTTTTCCTGCTGTCCCCCGCTGGATATTTCGATGCAAATGAAGAGTGGTGCGTATCGAAGTGCCGCTTTATATTTGACCGTTTCATCGATGCAATTTTATCATAGCATATTTGACATACCGCAGATCCTGCTGCAGATCTCTCCACAAATGCAAATTCCTCTGTCCACGCAGCCTGGACTGCACGGTAATCATCGTCTTTTTTTCTTTTCGCCATCTTTTCCGTTACAAGGGTTGAAGCGGATAAACTAGTTGGCTATCTGATAGAATTGATTTCTTCACCTTTACAATGACCCGGACATGCTCGCGAGCCATTGGTTCCAGACCCGACCCGCGGGTGACCCGTGAAATTTATCTTCAAAACTAATTTCTGTTTACTTTTAAATGACACAGTATTATTAGGAAATGTCACAAGTATTTTAAAATCAGTTCCAAACTATTTTCTTTTATTTTTTTTATTTTCTTTTTTTTCAACTCAAAATTGTCTGGGAGCCATATGGCGTCACCGGAAGAGCCATATATGGCTCGCGAGCCATAGGTTCCCGACCGCTGCAATAGACTGACCAGCTCATACAGTCATGGACGTCGGAAATCTCCTGTTTGAATCTGGAAATAGGACATCATAGAGAAATGTAATTCAATTAAATAAAAGTCGCCAAGCTGTAGCTTTGATTACAATTCCGCAATGTGGATCAAAACAAGAATCATTTCCTATAATTTCTGAGATTATTGTCAACAGTGGTCACATGGATTTGGTTATTAAATGGGATCTGTTGATGGCAGCAGATTATTGCGAGACAGAACTCCTGTTGCAGTCATTGGACCATCTGTCCCACCTCAGCCAATGACACTGGAATCATACTCCACTGGAAATGCATCTATTGCCTTCTAATCCAGTGAGCATGTTTAGAGAGAAATTACTCAAAATATGTCCCCGATGGGCTTACAAGCCTCCAATCGGGTAAAGGCTAATGCTAGCACGATAGATTCAGAGTGAAAGTATACAACATCATATGCTATATAACCGATGAGTACACTGCGAGTGCCAGTCCTCATCATGACATTGCTCGCGGTTTTCACATTGCGTTGTGTTAATTGGTGACTTACCCACCAGCTGGAAGTAATCTTAATACACTGAGGAAAAGCTGCCACGCTAGCTTCCTGGAGCGCGTGTGCCAGGGCATCTTGCATGCATCCCGTAGCTGGAAGTGAACTCTTTGATGTGATTGCTTCTGAGAAATGTCATCATTTATTGATGCCTCCATTAAAGTAGCATAGACGTCTGTGTAGAGTTGGAGAGGATGAAGGGGGTGCAAACAGGAGCTTACGAGCTAACTACACAGAAAATGCCCCCCACACCATCAGCCTTTCTGGCCTCTCCCTAAGTCCTTTGCTTCAAGTCTGTAGTCCTACACAGAGCCAACGAGAAAGAGTTTTGATCCACTGATACGATTTTGGGGATTGGCTGATACAAGCTAACGTGTTGGGTACAATATTTGGTAGCAATTTTATCAAGTGGATGACTTCAGGTTTTGTTTGAGTTGAATGACCTGGCCTTGAATGCTTCAAAGTGGCTCGCTAGTTTCCCAACGCCTTAATTAGACAAACCTCCGCATCATTATTTTAAGAAGTGAGGTCACATTAACCTTTAATTGGAACGCGCTTGAGATCAAAGTGGTCGACTAACTTGTAAAAAAAGAGTAATCTGTTTTTAAGCGAGCGGTCTAGTGGGTTCAGTCTTGATTTGTCATTCATGAATTCAAAATTCGTCAAGACTTGCGAATACATAAAATATTTACCGCTTTTGGCCAAACGGGTCTCTCTTCCTCTACAGCAAATGTTCCTGTTTCCTTGTGTCCCTAAAATGCCAGTGGCATCTCAATTAGAAACTTGCTCTCAATGGTGTGAATAATAGAGATGATAGTACAGAAAATAGCAATGAAAGGGCCTATACCATTCCACATGGGGAACCTTAAATTGCTCCAGCCGGTTAGGGCAGCACCTTCAATGGTGACTTGCTCCCATCTGTCTGTGAGTGTCTGTGTTTGAATGGCTGAAAGAGAGGCACATTGTAAAGCGCTTTGGATAAAAGCGCTCTATAAATGCATCCATTTACATAATATCTGATATTTCTGTCTTCATCCCAGGGTCTGCCAGGGAAGTGATGGCTCCCGCTGAGGTCTCAGAGCAAATGGTCCAGAAGCTGAGAGGCAAGAATGAGTTTACGGTGCTGGTGACCCTCAAACAAGATCACCTCAACTCTGGGGTCATCCTCTCCATTCATCACTCTGAGCACAGGTATGATCAGCTCAAAATACATCCAAAATATAACCACATTTTTTACTTCCAGAAATGTACAGCAATCTAATTTCCAAATTAGTGTTGCATACTGCGAAGTTAATTTGAGGTGGGTACCTTCGCAGTGTGAGACAGAACTAGAGCCCAAAATGTGACACGGAGCACTGTAAAGCTGCTTATAAAAACCCTGCTGATAAACCATAATTGAAGTTGTTTTCTAAATTTAGTACCACCCTCTGTTTTGTCTTATCAGCAGTCTGTTATATGTTGATTGAAACCGGAATATTTGTATTTGATCAGTATTTCAATGTTTTACACACCAGTCGAGTAAACACAGCAAATCACCCAGTGTGCCGACTTATTATTCACAGTCCATCAACGATCCAAACATTGAGTCTGGAATTGCGGATCAAAACCTGATGAGACGCTATCTTCAGTTAGCATGCTAATGTTTTCCATTAGTTAGCGGTAGCTGAGCCGTTGGATGATCAGAACGGCAATCTGAATCCACATAATGCGCTGATTGAACAGTTTGTACATTAAAGTCAGTCCTGAGAAGAGAGCTGTGAGAGGGATGTTAATGACTTTCCCCGCAGCTGATTAGCTTTCCCAGCCATTCATATGCAACAAAGCAGCGCCGCATGATTTCAGTCAGACAAATCCATCCATTGCTACACTTGCACGAGGGTCTATTTTTCTTATGAATAATGTTTCCAGCAAACGACTTTAGTTTAAATATCCCTGTCTTTAAAAACATAGGGGATGAGTGCGTATCGGCAGCTCTTTCCATTTGGGTCACTGTGCTGGGGGAATCTTGTGGTGGGGAGAATTCAGCTGGAATACTAAAACACCAACGTAAAGAGATCAACCCCTATTGTTGTTTGTTGCTGACGTTGCACTTAAAAGCCATACAGTACCATAATGCTTGACTAGTGGTGTGATTAAATTCTAAATGGTGCTGCATATCAGAGGCGATGTGAGTGCACTGCTTGGAAAGCGAGTGACGTGTCAGCACTGTGCTGAGAGGAGCCCCCAGTTTAAACCCTCTGGTGATGCATGCATGCAGGTGTGTGTGTGTGTGTGTGTGTGTGTGTGTGTGTGTGTGTGTGTGTGTGTGTGTGTGAACAGAAATAAGGTTTCTGTTCTAGTAATGAGACTTCAATGCAACATGACTGTACAGTGCAGGGACTGCAGAATCCTCAGAGACATTGTGATTCTGCAGGTTCCTGGAGCTGGAGAGCAGCGGCCAGCGCAGCGAGGTGCGCCTTCACTACCGCACCAAAGGCCAACTGCCCCACACGGAGGTGTTCCCCTACAGCCTGGCCGACGACCAGTGGCACAAGGTCTCTGTGGCCGTCAGTGCCTCTCATGTTATACTGCACATCGACTGCAACAGGTAAGATGCCGGGAGGCCATCTAGTTGTATAACTAATTTGAACTGAATTACAGATATTATTTTTTTGCTGTGTTTTCATGACTAACTTTAAATTAGGGATGCACCGTTCCCACATAACGGATCGGTATCAGACCCGATGCTGACCTTATTTGGCGGATCGGGTATCGTGCATGACCTGATCGATTCACATTAAATTAAGTTTTTTGTCAATATGATTGTAAAATGTAATTGTCTCCATTATCAGCTACAGTCATCACGGTAAATCACGTTAAGGCACATGGTACATTTTTGGCAGATAATTTGATTAGGATGATTGGAATTGTTATCAGGAAAGGAAAAGTTGGATCGGTGCATCCCTACTTTAAATGATCATCACATAGCATCTCTTTTTATTCAAATACTTCATTGCCAAGCGTCTTTGGTAGAACATAAACAAAAACAAAGTGGTGAATGAGCATTTTAATGCAGTTCATTCATCATTGTTGTGGATTTCTAAACGTTAGATTAAAATAGTCGCTCAAAATTGTTTAGGCCCATTCATACAGATTATTTTGCCAATTTTTCAAAACTATCATGAGGTGTACGAACGGGTTGGCCAGTTGCATCGTTAAAACACAATTGTCAGTGTTTGTTGGTGGGAAGCCATTGAGGATTTTCTCCTATACCCCCTTTGAACCTCCACAGGTCAAAGCTGCATCAGTAATCTATAATAAGGGGTCAATTCACATCAGGCAACCCTCCTTCACCGCCATCCTCTTGATCAGCCGTTTGAAGCGGGTGTGATGCTGCCCTTTTCTGCCAGGGATGGAAAAATAAATTCATGGTATTGAAGTATAAATATAGCAACTCCCCGAATGGAGAGAGAGAGAGAGAGACAGAGAGAATAGAAGAGAAGAGAGATGAAAGATACATGAAACTGAAACTTATTTGGTATTTATTAGGTGTAAATAAGTACTGCGGCCATAGCCACGCTTTCAGCTGTCTGGTGTGAACTGTTTAATGATGGTCAAGCGCACCTTGAGCTGACCCGCATTATACGTGCATCTGCTGCATGAAGCGAGTGTCACTGTTTACGTGTGAAGATCTTGCCTGGCACAGAATAAAGAGCAGCCGGCAGCTCCATGTGTATCAAGGAAGGCGTGTGGCGATCTATACCGTCCTCGGGGAAAGAGTTAAAAGCAGGTTTTAACAGGGCAGGACCTGCAGTGCAGGGGGGTTATTGTTTCTCTACATGGATGAAAATAGGTGAGAAATAAAAAAAAAAAAAAAGGAAAATCTTTAACGAGACATTGTGTGTTTTGTTTCGCAGGATCTACGAGCGGGTCGTGGAAGCTCCATACATGGACATACCGGAGGATGCTTCCTTCTGGCTCGGACAGAGAAACACTGCCCACGGCTTCTTCAAGGTGCACAGACTCCGCTCTTAGGAATGCTGATTCCTGATCTGCCGTAAATGATTCAGGATCAACTCAAACTTATTTATTCACTGTATCTTCTCACTCTTTGGTTGTATTTATTGTAGCCGTTGGATTTAACTGCCAGCATTTCTCAAGGCGTAGCATTTTAATTTGAGGGTTGTTCTGCCCACCCTAGGAATTGACTTTTTCTTTTTTTTGTCATTGTTTGTTCCCTCTCCCTCAGTCTGCAGCTAAGCCCAGTGCAATTATCTCAGCCACCCCCGCAACACTGATTTGGGAGAAATCATTAAATTGCCTCTGGGCTATGCTCATTACGCTTAGTCTATAGTGTTGTTTATCAGGCAGGGAGACGTATATCGCCTCTCCCAGACTGGACTGCTCTCTAAAACGGCCCGGCTGGGGAGACATGTTGGGGCAAAATGTCAGCATATCTGCAGCTATAACTATTTTAATCAGCTTGCCAGTGACTGGCTCTGTGTTTGATGGTGCGCTGATGTTTATAGGTGTGTGTGCATGTGTGTGTGTGTGTGTGTGTGTGGTCATGCTTTTCACATTGTGTCCTGGCTGTTCGGTTCTCGCTGTGTTAATTGGTAGATGAAAGAAGCCTTGGAGGTCACTCACTAATCTTGTCACGTAGCAGCATCTCTCCTCGCCGCTCTCTGAAAGCCTTGATTAGTTACGAGGAAAGCACGTCTCCTTTTAAAACACACTGCTTCATTAACACACACACACACACACACACACACACACACACACACACACACACACACACACACACACAGTCGATGTCCGTACGTGGGTCTCAGTCGAAGACGAGAAAACCACATCCTCAACAGCAATAGTAAATACTTTAATCAGATAAATATCTTCTTTACAGTTCACGCACATCGGAAGAGAGCCAAATGTGTTTTATCTTACTTATCTGGTGACACCGTTGTGGAATTTCATCAGTGGCCTGTCGTTTGTCGTTTGTATGCAGATGGAGCAAATTGTTCTGCGCCCTAACTCGGAAGGCTAAAAAACTATTTTCTTTTTAAAGTCAGGCGATCCCCGAATGCAGCGAGAAACAGCAAGAGACGCGTTAATCAGGTTTGATGTCACCCTCGTCGTGACAGGTTGTATCTGCTCATGATTGTTTAAATTTAGCGGGAAATGTATCTTAGTGCAGCAGAAGTGATTCAGCTTCTCGCTCTGCCACTAGTCGTTTTTCACAAATCCACATTTCCGGTACAGATGGGAGAACCGTCGCGGTCCCACGTGCACAGAGGAGTCACTTTGCCGGGTTCAAAATGCCTTCCAGTCGCCAGAAGGTGCAAAGTAAAGTCTGGCGACTGGTTGTTTGTATAGTGATGCAATACAACACAGGTGGTTCATTCAAAACGTACATCTCTTCCTGTATCTTGTATCAATTTCTCCTGATTGCAATTATCTTTTGTCCGAAAACCAAAAATATGTATTTTTCTTTTTGTAAAACAATTTTTGATGACGGAATCGTCCTGACCTCAGGGGTGTAAAAATATGTTCATCCAATCAAATGGGATCTGTGGAAACTATGCCTGTCATATTCTGTAAATCAGCATTTGAACATTAGCTCGTAGATTTTTCGGATATCATGGGAAGTGGGTTTTTGGAGTCAGTCAGTCGGCAAAATCTTTGTTTACGAATAATTTGATCTAGTTTTATGTTTAGATAATTGACAGCTCCTTGTCCACTTTTAAGTGATCCTATTGAATCTAAAAGATGTTAAGGACGCTCTAACTGCCGTTTCACCGGGACTTAAACTTTCCTAAAGTCTTATGGTCTCATTACAAGTTTCACAGACAACATCTTTGATCGGCCTTCATTATTGACACGTCGCCGTGAAAAATCAGCGAATCATTTCGCGGGATTCTAAATTCATGGCCGGTAAATTGAAGTGGCGAGACAATTTAAAAAACAATTTCTCCTAAGTTGCACAGCTCCACTTCTGTAAGGGAAATAAATCCACTCACGGAACCAACCGGCCTCGGTTACCATGGCGACAGAGTATCCATGTGCATATGTGTATAAGCTCGCCCGTGTGTGTGTGTGTGTGTGTGTGTGTGTTTTCAGCCACATAACGAAAGGTTATCAATTGAGTGTTATGAATCAAATTGAATCTGTATCTCCTGTTTATGCTTATCAGAGGAGATTGGAGAAGAAAAAAAGAAGAAAAGAAAAAAAGTCCATCCCTCGACTAAAACTCCTACATCACCGGGTCACTTAACTTCCTGTTGGAGTCCGGTTATGAGATGATTCACCCTAGCGACGACCGAGGAGACGCATTATCTCACAACAGAAAAACATATTTTCACTCACTTTTGATTTTCACTCTGTTTCGCTGTGTTTTATGATTACGGTCGTGAGCGCCGGCTCTCGTGATCGGGGGCCGCTGGCTTTGTGTTAGCATTTCCTTCTCATGTGGGAAATGTACCATAAGCACACTTAGATACCACCGGCCCTCACGGTCCTTATCCACTTACTACACATTAACATGCTTCATCTGCTTTTTATTGCCTGCCCCCCCCCCCCCCCCCCCCATCCCCCCTTGATTGAAATGTTTGCCGGGTGTCTGTGTTTGCAGGGGGTGATGCAGGACGTGCAGATCCTGGTGATGCCGCAGGGTTACATCTCACAGTGTCCAGATCTGAACAGAAGTAGGAGCAGCTTCCTCCTGAACACATTAAAGAAACATTTCATTGAGTGTTTCTTTTAATTTCAATTACCTCTGGCAAGGCACTTGATTGCACTGATTTGCTTTTTTATTCAAATTCTTGAAAGAAGGCTATACTCACAGGAGTAAGACCACTTTAAAACAGCTCAGCTCGTTAAAACTTAGGTTAATAAAATTTTTTTGCAAATAGTAAATCAATTAGGAAAAGGGAGAATTCCAACGGCCTCTCCCGAGGAAGTGTGGTATGTGTGTTCAAACAACTGGATGCAGCTCCGTTTAGTATGTCTGTCGGAGGAACCCATCCTGCTCATTAAAGACATTTGAATTTTAAAAAAAGCATATTAATTCATCAAAATCGTAGTTCAGCATGACTTTTAGCATCGGTGTGGTTATTTCTGACGCGCGGCACTATTTCCTCTGCCGGTCCCCCCATGATGTCCGCTGCAGCTCATGCTAACTGTGCAGCTGTGCAGTTTGTTGCAGATAAACTGCTTCCCCGGCTCACAGGGAAGACACACGAACGTTTCACAGTTTGAAATGATTTTCACACAGATTTGATGTCCCCACGCATCCAAAAAGTTGCCAGAGGACACTGCTTACTGCAGTTTACATGAAATGAGTTCCTCTTGGAGAGAGGACACCTCTAAATATGTTTACAATAATAGGGAGGAGAGAAATTGCTGTTTCTTCAAGTGAGTTAGTATATAAATACATACAAATTAATGGTAGAATTATAAATATATTTTAGCTGTAGACCATTTTTAATGCCAGACTTATTGAGCTTTCAAGTTTATATTTCATTTCAATTAATAATAGTCATTATTTATATCAGAATTTATTGAAATAATTGTGGGAATTTCTTTTTATTGCATTTTCTTTGCAATTATCATGAATTGCCATGATTGAAGGTAATTGTTTTCTGCCTACTAAATTAGCGTGTGCTGTATTGTCTCTCGTATCCCAGCATGCCCAACCTGCAATGATTTCCACGGACTTGTGCAGAAAATCATGGAGCTGCAGGATATCCTCGCTAAAACATCCAGCAAGGTAATGTAATGTGATATAATGTCTCCTAATTTGCCATTTGCTGCACAAATGCAGTATTATCTTAAGAGAATAACAGTTATTGACATTTTTAATTAACCGTTACGATTACAAATTGTGCTATTACATAAAATATCCACTTGTTAATGTGCTTCCGACATTAGCATTGATTGCAACAGGCGGTCAGTGACATCTCAACATTAGACGTTGGCTATTGTTGAAGCCTTTTCTGTTGTGATCCAGAAACGGTGTGTGTGAATGGGGTTAATGGCGCCTAATGACTTACTTTTGTGATGCCATTGGTTGGCTTTTGAAGCTCTGCTTTCTACATGTGAATATAGACACACAACGAGGCTGACTCTCATCTTTTCTCCTTCTTGCCTTTTGTTCTTTGGGGGTGGTGGTGGGGGGTGGGGGGTATGGCGTGAGCAGCTGTCCAGGGCGGAGGAGAAGATGAATGGGCTGGATGGCTGCTATTGTGAGAGAACCTGCAGCGTCAAGGGGGTCGTCTACAGGGAGGACGAGGGCTGGACAGATGGCTGCAAGAACTGCACATGCACGGTGGGGTCTCACTGTGTGTGTGTGTGTGTGTGTGTGTGTACACTTGGTCCATGGTTGTCTATGTTAGAGTTATAAGGAGCAAGGAAGGGCATTCAATTTTAATTAAATGCGTGTGTGTGTCTGTCTGTGTGTGTGTGTGTGTGTGTGTGTGTGTGTGTGTGTGTGTGTGTGTGTGTGTGTGTGAACGAACATACTGAATCTGGAATTATGTGCCTGTCATACTGTGTGTGATTGTGTGGCTGTTGCATGCCTACATAAATGTTTACAGGCATGTGAGTGCATCATAAAACAAATAGATGTGTGTGTGTGTGTGTGTTTGTCGGTGTGTGTGTGTGTGTGTGTCTTGAAAGTGCCTGAAAGAAAGGGAGAACATGCAATTTTCATCATGCCTGCAACACCGTGTGTGTGTGTGTGTGTGTGTGTGTGTGTGTGTATTTCAGTATCTACAGTTTCACGTCCGCCGCTCCCATTGTAGGTCTCGGCTTTTGTTTCTCTACCCTGTTCATCAAGTGTATGAAGGTGGGGGTGTGTGTGTGGGTGTGTTTATGGTAGTGTAGAGGTGCAGAGTGCAGGGGCCCCATTGTCGACGGCTTGCATTCTCATTATTTCCGAGCAGTCGAGGCGGGTTGCCCCAGTTACCTGAGAAAATACACTGTATTGAAAACCTCCACAGTACCCAGGATTAGACGCATCAACAACAGTGCTTAGTAATGCTCAGCTCTCTCAAGGGTCTACTTTGTGCTACATAAAGTGTGAATAATTGCCAAAAAGAGAATTAGGAGCGATTGGAGATCTGGGCCTTGTACCACATTAGCAAACAGATTTCACTCCCTGTCAGTCTACTCAGCTTTGGAGCATGCAACCCATTCACTGCTACTGAAGTCCTCCAGCCAGCCAATGGGAAGCCTTCGCGCACCACTACCCAACATGCAAAAAAATAGGAAATCACATATCTCTCAGTGCACCGCACCTAATTGCTCTTGACAGATGATAATTATCATCAGGGATTTGTTCTGCCCACTCATCCAATGAAATTGCTTCATTCTCCAGGAACGTTGTGTTGCCATTCCTGGGCTGCAATTAAGGAATTAGATAGGATATGTTCCTTACCTTATGTGTGGCAATTAGCTGTGACCTTTAAAATTCAAAGGCCATGCATTAAGATGTTATCAATTATGTGGATCAGGTTCATAAATGTTGCTGTCACAGAGCTTTCATCCGTGGAAGCAATGTTAATTAAAGGCACAACCGGGGAAACGGAGATAGCATTGAAATATATTGGATTCACAGTTTGCTGTGGAAAGCGACTGCAGCTTTACAACACGGGGTTAGGGTTATGCTGTTCTAGAGAGTAAGACTTCCCCTCCAGCATATTTACAAAATGCAACAGAGTGGGGGTAGTTAGGGGGCCCGGTCGCTGGATGCTGGAATTTAAATGTTGAATAAAAAGTATTAGGGTTAAAGGGTTAGGGTTAGAAAATAAAATAAAATTGCGGTTAGGTTTGGCACTTTTGTTTGGTCTCATTTACACTACCTTACTGGTTATATACTGGCTTTATAATAACTACACGCTGTTTAGCATTAGTTAAGCATGAGTGAACACTTAATTCATCATTTATAAAGCATTGCTTCAACATGAACACTCATTAGTATGCAATTCATAAACACAGTCATAAATGTTTTATTCTTGATTAATAAGCTTGACTATTATGCGTTTCACAATTAGGTTTTTAAACTTTATAAGTGATGGATTCCCCATAAATTATGTAAATTAGGTTTTAAGGACTTATAGATGATTAATACGATTAATTTAGATAATTTATAAAGGTAGTTATGGGTGGGTTTGTGGGCGGGTGTGTTTTGATTCATTATTTATTTTATTATTACTATCATTATTATTACTTTAATTTTCGTCTTATTTTCAGTTTTTGCTTGTTTGCCTTACTTTTCTGCTATTTATTATTTATTCATTTTTTCCCCACTCCTTACTATTGTAAAGTGACCATGCACAAAAAAAATTAAAATACTTGTTCTTTGATCCATGTATACCATATTGTACAGCAATAAAGTATATATATATATATATATATATAAAGTCATTTATTCATGCATTTATGTATACACATAATTATTTAGATATGCACTAATGGTTAGCAGTAACAATATCAGTAGAAGTATCCTCAGATTTCATTCCTCTATATTGATGTAGTGTTTGTCAACACCCTCCTGCACCTTCCCGTATCCGTTGTCCCTCTAAACTCCTCGTCGCCGCTCTCTCTCTTCCCCAGAACGGCACGGTGCAGTGCGAGGCCGTCTCCTGCCCTCCCTCTCAGTGCCCGGCGGGCACGGCGCCCGCCTACGTGAAGGGGGCCTGCTGCAAGGAGTGCCAGCGTGAGTGGAGTGCCCTTAACCTCATCACCCTCCTACACTCATACAATCACGGACACAATTGCGCACCAACACGCGAAAACAACCGGCACCAGATTTAGAGCACACATCACGCCTCCACAAGGGCTGCCTGACAATTGACCGGGGCTCTGCTGTGTTGCTAAGCTACCTCCTAACATGCCTCCTGAGATGAGTCCATCCTTTTGCATATACATGGACCGATCAATTATTCACGAGCTGGCTTCAAAACACAGATGGCCACCAGTCACACGGACGTGAGCCAGTGAATCTGGGATCGCTGCATGCGATGTGAAGTAGTTCCTATTTACGGCGGACATGTTGAGGTTTTGAGGAAAGTGAAGATGACAGGAAATGTTAAATGCCTGAAATGATGCACACTGTTGCTGGCAATAGTGTCTTCTTAAATGTCCACTTTCTAACTTTTGAGCTCTGATATCTTCTCGCCGGATAAATAATTCTGTTTCATCACGTAGCTACACGGAGGGTCTGTTTTTCTCCCACTAGATTCAGCAATGAACTCTTATTAGCCTCCTCACCGCAGCACTCTGCATCTCATATTCTCTCAATAAAGATGGATATTCAGAGGATATTAGCTTTTCTCACCCCATCATTCTTCTGGTAATAACCCAAATGAAACTTAAATAAATGTGACGTATTAGCTCTTCAGAAGGTCGGTCAACGCATGAAACGAAGCAATGAATTAGGGTGATGCAGCATTAGTACGATTGTTCTCCACTGTGAATTGGAGAAGGCTACGGACCTTATGAATGATACTTTATGTTTGTATAATATTCCGTCGTAGATCTCACTCCACAGCTTGAGGAAGCGGACTTCGCTCGAGAACTTTCTCACCACACACTCCCACACGCTGCTGCCGCTCTCCCGCTTCTCTCGCAGAGCAAATAATAGACGAGATTTAAGTGTTTATCGGCGAGAAAGCATCGGCCGTGGATTCTAATCAGCTCGCGTCGTGCCCGTTGACCCGCGGGGGGTCACGGCAGCAGCACGCGGCGTTTTTGAAGTGCGTCTCCAAATCTGCTGCCGTGTTACACTATACATAAACACGTCGCCGGTAATCCCCTTAAACTCGACACCCCTGTGCTCACTTATCTCGACGAGGTGGACAAACACACAGCTAATTACGCACGCTCCGGAGAGAGGAGAGAGGAGCGCCGCAAGTTTCCCCACTACAAAGACGAGATCCGCTCTCCAAATTGAAGCCTTATCTGGCAGCACAAGGTTTTGCAGGGAGGAGTTTGTAGTTTTTTTTAAAAGTCTGTCAAGTAGAACGTCAAATGGCTGTTTCAGAAGTCCTTTGCTTTCATGATGCACTGCTTTGTAATAGGGCCTGACCTGCGGTGTCAATCGTTTCCCTTCCTCTGACCCCGGCTCCTCATCCAGCGCACTGTTCCCGCGCTGCCCTCCCGCTCTGGAATCACATGGAGCGGATCTTCCTCAGCGCCGCAGTGAGGAGCGCCCTCTCTCGCTCCGCGTGTTAATTATTTCATCTTAATTGAGTTTGATGTGCTCGATTCGGTTTGACTCAATTTACCCAACGACTCTAAACAAAGCTGTAAATAACAAGGACATATTATATCATATGTGTAAAACAGCAGAGTTAGATAAGAGTCCTGGTGCTCCGCCAGTGTTCATGTCCACAACCAAGTGTGGGAGTGTAGATTTGTATAAATATGAATATATTGGAGGGGGTAGTGGGATGAAAACTGATGTAATGAGAATATGTTAGCTTGAGATGATAGTTGATTATGAGTAGATTAACGAGGTAATACATCAAGTAATTAGCTTGTATTTGAATTACAAATACCTTACTTTTGGAATCTGGAAATACGAGGTATCTATCACAATTCATATATTTTTATGGACTAAAGGGATTCATCTGTTCAATTTACCTTCGCCAAATCTACTCTAATGAAAGTAATCACGCAGTTTGTAACGCGAATGAAAACCAATACATCATAGTTCATTAAAGCTAAGGTTGGCAATCTTCTTCAAAATTTTTTAATTTGTTGAAATTGTCTTTACATCCCGTCAGCAATCAATAAATCAAATGCCCTAAAAAATCTGTGGCTGTCCGTCCAATCATTTCATTGTAAAGATTGTACGGGCTACTACCTTCCTGTATACCTGCGCTGGTCACCAGTTTTCAGTAGTTTTCCACAAGATTTGACAACACTGCACTGAGTTTTCAGACAGTTTTTAGAGTCGTTCCAGTTTCTCAATATAACCGACCCTAACTCTAAACTGAGAATTTCTTCAACAACAGTTTGCGCTCACATAATATATAAAAATCTAAAACATTGCAATGTGCATTTTAAAGCGCTCAGTCGCAGATATCTTTAGAGGGGCTGTTTTTTATGGATTGCATTCACACACCTTAATAGAAGAGAAAAATACGGCTTTTATGTTGAATATAATATCAATGAACTGTGTTTTCAGGGGAGCAATGTGCTTTTACGTGTACGCTTATTTTTGACGTGTTTATTTAGGATTACGCTGATGATGTTTCTGTGTCTACCACCAGCTGTCTGCTTGTTTGGTGGGAGAGAGCTGGTGGAGGGCGATCAGAAGGCTGTGCGGGACTCCTCTGGCAGGTGCCTGCTGTTTGAATGCAGGGTAAGTCATGTCAACACACACACACACACACGCACACACACACACACACACACACACACACACACACACACACACACACACACAGAAATACATACACACTTTCACATACTTATTCTAAATTATTGTATCAATCCTCTGCAGGAAGAGACACCATAATAACTCATGTAACCAAGCACTTCAACTCTAATAATATCCACGTAGCGCTGCATGACAGCTCACTAAATACTCATTCTGCTGCTTCTTTAGCCGAGCCTGAGAGCATAAATCAAACCTCAATGAGCCAGAATGCATGATTGTCCACTACATTTTATTGATCTGGCCTGTCAGCGTTTTCTTTGTAACTCCCTCTAATTGAGTTTAGATTGGTAGAGGCCAGAGAAGTCCACCTGTCAATCACAGGATGACACAGCCATTCTTCAGTACCAATCATCAGACACCACAGTGGTCCCAAACCATATTCAGTTCCCCAATTATTCCCAGTTATTTGTTTTCGTCTGCCTGACGCACCAGATGGGTGGGTCGCTCTCTTTTGGGAGTAATTCACTTGATGACATTATGTCTGGCAGGCTCAATCAATCACAGAAAAGTGATTTGAAGTTTTTAATCACCCAACTCCATTGTATCAACCAGCCCCTGCATGCATCCTGCAAAGCCCCATCCGATCTGCAGTTTCAGACAGCTGTCTGGCTTGCTTGCCCACACCTGGCCCATCTGTAGTCCCAGTTAACTGACTGGCAGTCCCAGGCAGATCAAAGAAATGGGGACGGGGTGTGCTGTCAATCAGCCCACTGTTGCAGACTCCGGCAGGCTTCCCCTGACAGCTGCTTGTCACGCCTCTGATCTTCTGTCTGCCTTCTGGCTGCAGGGGGGGAGCAAGTTTGGGCTAGTGGGTGGCAAGAAGTAGACTTGTTTGGAAAGTTGTTTTGGGGACTTTTCGGGGAAGTTTTTAATTTTTCAAGCATATTCTGTGTACGGTATGTACAAGTGGAGGTCGTGGCACTTCTTGGACTTGCAGACTGAGCCTTCAGTAAAATATTTGCCCACTACAAATAGCCGGAAATAGCATATTGTCTTTGTCCAACTGTGTCTGGTGTTAATGATTCTAAATTAGCATCAGTCAGAGGGACACAGATGAGATCATTAGAGAGACCTGCCAAAGGCATGCTGGGGAAAAAGGAACCCCCTAATCAGGTTTTGTACTCTGACTAAACACACATGCAGGGATAATCCACAAGATGGATTCAATGTTTGTTTAATAAAGATGCATCATGAATCCTGATGTAAATCATTGAGAATAACAGGAGAAGAGAAGACGGCCGCTTTTATTTCCCTTCAGAAGTAGTTTGGGAAAGAATTGCTATTGACCGACGCGTAATTGGTTTGTAATGAACACACAGGAGGAGCAGGGGGTGGGAGCGAAAGGGGAAACACAGTAGATGAATAATTACTTTTATAAATACATCCAGGTCCTTAGCAAAGGAAGGGGGGGCCAGAGTGGACCTAAGAAGTGGCTCACGAGGATTGTTTCTCTGCCCATCACAGGACAGGAGCATGCGGCGCGTGGTCCCCAGCGAGCCGTGTCCCGAACTCAACTGTGCCGAGTCGGAGCAGATCACCTTGAACGACAGATGCTGCAAAGTCTGCAGAGGTACGGAGGAAAGATTATCCGATCCGACATTGCTTCTATGCCGTTTAACATTAAATTCATATGGTGGAACATGAGTATTTTAAGTTGTTATTCCCCCATTTTTTAAGAAGCGGATCAATCAAAAAGAAAAAGAAAACAGCAGTAATACAAAGATTCTTAGGAAATGGACTTAAACGGCCTTTTGTATTTTTATTTCCCTTAAGATCGTGAAGTCAGACGTAACAGATGGAAATATAGCAAATTTGCGTAATTCTTGCCCTGATATGACTTGGAAAGAAGCCCCAGTATGGACGCTCAGTGGAAAGGTTGCGATACTGTGACATAACCTTTCCTCTGGCCCGGTACGCCTCCATCACTCCTCTCGTCTTCTCTCCTCCGGGTCTCAACCTTTTCCTCTGCCGGCCTCCTGCAGGTCATGACTTCTGCTCAGAGGGCCACGGCTGCGTGGAGCACTCCGACTGCGTGAACCTGGAGGCGGGAGACTGCTGTGTTTGTAAGGACGGCTTCCGCCCGCTGCGAGACGATAATGCCTACTGCGAAGGTATGACACGGCTTTGAATATCAAACTCCGACTTTTAGCGGAAGTTTATTTGCCTCCCGAGAGGGGTTACGTGGTTGTTGGTTTTTTTGTGATTGTCCCTGGGCTGCATCAAAAGGGGTCACTGAGAGGAGCCTGCTCTTGGCTTTTTGGGAGGAGATTTTTCTTTTCAATTTTCTTTTTAGGATTTTTTCGAATTTACAGTTGTAAAGGCGCTCTGACTGCTTGGTCTCAGCCTGGTTCGATTCAGTTTTTTATGAAATGAGCTCAAGGATAACACGCAGATCTTTGACATGACAGTAGCGATTCAATTCAATTTATTTAATTAGCGCCAAATCATAACAGAAGTTATCGCAAGACACTTTTCATATAGAGTGGGTTTCGACCGTACTCTTTTTTTTTTTTACAGGAACCCAACATTCCCTCACGAGCAAGGAGAAAAAAGCTCTCCTTTTAAAAAGAGCGAAAACAACCCAGAACCAGGCTCTGGGTGGGCAGCCATCTGCCTCAACCAGTTGGGGGAGAGAGAGAAAGACTGAGAGAGAGAGAGAGAGAGAGAGAACACATTTCTCCATCACGACATGATTACAGACAAATACAAAGACATGTTTTATATTGAAATAACATGGCGGATAGTCAGAGTGTGGGTGTCAGGAAGGTGAATGTACATCAACCTTGGACTCTTTATGTGTATGCTCACTCTGACTTTCTTTTCCTTTAGACGTCCCCTTATAACCACCAACAGCACCTTACCCTCACCTTGAAAATGTATACAACTGTTCTTCTTTTATTCCCTGCCGGTCGTCTCTCAGTAAGCATAGTAGGAGATGTGACGGCTTATTTTACACCTTTCAGAAGCGAGTGTTTACTGCTATTCGTTGTGGAACATTATAAAAGCCGCTTCCACAGACTTGCTTCAGGCCCGAGGTGGATAATCCAGCGCAGTAAACACAATTTTAGTTATATGTATTTGTTCTTGCTGACCTTACATCTGAAAGATGGAATTCCCTCAAAAACAACTCTAGCAGCATGTTTTTTTTTGTTTGATTGTATTTTAACCACAACAAAATACATATAAATACATACACATTGAATTGCAAAACAATGTAGACATTTGCTAAATGCCCATGGAAACACTTTGTTGAATTCATGCTTTTATCACATAATCCTTTTGTGATGGGAGACTGTAATCCCCTCATTATTTGTGTCCACGACGCGCAATAACTGCTTTTTCGGGAGACTAATGTCTGTCTTCTCAGTCAGTCGATCATTTTGTGATATAAAAACATGCTCAAGGGCTTTATGTTTGCATGCATAGTGTCACTCTGCAGGGGGAGTCATTATAATCACGCCATCCACCATCAGTGAGGTCATTCATTACCGACTGCAGATGTCACCACGTTGCACGTTTTCTACGTGAAAGACGGATTGATTATGCCAGCACTCTTATACTCTCTCTTAACCTTATGTTCCCCACCAATTTTTCAGCCAAAATTGCAGATGCTTTTATCTTGTATTAAATCCTGATTATCTCCTCATTCACAAGGTCTATTTGAAAGATTTTAAAAGCTATAATATACAGAAAACCCTTGTGAAGATAGATAATAAGGCCGTATATGTGTTAGTGGTATATTGGTTTATGGAGAGTGGAATGGTTGGTATTGGCGGACTCTGTAGGCTCTATGGATTCCAAAACCGTTGAGTCTTTTAGCTAGTTCCTCACTTTTTTAATCAGCATTTTTTCAAAACTCGAGGTGCATTTTTAGTCGGTTTTGAGTCATGCTTATGGTTTATGTTTATACTTATTGTGTAATAGTGTTATAAACATGACACAATTAACTTATATTGACTTGTGAGGCAGGGATTTTACTTTTTTTGTTTTTTCTGTTTTATTTATTAGATTTTTTCTTATATTCTTTTGATATGCTCAGTCCCAGCGGCTGAACCCAATGTTGCGAGATCGGGCCTGATGGGGCCTATATGTTTTACTTGATCGCCTGCTATATGTCCCACGTCACACAATTGAAAAGCATGCTGCATACCTCATTGAACGGGCCGGTTCACGCTAACGGTGAAGCTATTAAAAAAACCTGCGCGAGAGTTCAAACGGTCACTCACTAAAAATGACGGCGCTTCGGCTGAATTCCTCTTCTTTCGTCTTGACTGAATCCTTTACCAGATGCATCGTTAAAAAGTGATAACTTTATCATCTCCAATGCGATCCTGCAGTGAAATATGCAGTAAACATCATGTCATAACTGCATCTCGGGTATTAATGAGCAGACATGGCATCAAAGTTGTTCAGAATCTTCTGCGCATGACCTTGACAGCTGCCTTGTCAATAAACAGCCTTCTTGATCTTCCCTCTGCATTGTGTGTGTGTGTGTGTTTCACAGCATCTGCTTGTGAGTGCATGCCTGTGTGTGTTTTATCTGCAGTCCACACACACACCCTGTAATACATGTTCTGTCACCCTCATCAAGATGATGCTAAGTGTCAATCGAGGCCCAGAGATCTTTGTTGCTGTATCCAGGTTGCTAAATGAAAGAATGGTAGTTCACAGCTTCTGCAGATCTCATATTCATTTCCAGTTATGATCAGTTGTCCAGGTAATTAGACCGTCTCAGGGAGTCTGCATAATTGAAGATCTCTGTTTTGAATTAATGGGAAATTGTGCTGTTGGTTGAAGGCGTTGTTCGAATGGCAAATCCTGACCTCAATAATACTATTGTTTTCAAACTATCTCTTTGAAAACACTCGTTCAGACAGGGGTGGAAAGTAATTAACATTTACTCAGGCAGGAAGTACAACACTTTTCTTCTATTTCATATTCATTAAATGTATCTCACTGTGTATGGTATACACCACTGCATTCAAGATGTTCAGACATCCTTTTTTTATACTAATTACTTTGCAGATTAAGATTTTACCTACAAAACATCTGTTACTAAATAAGATGCTGTGCCAAAATAATTTGTTAAAAGTAGCTCCTCCTCAACCAATAACTTGAAACTGCTGCTTATAGTGTATGTTAATACATGAGTATAATAATACCAGATATCCGTACTGTCTGAGTGAGCAAAACAATATTTATATTTATAAATGTTGTTCATTCTAATGAAAACAATGTTTTAAACTCTGCATAAACGTTTTGTGGTTTTGAACTTTAAAAAATGCTGCACATTGGCAAGTGATAAATGTAAGGAAATTAAAATTATAAGCACATTATAAGCTCATTCATAGGGCATAATGGATTTGTGAGACTTTATAAAACTATTTATAAATGTTGATAATCATGCACTTTGACTTGTAAAAAGTTTTGTAAAGTATTATAAGTGGCAATAATAATATTTTAGTTTAGGATAATTAAGGTTGATAATTCCATTCCTCAGGAATCCCATTGTCTTGATATTGTGCCGACTGGACACATTGACACAAACTCAGTTTTTGACACTGTATATCTAGGCTTATTAAAACAGTGCACATTATTTATTCCCAACTCTATTAAGCATTGGCATAACTTTGGATTTATAATCTGCATCTATAATGCTATCTGTTTATAATTCAAGTATGTGATGTTATATGAAACATGCCAAAGACTGAAGTCGACGGTTTGCACTAAATTATTTATTTCAACGAAATTGTGGTAAAGAAATTGCGGTAAAAATAATTAGTAAAAAAAAAAGTATCCTACATTGCAATATTATAGCCCTGTAAATCTGCCAGAGGTCTCTTACATATCCCTGTGTGATACAAGTTACTGCAAACACTACATGGGAGCTTATAACAAGCATCTTTGGCTGGCCAGTGTCCTGACACGCCCAGGAAAAGGATATAATGAAAGAGAGATGATTTTGAGCGACAGGAGTCTATTATTGCACGATCACCGCTAATAAGCTGTCGGTCGGCAAGGTCCATCCTATCAATGCATAGGAATTAAAAAACCTTCTAGAATTTGCCCACCCAGATGAGACCACGGGCTATAATGACAATGAATGAGCACTAGCTCTGGATACTCGAGAACATTTAGCTGATTAATACTTACTTATACTTTTACAGTGTGGAGTGCAGGTATCTTATTTTTACATTACATTTAATTTGACATATTTGTACATACATTATATACATTACATGAATTACATATTTGTAATGTAGTTGCAGTGTTGCTACTTTTACTTTAAAGCTGCACTAATCAATATGGTTTATATTATTTGTAATATATCTTATATATCTGACTCTTAATTAGTCTTAAATCATTGCCACATTTTTGTTCCACTCACACATTGGCCCTGAAAGTATCCTGAAAAATATTCTAATAGTATCCTTACAGCTCAGTTGCTTTTTATTTTATTTTATCAACGTTATCACATGTGCAATATCCAAGGACATTTAAGTGGTTCATGAAGGTGGAAATAGGCATGGAGCAAGCCGTACCGCTGCTAGTGTGAAACTAAGTACACACAGACGGACCACTGCCTCCAACATCAACACTGTTCATCTCAAGAGAGGCCCGACTCTCGCTATGAAATTGAAGGGCAGTGTTTGTATCAGAGGCTGCACAGAGAAACCTGAAATTGATTCAATTTACTGATGGGGTTCTCTTAAAAGCAATTGATTTTTATGTGTTTCTCTGTAACTTACTGTATGAGTGTGTGTGTGCTCTGTGTTGAAAATGAAAGAACTGTCTCGCCTAAACATCGAGGGTACCGTGTACGATGAGAGCGCGTCTTCATATAATAGGGGGACTATTTGGTGGCTGCAAGGAGCCGTACCGAAAGATAAGTGAAATCGGCTGCTTTCAATTCTAGATGAGTTTCAATATAGCGGCGCCTGTGAGACGAGATGAGGAGTCCAACTTAGAGGCAATTTTGTGTGTTGAAGACAGCGGAGAGATCATAAAGCAGAAAGAGCGAAGCCCACAGGAACATAGGTTCTTATGTGCACACATTTTCTTTCCTCCGTTCAAAAGTGAAGGCAAACATCACAAAAAAAAAAAAAAGCCGAGACAGATACTAGCTCTTTAAAACAATCCTAGGTCAGAGATGGGCTCGAAATAGCCGATGAGATCACTTCTGTGTAAATTTTTCATAGAAGCAGCAGTAGGGAAAACTCAGGGGGATACTAGCCCTGCCTTTGTGTAAGTCTGTGTGTGTGCGTGCAGGTGCACGTGTGTGTGTGTGTGTGTGTGTGTGTGTGTGTGTGTGTGTGTGTGTGTGTGTGTGTGTGTTTGAGCGCTTAGTTCTCCAACAGAAAAAAAAGAGCCCAGTTATTTTTCCATCGTCTCCTCCTCACGACGCAGTCAGACTGAAGGCCTATTTTGCTACATGCATGCGTGTGTTTGGGACAGAATTAGACGGAGCGGCGAGCAGCGGAGAAGTGACAGACTGTGTGATTGTCTCTAAATTGAACAATCACTATCGTTCAATAATACTATTGTTGAGATAATACTATTATTCATCTCCGCATTATAGAGGACAGAGAGACATTTCCCATTGTTGTCTGGTTTTGAAATGCCCTACTTTAGAAAGTCTCTGTTAGGATTGCTCAGAACGGAGGGCTGTTTGGGTGTTTTGTGTTGTATCCATGTGGGAAATGTGAAATGCAACGTAATATCCCGTAAAAATCCAGGAAAAAGAAAGAGACAAAGTATGCAACAAGATTTTATTTGGATATAAAGTGTATATGGTATTTTACTTACTCGCTTTTTCAGGGACTGTGCACCAAAGTGCCCCAAATTTAAACAAATCCATATTTAGATATGAGTTTGAAAGATATATAGATAGATAGATAGAGATATACAGACAGACAGACATACCAAAGTAATAGACAGATAGATAGATAGATAGATAGATAGATAGATAGATAGATAGATAGATAGATAGATAGATAGATAGATAGATAGATAGATAGATAGATAGATAGATAGATACAGACAGACAGACAGACAGACAGACAGACAGACAGACAGACAGACAGACAGACAGTACAATGGAGATGAATGGAATAGTGTTTGGTGTTATTTTTTAGGCTGATTGGTCCACTAGTATGAGAATTTACATGTCAGCCTGTGCGTCGCCTGTGTGTGGAGCTCAGTGGTTTTTTTTTAATAGATTTTGGACCACAATGGAGTTTTATTGCACAGATGAACAAGTCAAATCAGGATTTGGCTTCGCAGGTAATACTTGTTAGAAGGATCAAGTCATTGTTGGTTTTGGATTAGTCTTAACATTCAAAGGAAATTGAAGAAGAATTGAAAAGAAGTCGAGCTTGCTTGCACACGGAGTGAGGTTTTATCGCCTGTAAGCCACGGCTGTGTGTGTGTGAGTGTGTGTCTTTGTGTGCATGTGTGTGTGTGTGTGTTTGTGTCAGCATACCGTGTGTGAACATAGACCGATCCGATTGCCGCTGCTGTCTTTTGAATGTCACAAGGTGGCAGCAGGCTAATTGGCACTGACTGAAGAGCACGGCCTACTCCAAAACCAAATCACTGCCTGCATGCCCGCCCCACCCTGCACACACACAAACACACACTCAGATAGCACGCAGGCAAACACACACACACACATTCTGCCTGGCTGTGTGTGCTTATACACACCTCACCTCTGTGGCCCCGCTGAAATGTCACACAAGACAGACAATCCCGCCGTCATCCAGTCGGTCCCCTCCAGTGCAAATAACAGTATCTGATTACTGCTTCACCAATATCCTTCAAATGCCACGAGGAAGAAATCTCCTCTCGACTCCTTTTCCTGGATGGGATCACACTTAGTTCATTGACGGCTGAAGGAATTTTCTTCTTCCCATCCATGACGGCTGTGCACGCTTTGTGTCCTGATAAGAGTGTTGTGGGCTTTGGGAAGTAAAACCTTGGACCAAAGTACATTTACTCAAGTACAGCTCTTAAGTAAAAATATCAGGTATTTGCATTTGTTCCATTGTGGTATTGCTATTTTTATTTCAATATTTCTTTCCCACGAATCAGAAAAAGTTGTTTTTATTTTATTTTTACATCTCATTAAGAATAGTACAATACAAATGAATTTCTATGATGTAAAACTAATTAAGCTCTTTGATTGACATTTAACCTCTGCCAGCTATTTTATTGCATCCCACCCAGTAAAAAACAGACAAAGAAAATTTTGAATAAATTAATTAAACAATGCATCCCCTCATCTCAGTTAATATCCTGCTCTAGATATACTCAAAATAGTCAATAAAGATGTCTATGACCGTAGGCAAGGCAATTGTATATAAAACACAATTCATTACAAGCAACGCCAGTTTGCTTTACATCAAAATGCATGCATGAGCAATGAGAACCGACAGAAGAGTGTCATTAAAGAAAGACAATGCAACAATAACAAAAGAGAAGGGGAAAAAATACACAGCACCACATGCATTATTGAACTAAACGTGGTCTCGTCAGTTTATTTGTGCAGCACCTTTTACCATCATGGCAATTCAAAGTGCTTCACTGAAGACATAAAGGCACAAGGCAATATGAAAACACAGCATAAGAAGATATTCATAATAGAATTAAAAGAAAAGTCATTGTTTCAGTATAAATAAGCTCGAATCAAATGTTACAGAAAACAATCAAAATTAATTCGTACTCAAAATGAAGTGAGAGCTGCAGAAGATCGGCTCGCCACAGAGCTCTGATGGACGTTGGTGCTGCATGCTGCTCATTGTCTAGCCTTCTGGCCTGCAGACTGCTCAAGGTCCGTGGCGAGTGATGGATGATGACGCTCTATCAATTTAACGCGCGGTGGAAACTCTTTCCCAGTTTAATGAAAGCCGTGACGGAGAGCAAAGATCCCATTCACGCCGCCGCCCGTCAACACGGCGGTGTGGTCTATATGAGATGCAGCTGGCTCCGTTTAAGGCGTGCCAAATCCAAGTGTGCTAAGTGCATGTTTAATGTGACATATGGACACACACACACACACACACACACACACACACACACACACACACACACACACACACACACACACACACACACACACAAACACTCAGCGCTGTCACTGGTAGATGTTTGCAGAGAAGGATCCACGAATATGCGTTGAATATTCAGGAGTTGAGTACACAAATTGAGAAGAAAAACACTTTTATTGCAATGCCACAAACACACACACACACACACACACACCTCCTCTTCCACCTTTCCCTTATTTGAAGTTCATTGTTCTAAGTCAGGGAGCAGGCTTCTAAGTGTTCACAGAGATTGATCACAGTGTGAGTGTCTGGTATTTAGACAATGACGGGGCTCTCACTATGCAAATTTCCACTCGTGTCGCTTCCTAATGGGATTCTTTCCACTCAGTCATCTTAATTGGCTCCTGCTTCTGCCCAAATTGGTAGTGAGGTTTTGCACATTTGTTTTGGGTCTTTTGTGAGGCCGTTTATTTTGAAGTGATTGTTCAATTTGGTAAGTTGAAAACATGCCGAAAAACATGTATTTCGGGTTTAGGTAACGGCTAGGAAAATAAACTATGCTACGTTCCAAAGAAACCCATTTTGAGCTTTTTCCAGTAAACCACACAAGAAAATGATAATACTGCCAAAAGATTTCTACAATAAAGGAGCACGCTGATTAAAAAAACACCCACATCGTTGTCATTTAAAGCCATTTTCCTCTGAATGTAGGAAAGTACATTATAGAGTAATTTAGCTTGTTCAACTGTTTTTCCCTGACACACCCTAAATACAACTTGTGGCTTCACAATATGCTAATAGTCCTAAATATGCGCTCCCTCAGCAAATAGAAAAAAGGAACGTTAAATGAATAATCTTCCATTTTAAAAACTAAACAATGGATTCATTGATTTGTTGCAACTCTAATTGAATCCTTTCATTTTGGAAAATAATTGGAGAAAGATAAATTGGAAAAGTGTGTTTTAAATGATTACAGTTGAATATTAAAGAACCAGTTCAGCATTATGGGAGAAAAAAAAAGAAGCTTACTTGCTTTCTTGCAGAGGGTTCGATAGCACACTTATATCTGTCAAGCATGAAGCTAGCGCCAGCAGCAGTTATCTCAGCTGGATAATGACAGGAAACAGCTAGCCTGGCTCGACCAGCACCTCTAAATCTCATTAGAGTGGCCTCGATGTGACACATCCAGGAAGCCACTCTGCCTGGCCAAGAAATGTACCTTTTCAGGCTTTCAGTCTTCATGCGGAAGTAAACTAACCATCTCCTGGTTGTATAGCTTCATATTTACCTCACCAACATGATGATGTTATCGAACTTCTCATCTTACTCCTGAACTATTCTTTAAAAGTGCTTTTAAAGCCACTAGTATGTGACACTTTTATCCAAAGCGACTTACATGATATACAGTAGACCGTAAACACAGCAACGGTGTGCAATTAGGGTTAAGTGTCTTGCTCAAGGACACATCGACATGGACTAGTGGAGCCGGGGATCGAACCACCGATCCTCTGATTGAAAGACAGAGCAGCTATCCACTGAGCCACATACATTTCCACCTTTGGCTACCTGCAGACATATTATCAAGATATGATTCTGGGGACACTGAAAACAAGGGCTTAAAGCAACACATGCACCACATCAATTTTCACTAATATTGTTTCATTTTTTTCAAAAAGATTATTTCAAAGAGTTGGAAATTACATAAAAATCCACCGGGACACCAACTGTAACTCCCTCCCCAAAAAGCCAAAGCGGCGTCCTGTAACATCCTCTGCCACCTTTCTCCACCCGTGAGGAGCCAAGGCCATCAGTGGAGATTATTTGCTGAGTGGGACCCTGTTTGGCCAGCAGGGACAACTCTTTGTCTCTTTGCTCTTTCCTCTGACTGCTAGAAATCTGGCCATGAGGGAACCGGCTGCTGAAGAATATCAGACAATGTTTTGGCAACCCCTCGCCCCTCTGCCGTTTATTGAAAACCATCTGCTCGAGTAAGCGTGCTGGTGAGGGGACGGATGGATAGATGAGAAAAAGACAGAATGAAAGAGCGATAACGAGAACGGGGGAGACCACTGGTGGAACGGCACGCATTCGGGTGTCTTTGTGGGACATCCGGAGGCAATGCCAGCGTTATCTCCCGACTCCCAGACCTCGGTGTACTGCAGTATGAAACACAGATAGTGAGGGCGCTACAAGTTACGCAAGCGTAGAGCAAAAAGCAGATATTCTCTTTTTTAGAGTTAGAAATATAAATGAAACGTCACGACCTCCAACAATAGAACAAAATGTGGCATCTATAGCATTCATTTTCATATAAACAGATGGATGAATTGCTCTATATGCCAGGTTGTCTTAAATGGACCGTTTTGTGCTGCATTAGGTCCAACAGCACTAGAGGCTGTCATGAGCAGGCTAGCTGTTCTGAAATAGTTAAATGTGTTTATGAAGTTTACTGTTTATATTCTATTCACTTGCTATTATCATTTTGACCTCATGGGCATTTGGACGGAGTTAAACAATGTTGCATTTGTTGGTAATTAAAAAACTACAGCTCCCAGAATGTGTTTATTGTTTCAGCGCTGCAGCATATTATATGTTTCCTTACCAATATTCATTATCATTATGTTCGCCCGTTTGGATTGTATTTAAAAAGCTAAATTTGCAGCAGCAGCACATCTTTTCTTTTCTGCTGACCTCCAGCACTTTGCTCCAGTGATGCAGTGACATCATCGTTGCAGGAATAACCAGAAGCAGTTTTGACCACACCCGACCCAAACCCATGAGATACGCAGCGTGGGGTCAGATATGCAGGGTGTGGTGGGACCCGTGTAGACTAAAGAGGTTGGAAATCAAATTATGGTAGCCCATGAACTATTATTAAAATATTACTTACTATTTTAAAAATGTATGATCCCCTTTTAAATAAATGGATGGAGGGAAAGGCACAATTGAGTAAGGTTTTGTTGTACTGCTGACTTTTTAGTGATATGGATTATTAACAATGCTGTGATTTAGTATGAGGTTCTTTCTAAAGTAGCGGTAGCTCGCTGTGGTTTTTATCTGACAGCACAAACTAAAAGATCTCCCTCGTTATGCAGAACAAGGGCATTTCTGTCCTAGTAATACAAATACAGTTACCCTAAGCCTCCTCAGGTATGATTGTGATTGATTCAGTAGTTGAGACAGCCTCTCTCCATCCATCCATCGCGGCTAAAGATTGACCCCGAGCACTCCACTCGGCGATAAAAGCCGCTGCCGACTCTTGGCCCGCCTTCCTCGCTTGGCGCGTCACGTGTGTCCATGTGACAGGCCAATCAAGAAAATGGAGTGCGTTAATGGAGACGGAGATGGCCGCGCACCCCCGTGCGCTTGTGCAGTGCCCCTCATCATCTCACCTCCTAACATATTGTTTTAGCAAATGTAACTGCTGTCACTGGAGGCGGGATGGATGGTGTCTTGCAGCTAATAGGCTCTAAATCAAAGCCGCGGCACGGGCGGCCAATCACAAAGCGGGAGCGCTGTCAACTTAGACCTCCGCTCAAGGTTACCATTGTGATTGCGGGCAGACTGAATGTGCTCTCTTACTGCCCGTCTCTTTAGCCACAGTTAATACCTTCCACTGCTTTCTCTCCTCTGTTCCTCTGCCATCGAAATCTCAATTCTTCACTATCTTCCACTTTTACTTCACACTGGATCTTTCTCTGTTTAATCCACTACTTTGCCCTTTTCTCTCCACCTCCCTCTGTCCTCCCTCTCGCTACTTCACTATCTCAGTCATTCCTTCTCCCCGGCTGTCTCATCTCCCATCCCAGCTCTACGGTGAAGCTTGTCGTGACTCTGTCTGTGTCTCTCATTCAGTTCTTCTCCTCACCTGCCCTGCTTTCTGCCCTTTCCCTCTCCTTCCCATTTTCTCCCAACCTCCTCCACATCTCTGTTACAGGGTTTAATTAGCCTCCATTCATTTAGTGAAGGACACGTGTACTTTCATGGTCACTGTCTGTCTGCTTCATTTATCCACAAAGCTTCTGAATAGCAGGAGGCAGCAAGTATTGATAAAACTGTGAAAAGAAGACGACCAAGGGAATGTGAATGCAGTTGTAGGCAGGTGCAGAGCTCTTAGTTGGTGTGTTGTTGGGCGGTTCTCTATCCAAGGACATGCAAGCCGAGTGAATGCCAATGCAAATCTATTGAAATTCAATTTCAAGTGCTCTTCACAGAAGCACCTGGCACAGAACATATTCAGGGGTGACTGTCCTCTTACGCGCCACAGACACTGAATACAGTGAATGAATAATAAATTGGTCAATTGTCAAGGACTATGGACCTCGTCTCTCAAAAAGTGTCCATGTTTGACCTGCGCTATCAACGGGAACACGGCCTTGGAGCACGTTACACAGCCGGGTTGCTTCAGATCAACTTTGATTTGCATCGACTTGCATTTGGTTGCATCACATCATCAAGATGATTTTGTTTACCCTGGCTGTGCATCTTCTGTCTAATGATTTGGCATGCAGTTTAGAACCCAGGAATAGCTGTTGCTAAGGCAACAGCTAATATGGAACCAAATATGGAATCATGAGAGTGAGAAAGAAATACATTCTAATACATTATATTCTTAAAGCTACACTAATTGAGTTTTAATTACTAGGATGCCGAAAGCCTGCAAGATAATCTCACAGAAACACGGCCCTGATGGAGCATTGGCGTGGCAAGTTGTGAAGCTAACACGTTAGCAAACAATTGCTCACTAACATATCCAGCAGAGACGGAGAGGCATTAGCATTAGCCTGTTCCAGACCTCTGAATGATCATTCAGATATATTAGGTCTGGTGGTGTGCCCATTGATGGTTTCCCACGTTTAGAGTAATAAATCTAAAGGTTATTCTAGTCTTACATAGCTACGTAGCTATCCATCTACATTCATGAAAAACAGTGAAGCAGCTGTACAGTTAAGTCATTTTACAGAAATAACCCTTAAATCAATTTGATCAATGAGGAAAACGCTCTTTGCAACCGTAACTGCAACTTCAGGTAATAGACAATGTTTTGGTGGGACACACATGTCCCTCTCTTCTGATTGGTTAATATGGAATGCAGTTCAGTCCAATTAACAGGCTACATGAGCCTCATTGGAGTTGTATTTCCAGCCACTTGATGCATATTTGGTTGCATTTTAGGTTTTGTTTGGGTCACTGATTCCAGAAGACTGCAGTGTTTCCCTTGCTGTAGCTACTCCTCTTTTCTTCTCTAGTTATTTCCTTCTTCTTTCCTTTGTTTTATGTTTTCCGGAGGAGATACACTCTGTTTATCTGGAAACAGCCACATAAGTTTTTATAAACGGGGATGGTGAACTGTCTACCACAGAATGCATGGGCAGAAGAACCACAGCAGGGAGCTAAAAGTGGCTAAAAACTGAATAGTGCTGCAGAGATGAGTGGGCGCTATACCATCTCTTCACATGAAACATTCAGTTTCCATCGGGACTCTATTCATATATTCTGACTGACTCGACCTGTGGTCAGGTTGAAATTGGTTGGAGCCATGCTTTGAATTACTTGAGGACACCAAACTCAGTGTAGCCTACTAATTATCAGGGAAATCGAGGGAAAAAACAATGGCCATTCCAAGCTGGAATTGCACCAATACTCTAATGAATGCAGAGCAGGCCCTCTAACCACTTGACCGCAAAGGTCATGGTCGAAGCGGATTGTCTGACTTTACCAGGTGCAGCAGGAGAGTGAGTGAGATGCTAATATGGATCCAAATATGGAATCATGAATGAGAAAGAAATAAATTATAATAAATTATATTCTTAAAGCGACACTAATTGAGTTTTAATTACTAGGATGCCAATAATCTAATGAATGCAGAGCAGGCCCTCTAACCACCTGACCACAAAGGTCATAAAGACTTTACCAGGTGCAGCAGGAGAGTGAGGGAGATGCATGACCTGTGTTCGGCCACACACACCTGAGTAGATGTCCAATCAGGCGAGATGAGAGAAAAAGTATAGGTGGTTTAATATAACAAATACTGTATTTAGGGACATCAGAAACACACAAGAGTGGCCCCCATGGTGTACCTGCGCTGGTGTTTTCACTTATTTTGCCTGATTAGACCTCTTTGTCAGAACCGCGTGATAAGGCACTGACTCTGCTTGATTGTTTGGTGACCCCATGTAAGTCCCAGCCAACCTTTGGCCAACCGAGCAGAGGTTTAATCAGCCGGAATAATTGAAAACACCTGTGTGGAGTGTGCAGAGTCTTTTAGATTAACTTCGCCAGTGGCATGATTTTTCCTCGACACTCTCTATTTACAGCGTATACAACTTAAAGTAAGCTCAAGCACACTGATGAGCTGAATGACTGCAAGGAGACGGGAGTAAAGCAGCCGGGCCGCTGTGTGGAGTGCTTTACTTGGAATAGATTGGAAATTGAGTGGCGCAACCTTTAGTGTTTCGGCGCCCGCCTCTCATGGACCCTCTGCTTTTTGACCTCTGTCTCACTCTGATGAAGACAAATAGCCTTTCCCCACTGGCTGCATGGAGGCTTCGAGGAACCTTCTGCAGCGAGAACCAACTCGGGCACGCGGCACAAGGGGGTTCCCAGGATGTGAAAGACACCTGAATAATGCTGGGATGTCACCATAACGGGGCTGTAAAGATAGTCTGCCTAATTTAAACGGTCCACCCCAGAGAGTGCCGTGTTAGGAAGTGCCCTCACAAAAATAACATTTGTGAGCTCTCCTGGTCGTAGTAATTATTAAGGTAGTAAAGGAGGAAGTCAGTTGATTATATTACATTTCATTTTGCTGACGCTTTTATCCAAAGCAACTTACATACAGACACAACAACATGGACTAGCAGAGCTGGGGATCGAACCACCGATCCTATGATTGAAAGACTGACCTGCTAACCACTGAACCACAGTGTCGTCCCCCCCCCCCCGAAATATATAAAACATCAGACTTTAACACAGGAAACCAACAGTCAATTAACCCTTTTTTTTAAAAGCATGACTAAAATCATTGCAGCCATGCGATAAAGTTATATTAACCCAAGCCAAACTAAACTAACCGAACTTTAGCAAACTAAACTAACCAAACCTTAGCATTATTATCATATTATCATATCAGGAGATCATAAAACAGATGTATTTAACGGTGATTTGTAATGATTTTGGAAGACGCAAACAAATGACGCCGTCCTGCTGCTGGAGGGCTTGTTGTGAAAATCAATCAGACAAAAGCCGGATCATTTCTTTTACAAGAAATCTGCAGTGACTACATGTTAATGTCGTCTTATCTGTAATTATAAATTAATGAATGCCAAAGTCAATTATGGCGCTTTGATGAATTCAGGAAGCTCCCGAACAGCGACTCCAACTCTGTAGAAGCTGGCAAGACAATAAGCTCCAGCCAGCTAATTTATTTTCTGTAATCAGCTGGTGCAACAACAACAAACATGCACGTCGACAAATATGATAAATCAGCTTAATGTTGGTCACATCAGAATATTCTAAAACAAATTACAACTCTTTACTGTACATACAATTAACTTCAGCCTCTCATTTTCCTCCTCTTTGCCCGTTCAACCATTTCAATACTGTCAGCTGAAGTAATGTCAAAGTGTTGGAATAAATGTTAAATATTTAACTGCATGCGTAATGCGTGATACATTTTTTTGCATTGAATCATACGGGCTGTTTTCTGAAATTGATTAGATGGCCCTACCAAAAAAAAATCCACCAGCCGCCACTGGTAAAAACTATTATTTAACTGAAGTGAGTCCCAACTTTTGTTCACCGGCAATTCTGGACTCTTACTCCTCTCTCCAAGTTACCAGGAAGCATTATATATTATGGGATGCTCTTTTCAAAGATGTTGTGTTTCCTTCCACCCTGAATATAAAAGCTGTGGACAATGTCAACGATGCAACATACTACCATTGCCTTCATAACACCTCGCTTGCAGAGGGAACGCTGATGAAGCTGTTCAACGTCACTCAGCTAAAGAGCTTTTGAAAAATACCGAGCAAATCAAAATCGACCATTAGGCTCTGAAGTTGAGGTTGGAGGTATCAATGCAGAATACTGATGAACAGCATGGTTTGATCTGCACCACGAGTAAGCGCTAGATAGCGACGTTAAAGCAAACCATGTCTAAACCAGCTTTGTTCTCTCTCCTCTCTGTTTTTTTCTTCTTCTCTTCAGATATTGACGAGTGCGCTGAGGGGAAGCACTACTGCAGGGAGAACACCATGTGCGTTAACACCCCGGGCTCCTTCATGTGCATCTGCCATACGGGCTACATCAGGATCGATGACTATTCCTGCACAGGTGAGTTCCTCTGCTGACCTTTTGGCAGGCTGGAATCAAGTGGGAGAAGGCACTGTGTTTTTTCTCTTCCGGCTTTGTGAGCTTCAGCTTCCGCAGCAACCATTTTGTGCAGAGAGTTGCTGGCGGACGGGGAGTACACACACAAATATGAGCGACGTCGTGTCGTCGTATGGGTGTGGAGGCGAGGAGAGACGAGTGTGAGGAGATGCAATAGGGAGATATGTCTCCACTGCAGGTGTCTACTGCACCGGCTTCTAAAAGCATTTATATACCTACGGTAGGTAACTGCCAGATGGAAATGATTTAATTAGCGCCTTTAGTCATACACTAGAGGATGATGTTTGATTTCATTATGATAAATCCTGCAGCCACAGACTTCTACAGACAGGGAGAGGCAGCCACACACCCAGATATAAACATAGTGAGTGATCAGTGTCAGAGTGCAGCGTGAGACAGAGTGAGGAAGCCGTGTAATAGGAAATCATGCTACGACAGAGAGACATAGTTATCATACAACACCTGGAGAACACACTGTAAATCTGAGCTACACCTCCTCTCCCTTTTTCTGTTCGTCTTCTGAGACACACTCGTCTGGGAATCTGTCACCCGACAATTATGCACGGTGTGTTTATTTGATATGCGTAGGGATGGATGTCTCGGTTTGATTTGCTCCTATTGGATTTGCTCTGATTACCAGCAGCACATTAAAATATGACACGCACACACACAAATCAATAACAGCCACTAGTTTAGGATTCAGCAATAGAGCTAGCAATAGAGAAACAAGATTTAGCAGTGAGAGTAGGGATGCAACGATTTATCGGGATTACAAACCGATACGAGTACGAGTATTTTTATTTGTGTACTTGCCGATACCGAGTACCGATACCGATACTTCTTAGATTTGGTCTCCATGAAAGTGCAATTAATTTGGAGGCAGATTTTACTTTATCCTCTGCAGATTATGTCAAGCCTATAGTACAAAATTAACAGAAGGCTATCCCAAGCTTTAAACTTCTTGTGGAAGTCCCTCTAATGTCGGACCATAAAACGCCCCGTGTCCGGGTTCATAATGTAAGCGATAATTTTAGGGATCGAGCAATTATATAGGAAGCTGTGTTCCAAGTTATGTTTCCGGTGCTTTTATTGTGGAGGGAGAAACGGAAAGGAAAAGAGGAGTGGAATTGTGGGATATACGTGTGTGAAGGAGATAAAAAAAGTGGTTCAAGTTACCCTGGAGCGTGTTTTCATTTTATTAGAATTACAAATATAGACACACAACAGACACTCGGCTACAATAATATCATCCGTAGCCGCACAACAGCGTCTGAATGAGGCCGCTGCCAGCGCTACTTCTGGCAGACCAGCAACAGTTTGATTCAAACCGGCGGAACGGCACTAATTTTCCGTCGCGTTGGATGTGAACGCACCATAACTCTACACACCTTGCTGCAAGAGCCGCAAGAGAGCGACGAAAGAGCCGTATGCGGCTCTGGATCACGGGTTGCCGACCCCTGCCCTAGACGTTGAAGTCAGGTAGGACAACAAATCTTTTTCTCCACAAAGCGCGACCAGTTTGTTGTAGCGAAATACTGTTGAGTGGTATCGGTTCTTGGTATCGACAATTGAAATCGATACGAGTACGAGTATTTTAACGCAGTATCGGCCCGATACCCGATACCGGTATCGGTATCGGTGCATCCCTAAGTGAGAGAAAGTGTCGAATCAATTTGGGGTCTCATTGGCTTTGTGTAGATTACCAAGTGCATCTATCTCAAACATTTCATTTGTCAAACTCCGCACATTTGCACGTTTATTCTATCAAATATATATAACTGATATGAATCTCCAAACTGTGTTATATTTTGAGATAAACCAGTTGTATGTTATATAATCTATTTGCGACTCTGAGCTTTTCAAAAGTGATTCCCTTAGTCGTCGTGTGGCGACTTGTATGCTTTGAAAACTTGAAGAAAAAAAATAGATTAACTTCAGGCCTCTTGTGAAATGTAAAAGTGTGTGTGGACTTACTGCCGTGATTGTGTGTGTGTGTGTGTGTGTGTGTGTGTGTGTGTGTGTGTGTGTGTGTGTGTGTGTGTGTGTGTGTGTGTGTGTGTGTGTGTGTGTGTGTGTGTGAGTGGACAGCCAGTCTGGTGTGTGAATGCACTGTGTGCGTGTGATAAGGAGGAAGAAAGCCACCCGAGAACCTGAGAAACAGAGACTAAGTGGAGGCGGCAGACCCATTTGTTCCTGATCAAAGTCAAAACCCTTTTCTTTTTCAAAAAGCAAACCAAATCAATCTGAAATGATTGTGCGGATGATTCACGGCCTTTGTTCTCTGTCTGTGTTGTGGGTGATTGTGGAAGTAGCCCTACTTGTTCATAATAGCTTCTTCCAGTTTGTCATCAGGTTCGGGTAGAAAAACCAACGCATATGTATGGGAGAAAACTCCTATGTTCATCCTCCTGATTGATCAGGCCAATTGGCTAAACACACCCCATGCTATTGTTTTGGTATTCAAAGTCAGCCTACATCTGAGGTTTTGGGGCATAAAGTCAACGAGACAGTCGGCTTCTTCACAAAACAGACGACAGCGTTATCATTTTTTAAATTATTTTTATTTTCCTTATTTTATGCCTTAATAAACAGCAATAGTGGAAAGATGCCAGGCAACAAAGTTCCCTGGGGTTGGAACCATGATTATTATATTTATTCATTTTTATTCAACCTTTATTTTTCCAGTATAGTGAGACTTTGAATCTCTTTTACTAGAGGGTCCTGGTCAAAACAGCATCTTGAATAAAAAACACATAAAAACACAGATAACAGACTTAAAAACAAAACTGCAAACAGTTAAAAACAACATAAAAACAAATACTAGCTAATACTTAACTAACGAGTAGTAACTACCTGAATTAATAATTTAGTAACAAATTATCTTATTAATCATCTATAAGTCCTTAATACTTAATTTACAAACGGGGAATCCATCATTTATAAAGACGAGCTTATTAATCAAGAATGACACATTTATAACTGTGTTTATGAATTGCATACTAATGAGTTACTAATGAGTGTTCATGTTGGAATAATGCTTTATAAATAATGAATTCAGTGTTTATTCATGCTTTACTAATGCTAAATAATGTGGACTTATTATAAAGTGCTACCGAGTATATTAGTGTTCATGTCTTTCTTGTTTTAGCTGTTATATCTACATGTATAGTTGTTTAATTCGTAGCATTCCCATTGCTTAGGGAATACCACAAAATCCCTGAACAAACACGAGACATGCTTACTTTCATATGCACACACATGTACACACATGCACACACATGTACACACATGCACACACATGCACACACACACTTGACACAAATACATTACTTTTTCTTTCTTTCTTTCTTTTTCTTTTGTTGTTTGTCTTATGCATATTCCATTTTATGTTGGTAATTTTGGAAAATAGTATATAGGTGGAGGCTTCAAAAAAGCCCAGTTGGCTTTTTCCCTCTTCCTGCACTGTGATATTCATCTATCTCTGTTATGTTTGTTTATTTTATTGTTTGAATTGTGCAAAACAAATTAATAAATACGAGTTTAAGGGTCCAAAATTGAAAGCGAGAACATCGATAAGGAGGCAGATCGTGTAATGCAGCCTTAGTTTTGTGATTCCAATCTTTTCAAGGTATATAATAGGACGTATAGAGGCAGACAGGAAACACAGGCTGACTTTGTGAAGATATTGTAAGGTGACCTGTCGTGCAGCGTCTGATTAAAGTTACAGCTCTGCAGGACCCCACGTAGGGTAAGTTACATGAAATATCCGTAATCCTTCCATAATGTAATGTCTCTGTCCTTCATCTATAATAACCCGATATCCTTTCATACATTCGCCTCGTTCCTCTGCAGTTGTTTGCAGCTTGTGAAACACGTCGCTAAGTAGCTCCCCGTGTGCATCATCTCCGAGGAGGAGGGACCGTGCAACATTTCCTCAGTGTCGGTAATTAAAAAAGCAATTTGCACCAATGCAAACTCATTCAGAGGCAGCAGAGTGAAGGGGCCGGCCGCCGCCTGCGCTGTGCGCCGGAGGATTTAGGCCCACAGCCTTCCTGCCGTGCCACTGGAGTTTGAATTAAAGCCTCAAGAGTCAGCATCACAATGAACAGCCGGCGAAAACTCCCATTTCCTGCTACATCTGGGACCCCTGTAGAGCTTCTATCTTCCCCTGTCAATAGGAATCAGGAAATAATGGAGCATAGTTAAGGATTTGGGACTTGTGTCTTTTTATGAGCAGGCTTTTGAAAAGCATAAACAAGTCAGCACTGAGCTTGAGGAATAGATATTTCATCTCCTTTCATGTGCTCTTGTGATTTATTTAGGGAAAGAAACCTCCTTGCTTACTCAGTCTTTTCCATATTGTCTGTAGCAGCCACTGTACCTTATGTGATTTCACTCACTGTGCTTCCTCTAATCTTCTGAGCTGCGGGCAAGTTTTATTGTTATACTCATTTGTCTTTCATCCACTGTGTGCTCATTCCTGGGATTCACGATGACGATTAATACCCTCAAACCCGGTGGATTAAAGTATGTCACCAGATTTTATGTGGTTTCCTATTAAAAAGCCTTCAAGTCACTGTACAGCTACGCGTCTCCTCATACAAGTCAATTTGTGTGATTAAACCAAGGCTTATGCAAGGGCTTGATGTAATGACTTTTTCCCTGTTTCAGTCAAATTGCCATCGCAGTCTCCCGACGGAGTTATTCGACTATCAGCTCCCACGCAGCCGGCATCACATGCAGCTTGATGCTACCGGCACATCTCACCTCTTAACCTGAAAGAAATTACGGAAAAATGAGTAAAGCTGGCACCTCACCAGGTTGCCTGTTCTCACACGTGTTGATATGCCAGTTTAGTGTCACCTCTCTTTCCCTAGTGGCAGTAATTGACAATAATAAAAGGGAAGGTGCTGAGATAGTAGCTGTAGGAATCCACTGTTTATTAATAGCAATTGAACATCTGCCTCTGTTTGAAAAGAGTCCAGAGGGAGTGCTGATTCCACTAAGTTGCCCAGAAGAAATATTACAGCTGTGGAGGAAGACATTAAACCGCCCTCTTCAGTACCTATTGACATTGTACATCCGCATGATGTACGAGCATCTTTATCATCCTCAATGGCTTTCCACCAATTAACGAGTTGCAAATTCAGCAGAAACAATGTCCCGGTATTGATATCCATATTTCCACATGCATTACAGTATCGAATGGGAACCAGTCTGCCTGGTAAAGAGGATTAAGTTGACTGCAGTTCATTTCCTGGCTCATGTGTTTACTGTATGTGTAGAATAGTGGATTAAAGGACTGATCCAGCAGATTTTAGCCTGCACAAAACCGCATGGAGCCCAATATTCCTCCTCAGCTTGTCAGGGGGTCAGCGGGCTCAGACAGAAGTCTGTATTTTACATCAGGACCACCTGCAGCGAGTGGAGTGGCAGGTTCAGATCCCAGCTGCTGGTAGACAGGAACACGTGGACTTCATGTCCTTGTTTGAATGAAATACATGTCCTGGCACGGCACTGGCTCTAGTGGAGCCTTTAGCAAAAGAAACATCCCAAACTTTCTTCTGCCCCCTTCTTTGACTCGCACTTTATCCTTGATCTTGAAGGTCAAGATTCCTCCTCTTTTCTTCCCCTCTTCCTGCTCTTCGTCTTTTCCCCAAAGTGCCCGAGGTGCTGCTCGCTCTTTGAGATTAGCAGCTAATCCATGAAAGGTAGCGGATTGGTTGTGCTCTCCCTTTGAATGTTATTACAGAAGGCTGTCCTGAGGTGTGCGTATATGCACATGTGCATGCGTGCGCTTGTGTGTGTGTGTGTGTGTGTGTGTGTGTGTGTGTGTGTGCAGGGTGTGTGTCCTTGTTCTAATCCTGCGATAACCAGACCTGGGCCCCGAGGCAGAGGGTTGGAGGGAGGGCTGGGTGCAGAAGGGGATGAAAGGATGGACAGGGGCCAAAGGTGGAGCAGCGGGGTTGACAACAACAGAGATCAGAAAAGGAAGACTTTCAGCCTGACTACTCAAAGGGTATGGCATGGGGAGGAGGGGGAGGGGGGAAGTGGATAAACAGAGTTTTGGCCTTTTTTTCCCCGTGACATCCAAACATTCGGCTCTGATTCAAGCATTGCATGGGCAGTCTGACTTTAATTGCGGCTGATAGGAAGTTAATGCTGCTGAAGATTTGGCATTTAAAAAGGTGCTATTTGGAGTTTTCTTGTAAACGAACAGAATTATGTCGACTTCCGTGTTTTTTCTGACCAAAACACATTATGTGTGTCCTTGAGGTCTAATAAACAGGTTAAATGGATTTCTTTTTTGCAGAGCCAGTTTGAAAAAAACCTGCATTGTCTATATCCATTTTACGAGCTTGAAGCACTCTTCTTCCCTGCCTTCTTTGGCACATTGCTACATTTATTGATACTTTTGTCGCCACCAACTGTCGATGTGAAAACAACGGCTGGACTTTGTATCGTCCAAACAATCCGAATTTTATGCACTGCCACGTTCCGCTGTTTTTTGTGTTATTTTCCATCCTCTTTGTCCCCCTTGCAGACCAGTTTTCCCCGACAAACGTATCGTGAGATCCTCGTCCTTTCAGGCTTGTAAATGCGAAGTTCAAGTCGAGGCTGCGATGCTTGCAGGGAAGCAGCCCGAGGTCAGACCTCGCCGAGGCTGCTGTTGTTTTGGCAGAAGGTAGAGCGAATGGAGCGGGGGGAGAAACAGCCAGCTCCAGAGACAGATCCCTGGTGATAAACTATTCATAATTGATTGTTTATCTGTCAGCGACCCGAGCAGCAGCAGTCAGCAAGGAAATACCTGTCTCACACACACACATGCACACACAACACCTGGCGGCTCTGCTGCCCTGTCTGTTCAGACTGACGGCTGGCTGGTCCCTGCTCCGGCAGACGTGACCTTGTGAAGAAAAGGAAAAAAAACGACCATATTCTCTTTCCTCTCCCCTGTGGCCTTATTACTGATGTTATATGCCCATGAGCAGACTTTAATTCTGCCCAACAGCAGGCGAGTGAGGGTGCGACGCAGCAACAGGAGCCGAGCAGCGGGCCCTCCTAAGTGCCCTTCAATCCATCTCTCACACACGCACACATACATCACACCCTCGATGGAGGAGCTCATCACAATGTCACTTTCAATTTGGATGAGCCCGCGGTCTGTTCAGGAGATGTAATGGATTGAATGATGGCAGGGAAATAGATGATGCGGCTCAGGTCTCCTGCAACGAGCGTTCCCATTTCTGATGCGCTCACTCTTTCAGGTCCCTTCTTCCAGTCCTCGAACCTCCCCGTCTTTCACATGCATTTAAAGAAGAATTTACCAATATGTACAGTAGGTACTGCATACAAAAGGTATTGTATCTCTGTGGTTGAGCAAGGCTTCTGGGATTTGCTTCATGTCTGATCAAAATGTGCGAGAGGAAACAGCTGAGAGAATAGACTGTGTTTCAATCCCCTGCCAGGCGCAGTGTGGCCCAGAAATTCCCTGAAACAACGAGAAAGAGTGCAAGCCGCCGTCCCCAGATTAGCAGTCTTCGTGTTTTCCAAGAGTTTTAACCTTTTCTAAGAGATTCACTTGACTGCATGTCCTTTGAAAGTGCTTCCTGCGCTGTAAACACATGGTAATGTACGAAATGCAATAAGAAAATTGGGCTAAATTACTAAATGTTTTCCAAATGCGTATGTTAAAGCGAGATCGCTCTTGCAAAAAAGGCTTTTCATGATAATTTTTTGTTTTGCATCCTTTTGGTTCCATATGGGATATGGAGCTTTTATAGAAGAAAAACAAAGAAGCTTTCAGAAGGTTAAAACAAGTCCAGAAAGTTTTCTCCACTTCAGCTGATGTGGTGCTCGGTAAGCAAGTACTTATCAGAAAGCATTATTTATGTGAATCTCCAAATACGATAGACGAGCATTTTTCTTTTTTGTGTCTCAGAGGGATAAAGATCTGCTTTTGTGTTCAGGGGCAGGCGAAGGGCGGGCCTTAAAGTCCTTGTTCCTACAGCGGGAAAGATGGCTTAAATTATTTACAATTCTTTAGCTGCTTAGTTTACATTTTGAGCATCAGAAGAGAATTTCCATCGCTTTCGCAGTGAGAGTGTCTCGGTTACACCAGGGATTTGAAAACCAAAATATATGAGATGTCTCACCACGTAAACAAACATGGCGGCCCCAGAACGCGGCCAGGATGGACTCCAGTTTAAGGACGGTAAACAATCATCTGTGGTGCGAAGGGTTTGTTCACACGTTTGAAACACAGCAATGAAAAAGATGAATTATTCAAAAAGAGTCAGGTGGGGTGTCTCGTGTAATGCAGGCTATATACCACTGCACCTCTTTGACGGCCGAACATAATGTAATTTCAAATGAGTTAAACGTTCAGATCCAGCAGCCTCCACAGAAATCAGATCACGTTTTTTATGAACAATAAAATTTGAAGAAGAAACACCGATCTGATCTGATCATAAAAATATAAGAAAACGTCTCCCTTGCAGCTCCAATAAGCTAACATCATTCCGTTTTTTAAAGAGACCTATTAAACCCTTTTTGTTCTCTGTATGCGATGGCAATTAAGTGTGAGAGTCCTTATCATCCATTACATTTATGTATTATAAAGGTAACACAAGATGTGGGATGTATAATGACGAGGAGACCACTTAAAAAAAGTTGTATCCACCATTAGCAACCTGCAGCCTTAATGCTCTGCTTTCCATTATTTGGGTTGCATTATCCATCCTGCATGAGGATTTTATGGGAACAAAGGCGCTTAACAGTTTTTTCTCTGTGGAGAAACATTAAAATGTATACACTGTATGACTTTATAATCCCACGCCCGGTGTCGTAATCCTTTCATGTGCCTGTGCAGGTTTACAGTAGATAGTATCTGACTTTATGGTTCCATCAAGATATTACAACATATGTTTTACACCACAAACATTTTAATTTGTGACTGTAGTATCTCAGGTTTATTTGCCACCAAGTATGGATTTTCATGTCAATATGAAGACTATACACTTTTCTCCTATTTTTCACACACTACAGCTGTTTGAACTTGCTTTCTGCTTTTCTCCACATTAACTTTATGTTATCATAACACTATTTGTATTGTTTGACTTTTATAGGAGTCAATTATTCTCTAGGCATTCACTACATTGTTTTTTTTAACCACCTGATTTTGTCTCCTCTCCAGATAGAGGGGAAGAGATTTGTTCCCCAGTTGGATGCAGTGTGTAGTCATGGGCTGCAGCCATTAGTCAGGCTTGTCAGTGGGGTATTCATAACAAACCATATCACTAACTCCACAGTAGCACCAGTGATGAGAGCTTGGGAGTCGCGGTCCTAAGGGGACATTTCATTAATGCTGGTGTGAAACTCACAGAAAACATTTCTCCTGGTACTTAATGGCCAATTGTGCCTTTGTACAACCCTCAAACTAAAGACCAGTGGCGCATGAATGCGACACACAACGCCTCATTACTGCGTACATGTATGGGCAGGAGCGCATTGTCAGTCAATAACTCAGTTTCATAATTGAGGGCAATGCATTCTGCATATTGTGCCAAAAAAAAGAACAACAAATTACAGCAAAACGTCTGAAAGGATGTCTCATGACGGATCACGATGGGAGATGGAGAAATGGCTCGTCCTCCAGTCGGCTGTTTGTCACTGACGTGTTGTCACCAGAGAGCTGTTTAACTATCAAGTCATTTAATCCAAGAATGAGTCTCAAATCGCTTTTTCTTAATGGAAAGTAAAAAAAAAAAAAACAGCTGGGTCGATCATAACGTACATTTACAAGGACAACATTCAGTATTTTTGTGTTTTTTATTTTGATAGCGGACGTGGGAAGATGGGAGTATAATGATGTATAATTTTCCCCACTTGCTTTTGGCAGAATGTACATCACAAGCTTGTTTGCGTTGACTCCTGCTGTGTTGTTCTTGTCTTCAGAGCATGACGAGTGCCTCAGCGGGCTCCACAACTGCGATGAGAACGCCCTGTGCTTTAACATGGTCGGAGGCCACAGCTGCTCCTGTAAGCCGGGCTACACCGGCAACGGGACGGTGTGCAAAGGTAAGCGGCACCCTGTTAGTTTTGCACCAAAAATATAATTGCAGTGGAGAAATATTATGTCAGACAGGAAGGTCTTTCCTCTACAAATATAATCAGTCACACAAAAAAGAGTATCTTCTGAAAAAAACACAGCTCAAGTTATTAAGAATCATCCATCCATAATAATTTATCAGAAATGGAGATTTTGCTCAGACGTGGCGTCCTTAAATTATCATATAATGAGCAATAAAACATGAAATGGAAATCATCTTCAATGTCACATAAATCACATAATAAACAGTCTTCTCTCTTCAGGGAGGCCATTAAACACGCCTGTTTCTAGTTTATCTTACTGTAATGTACCGAAACGTAACTGTGCACACAGATATCTTTGACTTTTAGTTCAACTCTGCTTGTGTGACCACCTTCCCTTTTACACAGGGAACAATTTGATGTGAGCACCATGTTATCTGTCAATGTACAAAATACATTAGATTACATATTTCTCTATTAGTCCCGCAGTGGAGACTTTAGGATTACAACAGCAAACAGGGTAAAGTGCACACGAGGCATAGTAACATACATACATACATACATACATACATACATACATACATACATACATACATACATACATACACACATACATACATACATACATACATACATACATACATACATACATACATACATACATACATACATACATACATACATACATACATACATGTATATACAGACAGAATAAATATAACTATTATGTTATAAAATAAGCTTATCATAATAATTCCCTGCAAAACATCCCAATTAAAGGTATTTCTAGTGAGTTTCTTTCAGGCGTATTCCACATAGGCGAAACCTCTCACATTAGTTCCCAAAAATCATATCCCCACTATGAAAACCGCGATGTCACTGACACTCAGTGGAAAGCCTTGTGTGACCCAGGTTTAATGAGAGCTTCTCTCTGTGCATTTCTCTCCTATGCTCTTACTAGAAAATTGACTTGACCTTAGCCGGTTAATCAATCCCTTGATTAGAAATCTATTTATAAAAGGCATCCTTTCCTTTCCTTGTCATCGGGAGTACTTATCATCCTGTGAAAACAGTTTTGCTTTTCTCTGGCTCACGATTTCATGAAGCCCATGGTGATGTCAAATTACTTATTTTCCCCAATTAACAGGCTAAAAAAAACTAAAATTATTCAGATTTCTATTGAGTAAGACAAAGACTTGATTAACCGTTTATCTAAATAGTTACTGATCATTTTTCGGTTAATCAATTAATCAAAATACTAAATTGTCGGAGGACCCGTTAACAAAATCTGAAGCTCCTTTTACAGGATAGGAGCTTCTTTTGTTTTTGATAAGTTGTATTCTCTAGAAGAAGGGTATAATTTGTGTATTTATTTAATTTATTTTCATTGCATAATGTCAACTTCAATGACTTCTCAGTGTTTCGGAGACACATTAACAGTCTATCCATGGATAATGAACATTTTAAAATTAACCTTGGTGAGACGCATTAATCACGCCAAATAATATCGTGAGAGCCCGTAATGAATCAACTCACCAAATTAGCTCTTATTCTGTATGCAAATACATATGCTGCTGCCGGTCTAATTACATAGTTAATGCTCGTTAATCTTTGTGAGTAATGGCTCTCCTCGTCTGGTCTACCTCTAGCTATGTGTGACGGATTGTGCCAGAATGGGGGAACCTGCGTCTCACCTAACAACTGCGTTTGCCAGCAAGGATTTACGGGGAAGAGATGCGAGACAGGTAAGCCTTCGTTCTCAGCTCCACTCCTACGTTTCTCTCCTCAAAAAGAGCTCAGGGAAGACTTTTGACTGAGATGCGCTTCAAGGGACGAGAAACGGGAAGAAGAGGTGGTAACAAAGAGAGGGGGGTGTTTCATTTTCTTGTAATCAAGCCGGAAAAAGGACAAAAGAAAAGAGTGGGGGGCGGGGCTGCAGAAAGGTGATTAAGGTGGCAGTGGTTGACCTCGACAAAACAGCTGACAGCTAACATCTGTAAATGCTCACAATATGATATGATATGTGCTATATTCATTGTGTGTGTGTGTGTGTGTGTGTTTGAATGTGTTTGTGGCTCTGTGTGTGTGTGTGTCTGCCTGTGTGGGTTTGCACTCCATGGTGAATAATGAGCTTGTACCTCTTCCAATGGCCCGATGGAGGATTTGAACTGCAGTTGCAGCAGTATGGGAATTACCCCATATTAATCAGCATGGCATTTTTCCTCATAGGCACCATGCCACATCCAAATTACCTCTGCACAAACTCCTGATGCACAACATCCAATAGGGTATGATAGCTCGACCGAGTATTAAGTCAGCCTGTGTTCATAGCAAAGACGTATCACCGCCTGCCCTCATGCATGGAGATGTGTCAAACACAACATTGTGGTAAGACTTGAGGCTTTGGATGCCGTTCATGAGTGTTTTCCCCTGTAGTGCTGCTGATTCAAGTAAACCAAGAAATGGCTGTGATCCTGGTGGTTGTGCTATAGCCGCCATATGTCAAATCCATAGCAGCAACACCTTTCTCATAACCCGTTTCAACCTTTCGTGGAGTGTCCATGAGTAGACGAGCGGCCGAGCTAATAGGAAGTCAAGTCATGACGGTTCTCTCAATGTGTGTGTGTGTGTGTGTGTGTGTGCTTGCGTTTGAGCGAAGCAAACAGAGCTTCTCTGCTTGCTCATTGGTTTGAGTATTGATTGCACATAAAGGACCTTTTTTTTTTTTTACGAGGCGTCCTTTTTACTGCTCGCCTTAAAGTAAATGAATTTCCTCATAGTGCTGCTCTGAGAAGCTGAGGAAGGGGAATAGTGTGTGTGTGTGTGTGTGTGTGTGTGTGTGTGTGTGTGTGTGTGTGTGTGTGTGTGTGTGTGTGTGTGTGTGTAAAAACCTACTGAGAAGTGTTAAAACACCTCACCATAATGACTTATCATCCTTCCCGTTTTGCAGCAGAGAGTTCTGAAGAGCTCGTCCCTTAGTAATGGCATGGTCCAGGCAATCCCACATTTCATTACCTTCTATAGTGTTTTAGATCCCTGCCTTTCACTCTTTGTCTCCCTCTCTCACTTCACTCTCTTTTGTGAGTGTCCTGCGTCTCCAAAAGCAGTCACAGAGAAGTCCATCAAAGGAGGAATCTTCTAAAACGTACAAAAGATTTGTCCAAGGCGATTCTATTCAGTCGGTATCTGAAAAGCTCTACAAATGAATATGTTTTGTATAAAACATTTCTTTGTTGTGGAATACGTTTTTTAAATATTTCTATTTTCATGGCATCAATCATATCAAGGTTAGATTTTAGATAGGTATTTGTTCTTTGTTGATGGTTATCTCTGTCCACACAAAAAGAAAATTAATTCCCTGAAAAGTCAAAGCACACAAGTACAGAATTTTAACAGCCCTTATTGAAGAGGCTACATGAAGAACAAGACCAACACACCGCTCAAACAATCACACACACACACAAGTGAATTTATTAAAAGCTTCAATCATACATGTGATAATCTTCAGTCACATTTGGCTCCCTCATTGCACAAATATTGTATTGCATGTCACAGCTAAGGGACGCATTCATTTAAATTATACATATAGATTATATTGACCAATTCATACCCTTTATTGTGGACACTGACTACCTGCTTTGAGTAACATTTCTGTCACATCCAAGAAGCACTGCCTCATTTCTTTTTTATTTATAAGAAATTCCCCAAAACTTAAAAAAATAACAAAAGAAAAGAAAAAGGTATCTAGCAATGTAAAGCTTTTTTGTTTTATTCATACATTTTCTGATATTTTCTTCCTTTACCCCAATTTATTGCAGGTGAATTCAATATTGTTCATAGAGCTCACGACATTAAAACAATCCCATTTCACCGTGTACCACCCTGATGTGTATCTACAGTGTGTATGGAGGCTCCTCACTTTCATAAAGCTGTTTGGCATCCCAACAATGTAACAGACCTTTGAAAACACAATGTTCACATTCAATACAAGAATATAATCTCCAAAAATAGTCAATTTGATGATCAGAGCAATATGAAGCTACAGCCAGGAAACAGTTAGCTTAGCTTAGCTTAGCATAAAGACTGAAAGAAAGTGGAAACAGGGAGCCTGGCTCTCAGCGACGAGTTGTGGTTTTTAAGGAAGTTATGTTTTGCACCAGTGAAGTGACCACTGACTCCACTCCGCGTCATGTCTTACACTTGGCTTGTTGTTTTAGCCTTCTGATGGAGGTCAGCAGTTAGCATAGTGGTCTCCATGCTATGCTAATTGTCTCCTGTCATAGAAATATAAGAGGGGCGTCAATCTTCTCATCTCTTTCTCAAGAAAGTGACCCAGCATGAGTCCAAAAGTGTCGAACTAGAGGTGAATGACATGTTTTGGATGAGCCAACCCTCGAAGATGTTCTTTTCTCCATTCAATGCGACTGCGAAAACAACTGTTTTCAAACCCATTTCTCCGTTAATACAGTTGTCTCTTTCCTAATCACACCACGAGGGGAATAAGGGGATGAGAGAAATGGTGGCTCAGGGATCGGGCTGTTTTTTCAGGCCTCCCCTCCGCTCATAATTGAGGCTGATTAGAATTCGAGGTACGGGGACGCAAACACAAACAAGCGCTCGCGTGCACGCCGAATCTCCCGCACGCTCCTCATGCCTCAGGCGACAACATGTTTGTCACCACAGCTGCCGCTTCAGTGAGCATCTCTCTCCTCCATCTCACAATGTTAGCTTCTTCCAAATCTCGTCAGCTCTGTGACAGCCACCATCCTCGTGTGCTCAATTCTTCCTCAAATCTTGTAGTCCAGGACCACCGTCAGGGCCCCCGCGCTACAGGGCTAAAGCCTCTGGCACCGTTTAGAGACTTCAGCAGCCCGTCAGCGTGAAAAGGGGCAGAGCCCGTCTCATTGTCTCCTCGCGGTGTGACAGGGGCTCCCAGTGAGGGAAGTGTCTACTGGTGAAGCTCACAGAGATGTATGGATGTTAATGTACTGTTGGATATGCGGCTCTGCTGATGGGGAGGGAGCAGGGGGAGGGGGGCGAGGATGATAGTTTGGGGAGAAGAGATGGAGACGTACACGGAGAGAGTGACAGATGCAAAATTCGAGGAGGGGAGAGGAAAGAGAGGAAACGCGAAGAGAGAGATGGGCGGTGAGAGGCCAGGGGTTAGTGGGTTTCCTCTGCTTTTGGATGCGGAATGAGGCCGGTGGAGTCGGTGCAGCAGGAGGAGGAGAAGCGGAGCTGGGTGGATGAACATGGAAAAGCTTTCACTAAGTCTGGGCTCCCCACCCCCAGAACCCTGTGAGCTTTTAGAGGCCTCCCCAGGGACTCCAGCACTTCTGCTGCTGCAACAGCAGACTGACGGCCTGTCATAAGACACCGAACAGGAGTTCTTCAAGGCAGTGCGGATAGGATAAGTGTGTGTGTGAGCACGCACACACACATTTACGTACGAGAAGGCGCCCAACAGTTTGCCGATTGTCCACCGGCCTCCCAAATTGGACTGTTGTACGTCGGTGTGTTGCAGTGTGCGTGCGTGTCATAGCTTGTGCACAATTATGAGCACGCTTGCTGATGTGTTTTCGGTTTGAGTCGAGATCTCCTTGCGACTGCATGTGTGCGCTTGGTGGCTTGTCATTACCATTCAGGGGGAATGGATGGGGAGGGACAGGGGAATCGCATTGCTGACAGACAGACACCAGCTAGTGGAGGACTCTGACACGTCATGAATTATGCAGCACACAGCTGCGGCAGGGCACATACGCTTCAGTCGTGGATATAAATGTACGCGGGGCCAGCCATGTAATGTGTGCCCCGAACATGCCGCATGGTCAATGTGGTAGCCTTGGGCTAGCTCCGTTCCGTATATGGCTCGGGTGAGAGATGGGCAAATGCGGGATTGTTTATTTATTTAATATTGCTTTATTTTAAAAGGGCGTCCATTTTCTTCCCTTGGAGGAGTCCAGATACAGTGTTGCTATTCGGCCTATCAGGATGTTTCAGAGTTAAACTAAATGTATGCTAAAGCCTCTGATGGGGTTTTTCAACCAACACGTGTTTTGAATGCCAGCCAGAATGAGTGAGGTTATTATTCTGTGTGATTGATTACTTACCGGTAAATTCATTTTTCTGATGTGGTAAAGTCAATATACTATTTGGCTTTAATTAAATCTTATTTTGTATCCCGTTTCATTTGGGTTCATGCTGCAGGGAATATCTTTTCTTTTGACGGTTACGTGGTGCAGAGAAGCAAAGTTGCCCAAATGTTTGGGACTCAAGCCTTATTTTCTAGTATATACTTTGACACTGAAGATACATAAACATGCAAAGCATTTAAAACAGGCAAAAAACAACCATTGAGCACATAATGTAAATGTAGTCTAACTTAGTCAACAATCAAATCTTCCAGCTCGCAACTTCAAACTATGTTTCTATGTTATGTCTATCTATGTATCTCTATCTATCTATGTTATTATGTTTCTATTATGTTATTATCATTTTTTTTAAACGTATCACTAAAAGCAAGAAAGGGAGATATTGAAAGAGAGAACAAAAGAGCAGGGAAAGTGGCACTATGTCAAAATGAGATTAATATAATATTGAAGGTCATGTAAGTAATTATTTACTTCAAGGCTGCACTGGAAAATATGGATGATATACATATTCTGTATATAAGATATGAGATAAATCCAGTAGCTTTACACCTCGGTCCAATGAAATGTAGTCATCATTGTGAAGGTTGTTGTGGATGTCTTTACACAAGGTGCTTTTGCATAACTGGTGAAGAAGAGGCACTGTAAACTCTGAGAACATGCACAATTCATGGCCATAAGATGCAAATCAACGATTTTATAAATATGTCCTTGAAAAGCAGGTTAATTTCCATTTTCCTTTTTTTTTTTTGCCTCCAGGGCTATTTATTTATGTATTGGTTCAATACATTCACTCATGTTGCAGAATTCACAGTAGTCTTGATAACAGTAGGCTAAAAATAGGAAATAAAACTAAATTGTAAAGGCTCTCTATAAATCATGTTGCAGTTGCATCTGAAAGCAAAGTAATTAGAGGAATCTTGTAATCTACGAGTCTCAAGAGTTACGATGCTTTTAGAAAATACCTCATAATTGTAGGGAGACTCACAACAAAGATCATCTTAGCTTTTAGATGCTTTTAGGAGACGGGCCCGAGGACTGTGAAGATTTCTCCACCAGCCGATAAATAATTGGACTTAACATCTGTGAACAACCCCTTCTGCTTTGGCCTCAGATGTGTGTGTATTGACTGCGTTGCTGGACTGTTTCTACAAGAAGAATGGAGAGATAGCGTTTGTATTTTACGATTTCTTTTCAGCTCATTATCCGCTCCTTTCAAGCCCCCCTAAGCGTGTTAGGGTGCTTTGCCACCAGTTAAAATGTTCTGTCACTACGCTGTCAGCTCTATAACTAATGGCCATCCCTGCTGTCCTTGGCTGGCCTCTTGCTGGCTTCTCAAAGGACGCAGTGGGCTGCTTAAGGGAGAAGAGCATTTGATCAGATCCTGTGGATGGACACCTCTCCCTTTCATCTGTCCTCACAAGGACTTGTAATCACCAGCGTCACCGAATCACAGGGAGGCTAGTTTAGCATCAACAGTGATCTTTAAGGACAAGGAGAAAGAGATAACAGAATTTTTATGTTCAACGTTAATGACGCAATTTAGTTCCGTGACTCCTACACACTCCTGAAGGGTTATGTTCGAGAGCACCATCAGAGACCCCGGGGGGTTTACACCCACACTGTAAATTCACGTTTCATTGGGAAGAAAAGAAACTAATTTTCTCAAGTCGTGATCATTTAACAGCGCACGTCTTCCTCTGATTAAGAGATGTGATCTAAAGAGCGGAGTGTTTTGTTTATGTAAGCAAAATGGCTGCTTTTCATCAGAGCTCCCATATTCCATACAATATTCAATGAATCGTTAGAACCTTTTCTTTACCGTTACATTTCCTCTTTGAGGAAAGATGAAGAAAGATAAGTTGGAGAAAGAAGAGAGAAGCTAAGTTTGAAGAGGATGTTCGGTAGAGAAACAGTTGGTAAGTGAAGAAAGGAGAGGGTATTTAATTATTGGGTAACAGCAGATGAGAGGAGATAAGACGAGAGGAAAAGGGGGGATTTATGATTTATTATGAGATAAAAAAAAAGCAGTGAAGAAGAAGAATAAGGGGAGGCGGATGGGAGGAGACAAGTGGATGGCCAGCGAGTTCACGAGGAAGCTTTGAAGGCAGAGAGCGACGGATGTGGAGCCGTGAGGTCACGCCGGCTTATTGACTAGGACAGAGAGGCGAACAGGGCCAGACAAACAATTTGTTCCCTCAGACCTCATTTACATTGATGTCGAGCCCCAGGAAGCTTGTCAGAGTTCGAGACAAAAACACAGGCTCGACAGATAAAAAAAAAGCAGACGGACTGTTGAGTCGAAACAACAGATAGACAAAGAATCAGTCACACGGGCATGACGATAAATCGGGTATGGTCCAGGTTCAATTGCACGGGACAGAAAAGCTGCTCGCGGTTGTCGACGCTCTTCTGTTGTATAAGTAGAACCGACGAGGGCCACAGCGTGTATTACACAACAGGCAAGTAGGAAAAAAACAACATCACAACCTCATCATAGTTGAAATCTCCCCTGGGCGCCACCCACCCGCTCGACTCTCAGGCGCAGGTAGTGAATATTTAAAACCGTATTAATTCATTGCGCTCCTTGACAGCTCCCATGATGCATCGCTGCAGCTCTCCCGCTCTGCCTCCTTTGCTCCACGATTTACCCACATGGCCCGGGGGGAGCCTGTGACTGTTGAAGCTCAAGCGGCTTGTTTAAGCATAGTGATTATGTATTCATTATTTATTTACAGACGGCCTCACAAAGCCCTCACTCCATCACCCCTAATTAGTGTGTCTTAATTAGGCCATGCTAATGGCCGGAGCTGTCGTTGAGCTGAACGCAACCTGCTGCTTCTACCTAAATGACACATCTCCCAGGGATAGCTCGCCGCCGCACTGGACAGCTACATTGCTTTAAAGGCCAATGAAAATTAAATTGCTCTTTTCCCCCCCCCGTCCGCTGCAGCATTCTCTTTAAATTACCTGTGCTCTCTTTTGAGAAAACAATCTGCATCCCAAAGTGGATATTTTTTATTTATTTATATTTTGTGTGTTCGTAATGGAACCATCTCTCCGCTCATATACCAGTTTCTCTGTCTGTGGGTAAATTCTGCACTGGGAACATTATTTTGCAGGCTTAAGAGCTAATTAGCCGGGCCACTGTAGGACAATAAAGTGTAAATGTGAGAGGGATGTCTGGTTCTCTCGGAGCTCCTCTATAGCCCCTTTCCAACTGGATAACAACAAAAACCCACTAATATCTTTCCTTTGTCTTTACTGAGACAACCATCGGTATTCCTTCCTGACTGACTCTGCAATAGTGACAGGTATTTACCGGCTCCAGCTCCGAGCGGCGGAGATGAAAACATGACACCATGATCCAGCCTCTCTCTCAGAGGGGGCTTCGAAATTAAAAGAGCATTTCCGATACATCTCTAAAAACTTTATTACAGCAACCACGGCGAAACTCACTTGTACATGTCTTGGACTGCGAAGATCGCTTTACAAATGGTGACTTCAGTTCACGGGTGGAGGAATTTCACAGCCATGGAGAGGGATTGCGTTGTGTGTGCGCTCGCAGCTACCGATTGTTCACGAGGCTTGTTTTCAGTTTTCCGTGATTACTCACCCACTCTCCCACTCAAGTGCCCGCAGATATGGATTTGTGTTTCGGTGTCTGTTTCATCTTCAGGAACCCAGTGTGTAACTCAATTTTCCTCCGTCTTCATGATGATTGATTGATTACATGAGTTCGCTCATTCTCTTAATGAAGACTGAGGACCAGTGACAATCACTCAATTACGCTGCGCCGTATTAAAGAGCAGGGGTCTGTAATCCATTTCTTACCTTGTCGCTGTGTCGCGCACGTGCCGATAAAAGATTTGTACACATGAACATCGACTTAAAGGTTCTGCAGCCGTCGTTGCAAACGTGATCTGACATGACAAATTCAGCTAATTTTGAAATCCATTCATTGTTAAATGGCGTCCGACTTGAAAGCAGGAGGGAAGGTTCAGCGAAGATCCGGAGATGCCTTTGAATAAAGCCCCCTGGTGCCTGTCAGGATTACCAGGTAGACCTCTGTGGGAATGGAAATCAGTTTGAATCAGGTTACTGTACGGGAGATGTACGTGCGGTAGCGGCAGCGGTGCTGCAACCCCGTAGAGCTCTGCACCGCGACCCCCCCCAGGGCTGTCTGTCAGTCAGAGGAGGTGAAAGCCTCGGCGCAAAGAATGACGGGGTAAAAGCAGAGAACTGCACCCATCCGAAGTGGAGAGGTTGGAGGGAGCAGGGACAATGAAATGGAGGGATGAAGACGAGAGGGCAGGCAAGACTAAACTCTAAACTCTGTCTTTTTCTGCTCAAAGAGAGCGAAAACTGCAGCGGCGCGGAAAGGTGATGACGAGGGCACCTCTGTGTTTGCCTGGGATGGACGGGCGAAAAAAAAAGGGGAACACATGGAGAGGCGAAGGCAGAGGAGGAAGAAAGAGAGGAGGAGGGTGGCCGAGTGGCATAACGAGCCCAGGAGGGTGCAGAAAGACCGGCTGCTTGTTCCTCACTTTGTCCCTCAGAGAGCTGCCTTAATAGAGCTCTTGATTCCCAGGTGCCACTCAGGATAACGAGTAGGCTAACTGCAATCTGTCTCATCATCTCTCCTCCTCCTCCTTCCTCTCCTCCTCCTCATCCACCACTCTTTGTGTAGGTTTGGCTCTTGTGAGTTTCCACTTCTTACGGTCAGCAAGGTAACTCCAAAATAACTGTTCAGCCGTGGCCTTGACCTCCACGGGGGATTCATTCAGAAAAGCCACATTTGTATTGTGCGTTTGTGTGTGTGTGTGTGGTCTTTTTGCCTCATGATTCAGCCTCATGATTCAGTAGAGACGGGCGCTTTCAGGCAGCGCCCTTGTCTGATTGTCACCGTTGATGATTTAATTACAATGATCTTCCATTATCATTTACGCCAGATGATAAAGGAGAAGGCGGGACTTTTGGAAGCATGTTGTATCCTTGCTGTACCTCACACATTCAGTCTTGTCAAGTCCAAGGTGCGCCAACAGTGACTTCCGTCGCCCTAAAACACCGCCGCGCTTACGAAGCCGGGTTGACAGCAGGCTGAGAGGCAGCCAGCCATAATTGAAGCTGACGGTTTTTGGCTCGATAAAAAGGGAAAACGGGGTGAATCTGTCGCTGAGGGTGAAACCCTCTGTTGTTATAGCCAAGACAAGTCAGGTTTTCTAAAACACCTGAATGGAATTACCTGAAAATAGCTATTTGCATATTTTTAGACTCCCTTCACCACCAGTGTCTGTTATAAATAGTCAAATACTTTGAACAGTTCCATCCAGCCTTATGGGAGAAGAGGATGATCCAAACAAATTCAGCGTCATTGTTTTTTTTTGTTTTTCTTTTATAGCGGCAGACCTCATGCAGCTTTTCTTTTAAACGCTCCCTGCACTTTTATCAGACTGACATTCACAGGCAGCAAAGAGCATTGGATGTTTCTCTTCAGGAGTGTGTGTGAGAGGGGGAGGGCTCATATATATAGTATTTGCTGTAGACCCGTGTCCTTTTAACCCGGCATTGCTGACCTAAGGGGAGGAAACAAGGTGCTCTGCTCTCAGCAAGCCGATGCAATTAGTCAAATGTGAGCTTTTTGAAAGTCTGCAACTTTAAAAAAGAAAATCCTGGAAGCTTGGGAGACAGGGAATAAATATTGCGCAGCTTTTTAAGCAAACCTGCTTCTCAGACAAAAGCGGGTCATTTTTGAACAGATAAGGCCGTAATCTGCAGGACATTTCATCAACAGTTAATCTGCTGCAGAGATTCTATTAAAAGGCTGCGGGCTCATTAGCCAATAGATCTTAATCCCATTACTGCCTGGGCGGTGGGGGACCACGAGCCCGCCTGTCTGTCGCTCTATGGGGGATACTGTTGCAAGCAGATGTGGAGAAGGTCAGACGCGGCATTTTCATAATGAGAGCAGAGCATCATGCATCATGCACAAAAAAACATCACAGACCATACAGACGCATTTAATCACGGTGCATGTCTGGGGCTAACACATTTAGCGCTACTGTATAATGACAGGCTTTATTTCCTCTCTCGTGTGGGCCTGGCCCTCAGTTTAATTAAATGTAAGCTGAAATATCAGAGTGATCGGTCTCTGTGTTTGTTATTATGCTCATTGTTGGAAATTATATTAGATTTGTCCTTGGTTGACGCTTGCAGAAGAAGTCGCCCGGCCCCGTGTTGAAATAAAAGGGCTGGATGTTGGCCCGCTGTAAACAGAAGCTGGGAGCGAGAGAGTGAAAGAAAAAAACACAGCGAGGAGAGCGTCAGAGCATGTAATCAAAGTCTTTTATTAAAGACAAGAGCTGAAGGAGGAGGCAGAGTCAAGGATATTTCTAAGTGGAGCTCTGTGAAAACAAACATGAGCTCCATCTATTGACAACCGCCCACAGGATGTGTTAGAAGCCGCGGTAAAGCACCTCATATTAACTAAAGTAAAGTTCAGTAAAAGTATACACACACACACACCTCAGAACACATTTGTTTGCCTGCACGTGTTGGAGGATTAGACCGCGTTTTGATTTTCTTTTTTTCACCGGCGTTTCCACAATGCAAGCCCGTTAAATCTCCGGCTGCAAAGAATAGGCTTGTTATATTAGATTCATTCATTCCCCGCTATCTTTTATTGATACAGATGTCCTTCTGCGGCTATGCAACTGTGCCTGATCAATGAAGCCTACGGACTAGAGCCACTCAAACGCAAGACATGTTGTTATATCAATTATAAGTCAGCCGGTGCTAGAAAATGCCTGTCGGGCAAGAACGGGGCTCAATAACCCTTTTTTCCCTGTCAAGAGCATATTTTGAAGCCAACAAGATAGCGACCGTATATGGATGTCTTATTCTTCTTCTCTTCAGATATTGATGAGTGTGCGGACGGCTTTGTCGAGTGTGATAGTAAATCCACTTGTGTCAACTTGCCCGGCTGGTACCACTGTGAGTGCCGCGACGGGTACCATGACAACGGCTTGTTTTCCGCCAGTGGGGAATCGTGCGTAGGTGAGTGGTCCACCTGCACTACTCGAATACACAAAGTGGTGGTGAAAAAGGTTTCATTTTTATTGTGAAGGAAATAAAAAGGCACTTGTTTAGTTTTTTGAGAAAGAACACAGAAATTCACTCGGTTGAGAAAACCGATTGGCGCAGAGAGACACGCCCACCTTCAGTAACGTCTGTGAGCAGCAGGAAGCTACACAAGGACCCACGCAACTCAGACAAAAGCAACACAATGAAAATAACATAACCACAACCGCTCGGGTGAAAATCACCCAACGTTGGCCCCTGATTTTACATCCCAGTCGCATCACAGATGAAAAGATCTCTTCTTTGATTTCTAGATTTAAGGTCGAGAGAAGCACTGAAAATAGTGCCTGTTAATTAAACAGAACTTGCAATCATGAGTCACCCGCCATCAAAAACTCAGTTTCTTGTTCCGTCACACTCCTGTAAATAGCCGTGTGATTGGATAGGTGTGTCATTATTAGTGTGTTTTCCTCCCAAGACGTCAGTTGTCTTTTTTTTGCAGCCTGTTCATTTTCTGCAACATTCTCTCTGATACGGCCCGTCAGGAGAAGCGTCTCCTGTCAAAATGGAAACCCTCAATCTACAGAAACATCCAAGCATTGCCTGTAACAATAGTACTAGCGCTGCTCGACTCGTTGACCCCATCTTGCCTGTCAGTGTGAGTTGGCAGAGGCAGAAAAAAAAAAGCACATTAAAAGCGCTCTCAAAAAAAGAAAAAAATACCTGCCCGGGCTTCACAAAGCAAAGTTATAATTTCACCAAAAGTAGGTTTCTGGGTTACATTGCAGTCGTATACTGTATGTTTTTCCCGAGACGTTTTACAGCTGAATTTGAGCTGCAAAGAGGACAAAGCTGTACATCCTGGAACAGGACATGCTCTTTTACCTTGTCACCATGTTACTGGTGCAAACGTTACGGTGCTTGTAATAATAAATAAATAAATAAATAAAATCCTCATTTCCACCAGCCTTGCATAAACTGTGGTTCTGCACTGAGCATATGTATGATGTCATCTTTTTTTATTTTTTTTTATTTCTGCTGCCCCGCAGATATTAATGAATGCAAGACGGGGAGGAACACCTGTGCCAACGACACCGTGTGCTTCAACTTGGACGGAGGCTACGACTGCCGGTGCCCTCACGGCCACAACTGCACCGGGGACTGTATCCATGACAACAAGGTCAAGCACAGTGGGCAGATCTGGGTGCTGGACAGCGATAGGTGCTCCGTGTGCTCCTGCCAGGTGAGAAGCTGGAGGGAGATGGGCATGCAGATCAGAGAGCGGTAGATGGACTGACTGAAATAGACAAGAGATGGACAAGTGGAGAGATGGATGAGATGAGAAAAGATTGAGAGGCAGATAGAAGCAGAAGAAATGTGCCCGGTGCCATGGAGAGTGGAGTGATGGTGTTCCCTCTCTCCATTACTGCGTGTGCACCAGGCTGCTCTATGATTACGTCTTCCGTTCTTTGTTTGTTCTCTCTCTGCTATTCTGGTGTCGAAACAAAGAATAACAAAGAATAACTAACTGTATGTTCTTACCTCTGAGTGATGACGTCTCCCACAGTGCCAATCAGCAAGTCGCCTTGTATTGTCCTGTCGTCACACGGCTCCCCTTGAACCGATCTGTGGTATTTATAAAAAAGAAAGAAAAAAGAGGCAGAAGTGGTGCAATGGATGAAGAGATTATTTATTTTTTATTAGACATGGTGTGAAAGACCAATGCCATGCCACCTTTAAGTAAAAGGTATTAAAACCAATGACATCCTCAGGTTCCAGTTTTCATTCACTTTAGTTATCTGGAAAAAGTCTAAATTAAACGTTGTGATGGCTCGTGTGACGTATAAGGGGTCACTCGTAGTGATGACCTCAGAGGTATAACTATCACCAACATTTCGGTCAGTGTCAAGTTTCCCCTCATGTTTTTGTTTTATGCCCACAGAAGGCATGCACTACCTTCCCAGCACCAAGCAGCAGACAAAGTTAGCAACTAAATGTAGCCGTTAGCGGTTGAAGAGCAGATATTTCGGTCAGGAGTTGGTGGAGACCTAAACAGAGATAAAAAGACGTAATCAGGTCAATCAGAAATGGACGTTGGGCTTGTTGGACACCAAAAACAGCCTTGGACTACCTTAAAACGTCCTGGTATTTATGAAAACAAGAAATATGTGTAATATACGTGTCATCAGGCTTGTGTTGTACTTTGTTTGCTGCGTACGCTACTAAATGTCTCTGACCCCTTAGGGCCAAGTCGTTTCTGAAAACATTAGAAGGCAGTGATGTGATTAATCAAAATGAAAAAAGACTGTCCTCGTCTACACCCCTTTGCCTTTTTTCAATACATACAGAAATGTGTAAAAAGAAAGGCTAAAAGACAAGAAGTGAGTGCGATGGAAACATGAGCTATAGGAAGTGATTTGTAAAGGTGGACCGGAGGGATGTCGCCGCTTTGATTGATTTCTGACGCACCGGTGACGAGGCATCTTGGATCAGTTGGTCCAAAACACTCATTCTATCATGCAAAACACATTTTCTCTCCATGATTATCAGGTCATGGACCAGTCATACTTTGCATTTCAGCGTTTCCCTCAACACAACGCCAAGTGTGCGGCAGTAGTGGAAGGTGATTATAGTGGATTAGTGTCGGCGGTGAATGATCAAGCAACAAATTATTCATTTGATTACAAAGGACCAGGGCAGGAATGGCTCCTTAATTAAATGAGTCATATTAATTGATTTGAGAGATTGAGGAGCTGCCTGTCAAAAGTATTTGTACTGAGTGATTGAAGAAGCAGATCAAGTAAACATGTTATTGTTGAGATGGACGCAGCTGGATGTTAGAGAGCTGCGACTAACCGAAGGGGCGAACCAAGGTCAAACCTCCCGGAGAAGACAAAGGCCGGGTGTCCAGACTGAGGTCGTGCAAAATGCAAATATACGTAGGTTATTGTTTCAATCTGCCTGCAGCGCCAGCGGGGTGGGGCTTAGCGCATCTATCAGCGGGGCAGCTAATTTCTAAAACATTTCAGAAATGAAACTACTTTTATTTAATTGGCGGGGAGGGTTAACCCAAATTACAGAACTTCTATGTATCGCTGCAGCTCCAGGACAAGTGGTCCAGAATCCTAAATGAGGGACAATAAAGAAGAAAAATAATGCACAAAATAATATTTGGACATTGAAGAAACTGCAGGTATAAATCTCTCTCTCTCTCTCCTCTCATTTGCTGCCGTCTCTCTGCTGCCAATAATCTAATAAAGGCGTAAAAATGCCAGAAGAGAAATATGCAGATGGCTTTTCTGTCAATCAACTAATTGATTTATCAGCTAATGGTTTTCATGTGTCTGGGGCGAACATCGCGACATTCATATCCTCAGACAGTCGCACCTTGAAGTGGCAGCATTAGACGAGAGAGGGAGACAAGTGTGTGACAAAGGTAATGAGTTGAATTCAGACCCGGTGGTGGAAGGCCCCTCAAATCACAGCGACACCTAGACAGCCGAGTAGCTCTTCTTCAAACGCCACACCGACGATCAGCAACCCCACTGTTCAGAACGTGTATTTCAATCTCGCGTGTCTTTCCCTCGGATTGAAAAGCCATAAAACGGAGCTAAAAATCAGTTGCTAGGCTACACAGCCTATTACAATATTTATGATCAACATACATGTTTAACGACCCCGTCAAACAAATGGCCTCGCCTTTGCACGCGTGTTCGTGTTCGTGTGCCTTCACGTGATATACGTATATATATATATACACTGTGGTTCAGTGGTTAGCAAGGTCCGTCTTACAATCAGAGGATCGGTGGTTCGATCCCCGGCTGCTCTAGTCCATGTTGATGTGTCCTTGAGCAAGACACTTAACCCTCATTGCTCAACGTTGCTGTGTCTACTGTATAACATGTAAGTCGCTTTGGATAAAAGCGTCAGCTAAATGAAATGTAATAATAATAATATATACGTGTTTTGTGCCCGTCCGACCAGGCCGGCCAAGTGATGTGTCGCAGGATGGTGTGCGACTGCGACAACCCCAACGCCGACCTCTTCTGCTGCCCCGAGTGCGACCCCCGCCTGAGCAGCCAGTGTCTGCACCAGAACGGCCTGCTCACCTACGGCAGCGGGGACACCTGGGTGGAGAACTGCCAGCAGTGCCAGTGCCTGGTGAGTATCTCACACACACACACACACACACACACACACACACACACACACACACACACACACACACACACGTTCATAAAGCCTGCATTGCCTGAATTTAGCGAAACACACACCATAAGCATCCATCGCCGACACAAGAAACAGAACTCACAAATTGCTCACAAATTATGAAGGAAGTCAAAGAGAGAAGTTCTGTGGCCGGAGATTAAGAAGCAAATGGAAAGGTTGCAGAGAGGAGAAAATGGAAGATTGCTTTTGCAACTCCGTGGCAGAAGAAAAAGAGTGATTAATGAGATTTTGAAGAACTCAAAGGACCCTCTGCACTGTTGTCTGCTGTGATGGAATTATACATTTTATTGAAGGACACTTCCAAGGTTGAGAGAACGGGACAAAATGTACGTGGCTGGAGAGTGGGAGCTGTAACACATCGCCTCCGCGTGCTTCCAGAAGGTTAAGTTGATGGATGAGTATCTGCAGCATGTGTGTTTCTGTGGCGTCGACCGTCCTCTACATGCGATTCCTATTTCTCACACCAAACCAAAACAAACATTGTATGAATCTTTTCGCAGTAAGACATAAGCGCCGTTCCCTTTGTGGTCCTCTGCTGCGTCGACCTTTTCCACGGTTTGCACAGCGCTGCTGTTCAAACAGGGACGCATTTTCATAAGTGTTTCCCGGTTGAACCTGACAGCAACCGTAAATCCTTCTACCTGCTACGCCTCCCTCACCACATAGCCATTATGCATATGAAATGCAGATGTCATCCTTTACATTCTTTCTTCCACGTTGCCTCGCCACACACACCCACACTTGTGTCACTCCTTCTGTTCGCTGACTCACAAATCATCCCCCCCCCCCCCCCCCCCCCCTCTGCCATTATAATGCTGTCTTGATGCCCGGACCTGAGGGTTGCTTTTTAGATTTCTTACAGCGGGCCATTATACAAGAGGCTGGAAATCACCGCTCGGCTGAGAGGCAGCGGGGAAGCGCAGTCGGCTGAAAATGGGCTCGCTCGGCTTCACTCCGGCTGAGGCTGTGCACACTGTGGCCACTTATTGACACAAACAGACACAAACACATTTGAGAATGCGGGCGCCGGCCACACACACACACACACACACACACACACACACACACACGCAGTATCCAAACATGAGTAAGTACATGGTAGTCCACCACGACGACACACACTCGTGCTTTCGTCGCACACACACTCGATTAAAGACGGACAGGACCGTATGCCAGCCACACAGTGGAGAGAGCAGCATGTGGAGGCGGCGCGGGGAGAAGGCTGCTGTGCGACGCCGTACCGGGGGCCCCGGTAGCGTGACAGCGACGTGAAATGAACCTTGAATGCTGCTACACTTAGCAGAGCCGTGGCTGTCCAGGCTCAGCAGGGGCCTTAAGATACACAGTGACAGCGGCCAGATGGGCAAATCATTCTCCCAAGACCACGATGCGAATGCCTCTCCGTTACCCGTGCAATCATTCTTGTGAAATCCCCGGTAGATCAAAGAAGCACATTTCTTTCGCCATAGGTTGCACTTTAGGTCGAGGCGGATGAAAGAAAGAGCGTGATTACATGCCGACTGATTCCCAGGCAAATATAAATGTCAGTAGTTTTAATCTACCGGAGGCATTTTGAAACAACATAGTGAATCCTTACGTCTCGCTAAAAGCAAAGAGATTAACTCCCAGATTCTGTGGCCTCTGAATGCAAAGCCAGATGGAAACAAGAACCTTCTGAAATATCACAAAAGAGATTAAAGAACGGCGGCTGATTTTAGGTTGATCAAGTTTCCACGACGCACCGCTCGGTGTGAAAGGAAAACAAAAGCTGATTGTGGAGCAGATCTCTCTCTCTGACTCTCTCCTTTGTGATCATAGGCCACATCTGCATAAACAGACAAAGATGATAATGTCCCTTTTCGCAGCGTGGGACAGATACCCAAGGCTACACTCAATCCCTCCCCCCGGCTAAGAGCAAAGAGTGCCACTCGGGGGGATTTCCCACTTCAAATGTTTACACACTACACAGAGGCAGGAAGTGGGCATTAGCGCTGTGTGAGCTTTTGCTTTATCGCCGGCCTAATTTACTACAACATTTCTAAAAATGCTGAGGCAGACATTTTTCTGTGATATTAAATATCCCCGGTGGGACACTTGCATCAAGCCTGTAACTTAATGTGCGCACGCCTTTTGTGTCTGCGTCTGTGCTAAAACATATATAGTCTGAGCCCATATTTCATTTCCAGAGTAGGTGTGAAGCACAAAGGCTCCTGGATAGCAGTGTAAGCAGAAGTGGGTCAGGCCAGAATGATATAGCGAGTAGTTAGCGTGTGTAAAGTTACATATATATGACCTGTTTTCTCAGGCCAATAGAAAATGGCAGCGGGAGGAATCCAATAAGACTCTGTGTGTGCTGAAGGTTTGCTGTGAGATTTAATATGGGAGCAGCAATGAGAGTGGGGCACGAGAACAAGTCAGGTAAAAAAGCTGGAGCATTTACTTCCACTGTCTGAAAGAAAGGGAAAAAAAAGCTGCTGACTGCGTTGGAAGATTGCTCTGCTCATCTATATTTTCTAGGTACCTTAACAACTCCTTTTTTTTCATTATCAAGCGGAGACGCTCCCTCTAGCGTGCAAATATACAGCGTCATGAGAAAAACGTGTGTTTGCATGAGTAACTTGTTTAGGCGCTGGATAATGTGATTGTATTATTTTTCCTTCGGTCCGTCCATCTTTCTCATCTTTCTCAAATTGTCTCGCTCCGCCTGTACAGCAGGGGCAGGTGGACTGCTGGCCTCTGCCCTGCCCTCCCGTGGACTGTGAGTTTACCGTGGTGCCCGAGGGCGAGTGCTGTCCCCGCTGTGTCACCGATCCCTGCCAGGCCGACACCATCCGCAACGACATCACCAAGACGTGCACGGACGAGCACAGCATCTCGCGCTTCAGCGGCTCCTCCTGGATCAAGCATGGCACAGAGTGCACCCTGTGCCAGTGCAAGGTAAGGAGCCGGCCCCCGCTGGCGGCCTCCAAACGATAATGGGGGTAAATGTGTCCGTAGGTGTTGATTCAGCTGAATCTGATCTGCACACAAAGGTTTGGCAGGTAGAAACACACATCTCACCAAACTTTAAAGGAGGTTGATGAAATGAGTAACTCTTAAAATTTAAATTAAAATGTTGTACTCTGCATAGTTCCATGTGATAGTTATTGTCTAGAGATAAAAAATACAATATTCATTTTTATTCAGGAAATATCAGAACTTTTTTAGTTCGACAGCACAATAAAGAGCAGAAAGTATAACAAATAACTTGTAAAGTTCCATTTCAGAATTTTGCTTTCAAAAGTCTATGTTTGATATTATATGGGAACAATTTATGGTCAAGTTATTAACAAGTTTTCACTTTCTTTGTCTGCTATATATTAAGCTACAGCTAGCAGCATGAAGCATAACGGCTGCACCAGTCGGTCCAACATTAACTAAATCGGCCTGCTATCGCCTCTGAAGCTAACTTCTTAGCACGTCATATCCCTCATTACTGTTTATTTGGACAAAATGTGAAAAATAACAGGGAGTTTGTCCCAAACAATTTCTTCTACTCCCTGGGATCTACCTCACAAAACTCCCGTTTCCAGTATTTGTGCTAAACTAAGAGGAGCTGCTGACTGTGGCTTTAAATTTAAGATGTGTTTATGAGTCTGTCATCATTTTCCCCAACATGTTGAACTATTCCTTTAATCAAAATGAAAGTCTTGGTCAGAGACCCCTCCTTTCTTCCCCTCCGACTCGGCCACAGCACAAACAGGCCTCAGAGAAAACTGCTCTTCACAAGATTCTGTTTTAAGACTTGTGGCACAGAAACATCACTGGAACAATAAACTATGCAGGCAAATACTCTCTTCATTAACAATTGTGAGCATAAATTGTTTGCCTCAGCTTTCAGACTAATCCACAAATACTGACTCCCTTGTCTGAGTTTCTCAGATGGAATATTTTCTCTCTGCCTGCCCGATGATGATGTCTACATCTTTCAAAAGTGATGACAGCCATTAAATATATGCTATCTTTCAAGCAATGTCAAAGACATTGCATTAAATTCCCATATACAAGAGTGGATTTATTATTTTTGAACAGGTGCAGTCAGTTTCATAGCCCTCTGATTTGGTCAGTTTGGTGATTTAGCACATGCAGGGCTGTGCCGGCCAACCTTTAGCGATCCGGGGCGTTTATCTGTCCCCCTAGCAAAATGACTCTGAGGCCGGTCGCATTTCTATTCTCAGTAGAATAACTCCGACTTGGATCGGTTGGTGCCCAAATGACACCCAGAGGAATCTTAAATGCCAAACTGAATCTGTATGCCGCAGCACCGGCGCCACCTGAAAATATTAACCGTTGAGCTTCAACAAAGAAAGTTTGATAATAATAATAATATTTAATTTAATTGTCTATAGCGCTTTTCAAGCCACTCAAAGACGCTTTACATACAACAAAATGAAAAAAGGGAACGATTAGAAAAACAATCAAGACATCAATTAAAAACAGAATCTTTTTTATATAAAAAAACAAAAAACAGGAGAAGCTATGTGGAATGAGTCCTGTAGTGGAGGATAGGGAGCAGGGGTTTGCAGGTGAAGGGTAGAGAGCAGGGGTTAGCAGGTGAAGGATAGGGAGCAGGGGTTAGCAGGTGAAGGATAGGGAGCAGGGGTTAACAGGTGAAGGGTAGGGAGCAGGGGTTAGCAGGTGAAGGGTAGGGAGCAGGGGTTAACAGGTGAAGGGTAGGGAGCAGGGGTTAACAGATGAAGGGTAGGGAGCAGGGGTTAGCAGGTGAAGGATAGGGAGCAGGGGTTAGCAGGTGAAGGGTAGGGAGCAGGGGTTAACAGGTGAAGGGTAGGGAGCAGGGGTTAACAGATGAAGGGTAGGGAGCAGGGGTTAGCAGGTGAAGGATAGGGAGCAGGGGTTAGCAGGTGAAGGGTAGGGAGCAGGGGTTAACAGGTGAAGGATAGGGAGCAGGGGTTAGCAGGTGAAGGATAGGGAGCAGGGGTTAGCAGGTGAAGGGTAGGGAGCAGGGGTTAGCAGGTGAAGGGTAGGGAGCAGGGGTTAGCAGGTGAAGGATAGGGAGCAGGGGTTAGCAGGTGAAGGATCGGGAGCAGGGGTTAACAGGTGAAGGGTAGGGAGCAGGGGTTAGCAGGTGAAGGGTAGGGAGCAGGGGTTAACAGGTGAAGGGTAGGGAGCAGGGGTTAGCAGGTGAAGGGTAGGGAGCAGGGGTTAACAGGTGAAGGATAGGGAGCAGGGGTTAGCAGGTGAAGGCAAGTTTGAAGAGGTGGGTTTTTAGGGCTTTCTTAAACAATGATAGGGTGGGAGCCTGACGGATGGGGAGGGCGTTCCAGAGGGGGGGTGCAGCATGATGTGTTCAAAGTGTGACGACGATGCATTAACGTGTTTCTTTTGCCTCCTCTCTCCTCTCACTTCCAGAATGGACACATCTGTTGCTCAGTGGACCCCATGTGCCTTTAGTCCCGGCAGATGAGAAGGCACCTGTACAGTGTTCTCCATGTACAAACAAAGTAACACCACCCTTAAGTCTCCCCACTGTCCTCCTCACAGGCGTAGGTCAGATAGTGTTTGCATTGAACCAGATGGATGGGGAACTACGAACCAGTATAATTTATACAATGTCACATGGTCAAATACAGACAGTTGTAAAAATGTAACCTTCAGGTACTTTCTGATGATTTCTAGCTCTTATTGTGTGCTCCACATTGTGAACCCCAGCCAACTGGTACCTCGTGCACGTCGAGCATTAAGAGTGCTTCGGCAAATACTCTGTGACCCACGTCTGCCCCCCTCGACTCCTCTTTATACCAAAAGCAGACCCATATCATACCAAACAGATGATGGACTACAGTTTCCTCAAACCCACTCTCTCTGTTCTGTCTCTCCACTAAAGAGTGAACCTTTAAGGATCACTGTCCCCCACGCCGCATCACGCTACATAAACCTGTAAGATATTACTATTACTGGCATGACTGTGCTTGATGTCCAAACATTTTTGCTGATTTCTAAAAATTCTCAGTGATGATGATACCTTAGATAGAGTAAAGGCCGTTAGCTTAAGGTTCCGTTGCCACATTTATGAATTGTCTATATTATGTGGTGCTTTGTAGCATTTTGTTCCATTTTTCCTTTTTTGTAATTTTTTTCTTTCCAAGCTTGTTATTGTGTAATAGTGAAATAAAGTATTTCCATTTACATTTAATTCTTGTCTTTGGCTTATGTATGAGTGTATTCATTGTGTTTGATTGGCTCGATATATGGATATTTGGTTTTATTTGTTTTAAGTTCAGGGTTCGGCGTGCATTATTAAAGGTACGTTGTAAATAATGGATTTGTTAAAGTTTAATACAGAGTTCATGAACACTTTTATAAAAAAATATATATTACACATTTTTAAAGCCAAAGTGTTTATAAAAGATAACACAGTTTCAAAGTTTCATTATTGACACCTGACAAACGACAACATACAAACTATTCTCACCTCCATTCAAGCCCTTGAGAACAACACTATATTGATTTTGTTCATTTATCTTGTATAATAGGGGTATTAATGTATTCTGTATTTGTGATTCCTTCAAATTTTACACAGCACCCCATAAATCTACATGGCTCATAGTTTGCTAATATAATTATTATATTATATTCATCAAGGGATACAAGTGGCTATGGGTATGTGGCTTGACTCTTTGTACAATATAAATATGAAACTATTTGGTCACACAACTTCAATCCAATCTGGATCGGATGGGTCAATGGGCTAACTACATGTTATTGGGTTACAATGAACCCGGTGCTTGACAAGTACCACCGGCAATCTCACACTAGATTTATAGTGTTCTGTTAAAATGGGTTTCAATAATGCTGAGATATTGCCTTCCACCATCAGACACTAACTTGGGCACACAGGGTTCGATTGATTCTGTAAATTGAATAAGTAAAATCAAATTTGTGGCGTTCCTAGATCCAATACTGATGGTGTTGTTACACGATTTGGATTTTCAATTGGGCCCCTCGTGTTGAATACACTTCACCAAACGCATCTTTGGAGGCAGAGAAAGGACCATTGTAGCGCACCGCCTCCTCTCCTCCCGACTTTGTCCCGTGCCTCTGGAGATGGTAGTAATACTTGTATCGCAGAAGAGCACTTAAAGCTCCTAATATAATTATCTATCAGTTCACAGCTGCGGACAAATGAGTTCAGCCTTGAGATGGCTTTATTTCCCCGCGGAGAATCCTCTCCCATGCCGACTGATTCTCCGACTCTACCTTGCAGCTGCATACATTAACAAGCACGCAATGTAACGGGGCCCATTTCTATTCCGACACACTCCGCTCGGTTAGGGTTTTTTCTGCTCCCCGGCCGCCCAAGAAACTTTCTACCTCAGGTTTTTCCTCTAAACTCCTCCCTGAGTTGAATGGTAGGGCAGAGGATGTGGGCAGTGGACAGTGTGGGCAGTTCACAGCGGCTGCTCGTAGGTTGGCAAGGGCACCATCTGGCCTGCTTTGGTCCAGTGGCTTCTAGCTGGTGGTGGCATGGGGCCAGTGGGCACCTGAGTAGTGGTGGCACAGCAGGGCACACTGGTCCTCCAGCTGGCTCCTAAATGTCCAATTTTCCATGGCAGTGCTGAACCCTCTGCAACAGATGCCGGGACCCACAGGGAGTCCGCTTTACTGCCTGTCCTATATTCACCGTTAATGACCACACATATCATTGTGATGGTGGCTGGCGAAGCAAAGCAGCAGAGAAGAGTCAGTTCTACTTTAGCTGAGAGTCTAAACGCATCCGCATGCAATAGCAGTGTGCTTTATGATATGCATTATGTTTTCAGGGATCTTCCATTCTTCAAATGGCTTGAATTAGTCTGTAAAATTCACTGTGCAGTTAAAGAGATCTGTGTGGAGAGAGAGATGGAACAGGTTCGTGCAATCCCTTGGCAATTATCATCTATGCAGTAAGTATAGAAAAATTACACGAACAAGCATTTACTTGTATAATATTTACCTCATATCACAGTGTAAACTCATTCTGTTTATCTGTCGCAGTTTACAGAAATGTGCAGGATTGACTTGAATGCACAAACATATAGAGCCTCAGCCAGAACAATGAGGGAAGTCACTTTGAGTCGGCGTATTTGTCTGTACGGAAACAAACACGCAGACAAGTACAAATGTTTTGCAGTCCCACGGTGCCTATATGGCTTTGTTTCCTGGTTTAACTGTGGCTGCAGCTGAAAGAAGCAGGATGCCACTGATTCTCTCCGCTTACATTTCTGTAATCTGTAAATTTGGCAAATGCTTTCATTAGTCCCTCTCTCCACATTTAAAGTGGTTCTGCGGCTGCATGTATCCTGATATTCCATCTGGAAAATCAGATAGAAGTAAAGCCTGTATTTTTAATACAAGGTATTAAATAGCTTGCGGTGTGGCTCTAAGGATGGAAATTTGGTTTGCTCCAACAGTTTGGTGCAGACTAAAATATTCCCAAAACGTGGTTCCCAGATGAGGAATCCTCATGACTTTGCTGATCCTCTGGCTTCTCCCGTAGGGCCACCATGAGGTTGATATATTTGTTATTTGGCGTAATACCTCAACAACTATTTATGGCCCCCTCAGGATGAATTGTAATAACTTGACCTCAAGCCTTTCATTTAGAACCACCATTAGGGGAAAAACTAACTGCAAAATGAATGACCTTTCTATCAGCCTAGGATGCAATTTGTGTTTAGTGCCAATTACTGAATCTCAAACGGGCAGTGTTGTTGCCATAATTTTGTTTCAATTGATATCATACTTGAAAAGAGAGATTTATTGGAATATAAAATGTGATTATTTATTAGTGGAGGACTCTGAAGTTATGAAAAGCCACAATTAACCATTGTCAGATTATTTTTACCATGCACATAAATAAGAAAAATATGAAGCTTGCTGAGGGAGACTGAGATACAGATAAAAGCGAGCGAGTCTGCCTTGAGTTATATTATTATATTATATTGTTATATTAGGATATTTCAAACTACATTTTGTTTTGTTTCCCTTCATTGTCCAAACTATTTTACCTCACTGAAATGTGTGTGTGTGTATTGTATTACTTCAGAGCCCTTCATCAAGATTTCTAAAGTAAAGGAATAACTTAAATGCTCACAAAAAGGAATTGTTGAATACTATTGAACATCTTTTGCAATTCTACAGCAAATGTCTGATTTTGTGAGTCCTGCACATTTTATGAGTCCGACAGCCTCTCTTTTATTGTGTGCCTCGTGGGCTGGACCATTTCAAAGATATGGCACAAAAAGCTCCAGTTCAAATAAAAATGAACACAGGATTTAATAGCAAAAGTAGCTGAATTTTTCAACAGCGGATTCTATCACTGGCTGCTACAAAGCATTTCGGCACTGCACCAGTCATCCCTATATTCTGCACTTGATTTGACTGAAGAACCATTAGAATAAAACCAAATCCCCTTTCCCCCATACAGAATTTTAAGGCAGACATCATTATCACAAAACCCATGTCTGGGGATTCAGTCCTCCAAGTAAGTTGTTATAACATATATATATATATATATATATATATATATATATATATATATATATATATATATATAGCATGTTCCACTGGAAGGTATCAGAAACCTCCAGAAGGAATAAGAGAGGAACTCTGGGGACAGAAACCATCTTGGGCTCGCTGAAAGGACTGAGGGCTAAACCTGCTGGCTGGCTGGGACTGACTGCACTGATACATTTCACAGGGTCTGCCAGAGTCACGGAGCTGTCAGCACAGAGTGATGGGCCATGCCAGGACATGATACACTGATCTAATTGGAGGATAGCTCAAAGACAGTAGAGGAGATTGCAGTTGATCTGTAGCTGTGGCTCGCCTCCTCTGGGGGACTTTTCTGGTTTATATTTAGCCGTAGAGCAGTTGGATTTTTCAAACCTAGCTCCTGTGTCTTTTTTTGTTTCTTCTTTTCTTGAATTGGCACTAGAAGACATGTTAACAGAGCAACTTGTGAATAATGGGAAATGTTTCAAAAATGCCTGCAGAAAGACCTGGAAAAAAAGAAGCTTCTTGTGATTGAAAGCCAAATGCAATCAATCACGGATGCTCTCAACACAAAGTGCATTCCCTGCATGCATTGAGGAGGTAGTCAATACCCTGTTAACACAACATGGGCATAAGGCCGCAACACCACACAAACATGTTTGAAAATCGCTTCCGATGTGTTCTCTCAATTATTGCGTGCTCCTCCAAAAATCAATATCTCATTTCTCAACCCAATGGCAGACTTGGAAGAGGCCTCAGTGAAACAGGTAATACTCTCTGACAATGAAATGTATTTTTTCCCAGTAAAAACAACAAGCAGCCGACCTCAGGTGCTCAGTTGTGTTGTTTCATAATGTAACACGCAAAGCACCTGACGTCCTTATTAAGGATCGTTTACAGCAAGCGGTGAAGTCGGTTCATTGTGGATGCAGCTACACTTCAGAGGACACGTTTCCTGCTCGCTGCAGAGATTTAACCCGGTATCACGGTGGAGAGGTAGTCTTTTTAACTGCTGCTCCATCACACGTCTTTAATAGCTAACACCTCTGAATATTAACTTTAATCACTGGTTTTCAACCCTGCAAAGGAAGTAATATCTGCTTGCAGCCCATTGTCATAAATGTCTTATAGTACATACTATAACTATTTTATGCCATTCATAACATACATACAAAATAAACACTGACTTTTTATACAGTTACTTTTTCAGGGCTTATTTTATAACATTTATTTGAGGAACTAACGGACATACAGTATATATGACCCACTATTACAATTTTACAGCATACTATGATTTCTTATGATTTTCTTTAACTTTTTAATGACTTTTTATGTCATTTTATATGTATTATTGTGACATTTTCACAACATAATATACTATGCTTTTTTAGGACTTGTTATATCATTTTTTCTTTTTTTTACATTTTCATCCCATTTTTAATGACACTACAATATTACCTTTTTTTTTTACAACTTTTAAGACATTTTATGACATACCATACTATGCATTTTAACTTTTTATAACATACTTTACAACTTTTTATGACTTGTTTTGACATACTATGCTATGATTTTTTAGGACATTATGAAAAACCTTTTTTATTAGTTTTGATGACACTTCATAATATGACTTTTTAGATAAAACATGTTTTGCAACATTCTATAAATTCACATTCAATAAATCTCAAATTTTAAGTTATGTTTTAAAAATGGCTTTTCTTGACAGTTTCAAATGACTAATTGTTGCAGGCCAATTGGTAAATCTTTCTCAAGAAGCAAGAGTTTACACTGATGCTAGCGACCCCTTTGAGGAAATCATTGCGGCGCTTTGAGCTAAATGCTAACGACAGCATGCTAATGACAGCATGCTAGCTAACGACAGCATGTACTCACATTGAAAAGACTAACATGCCGTGTCAGCTTAGCAGGTTTAATGTTTACCAACACCTATTTTTGCATGTTAGCAAGCTAACACTTGCTAAGTAGCACTGAATGCAAAGTACAGCTGCTAGCATTGGAGTGGTTGGGTGGGACTTCTACATGCAATTTGTTGTGCAACCCTGTGTTGTATACTGACAATAAATTAACCGTGAATTTGAAATTGACAGTGATTAAGCTAACTAATGTATGTAAAGTCAGTCCACAAGCATCCAAATGGCAAAACAAAGCTTATTGATGTTTTATGGATCATTACACGCACAATTACAAATGTCAACCTCAAGGTGGCGCTAGAGTGGAAGTCAGGGAATCAACAACTTTATGATTCGTTCTTTAGGTAATGGGAATATCTTAACTAAATGTTAATATTCATTGGAATACTAACCGTCAGACCTTCTATTCTATGCACAGAGCCACGCTTTTAACATGACTAACATAGTCAAATCGCACCTTAGAAATAACAACAATAATTGTCTTTCCTTATGTTTTATCTTATTAATCATCTCACAACCCCTTGGATTCTTCCACCCATGCCTTGGAGAATTCCCAACTCTGCTTTGAGAACCACTGCCTGAAACTAATTCTGTTCACTTTTCCATCCTCAGACTTTTTCAATCCAATCTATAACTCATTTACAAGAATACATGTCCTGTAAGCAAATCCTGTCAGAGAAAAAAAACAAAAAAACAAATTCAAATTGTTTCCCCCCCTGGCGTGAATCAAACAGCAGACAGGCCCAGTGCAGGGCTCATACTAATCTGAGTCTGGTGTCATGTGTACGCAGGCTACATATTCAAGTGTCCTTGTGTAGATAGTATCATTAGTTCTCATATCGCCCATATTAATTAGGTCAGCAGCTGCAAGAAGCTTGACCTGTGCTGTTGCTTGGCAACGCTTTCCGAAGCACACAGAGAAAAAATATAACTTCAAACTTTTCAGATCGACAACTTTGTTCTGCAAATTATGAATAAATCTCACAACGTGGTCAAAAGAAAATAAAGATTATAACAAATGTATTGATTTATTGGTAACACAGGGGTAACACAAACACTGAGCAAACACCGAAAGGAGACTTCCTGTGCCAAAAGGAAATAAGCACAAACACACGGGAACTGGAGGAAGTGTCAGTTTTGCAACACAATTCAATGAAAACAGTATGAACAACAAAAGAGGAAAACCCTCACTTTTACCTAAACACGTCACATTACAAACAGATTAGACCTCCTTAAATCCAGAGAGGTTCTGCCCTTTGGTGAGACAATAAAAGCTAATGTCCTCATAGAGCTGTAATGTATAAAATGATAATTACAGAACCAATTATGTTAAATAAATTGACCCCTTCACAGAATGGCCTTTGTCAAAAACAAGTGTAGTAGTACATCTACGCACATCGCCATCCTGCAGTGCACACATGCACACACCCACACACTCAACATGCAGTATTAAGTACAAAACATCCTTTACAGACACAAAAAGACACCTCTGCTTCCACAATGTACACACACACAAACACACACGCACGCACACACACACAGGGAATCCCTGTAAAGAGTCCGGAGTGTACCACCAGAATAATTATTGTTTTACAGCTTTGGATGTGGAAAATAAATTAATTAACATTATTAGATTAAAAACATTTAAAAAAAAACATTTTTAATGCATACATTATTCATTAATGGATTAGAGGAACATTTAAATGGTGTATTAATAAACCATTTCAAAATTAAACAAAATCCCACCCAGAGCAGCAGGAGACGCTCTGATTGACCCGCCTCCTGCCAGAGACAGCAGCTGCCAATCACAGCTCTGTCTGCTGGCTCAACTTAAAGTTAAGAGAAAAACTGTAAATATTAATGTAGCAGACAAATCGTGAGAAGCATTATGACAGGCAGACAAGTCAAGAGAATACATATATTTTTAAATACATTTTGTTATTAAATCATTTTAAGACAGAATAAAAACAAATTAATTGGCAAATATTGATCCTTTAATCAATATGATTTTACTTTAGTATATAAATGCCAACAAATTGAATGAAATTATTTCAAACCCATTTATTAATTATAATTGAACACTGGAGAAGTCTGTAAATATTCTGGTGGCACCCGTCAGGCTACATAAACTTATTATCATAATGTTGAACACACTCACAATTAGCTTGTTAAGGAGCAAAGGATGTGGTTGTTTTTTGATACTTTTTGGGAAATAATTTTCCAGGAAATTACAGTACAGTACAGTCCATTATAATGCAGAGTGATGCCAGAGCATTCCACTCTGTTGCCCATGAATATATCTCCGTTACATTTGCATAACATGTAATGCAGCAATATATCTACTCAAAATACTGTATTATTTGGTATCATTGGTCCAATTTCTATGCAAAGTACTTACTGAAATGTGTCAAACGTGTACAAAGCAGAGCGGTTAGTAATGCTGTAATAATTGAGTTAGTATTTGCACTTCACAGAAAAAAACAAAACAAAGAGCATACTGCTTTGGACCTCAAGCTCCAAATACCATATGTATTTTAAAGAGTCTTTGGCAGTGAATACTTTCAAAGCCAGCCAATAAATGCTGCAGGTTTCAGTTGCGATTAAACACCAGGGATTTTCTTTTTTTTTTTACACTTGTGAGAAAATGTTTCAAATAAATACTTTTTTCATGCATTCACCATGACTGCAAAAGTGTTGCTAAAACCTTTTAAGGTTCATCTAGACATAAAGAAGCCCTGAGCTTTGGAGCAGAAGCCTCCCCTGCACGTCAATGGCATATTTATACCAAGGGCAACGCCACCTTTCTGAATCTGTTGGTATTCAGTCCAGGCGCGGCAGCCACATAAGCATTGATGAGGTGGCTTATTGGTTAGCTATTTGATCTTAGCTGATTGCATGTATTATCTCTGCAACTAATATCAAGCGACGGCCTATGAATAAGTCATCAAAGTACATTGATGTTCATTATCATGTCATTTCAACGAGAAGTGAGAGTGAGAGTGACGTCACACAAGAATAAATTAAAAAGGATAAAGTCTTAGGATCAAGTGAGGTAACAACTGTCTGTGTGACATGAAAACACATGCACGACATTACTATAGTAGACTGTAACTGGGACATCTTCCATTGTGTTGCTTATAGTATTATATACTGAATGTTTCGAACTATATCTGAAGATATGACATACCAAGGCACTAGTGTAGCAGTGATCCAATAAAATCCACTTGACTGCAGTGTTAGGACTGTAGAAATACTCCCTCTGATATAGGCACCGCAGAAGTTTCTCGTGACAAAATTGAGTTATGAAAATGCAAAATCCGAGCGAGCACCGGGTCAATTTTAAAGTTTGCATTCAGTTTGAAAAGATGTTTCGTTATAAGAATTAGTGCCGTTTCATGGGCGTTTAAAAAGAGCGTGTTACAAAAATATATTCAAACGAATGCAAATCATGTCGCATCACGTTGTCGTCCTCCTGAATGTCGACAACTAGACTCGACTTCTCTTGCAGCTTTGGTCTTATCCGAAGAAGAGCGTCGGTTTCAGACCCCGAGCTCCGGCGTTCCGCCTGTCCACAGTTAAGTAGTTCAAAGTTTCAGGAGTTCGTAAGGTCACGGGGAGAGCTTGTGCACGTCGAAAGAGACGGCTGGCTCCTCCTGCTCCGCGCTGTCAATCACGATGCTCGGGTGCGTCTCTTGGGTTTCCGTGGAAATGGTCGAGTGCGTCGAGGGCGTCGAGGGCGTCGCTCCGAAGTGAGGCCCGTCCACCGAGAGCAGCATGGGCGTCCCCGCTCGCTTCAGACTGTCGCTCATGCTTATGTGCACCTCCTCCGGCGTCACGCCCATCTCCTTGCTGTACTCCGACGGCGACTTCCTCTTGATCCTCTCGTACGTCTTGTCTTGGTTCTCCGGGAAGGTCTCGCTGTCCTGGAAGCGGCCGAACAGCCAGATGAAGAACCCGAAGAGGAGGAACGCCGCCAGGCTCGGGATGAAGGCCAGGCACTTGACGTCGAGGCTGGCGCCGGTGTAGCGGCTGTGGAGGAACATGTCCCGCTCCACGTAGGACAAGTTGCTGTCGGGGTTGATGTTGGTGGAGCGCCACGCGTAGGTCAGGGTGCTGCGGTTGAAGAAGCGCAGCGTTTCCGGCTCCTCCACCGTGAAGATCTTCTCGCCGGGCCCGACGTACTGGCCGTACTCGTAGGGCTGGTAGAAGATCTGGTTCTTCCACATGTTCAGGTCCAAGATCAGTACGAGGAAGATGATCCCGTAGTTGAACCACTTACCTGCAACGAGACACGTGACTCCTGTTAGACTACAAACGAGGCCATCTATGCCCGAGAAGCAGAGAATAAACATGCACGCACTCATTTAACCGACGGGCAGATTGATACTCCAAAGACGATTTAGAGGGCAGAGTCAGAACAGATAGATATGATGTCACCTTCATTCATCATGAATCCCTCTCCTTTTGCAAATAGCTCATGCGCTGAGACACAGATCCATTTGTAGGTGCTACTTCCTCAACGGTATCTTCTAACGAGATCGCTACATTACCACCAGACAGCCATCTCTCCAGGTTGACTGATAGCAGGTTGACTGATAGCAGGCAGATGTGTCCCCGGGTGTACGTGACACCTCTCCCTTCCTCTCCCCCGAGATATGCCGTTAATAAGCTTTTAGTTAAACCAATCACGTCGCGGCGGAGCCATTTCCATAATGCTTAATGGATATGCAATGCATTAGGGTTAACAACCTTTCGCGATTCACTGAGCGTTTGAACAGCTTAACATTTAGCACGGGAACATTGGTTTTGCCTTCTCTTTATGGTTGGGAGTCGGCGTGTGCACGCAGCGGAACAAAATGGAGAAGACCGGGAGGACCGGTTCCGAATGGGAAATGCACTCGCTCCCCGAGAACATTAAGACACAGAGATGAGAGATGAGTCTCGCGCGGTGGGGAGGAACACGAGGAACAGGGGAAAAAAACGCTGTTGCAGCGGCGGAGCCACCTGTGTGCCACATCGGCTACACATGTATTATAAATGGCTGCTGTGGTTCAACCATCAAACCGTTTCCCCCTTTGGAGGAAAATGGAAAAGTAGAGCAGGGAAAGCATTTTGGGGGTTTTCGCGATGCAACTGCAAAATAGGCCAAAGTATAAGTTTGTCTCCCTTTTTGGACTTTTTGGTTTCTTTTTGCAATTTAATCAGTTTATGAAAAAGGGGTGTTAATCAGTTAAAAACGGGTCTGATAATGCCGTTGATTGTACCTGTGATGTGAATGTGGTACTCCTCCTTAAAGATGCTCTTGCAGACAGGAAGCTTGACCTTGACGTGCGTTGTTGACATTCCTGGTAGGTTCATATCCAGGTCACCCATGAAGTGAGGGAACTCCCAGTCCTGACACACACACACACACACACACACACACACACACACACACACACACACACACACACACACACACACACACACACACACACACACACACACACACACACACACACACACACACACACACACACACACACACACACACACACACACACACACACACACACACACACACACACACACACACACACACACACACACACACACACACACACACACACACACACACACACACGACTGTGATAATGTGGCCTCAGCTGTAGAAAAGTGAACAGATTTAAATAACCACATTGTCGTGACAAATGCCAGCCATGTTTCGTGCTTTTTTGGGTGTTGAACACTGAACTTTCTCGTATTAGCTGATATTTAGTCCGTGGAGTCTCTTCATTCACCGACTGGAGGTCAAACGTGCCAGCTGCCGTAAACTGTAGGCCGTGTTACCAGGCGTGTACTCGTGCACTGGGACTTCAACATGTCAAAACACATCAAGAGGCTGCCCGAGCCCCGCGGTGTCCTTAGCTCTTTTTGCTAGTATGTGATGACCAGTGGGAGTCACTACTCCTGAAGGTATCCCAAAAAGAAAGAAAGAAATTAAAATCAAATGAATTATGCGTTTTTACAGAATTTGAGAGCATATCTTTCTCAAAATGTGTGTCCTGTGAAAACTATGTAATTCCTGAACAATAATGTGAATCATTTTCTCAACAAAAAGGAACAATTAACTCTTTAATGTATTTGAAAAATCACTCAAATTTGGAGATATGTGTTCTCCACTGGACAAAGATCAAATGTAGAAACGTGTGCTTCAGTTAGTGTGAACAACATGAATAATTTATGCACCGTCTTAAATTGTTTCCCAAAATACTGACTTGCAAGTCCTCTGGGGCCCGTCAGTAACTTTGTAACATCTGATGATGGAAATAGTTCCTTCAATTACAAAAGTACATGCCTATTATTGTAAATAAATGCCATAATTGTGAGAAGCATAATGATAGGCTTTCTTGTACAGTGACTAAACTGCTACTGATAGAAGTCTAATACATACATATATATATTTAAAGAAACTTATATAACTTTATTTAGTGACCGCATTATGAAAATGTGTTATTAAAATGGCACCAATGAATCTAATAAAGATAAAATCTCATGGCAAAGAAAATGTAAATGTTTTAAAAACATTTTCTTCTACTGAGACGACTCAATCATCTTGTAAATTAACTTTTATCATCTTAATTACAGAAAAAAAACCACGTAGTACGCGTAATTTCAGCTGTTTTCCTTTTTCATTAGCTCCATTTCCCCTCGGTTCCCGTTATTTGCACAGAACTTGCTGCATCACACGACCACATGCCTAGATTTGCTGTATCCTCATGTGATCCAGCGTCTCCCATGCCACTATCTATGAGCAGCATAACAGCTTGGTGATGGGCCCCTGGATATTAATTAAGTCCTCCACTCCTCTTCCATATCCGCAGTATCTGTTGCTATAGCACTAACAGGCATGGCATTTAAGCCATGCTTCTCCCTCCCACAAAATAATGAGTCTCTGCTAAAACACATATAGGAAGAGTATACTGGGAGTGCGTATATCGGCACATCATCCACATATGTAAATGTGTATAATCATATGCAAATGACATAGAAATCTGACATTCAGCTGGGAAATCCACAAAGAAAACGTTCAATTATACACAAAACTATCAAAATAGTAAACCCCAGCTCGGAGGCAAAGCCAGGCAGGTCATTAATTGGGGTATTAATTAGCTTGAGAACAACAACGAGCATCTTTTCTCATGGAGGTGAGAGATTCAAATGGAGGGGGATGAAGCTGTAGAGGGAGCGGCTGAATTTTGTGGATGAATTTTTATTGACTGGTGGAACGTAGCGACGGGCCACGTGGCAGCGCCGTCTAGCTTGACTCGTAAATAACTGCAGTAAATGTGCTTGCCGTACAGTATGCAGGAAATGAGAAGGGCCCGTTGTAAACAAATCCACGCCAGCGGAGAGTGATATACCGCCAAGTCAGAGGGAGAGGGAGTCCGGATGTCTCGGTGAGTCAAACGGAGACGTCAAAATAGGGAACGTGTCCTATAGGGAAGCTGGCCACCAGCATTTCTGTGAGGAAACGCTCGCATACAGTGGGCCGAGCTGCTCCTCCGTATCTGCATAATCACAATCATTGGGTAAATGAATGAGAAAAACACCACAGTGTGAAGTAATTACTGGCCAGAGGAGCCAGAAGCACTCCTTAAAATAATGAATTGTGTCAATAAATAAGTCCAGAAATCCCTTTTTAGTTCCAACTGCAGTTCTAATACGTATTACCGTGCTAATTATAGTGGCGTGCTTGCCAGGTTTCGGTGGAGTGGTGTGCTTGCAACACTGAGATACACAAGATATTCTCCCGTGCAGCCTCGTAGTAATAAGCATAATCCACAGAGTAGAAACGTATATTTAGGCAGATACCAAACATTAGTCTTGCAACGCGTCCTCTAATACCCACCAACAAGGCCTCGTGAAATATGCTCATTAAGTATTTGGAGAGGCCGTGTTGAATTGGGCTCGCAGTCAAGCCACATACATGATTGGCCTGCGGTTCTGGATCCTGGCTAGAGGCGTAAGAAAAATAATAATAAAAAAAGGCCTTCTCCCACTCTCTCTTCAATACAGTTATGTGTTTTTTTTTGCCCAGACAAACACATTTGCATATTCATCAGCCACTGACACAGGCTTTATTGATGTACACTCTCCTGTGGGAGGGCGGACATCGGGTGGGAAAAAAAGGGTGGAAAGAGAAAGTGAGGGGAAAAACTCCAATCTTGTGAGTCATCATTAAAGAAAATAAACTTGGCTCACAGGGGAGTAGGGGAGAAAAGGGTGAGTTCATGGCAGAGGTCTGGGAAAGAGGGATGGAGGGACTGGAAGAGAGAAGATGTAAAAGAGTAAACAGTTTGTATTTATCTATGTTTTGGTGTGTGTGTGTATATTTGTGTGTGAGCATGCTTTTGTATCCATGCCAACTGAGAGTGATCAAACGCCCCTTACGCTGCTCTGTGCCGCAGTGCCCCATTGATGAATAGGAGGGGGAGGGAGGGGAGGAGGGAGGGACAGGAGCTGGCAAGATGGGCAGGGAAGTAAGCCAAGAAACCTCCCAGCTCCCTTTTTTAATTGGCCTCACGGGAGCGGTCTACCTGCATGACAATGAGAAGGTCGAAGACCAGGATGAAGGAGGCCATGAAGGCTCTGGAGACCTCGTCGCTGGGCAGGAAGCCTCGGTTCAGGTTGTCCCAGCTGATCCAGTCGGTACTGATGACCAGAACCACCACCGACGTCAGAGAGATGAGCACTGTCCTGCAAGGAGAGGAGAGGAAGAGGGGAGGAGAGGAAGAAGAGAAGGACGAGAGAGGAGGAGAGGACAGAAGGAAAGGTGAGAAAAGGAGAGATAGGAGAGGAGAGAAGCGGGTAAGGAGAAGAGGAAACAGAGGAAGAGAGATTGGATGAGAGAGTAGGAGAGGAAAGAAGGAGAGAAGAGGAATTGAGAAGGACGAGAGAGGAGGAGAGGAAAGAAGGAAAGGTGAGAAAATGAGAGATAGGAGAGGAGAGAAGTGGGTAAGGAGAAGAGGAAACAGAGGAAGAGAGATTGGATGAGAGAGTAGGAGAGGAAAGAAGGAGAGAAGAGGAATTGAGAAGGACGAGAGAGGAGGAGAGGAAAGAAGGAAAGGTGAGAAAAGGAGAGATGGAAGAGGAGAAAAGCGGGTAAGGAGAAGAGGAAACAGAGGAAGAGAGATTGGATGAGAGAGTAGGAGAGGAAATAAGGAGAGAAGAGGAATTGAGAAGGACGAGAGAGGAGGAGAGGAAAGAAGGAAAGGTGAGAAAAGGAGAGATGGAAGAGGAGAAAAGCAGGTAAGAAGAGGAAACGGAGGAAGAGAGAGTGGATGAGAGAGTAGGAGAGGAGAGTAGGAGAGGAAAGAAGGAGAGGAGAGATAGGAGAGGAGAGAAGAGGAAACGGAGGAAGAGAGAGTGGACGAGAGAGTAGGAGAGGAGATTAGGAAAGGAAAGAAGGAGAGGAGAGATAGGAGAGAAGAGGAAACGGAGGAAGAGAGAGTGGACGAGAGAGTAGGAGAGGAAAGAAGGAGAGGTGAGAAAAGGAGAGATAGGAGAGGAGAGAAGCGGGTAAGGAGAAGAGGAAACGGAGGAAGAGAGAGTGGATGAGAGAGAGGAGAGATAGGAGAGGAGAGAAGTGGGTAAGGAGAAGAGGAAACAGTGGAAGAGGTGAGGATGTAAGAACAGAAAGGAAGGAAAAGAAAAGAGAGGAGAAGAAAGGAAAGAAGGAAAAGTAAGGAGAGGCATGGAGATGAGAGGACAAGAGATGAGTTGAAGGAGGGAAGAAATGAAAAGGAAACAGAGGAGAGGCAAGGGGAAAAGAGAAGAGGATGAGAAGAAACAGAGGAAGAGGAGAGGATGTAAGAAGAGAAAGGAAGGGAAGGAAAAGAGAGCAGAGGCAAAGGGGAAAAGATAAGCGGATGAGAGAGGGAGTAAAAGGAGAGAAGCAGAGAAGAGGGGGTGAGTAAAGGGAAGGAAAGAGACAAAAGAAAAGGAAGGAGCTGCGATAAATCAGTGAACGAGGCACATTAAAAAGTACAAGACCTTGAAAAACGTTTAAATAGAAGTTCAACGTGTCAAACTACGTGATGCGATCAGTTCATTTCGTATCTCTTGGAAGACAAACAGCTCCACCTCCTCGCAGACGTCAAATACAAGAAAACATAAATCAGATAAACTCTGTTTCTCTGTTCATGGACTCAAATAATGAACAATTTTCACCTGCATTTGAAAAATGGCCAAAGATAAAGCTTCAGGAAGATGAATGTGCATAAAAGAAAACCGTGTCTGTTTGTGGACTCTGTTTGGAGACAATGCAAATCAAAACCCGGCCGCATACATATTTCCATGCATTTCCATATTTAGCACGAGCCAAACCATTTCATTCACCTGCACGCGGCAATCGCAGTGTTGTTGTTTTTTTCCTGCGATCTTTCACACTCTGGGAATTGTTTTTATGTCACATTGCTGTAATTCTGCATGAACTGTTTACTGGGGGACATTTCTCAGCCATCTGAGGAGAGGCGAGTATTATTCTCCGCTGTGCATTGTGTCTCCATGTCGCCCGGTGATTGCCGCGCTGTTGTGTGCATTCTCCGCCGCACGTCGGCTGGCTGCATTGCAGAGAGTGAACGCCAGCTCATATTCCATTTCAGCTGTAAGGGAGATGCATTTTTAGGTTTCTATTATTCCACAGTGGGATTCTTTTTTTCCCCGGCACAGCCTTTTACAATTTGCCACGACCCTTCAGCGCATATTGGCAAGATGTATCCAGCGATGCACTTATCAATCAATCATATTTCAAGCTCTGAATTTCAAGCGAAAGCTCATCAAATCCGGCATCGACTGGGACAGCGTGAGTCGGGGGGGCATCCGTCTGGCTGCCGAAAAAAAAGTCTAAACAATTCGACTGCTTGCATTCTAATCGCAGGTGAATCGATTGTGCGAAAAAGGAAATGTTAAACGCCGCGGGCACACCGGCTTTGAAGTTTGAGACGTCCGTGCCCTGACCTCCCTGTGTACGTATCAAACCGATGTCAGACTGTTTCCACCGTGTCCTCTTCCCTGTGTCCCTCGCTTCTCCCCGTGACCCCCAAAGTGAACCGCGGGAGAGGGGTCGGCATGCCGCGTTTGACTGACAGCACTGAGCCGCTTTGGTGAATGAACGCCGCCGGGGCCCGGGCGCCGGCGGCGTAATACATCAAAACAGGGAGCGCTTCTACTTGGTGCCGTAATGGGCATATCAGACGTGGTTTGCGGCATTTGTTTGGCAGTTATTTAAGGGTCACGGCTTGTGGTACGAGAAGGAAAAGGCGGGGCTGTGGTTCGCCCCGTGACCTCGCTGTGTCCATTGATTTTCACCCTGTTCTTCTAATTAAAGGTGCTGACACTGAGTGAGGGAAGATTACCACGGCTATTGACTGTGTAGGCCTGCAACGGCTGGAGAGACCACATGACACACACACACACACACACACACACACACGCGCGCACACGCACACGCACACGCACAGGGCCTTCTAGGAATATATAATGCATTTAGTAAGCGGAGAAATTGATATGAAATGGTACAAAGGTACAGATTGCAGGTTTTTACGAAAAACCACGGCCAAATTCCTTAAAGTTGGTATTACCGTTTCAAATATATATATATATATATACACATACATACATACAAATACATATACATATACATATATATATTATTTTTTTTGCAACGTACCAGAAAAGAACAATCCTGTTGTTTCCTTGCTTCCAGAACCTTCTGGCTGCTTTGCCCCAGTCTGGGTAGTGCTGATCCTGGAGCATCATATCTGTCACCTGCAGAAAGGAAACATTGACTAAATTACTTATGATTATTGAATGTAGATTATGCAAGTTTTGCCTATTTTTCCAAAAAAACTGCCAACAGGTGCACTGTATATAAAGAAAACAAATTAACTAATTCATTAAACTAATAAAACTAAGTATCTTGGTTAATTAGTGAAAAAACTGAAATGCAAATACCCAAGTAAAAAAATGACAAGTTGTGCTTTTACAAAGAGGTTAAAGTGTTTGCGCTAAGCTAAGCTGCCCCTCTCCAGATGTAGCGTTATATTTAATGGACAGGATGAGAGTGGTATTATTCTTCTCATCTGAATCTAAGCCAAAAAAGCATATTTCCCTTAATACCCCTTCTTAAAGATACAGCATACAATCATATTTCAGACAACAGTGTAATTACAACTTTGAGGCCAACATTTTGTTTAGGCTATTTCCCATTCCAACATGGGAATGCCCCTTCACAATAAAAGGTGCAAATGAATTGCATTTCCAAGTTCAGAGAGGAAGAACTTGACTGGCCTGCACAGACCTCAGCCCCATCCGACCCCTTAGGGATGAACTGGAAAGCCGACTGGGAGCTAAGCCTTTTCGCTTCACTAATGCAAGAGCAGATCCCTGCAACCACGTCCCAAAATATTGTGGAAAGTTTGCTATAGTGGCATATTAGTGGTTTTGAAATGGCAATGTTCAAACACATGGGTGTTATGGGTGTCCAACTATTTTTGGTCAAGCAGTGCATTGAACAAATCAGGACGAAAAACAGTGTTTACCAACTGAAATTCATTCATAATAAACAGTTTTAATGTTACATTATGCTGAATGATAAACAATTCTTAATGACACAAGATTATTGGTCTATTTATGTTAAAAAATAGGAAATAATTGAGACTGAATGACACTTCATCTGTGATTAAACACTAATTAGTCTGTAAGAACCTTCAAGAAATATTGAAGCATTATTAATGTTGAGGTTGTACCTGTCTTTCCACTGCCGATATAAGTTGGTGATACATTTCTTTTCACATTATTCATCTTAATGTCCTTACAGAGTTTTATCTATATTCTTTGAGACGGAGCCACTGCAGGAGCAAAGTCAGGTTGTCAATGAAGCGCCTTGCTGCAGTTACTGAAGATTTGAATCATGCAATGTATTGGAGACGTTTCTGCCGTTGCAGCATTGAGAGAAACAGACACTTCCTGTTGGCCCGTCGAGTGAAGACACACCGTAAACCTGCGAGGCGGAGGAGACACAGAGGTCATCTTCAGAGTGCCTCGTTGAATTAATCGAATGTAAAAAAGCTTGTGGGTAATTTCTGGAATCAGCACTTTGACTTGGCCCAACTCTCGCACGCACACGCACACACACACACACACACACACGTCTCCCTGATTCACCTTCTCACTTGCAGCTTCCCCCGTCTCCCTTCTTACCAGACTTCTACATTTCCCTTTCCTCTTCACCTCTGTTTCTTACTCCTCCTCCTCCCCCCCCCCCTCTCCCCTCCTCCTCATCCTCCTCTCCTTCCTCTCGCTCTCTTTCTCTGCAGTATGTACTCTAGAATACTAATGTGACCAGTGAGGGAGCTTGTCAAGTTGTCTCAACTGTGTGCCAGAGCCCCACTCCTCCCACCACAGGTAGTCCACTCCCGCTGGAGCGCTCCTCCCGTCTTTATGTTGAAAAATGAACAGAGGTGGGTTTCTCCTCCAACGTTCTCTGCACCTCCCCGTGCATTCATTGTTTCCTCTGACCCATCGGGGATCAAACTGCATGTTACTCCAAGGATTTGGTAGCAGATTGAACTGGATCGGCACAGGGAGCTGTCAGCGTGGATACACCTGTCATAGTATTTTAGAGAGTGAGAGAAGAATGGCTAAACCATTTAATATGCCTATTACATTAACTGTGGATGAACAATAAAACCTGATAGAGCTGATAGAGGACTGCCTTGTTGCTAATTAACTCATTCAAAGGAGTATATCCATCGTACTTTGGCTCTAAAATGCTATTTCCGATCCATCTGCACATCCTCAGACGTGGTTTTAGTTATATTAGCGCGATGATACTATCACGCCATTTGGATGGATATTAGAGGTGGGATTTGATATAATGAGATGTTTATGATACGCAAACGTCATAGAATAAGACGGTTGTATGGCTGCAGAGTTGTGGTTGTGTGAGGGTTGCAATATACGTAAAATATATTAATTTAGTTTATCAAGAATGTGCTCTCTACATTTACTGTTCATTTTAGTGTTTATTCTTGTTATTTGTTACATATTGAATAAAAGTTATCCATCTTTTCTATTTAAGATTTGTTATAGTTATAAAGATGGAAAAGAAAATGCTGTTTTCACTACAGTACAAATTGTTTAGCCTTTTGATGTGGCATACTAATGTTGAGCAATTTAGCATCTTCAACATGAGCTTTTATCTCAAAAACAGCTACAAGAATTTTATTATTGAAAATGGTTTTGAATTAAGAATGATCTTGCAATCAAACCTGTTGAAGTGGAAATGTTGGAACTGGATGGGAAATTAGGGCCAAAATAGTTAAGATTCATCATCTGGGAACCATGAATATCTGCACATTACCAACCCATGCTGCTAGCACGGCGCTAAAAAGATCCTATTATATCCTTTTAATAATACAAGATTAAAATAAAGATGCAATATTTCCTTTGATGAATGCAAACGTATCTAATGTCTCTGGAACCTCACCATCCAGGCCGTGACAAAGTCTCCCATCCACGTCCCCACGGCGGCGATCTTCATGAAGCTCTCATTCCTGATGCCCATGTAGTCCGTCACCATGTGAGGCCTGCGAGGAGCGAAGAGGGCGGGAACAACAATGGAGTAAACGTTATGCGGGCAGTAGAAAGGAAGGCGGCAGCAACAGAGGGAGAGCGCAGGGCCGAAGAGAAAGTGGCCACTGCCGCTAAGTATCATGATAAGCTGTCAGAGTCAATCAATATCAATCTGATCCCGTGAAAACAATGAGCGACGGCTCCACCTTCCCGTAAAGCCCCGAGGATTGTAAACAATTTACACCGGGACTTATGCACCATCACCGCTTTCATTTGGCCCCGTAGTGTCGGGCAAATTATCCATTTGTTGGGCAAATTTGTCTCATGTCTGGTCGATTTTAAATCAACACTGGCATCCCAAAGAGATCCCTCCCCCCCCCATCTCCCCCCAGTATTAATGCACTAGATCTGAGCTCAGTTCACATCAACCACAGCAGCACAGAAGCAAAACATAGACTAGGTCAAGACGTGCCATTAGAGAGGGAATGTGATAAGAAACGACACGCTTTCTTTGGGAGTCCGATGCATTCATCTCTGTACAGTAAGTGAAGATGAGAAGCTTTTGTTCAGCCACACACACACACACACACACACACACACACACACAACTCTATTTTCTCCAGGTAATAGCGCAGGGAGGGAGGGAAAGTGGGTCAGTCGCCTCCTGTACGGGACCCGTGCCGGGGAGAGAGGAGGCCTGTTTGATCTCCTGGCAGCCAGTGTCTTAGAGGCTGAGTGGAGCAGGTGGGCACCCATCACCTCCTCCCCGCCTCCCCCCCAATCCCCAGCTCACACCCAGCCCCCCACAGGTCACACTCATGAATATAATAGATGGCGATGGATAGGGCTCTGGCTGATTTGAAGTCAATGGCTCCATTCGTCTTTGTTTTCCCCGGATCATTTTCTGGCCGCCAGCGGACGCCAATAAAAATGTTTTCTATTGCACAATGGGGCTCTGCAACGGCTCACCTACAACCTGCTGGTGTACATTTAATTCCCTCTCTCGATGAATGCTTGACTTTCATTTCTTTTCGCTGATTGCATTATGAGCTCCATGTTGCATGCTGCTCACTTTTGTAAATGAGCCATTGTCAGACAAGTCTAAACAATCTCTTGAGAAGCAACGGAGGGTAATCCTTTTAAGCTATTAGCTAATGCAGCAGCTTTAATAGGTGTTCATTTTTAATTAATGTTAATTGCCGGTGCCTTTTTCCCCCCATTATGCACAAGTCTAGCCCTGAGAAGCATGATAAACGCTCGTGGGCGACACAGAACGATGATGACGGATCGTGGGCAAAAGCAGTGACCCAAAATGCGCTATCCGCTGACTGCGATTGTGTGCAAAATACTCTTCCTTGGAAGGAAACATCATAAATCACGCGTCGCCGATGCCGCGTGCATTTAACGGATTTGACAGGGCCGCATCGACGCGAACGTGCAGCACCGCAGGGTGACGTATGGCCTCGCTCAAGCCGGCGAATAAAACAGCCTTGATTGGAATGGCGATTTATATCTGCATTAAGTCAGTTAGACATTCAGCGGCTTGGCACCGCTCCAGTTACCAAGGGGATCCCATTGGGAGTCATTTAGCCGCAGCGCAACTCAGATCGATACCTCTGGAAATGCTGTCTGGCACCACATGCACGGGCTTTAAATCAAGGAGAAAAAAAATACTACCCCGGCGCCAACCCCCTGCCCTTCTCACATATTTAATTGAGCAAATGTTACCCCAGTACTGAAAGAGATGGGTTTGGATTTTTTTTTTTGCAGAGCACCTATGATGAGTTTGGGGACTCGTCGCACTGCATGATGAGAGAGGCAGAACTCTCTGACTTATTCATGCCGGCTGAAAATGTTATGGCCTTTAGAGCCGGATGACCTAATGAGAGAATTCAGCGTAGTGGAACATCAGTACAGTAGCGCCATGAATAATCGGCCCCAAAATGGCCCCCGTGGCTTAATCGCAGAGCCGGTGTCGGTGCCAGCCCGGCCGGCTCAGCCAGCTCCGACCCCCTGTGGAATGTTATCAGGTTTCCCCACACTTGTTCGGACAAAATATTCAAGGGCATTGCAATGCCTTTCCACGTCTTGCATGCAAGAAATTACAATTTTGCGCTACAGAGGGTACGGAGTTATGAGAGTTATGAGAGTTATGAGTTTGGACATTACCCCTGTGTGACATTAACCAGACATTTAAACTATTGGGCAGGATCATTGCGGTTCAATTGCTTCAATTATAAGTGCTAAGAAGTCCTGGTTTATTATTAATACTTTATTTGATATGGACATCACAGTGGCATTAGAGTTGTAACATACAATTATGCACAAACACTAGATGCACTGTGTTTTGTGTTTGTAGCGAAACACTTATTTGCAACACCTGTCCACGGGAGGCTTTTTTAAAGGAAAAAAATTGAAAAAATAATGAGATTGCTTGGTTAGAAATTGGGGATAGCGCTTTAATATCTATTTATGTATTTTAACTAATACTCGTGTGAGGAAGCTTGCAGCTTTCTGGAGAACCACTCATCCAAAGGAGAGAAGAGGATCAGAAACTGGAAGGACAAACAGACTCCTTACTTTTGAGTTTGATAAAGTTCTGTTTATGCTCGTATCATAATTCTTCCATCTATATTCACTCCAGTCAAATGGATCTCCCACTGTGCACCAGATTGTGTGTTTTTTTTAAAATATAATTACGTAACAGTTGAATATTGTTTTATATTAAGTTTTGATACACTGGGCAGTAATTCAGTAATATTGTGTCGGGGCATGCTGTTACAGTCAGAGCTTTTTAATAAGGTGCAACAATGTACGCCTGTGACTAATGATTGTTTTCGGTGTAGATGAATCTGTTGCTTCATTGGAAAATGGCCCAAATGCAATTTCCCAAAGCCCATAGTGATGTCTTAAAAACATTTTAACGGACCGTCAGTCCAAACCCCTGAGGATATTCAATTCAGGGATGCAACTAAAGATCATTTTGTGATTGATAATTCTGCAGATTATTTCATTGATTTATCCATCCACAAGGAAATGTCAGATGGATACCCATCATATCCTCCCAGAGAAAAAGGTGGTGTGTAGAAATAGCTGGTTTTGATTGATTTACAGTCCAAAACCCTAAATAATCAGTTTAATATAACATATAGCAAATCATTTCCCCTCATGTACTGTGTTTTCACTAAAATTGTCACCGTCATCAAAATAACTTGCAACTCATTTTCAGTTTACTGACTAATTGATTCATTATTGACCATTTTTTTCCAGCTCTTAATGAACAATGGTATAAATCATATTTCAGATGCCAATGTCTGTGATTTTCACTTCACCATAAGCTTAAACAGTTATCAAACTACCATTGATTATGGATATACATTTGATATATTATGCATCATACATTGTAAATGCAGTAGATCCTCTGTCAACGTGTACTCTGGGTGCATGAAACCATGACAGAGGACTCATGGATTGGCCATGTCAAGAAGTTTTGAATACATAACCCTTCGAAAGCACTTCCCCAACAGTTATCTTTAACGACCTGCAGCATAGAGCCAAAAACACTTTGGCCATGTCACGCTTTGCAATAAACCAAGCACTTTCAAATATTTCATATATTCATTAATTCTAGGAAGTTTAATTGTATTTTTCTTTATTCAATTCTCAACCCAAGGATTTCCAAGGCCCATGCAGCCTTGTGAATTAATCTTATAAAACAGCGTCCCTACTCTGAGTCGTCAATACTCCGATTTCCATTATGTTTTTCCACTGTCCACTTGGACGTACATGCCTTCATGCGGGGTTGTATAATCTTGTTTTCTCTGTCAGGCAGCCAGTGATTTAGTGATCGTGGCAACTAAGTGACCTCTTGTGCCCTGTAAAGGCTGGACTCATTTTGAACATTAAATTGCGACCTTGGCTGGCTCCGCATTGAAATGCATTGCCTTGTCCCCTGGCCGCGTACACAACAACGTCATATTTACAGTATCACACTGAGCAGCATTAGTTACCAGGGCGCATAAAGCTGTCAATACTCTTTTCACCACCGAAGCATCTCTCAAGGCAACTTAGTGCTTTCAATCTCAATTCATCACGCGGCACAGAATGAGCCCACGTTTTGTCTTTTAGTTCTTATCATTCCCTTAGGAGTGAATGCTATCGGGCAATATCCTGGGCAGCTCCGTCTCAGGCCCTCCAGTCCCCCTAAGAGCTTCGGATTAGGACAGAAGGGCCCAAAACCAGGTCTCCCCGTATCTTTACATTGATTTACAAGCTCACTAGTAACCTCTGTCAAATTTAACAACACAATACGTCATTTTAGAACAATATAGAGAGCCGCTTTCTGACCTGACAGTCCTATCAGGACAACATTATTTATCTGTGCCTTTCAAAAGAGTCACAAATCACTGTTGCAGAGATAAATCTGTTTTATGATGCGACACTGGATATTTTCAAGGTTTGGTTTCGGCACAAAATGACTTGGTTGTGTTGAGGGAAACATCATGGTTTGTGTTAATATGGTAGTACATCGTTAAGGTTAGGGGTCCTTTGTCATCACGGTGACAATAATAACCACTTGGTTGAGGTAAGAGAACAAGCGGAGGTGTTGATTGACAGTAGAAAACGGGAAATGAACAGCAGCGCCCCCGGAGTTAAAGTCCATCCACTGACCTCGACCTCCTTCTGCAGAATCTGCCGCTCTATGATCATGACACCAGAGTTCTTAGTCATAGTTATTTTACTTACAGTTTTATCTTTAGCACACGTAAACACCATATTCTTGTTTCATAAATCTGAAGATACTGACTAGAGAACTTCGCCATTTTTACAGATGCTCGCAAACAATGAAAGATCATCAGAAACCTGGAGAATGTTGGAATCCTGTAAATTGGGACATTACATTGGTTTCTCTAGCTTTTATGTAAATGTGAACACGATCACGTAAAAGAACATTCATTTATAAAAAATGCAAAAAAGCTACCGTAAATATTTTTTTAATATTGTCACATATTTACACATATTGTCACGAGCAATAAACCCAATGTGTTTTAAATTATGTTTTTAGTTTAGAAGCAGAACGTTTTTGTGAATATTTCAGAATTTCAACAATAACATTAAAATTCGAAAGCATTTTTGACAAGAAGTAAGACAATGTGAAGCTTTGAAAGACTGGAACTGGGATGTTGTCGCGTACTAATGGTACTGGTGAAGAGAGAGTGGTACTACACACAGACATGATCACATGCATGGGCCATCCATCTGTCCTGCTGCACTCCTCCCCACCTTCACATACTTACATTCATCTATAATAAAACACATATCGTATATTCCCGGCGGACGAGCACCGGCGCCAAGGTTGTGATGTTTATTGTTTACAACGTGGCCGTCCCTCTTCATGTGACAGTGAGGTACGAGGAGGGCCCGGGCCGCAGGGGAAGCTCCGCCCCTTTGTCCCAGAAACCAGCAGGATAATAAAATCAGAGAGGAAATGACCGACTTCATCCAGCACACTAGTCTGTTTCAGCGGTATTCAGAGAGACGGGGAAATGACTTCGGAGGGAAGGCTTTACACTTACTAAACACTCGTTAAATAAGTAATGAGTCATTTTCAAGATGCCAACGTAACGTGCATGTGTGGGAGTGTGAAAGACAGCAGACACGCTCAGAAAGTAGGTGTGGGTGTGTGAAAACGTGAGAGAGTGAGGAAGGCGAGGAATGATCAATGAATCTAAACCGCCAGACATTTCCTGCGATTTACATACAGCAACAGGTTTCTATATTAAGTCCTAATAATTAAAGCTGTGACAGGGTACACCAAATATTATGACAAGCAAATCACTTCAGTTTTTCATTTATGGATGCAGCTAATGATTGTTTTTAGTATAGATTAATGTATCTTGATTAATTGATTAAACTAAAAAGCTCAATTTTCTGACATTGTTTTTAGACCAAACAAACATATTTGTGGTTTTTATCTGATTGGCCAAAGACCTTCAATTTTCATCCACAAGTGAAACAAGAAAAAATCAATAAATATCACAATCGAGTCGCATAGACCACTGAATTTGGGTCATGTTTGCTAGAAAAATCAATAAATCATTTTTGTGTTACTCAACAAAGGTTCGTCTTTCTCAACAAGCCGCGCGTGTCCTCCGCCGCCACAGAGGCCGAACCCTTTCTCGACTCATTGAAAGACGAACAAACCGAATTTCTGAACCTCAACTCGCCAACCCTCACACCTACGCACAACACTGAAAAGTAATCCCTGCGTCACGCGTCGCCGCCCATGTGCATATCGATATCTAACAGAGAGCGTGATTGTCATACATATTCGGCATTAAGTAAAAGCCAGATCATAGAACCCGGTGTTGGGGAGAAAAAAAAAAAAGCTGGCAGCAACAAGTCCCATGTGTGATGCCATGCAACAGGAGGCGTCTGCACACCACGGCGTGCCGCTCATTCAGCCTTTTAAATCTACTTGTTCGCGGTATTACCCGAGCTTAGTGGCAGACGAGCAAACAGACAGACGAGGGGGACCAGCGTGCACTCGGCACAAAGGATCATGGTAAACAAAGTAAACAAATGCCCTCGTACGATGGGGTCTAATCCCACTTAGGGTATCGCTGTAGTCAAATGCCACATCCATCCCTCCCTGCTCCTCGTCAAAGACATCCACCAGCTGCAACCCTCCCTCCACCCCCTCGCTCTCACCCTATCCTGACATTCATCCACCGCTGTCTTTACTGGGTTATGTAGAGTTGTAATAGTTGATTTTAACTTGCACGTGTATATAAAGAATGTCTATGTTTAAATTCAGAATCGGAATCAGAACCATTTATTGCCATGTTTGTTTTCACATTCAAGGAATTTATCCCGGCGGAAGGTGCATCCATTTAACATTTAACAATAAACATTTAACAGTAAACGCAGTGCAATAAATGAGAATGAATGAATATTTACAATTGAACAGTAGAATATCAAAATATCAAAAATAAGATAAAGTGCTTAGAATGTGCATGGTATGTAAGTGTTGTGTGAAAGTGGCAATTACAATACCTATGAAGGATAATAATAATAATTAATATGGAACATTCATTAAGATTATGAAGATGTGTATTGTAGCATAGTGGAAAGACATTGTGGGTTTTTTGTTACTGTGAAAAGGTATTGGTGTGAATGGAATAAATTAAAGATGGAGGCCATAGACAAACACGTGTTGGGGGGTTGGAACAAGCACGTTTTGAAAAGGGACTATTTTCTTGAAGCACAAGAGGGCGGAAACACCGGAAGTGAGAAAGCTAGCAGGAGGTAGGACTGTTCACCTGAGTAGGACTCCGCCCCTGTGAAGCATGCTATGTTATTGCTATGTTATTTTGCATGCTGGGAAACTAACCAATGGAGAGGCCTTAAGCTCAGCGAATGAGAGTATTTAACAAGTCGCGCGAACATTTGTACGGGGTGAAATGTTCCTTCTCGTGAATCGCACAGACAGCTAACTGCTTACAGCACGGCTGAGAGTGGCCTGTGGAACTATATTCTGATCATCAGCATCTTTTTATGAAATACTTTTTGATTATAACTAATTGAATCCTGGACTTAACAGTTACAAGCAGGAGAAGCGTGGAAGTCATTTTCCAGCTTTACTGGCCCACTCCGGCTCCCTGTCAGAGCCCAACGAACTCCCTCGCACCCTCCTTCCCTCCACCTTCACACGCTCTACCACCCCCCCTTTCTCTAAATTAGCCATGATTAATGTGTACACCGCGCATTGGGCCGCCTTAATTAAATAACACCACATAATTAGGGGGCCGATTTCGGTTGGTAATGGCGCCGTAAGATGGCGGAGTGGGAGCGCGCGGCGCGACCAAAACATTCATGAAGTCCGTCAAACTCCCCGGGCGGTCACACTCCCATGCTTTCGCACAAACAGCCCTCTCCTAATCTGACAATTACATTAAAATGCAAATAGCCCAGATGTGAGGGTTTCGGTAACAAGTGGGGCTTACAGCTCCCAGGGTGCCACAGTGGACCGGCCACGACAGAAACAGGTTGATAGCTGTTGACCGAGAGGAGGCCGTTTAAATATTGGCACTGTTGGACACGTGTAGGATTACACAGCTGAAAGATAACAGCTCTGATGAATCCATTTTACATGAATAAATACTTGTCATCCGAAAAGATACGCAACCCCCTTATCGGTGATTGTTTACAGTCCCGATAAGAGGGGTTGTGGGTGTATCGCGGGTTTTAATTAAATCAAGCTCAAGACAGCCTGAAAGGTCAAAGAAATTTAAAGCATATTAATGAGCGGAGGGCACGGGCGGCATACAGCATGGGGTCAGGGAGACAGATGCTAACACACACACGTGTGCGCGCGTGTGTGTGTGTGTGTGTGTGTGTGTGTGTGTGGGACGCCCCAGAAGAGCGTCCCCTGCAGTGCACCATCATGGCTAGATGCTATGCCAGAATACCGACCCTTTCAAACCCCTTGGCGGTAATAATAGCTCACAGCGGCTTGTTCTTTTGGTACAAGGAAAAAGGAAAAAGCACCGTCCGCTCCCACTGAGGGGCCGCCGCAGCCACAAAGGGATATTGTACTTTCCCTTTGTGCTGTGGCTAAAGAGAAAACCACAACATCCTTGCAGTGGGGCGAGGGATTGGTTGGAGCGGTGTAGGGGGGGGGCGATGCAAATAGGGTTTGGACATGGATCAAAAGACTTTAAGTTTCACTGCATCATCGGGGCTGGACCGCTCCCCCCATCCTCCATCCCCCCCCCCCCCCCCCCCCCCCCCTTCTCGCTCACTCTGCTGCATTCACGTTCTTGCTCTTACATGCTCTTACATGTCGGTCTTGAACAGAGATGTGAACACTAATGGTTTTTGGCAGGGCCCGGGTCCTCGGCGGACACACTGGCAGAGCAGAGAGAAAACAAGCGGGAAAGCTGGGCGGGAGGGGTTTGGGACGGGGTGCAGGAGAAGAAAAGAAAAAAAAGCCAGGTGCCTTGGCAGCGGCGGGCTCACTCGCTTTACAACAGCACCATCTGTCTTTGTGGGGAGCGCCGTGCATTGTTGGATAACCGGCGGCGCTCAACGCATATCCGGAGCAAAGCATCCCGGGTGGGTTTTAGAGTCGCGTGGGCCGGTTTAATTTTTTAATAGGCTGTTATGGACGCTACTTTTTATATCTGGACAAGTGATGCGGCTAATATGAGCAGAGTGACTTGCACGTTAGCCGGGTGTAAATTATTCATCTTCATATCTTTTTATATATATATATATATATATATAATAACTGTGGGTCAGTGGTTAGCATGTCTGTCTTTTAATCAGAGGAGCGGTGGTTCGATTCCCGACTAATACACGTCGATTTGTCCTTGAGCAAGACACTTAACCCTAATTTCTCACTGTTGCTGTGTCTGCTGTCCACTGTATAGCATGTAAGTGGATAAAAGCGTCAGCTAACTGAAATGTAATGTAATATATATATATATATATATATTAAAAGTATTATCTGAGTGTCATATAGTGAAAAACTGAAAGAAATGCTCTGACAGACTCAATAGGGCCTCTTTTACCTCGGCATTTCAAGGCAGAAATGAGAGGCAGTAAAAAAAAGGAATCCTCTTCGTGACAGATGCACTCAGTGCGACTGCAAATGCAACTTTTCCCTGAGCAAGCAGCGTCCCCCGCCTCGGCGGGCCTGCACCTCTCTGCTCCGCCGCTCGCTTCCTTCTTCTCGGCCCGACCAGAGAGGAGGGACAAGATGGATGCCGGTGTCGCCGCGCTGGCCGGAGTGACAGATGGGCCCGATTATCCAGACGCATTCCCTCTGGCCGGAGAAAAACACAACAACTTGCCTGCAGGCTAATAGCCTTCATCTGCCTGCACCGTATAGATAGTTGATGCGTGATGTTTAATTGGAAAAGCAGCACTGTATGGACAGATCCCATTACAGACATGGCCTCCATCTTGACAGCTTGTACCTGAATAGACACCTGCCACACAGTTTTTTTTTTTTACAGCCCCCAAACACACAAAATGGTAAATCACCTCGTGTCTGGCTGGCTGGCTTCAAGGGCATGTTTTCCTACCCCTAGACGGACACATTGCAAATGCATAAACGGATTCCTGTCACTGGCTTGATGTGTGTGTGGGTGTCGAGCTCTGCAGTGCGCAGTGGTTTCTCAGCAGGTGAGCCGGGGCAATGGGAGCAACAACAAAAAAACAAGGCATTTAGCTAAGAGAGTCATGGCAAGACACACACCTTTTGGTTGTTGGTCAAAGATATGTGAGGAACAAAAAAAAGAAAAGTCAGTCAAGATCATGGGAGAATAAGGGCGGATGCTGAAGGTGATCCTTCAGGATTAACCGCCCTCCTCTTGCCCGCGCCTACCTGTGATTTAATGTCTGCGCTGATTAATCATACTGCCATTGACTCTCTGTTCAGGCGAGACGTTCAGATCAATCACGCCCGCCAAAGGGGAGCGTACAGTGGCTCTTACAAATGGGAAGCAGAGAATGAGGGAAAAGGGGCAGAGAGAGAGAGAGACAGAGAGAGAGAAAGAGAGAGAGAGAGATTGAATGGCTTACTGCATGCTTCCAGCCATCAGCAGGAAAAGGTTGTAGATGTGTGAGAAGATGAAGAGGAAGAGGATGGCGCTGAAGAACATGGTCATCCAGGAGCCATGATCCTCGCGGAACATTTTCAGGCGCAGGTATCGACCTAGAGGAGGCATGACAAGGACACTGCTGTCAGTGGGGGGGTTCAAACATGTATGGCCACCAAAATGAAGATGAAAGCAGAAAGATTAGTCACACAGATCAATAACGCCCTCCTCCACGTCAGACACGTGCCCTTTAAACGCCGAAATTAAGATTAAAGAGCACTTTGAGGTGTCTCTTCCACGGCCTCCTGACCAATTTCAGCTGTCAATATTTCATCATCAAGCATCAACTGAAAATATTCCACACGCATGCATCATTTCATGCGTCTGTTGGACATGTCGGCGGATTGACGCTCGCCTTTGTTGTTGTGATGCGAGCGAGGTCTTGCATGATTAGAGCAATTATTCAAACGATTGTGACCTGTGGTGTGTTTTTTTTTTTAAATACAATCAAATTATTGAGATGCATCTCTTCGGCAGAGCAGGAGATTGATTCAGATATGCGCGCCACTGCACGGAAAGCATAATCACGATTTGGAGCTTGTTGTTGTACCTTGAAAAGACTGCAGTTGGCGCTTATTGCTCCTCCGTGGCTCGCTATAAATATAATGACTAATTAACTAAATAAACTATTTTGGTTGCCCCTAATGGCAAACAAAAACATATTTATATCTTCAATTCGGGGGACATGTTGTTCTGGTCAGAGTGGCGTTATGAAAAAGCATTACATAAGTAACGTATAAATTATTGAGAGGTCTGAATAATAGCGCGTGTGATGCAATTAGGGGTGCATAATGTAATCGCATAATGCAACAGTCCTTGATCTACCTCCACCACTGCGACGGGGAACAGAAGCAATCCACTTTGTACATTACGGGTGTTTGTTTCCACCACCATCACTCACACCTGGGTCAAATAGGATTTGCAAATGAAATGGATCAAATCAAACAGTCCTTTTTTTCTTCTTCTTCTTCTTTTAAGGTCCACATTTAAGCTACAGAGGCAGAGATATAGCCAAATGTTTATATATATTTTTGTGTGGGCCAAGCTTCAGAAATACTCAATCCTACATCACCATAATGCAACCAATGGCATCGTTTGGTTTGACCTTGGGAGACTGCTAAATGATCTTCAAGTTGAGGGTTAGGGAACTGACTGCAGAATTTTCCACCAATTCTTGGGTTTGTCGCCAAGATAAAGATAATATAATAAAGAGGACACATGTCAATGCCACTGTAATTAGGAGACAACAAACATACATTCATTCATCATATTCCAACTCAATTATTTCCACTTCACCTTTTTTAATTTTTTAAATGGAAAGCTCAAAAGAACATTGTTGAACCAACACAAAGTAATAAAGTAGTAGTAAAATGTCAGGTCTCATTCTCCCAGTTAAACTTTCACCCATATTAATAATTAAGGCGTATCAATTGTATAGGGCCTTTAGTATGTGGATCAAGGAGCGGCCCTAAAAAAAATAAGATGGGCCACATTTAGAGGGCTCTTTAAATGGATCTACTCAGTATCGGCTGGTACCCAAATATGGACTGAACCGTCCTCACACAGTGAACCTCGACCATCAAGTGCTGCAAGGTTACTCATTTGACTGTAAATAAAACATCCTCTATGAAGAGGCTTGGCTATACACTGTCTCCACTACTTCACACATTGCTCACACACACACACACTTTGAGGCTCTCCCTCTGCTGTGATCTGGTGCCATCTTCCCAGGAACAACTATTTGTTTTTCTCTCCTCCAGCTCAGTCAGCATCCCTTTGAGTTACAGCTCCTCTGAGAACTCATTGTACACACACACACACACACACACACACACACACACACACACACACACACACACACACACACACACACACACACACACACACACACACACACACACACACACACACACACACACACACACACACACACACACACACACACACACACACACACACACACACACACACACACACACTACTGCCTGGCTGGTTCACTCTACAATAGTTTTACATGCTGTTCCATCTCAGCTTGCTCACTTTTAGTTTGGTATCTCGCTGCTGCCGTAAAACAAAGATGTTGATATTCCTATGGAGATGAGGATCTTTATTGAGCTAAACTGCCGTTATAATGAATGGACCTCCTGTTGTTGGTTCAGATATATTACGCAGATGAAGCCTTTCCATTTACGCGAACAGCAGCTCCGTCTGCAGTCATAGTTTCAACTTTGGTCGGTTACCGAGTGAAGAGAATATTAACTTCAATATTCTCTTAACAACACGAGCTAACCATACATTTTGAGGGCGTTTCCGCCAAAGCAAGATGGCTCGGTGTGAGGCCACACCACACGTCTTGCTCTGTGGTATTTCAGGGCTCATCACAGATGCATAATTGAATTGACTTGCATGGGTAAACTTAATTGCCTCAAGTGCCAATGAGCCCCGGCTTAGATGTAGGAGCACAGTGTGTATCGGCAGATCTGACTTTTAAAGTAGCACGCCGCGCCAGCGAGCACAGCCGCCCTCTCACAGCCTGCACGGGCAGAATGTAACTAGCGGGGGTGATTCAGGACCATTCAGCCAAGCCGCTTGAGTCACCTCACCACGGCAGAGGAGCCCGATAAGGTGTGATTCACGAGCACAGGCTGCTGCGAGGCTCAGCCCGGCAGGGGGGGACGACGACGACAACAACAACAACACACACCGACAAGGAAGCCACACACACACACATATATATATATATATATATATAAAAAACTATGAGGGACATATGTTCCATCTCTTTCTTACTTTCACTCACCGACACTAACATGGGCCGAGCTGCTGTATTACTCATGAGAACGCCATTACGGCTTGAATAATTGTCGAAGCTATTTATAGTGTTCTCTTTGGGATGAGATCATATCCACTGCTGAATGAAAATCAAACATGTAGCCGTGTCTCCATCTAGTGGTGATACGGCCCATTTCTGTTGATTATACAGTGAAGTACAGTGCTGGCATTTTAGTATGAATCACTTTCACTATACCTTCAAAATAACAATTAATTAACCAACGAACACAAAAAACATAACAAAAAAATAGGTCAAACTGTTTGGTCCGGTTACATTGCAGTGGCAGAAGAGTATCGAGATATTAGTCTACACTCTATACTTAGGCCAGTGATTTTCAACCTTTTTTGAGCCGCGCCACATTTTCTACAATAAAAAAATCCTGCAGCACACCAACAACCCAAAAAGTTTGGCCCAGATGCTCAACAATGGAAAATGATTTGCTGCGACTAAATTATATATTTTTGGACTGATTAAGTGAAATTGGACATTTTCCCACGGCACATCTGACGATCTCTCTCACGGCACACTGGTTAAAAATAACTGCTTTAGGCGAAGCAGCTGCCAAGATTTCACCTTTACACAATATTTAACGAGATTACACTCATTTAAATCAGCAGCTACAAACCCAGTGACACAAGGATTTTAATTGAAGGAGCTGGGGCTTGAGTGCCTTTTATACACTCACTTTCAAGTGTATTAGGTACACCTACCATTAACCAATGCAGTCTAATAAAAGGTTCTGCAATAAATCATGAAGGTTCTAATGTTCAGTTTTTGTTGAAATTGTTTCAAAGCGATGTTGTATGATCATTATTGTGTTTTTTAACAGTTCTGCAGTACAGAGACAGGTGTTTCTATTAATTTGTCCCACCTATTTATATTTTAGATCAATCTCCTATGGTTACCCGTCTGATAATGAGATCACATGCAATAATTCCAGGAAGTCACCTGATTTATAGGAGTAATCAACACACAGAAGAATGAACGAACACACACACACACACACACACACACACACGGGAGTGCAGCCACAGCTCCTGACAGATGAGGCGCACACAGCTGGAGGAGTGAAGGCGACCTGAGATGTGATCACCTCACCATTCATCATGATACCGCTCCTCAACGGCAGCAAGTCTGACACGGCGAACCAAGGTAATAATTAACAATATTCTAGAACTATCCAGATAATATATGATACAATAATGAACTATCAAACTTCATATTTTTGATTATTAGTATTTTTTTTCAATTTGTATTTTTTCTAATTGTCATTTTTATTTTAATTTCCTGACACCACTGTTTAAATAGAAATACTGTCAATAACACCCTTATACTTCCGAAAATGAATATAGCTGTATAACCATCCATCCATCCATCCATGGGTTGCGGAGGCAGCAGGTCAAGCAGGCTGACCCAGACTTCTCTCTCACCCGCAACATCTACCAGCTCATCTACCAAAACATCTACCAAAAGTTCTTAAATCACAACACTTAAACCTTCATCCTCACAAAATAGGATATAAAACATCTGCCTTTTCTGATATGATCTAGGTTGAAATGTGCAAAAAGTTCATCGTTAACGTCCGATCATTTGAAAAATTGATTTATGATCTGCGACATTGACAATAGATCAACAGTCCCCAGGTCTCGGTGTTCGCAGCAGACAGTCGAGCTTCCTGGATGCTCCGGTGACGCTCTGAGACTGTGGCGATAGCTACCGTAAATAAAAAGAGCCCTTGGAGAGAGAGAGAGAGGCTGAACACGTCTTACTTAATGAACTGTCTGAGAGCGCGGCTTACTGGCAGAGCCAATAAAACAGAGACCTGCGTTATTCTGGAAGTTATTAAAATATGATCTTATTAAAAGCACCTAAAATGAGTATGCCATATAGAACAGATTGCGCACTGTGTTTTATAGAACTTTACTTCCAGAAATTAAACGATATAATAGCATATTAAGCGTCTTATTGTGGGAAGATAACTTTATTTATTGTTTAATCTATTGCTTACTCAACAGGATAAATGTCTCACTTGAAGGAAAGTATAAATTAGTCCATTTGATATAATTTTCTGTACGTTACCTGGCAGATCTGAATTATCGTATGCATTATTTCACAGTTCAAAAGAAATGATAGGATCACTCTTCTTTGACTGGATTTCTGGGGTCTATGTTCAACATGTCAGGATACATATTCTAGACTCAGAGATGACGGTGCGGTCTATGAAAGATGAAGTCTGAAAGAAGTGGGTATTTACTTGTCAGAGGGTGGAACAAAAGACACTATCTCGTTAATTAATGATGGGAAGTGCAGGAAGCAGTTATTTTGGAGCTTGACCTTATTCCTCAAAATTCAAGTTATTTCGGTCTCTGCTGCATTCGTTTGGATCATTCTTTTTCAACTGCGTCACCAATTTTGCAGAACCCCATATTACCAAATTACAATTCCCAATGCAAATGTTTTAAAAATGTACATTTTCTGTACATAACTATAAAATAAACTCAATTTATTAATGCCAGGTAGGATTGTGGCTACGATTTAATAAAAGCATTAACAATAATTGCACCTCTACGATGGGGTGCACAGCAAACTCCAGTCCCCTGCATAAAGGTCATATGAAAGCCATCCAATTATATGAGAGTTCAATACTAAAACGCTGGATTACTCCTCTACTGACATGTTGAAATATTAACAATAATAATAATACAGCTGCAAATCTGACTCCTGTCCTTGAATCCCACTGCAACTTTTATTCAATTCTGTATTTTATTTGGGTGCTTTTTAACTGTTTTTTAATGTTTTAATGAATGTTCTTAATTGTTTTTAAATCTTGTTTTATTTTGCATTATGTTTTGATGCTTTTAATGGCTTTATGTGAAGCACTTTGAATCGCCTTGTTGTTGTTGAAATGTGCGATACAAATAAATGTGCCTTGCCTTGCCCAGAGGTGCTTCTAGAGTTCCTGAACCAGTCAACGGTGTTCTGCGGCCAGTTTCAGAACGGCCAGTGGTATTGCTACATCCTGCTGGTTCTCTTCTCCTTTGCCCTCCCGGTGGGCATCCTGGGCAACGTCGCGGCAATGATCAACTACTCCTGCTTCCGGAAAACCCCGAGCACCAGCCATGTTTTCCTGCTGAACCTGGCCCTGTGCGACTCCGCCTGGATCCTCACCCTCCCCTTCACCCTCTACTTCACCCTCCTGCGGCCGTGCCTCAAAGACGTACAGGCCTTCTGCCAGTTCAAGAAGATCTCCTTCAACATCAACATCTACGGCAGCATCCTCTTCCTCACGCTGATCAGTTTCGACCGCTACGTCGGGACGGTGCACCCCATCAGCTCGCTCCGCTGGTGGCGCGTGGGTAAGGCCAAGCTGTGCGCCGTCTGCGTTTGGGCCGCGCTGGTCCTGAGCTCCATCCCGGAGTTGTTCATGACCTTTGCTCTTCGGCGACCGGAAAACATCACCGTCTGCATGGACCACATCCAGGGTCCCTTCCTGTACGTCAAGGCGGTCACCATCGTCAGGACAGCAGTAGGCTTCCTACTGCCGTTCGGCATCATGCTGGCTTTTTACATACAGACAGCTTGTGTTTTGAGGCATCTCCCGAGAGGCCCGGGGCCCAGAGGGGCCCAGCGGGCGGCGGGGAAGCCTTTGCGGCTCCTCACCGCCGCCATACTGGTTTTTGTGGTGTCCTTCGTGCCGTACCACGTCATGATCGTCACCCTGGTGTTCATGAGGGTCAACGACCAGGTCACGGCGTCCAACACCAGCGCTCTCTACGCCTCCTTCGAGTTCTTGGAGGCCGTGTGCAGCGTGAGCAGCTGCCTGGACCCGGTGCTCTATATTGTGGCTAGCGAGCAGTTCCAGAGGAAGCTGCTGGCCCTGAAAAGAGACGGATACCGGAGGCTGTGCTGCAGAGCCAGCCGGAGGGTTGGGGTGATTGGGTGACCGAGTGGACCCATCGCACGACCATTTTGGCTTTACTACCGTTAGACATGTGCCACACATTAATGATACAATTATCATGGCAGAGAGGGAAACAAATGATAAATAATCACATGCAATCTGGGTTTAACCTCATCGTGGCAGGTTTTGCATTATACAACCATTTAATTAAATGTTTCTAATGTATTGGACTTGATGACATGAAGTGTTATGACCCTCATATGAAGTGTATACCCTCATAAAGCATCATCTGGGGTCTGATTGACAGACATTGTCAAAAGACATTAACAAAAGGTACCGTTGCAAATAGCTAACGGATATTCTGCTGATTATTTTCTTGACAAATGTTTTTGTCAATATAATGTGAAAGATTGTAACAAATGCCCTTCATAATTTTAGCCCAAGTTCACATAAACATATTGTTTTAATCCAGCTAACAAAACCAAAAGAATTTAATCTATGAAGACATAAAACGAAAGGAAAGTATCAAATCCTCACACTTGAGAAGCTAGCATCAGTCAATGAATGTTTGCCATTTCTTGGGTTGATGAATGGCAAAAATGATTAGCACATTGTCAAAATATTTGCACATTAATTGTCTCTTGTCTGTCAATTAATGGACTAATCATTGCAGCTCTACACACAAGTTTAGTTTGTGTCCAAGACGTGCATCATCCCATACAGATAAGTAACAAATGAAAGAGGCAATTTGAATAAAAGGGTCAAAAACGCCAAACGCCAAATATTTTCCTTTGTCAACCATCTGCAGCTGTATCATAACAAGAAAGCACAGGTGGATGAACACAGCACCCTGTTATCTATTTGTATAGCTGGTGGGATTAACTGTTATAGTCGTATCAAAAGACATCTGTAAAAGCACCCACAACACCTCCTCTTCAAATATTCTGTTTTGGAGTGAACTGGAAACATGATGAAAATGAACAATGAAGGCAGTAAACCCTGAGCTTTGAAAAACCAAACCATGTGGACACACAGTGGAGTGATACCATCACAGCCATATTGATTCTCCAACTATTGATGGTGCAATCTTTCCATCTCAATCACTTCTCTTTGTATTAAAGTCAAGGGCAGCTCTGCTGTTTTTGAGTGTGTGTGCTTTCATCTATTTTCGGTCTCAGCACGCATCTCTTCCGCGTCCTGTTTTTTCATTTGAAGCATCAGAACAACAACCCTGCTCCTCCTCGGGGATCCTAATGAACATCCTCCCCTCAAACGCAAACCCAGAGTGCAGAGAGCCCGATCCCTGCCTGCGTCTTAGCATGTGAACACTGCAGCATCCCCATTCATCACACTTTTACTTGGCCGCGGCATCGCGGGCCGGTTAGGGAATAGCCGCGACTACAGCCACGAACGACCCCAGAGATGAACTCCTCTGTAACTAAGCGTCTGGACGATAAATCAGAGCTGGAAAAATGACAACATGAGTCCCACCGCGGGGACAGCAAAGCAGGTCGAGACACAGTGAGCCGGCTACTGGGCCACTGTACCAGAGAGGCTGTGAGAGGCCTGTTAGATCAGGTCGTTTTGTTATTTGTGGCTCGGCTCCAGACTGGCCGAGTCATATATTTCAGGTAAATAAGCAATTTCCTTTCGGCTGGATTCTTTTGTTTGGCGGGTCTTGGCCTTATTGCTCAGTTATTGTTTCCCTGTGTGCTCTGCAAACACCTTTGTGTTTTATCCTTCGCTGCAAGCACATGGAACCACGTACACGCGACAAGTAAAGCATATTAATAACGTCTTTGTGACAATGGAAAGGTATCTTGACGGTTTATGGAACAGTGCAATATATATGTTTGGGGTGGAAAATGTCAATGTTTTTTACTTTGTAAACCTCATTGTAATGATTTGTGTGGAACTACACAAGATAAGAACTAAACTAGCTAAGTGTTATAATAATATCAATACTGACATATTATCATCATTAAATATGTTACACTCATCCACCAGACAGGGAGCAACAATAGCATTCATTGAGATCCATGAAAAAGTCAAGTCTCGTCACTACAATCAATGTATTTTCATATTACACAGTCTTTTTTTCTATTGCTAATATAAAAATGTTGATTAGAGCAGCTTTAATTCCCAACTTAATTTTCACAATTCTACTGTTTGTGCAAATAGCATTAGACAAATACAGTATCACCTCATAGGAATGCCGACTGTATAGTTTGGATTTCCCGACAATAACACTGTTCTAAAATCTTCAAAGACGTCAACATTCAAGAGACAGCAGCCTCTCAGTCAGACAGAAGTATAAATTCAAGCTGCACCGCCACTAATAATAGCCATGAGGCTGATGACAATAACTGCAGATCAGCTGTATACTGACATTGCTATTCGTGGATTCCTTGGTGATGCGCTGTACCGATGCAGAATATAGCTCATTGTAGTGGCTAAATAATGTATCATGTCAATCAACAGAAAATACATCTGAAACTATTGATAATTCAATCATTAAATGCATTTATGAAAGGATAAGTCTGAACTTTCTCAGCAGAATAATTGATAATAAAAGATAATTGTAGTTGTCACCTTCTATAACAAACATTGCAAACGTAAAATATGATTAATGTCTGGAGATGTGTGAGTTATGTTTGCGTGAACTCATTAAAATATGGATAAAAAGGTCTTTTAACCTCAGTATGATGTATTAATGAAATGATATTATTGTTAAATATTTGAGTTACTTTTGAAAAAGAAATATGGATTATTGGCACCCTTGACATTTTTGCATAACTTGTACAATATCTTCAGAAATAAATGGAAAAGTACCACATTTGTATCTTCAGAATATATTTTATTACGATGTCCAATGAAGTTTAACAAAAAACATGAATTTCCAAATTACGTTAATGTTTGGTTGCATTCTCGTCTGCGTGTCTCCAAACGTCAACATCATAGCTTCATGGCAGATTTCATCTCTCCAAAGATTTGGATATAAAACACTTGGCTAATAGAAGAGATGTGGGCCGTGACAGTTTATCACAGGCGGGTAAAATGTAATTTGTTTTTTTCGCTGATTTGAAGGGTGAAAATTATTAAAATTAAAATTAAGGGAAGTCATTTCAGCTTTAATATTTGTTTTTACAGTTTTATTTTCTGTACCAAACATGAGTGTCTTCAGACCAAAGCTGTTTCACTAGATATTCTGTATGATGTACTTAAATGTCAAGGGTGCCAATAATTGTGACCAGAACTGTAAACTTGGAACTAATCACTATTTGTATTATCAATTGATCAGTCCATTTTTATCCTGAACAATTGATAGTTTAGTCTGTAATCAGATTCCTAAAGCCCATAGTGATGTCTATAAATAGTTTTTTCTCTCTTAAACCAGAACATATTCAATTCGCAATGGTATAAAAACAGAAACGGAGAAGCTGTAACTCGGAAATGTTTGTCATTATCATTATCGTAATCCTTTTGGAATAATTTCTTGCTGACAAATTGAAAGACTAATTGTTTCGACAGCAGTATGAATAGACAGACATTAATTCACTCTCAACAGCAACAAAGCATGCAGCTAGCTCCCCCTGATCCACCCTTCTACACACACACACACAAGTTTGACCCGCAGCCACACACTGCTGTACATAAGCCATCGCAGCCGTAGCGTGGCACAGTAATGATATATGACAGAACCCAGATGGCATCCTGCAGGCTACACTCATCAAGATCAGGCAAAAACGGAGCAGCCAACGACACATCTCACACTCTTTAACGCACACAAACGCAGAGCTCAGCAGAGCATCCGACGGCGTTAAAAGCTCCGCGTTCAGCGGCTGCAGCTTTTCTCACATTGGCGTCACCTTTTCTTGTGCGTTTCACGCTATTCTGGAGCCTTAAATTACTCCTCCAGGTAGAGATGAGCGGTCAGCGTTTGATTGAATGTAAGTGTCTGTAATGAGATGCAAAGGAGGGTCTAATCCGGTTAGGGCGGCGCTCCCTGAGACTCAGAATCATCCTTCAATTTGCCTTTTAGAAGTTGCAACGCATTGGAGAGAGATATTAGCATAATGTATTCATCTAAGGACTGAGGCAGCATGAGAAAGAAATGAGAAGCAGTTTCACTTCCAATTATGGAGATGGGGAGAGATAGTGCTTACTGTGAGAGCAGGCCTACAATGTAAAGCTGTAGTGCTGCATCACTGCAGAAAGACCAAGCAGACACTGGTCAGAAATATGATGTCTATAATGACACTTATTTATTTTAAAAACATGATTTATCAATTCTGATAAGATTACAACATTTTAAGAAAGTAGTTGTTTTGAGGACTCCACTGAGAGTTTACTGGTGACAACAATAAAAATATAAATTTGAATGGTCAAATGTTTATTTATTTAAGGAATAGTTTGACATTTTGACATATCAATACTATTAGATATTTCAAAACCTTATTTTTTCTCCTTACCGATACCTGAACTCACTATCAAAAACTAAATTGTAGAAGATTACATTCGAACGCATTATGATAATGATAAAATTGACTTTCGCCCGATAATAATTTTTACTGAATAGAGCATGAACGCATCGTAATGGAACTCAATGCAACCTCTGCCAACGTTAGCTCCGTTAGCTCCATTAGTTCCGTTAGCTCCGTTAGCTCCGTAATTTAGCCAAACAGGACTCTGCCAGCAGCCAACGGTGGGCTCACAGTCCTGCTGCGGCAGTAACTAGCTCTGTTTCTGCCAACTTCCAACACAAATGTGTCGTTAATGGAGAATTATCAGGGAAGAAACAGGGTGCACAAAGGTGTTTAACCACAGGTGTGTGGTAAGAGTTTGTATGTGCAGTACCAACCGGGCAGGATGTACAGATGAGGTAGCGAGTGACCTGCGTAGTGTCAATGAGCTGATACATTTTAAAACTTGATATGGACAATTTTTGTGTGGATAAAACAAACATGTTTTTAAATGGTAATCTCGAGAG